>CM030358.1:233505920-234705920 GCA_017893485.1 Hemerocallis citrina
GGAGTGGTGCTCCGATTATGCTTGATTCAAGTTCTACGGTGGAGGATTCAGTGGATCAATGTGTATTATGTATTTCCTACCAATGTAATGTCAATGAAAGCAGTTGAGTGTTGTGGCTGTTTGGTGTAAGTTTGTAACATTGTGGAATATGTACTAGTAAAAATGATATTAAAAGAAAAGAAATACATCAAAGCACTGTTATCTAACAGATAATTCGCTAAATAATGATAGCGGAAGGTTGATGCGTCATATATTGTTATATTTAATTTGTGATGTCAATTGCGAAGGATACTAATCTTGCTACATTTTACTATAATAACTAGAGAGACAAGTGTGTTGTTGTAAAGTAGTCAGACAAACTATACTACAAACTAAAGCGCAGAGTACGCAACATTGCATTCATCGCATTCAGGAAATGATGCTTGTGTTCCAATATCATATGAAAGAAACCATACTCAGGGATGGAAGATTGGACAAGGCTGAGGCAACATAGACATTGTGGCCAATCTGCATGCATACTAGAATACCTTACCAATATGAACACTTGAAGACTTATTTCAGCTTGAAGACTTGTGGCCACTCTGCATGCATACTAGAATACCTTACCAATATGAACACTTGAATGCATATTTCAGCTTGCAATATGCATTCTACTAGCTTGAAGACTTATTTCAACTTGGCTGATTGTTATTGTTGACAATTGATAACCACCATGCCAATATGAACACCAAGGTTAAAAACAATCCAAGACTGCATTAGCAAAACTAATTGATGATGGATGGATGCTCATATACATATCAATTTCAGATGATGCCTTCATAACTGATTAAGTTGGGAAACATACATAACAAGATATGTAAGTGTTAAATTTCAGGAAAACAGATACGAATAAAACAAGTTAGCGATGAATCAGCCAACAAAAGATCCAAAAACAGAGCGAAATGATGTCACGGACCCAAAACAACAGATTTCATGAAATAAAACAACGTTCAGCACCAAGAAAAATAGTTCAGATGAAATCCACATTTTCCATTAATCCATGCATACATTTTAAACAACGTTCCATAAATTATATATAACATGATAGCACTTTTCAAATACAGGTTGCAGTGTCTGGGATATCTGCTCATAAACAAAAGAATCAAAGCATAAATGTAACCAAAATAGTTGGATGGCCTTCACAAGAAAATAGTTATATTCAATGCTCATATTTCGTTCACGTTCACTACAAGCACAAGCAATGTTCTTCTCTGACAAGCGATGTTCGTCTCTCATGCTTAATCATACAATCCCTCCTGCTCCCAGACGTCAACAAGGAAGTCGACCATTTCCTGCCACCATCGAGACCAAAATTAAAATAAAATAAGAAACAAGTATGATGAAAGAGGATTTTAAAGAACTACTGTTCGTATTAGTATATAAGTAAATCTGTGCATAGCGTTAGATGACTGCAAAAATAAACATAACGTTAGATGAATTTACTACTGATTTATTAGATACCATAAAGTAATTTCAAATTACAGGATGATTGTGTTCATGAAATGAATTTAAGTAGGCTCAGAAGTGACTTTAATTCATGAGACTGCGATGGTGTAGTCACATTTGGCTGCAGTTGGACTGCCACGCCAAAATTGACTGTAACAATCACAATCCCGATCATGTTGTACCACAATTTCAATTAAATGCATCCGCAATTCATATCAGCCAAATTTCAACCAGTGAAACCAAAACAAAATAAAATTTGGTCACTACAAGTGTTGAAATGAGCAGGTATAAGCTCTAAAAAATCAACCAGACAGAGTACAAACTAACTGCAACATTGATAAGCCAAACAAGCTCAGTAAGGCTATACAGTCAGGCCACTCACTGAGTACCAAACCAGGGAAAGGATCCGTTGCACACTAGCCCAGTGTTCAATCCCGTGCGCACTGAATGTGCACACTAGCCAAAGTCAAGTATTAGCCAAACTTATACTCTCCCACGCAAACTATCAGACATAGTGCACAACCAAGTCAAGAAAGGTGCAATTCATATTAGCCAAATTTCAACCAGTGATCCCAAAAAAAAAATAAAAATTGGTCACTACAGGTGTTGAAATGAGCAGGTATAAGCCCTAAAAAATCAACCATAAAGAGTACTGCCTAACTGCAACAAATGATCAGCCAATGATGTCTCAATAAGGCTATACAATAAGGCCACTCAATGAGTACCAAACTTCCAATATGAAAAATTCATTTCATTTGTATCACAAAACTTTAACCCAAAAGCCAAAGTCAAGTGTCAGCCAAACTTATACCCCCCCATGCAAACTATCAGACATAGTGCACAACCAAGTCAAGTTTGGGCAATTCATATCAGCCAAATTTCAACCAGTAAAACCAAATCAAAATAAAATTTGGTCACTGCAAGTCAAGTTGAAATGAGCAGGTATTAGCCCTAAAAATTCAACCAGAGAGAGTACTGCCTAACTGCAACAAATTTATACCCTTCCAACATTAACAGATGAGCGGGAAGTGAATGCCTTCCGTTGGATGGGAATCAAGATGGATGTTTACGATCGGACAGTGTACAACCAGTGCGCTCGTGATTGCACACTAGGATGTTTACGATCGGAAACTTTCCCTATATATATAGTAGGTGAACAAGACAATAAATTCATCACTGCCTATCAATTCATCCCTTACCTAAAAATAAAAGTAGGGTATAAATAGTTACCAAATTGATTATGAATGAAATACTTCCCTCAGTTGATACTATCGTGAGATTCCTCGGAACTACTGTCAGTAGATAAATTCACATCTTCTTCGGTGAATGCACGCTTACCACTAAAAAATAAACAAACCACATAAAAGTCATTATCGAGCGAACTATATAATAATTAATAAGTAAGTGCACACTTAATTGACAATTTTCATAATTACACAAATAACATTAAATACCTTTCATTTTTCTTTGGGCAAGTTCACGCATCATGGCCTTGCCCAAGCAAACCGCAACATTGCACTTCCTGGGTTTGCCTCTTAATTTCTCCCGCATTGGTTTCAACCTTTTCCCACTTGGTCTTCCCTTCGTATTACATTGACGAGGTTCTTCCACCGAGACTTGAGACAAGACCAATTGCTTTCCATGTACCCGTGTTCCACTACCTTTAGCCCCACCACTACATTCTTCGGGGGCTATCATATTGAAGCCTTCAAGTGACTTGATCATAGTTTCACGCATGAACTCATACCCTTCATCGCAAGACAGTCCGATCTCAACTTGTTGCTTGGACAAGTTATTTAACTCACAATAGCGGGACGCAAAATTCTCGCTATTATTGTCATCATCTTTACCAAAATTTGTGGGGGTGTAGCTTCTTCTAATTATCTCACGGTTCCATCTTCTCATCATATATTGTTTGGAAAGTTCATTACAATTTGAATATTTAAGGAAGGCCAAGAGATGCCTACAAGGGAGTCCAACAAATTCGAACATAAAGCATGAACAACACCCATACCGAGTCTCTTTGGAATAAGTAATCATGGTCTCTTTTTCCAACCTACCAATGAATGTCACTGTGTAATAAGTGATGACAGTATTCACGTCACCTTCCAATAAATTCACATTATACAGTAGGCTTACCTTGAGTTCTTTTTGAAACTTTAAAAACATTGATAAAGTATATACTTGGGCCATTTGTTCCTCCATATACCACCCGGTCTTCAATTTGGGTTTCCTATCTAGTGTACGGTGGTTCTCTTTAACTTCTTCTTCTCTTTGCCTACAAATAACTCTTTCAAAGATCAAAGCAAACTCATGAAGTGAATACTTCTTTTGGGTGTGCTTTTTTAAAAAGGAATTCATTCCATCGCTTCTTTGGCTACTAGACATACCCGCCCAAAAATGAGACCTATTGTATACGGGGGCCCATTTCTCACGAATATGAAAAATATCACTCAACCATTTGTCGTTTTCTGCCCCAAATTCCACAACCAAAGCCTTCCATTGTTCTTCAAAAAGACACAGTCATAAGAATTCCAAATATAGCTTTAAAAGCTTCCATGAACTTAGAATTTTGAACCAACTGAGGCACCTCGGAAGGGATTTTATCTAAAATATGCCATATGTAATATCTATGGCGTATATGAGGAAAAACTTGTTGAATTGCAGCACCAATACCCCGGTCTTGGTCCGTTACAATGCCAACAGGAGCTTTTTTCATGACTCCTAGCCAAGTTTGGAATAACCACACAAAAGATGAAGCCGTCTCATTTGGGATGAACCCACAACCAAGAAAAAGAGACTGCTAATGATGGTTAATCCCAACAAATGGAACAAATAGCATACCATAACGGTTGATACTATGTGTAGCATCAAAAGAAACTACATCACCAAATACCTCATAATTCAAACGAGCAATCCCATCAACCCAAAAACAATGAGACAGTCTACCGGATTCATCTTGCTCGAATGCATAAAAGAAAGAAGGATCTTTTTCCTTTTGCCATTTAAAAAAGTCTTCCAACATTTGACCATCATGACCTTTTAATGACTCCCTCAAATCTCTTTCATAGTTTCTAGCGTCTTTTAGAGTAAATCCAACCCTATCGTATCCCCCACTTGAACTTTCAAAAAAAGCATTTGTTTGCATGTGGGAATATTTGTACCCGCAAGTTGCTCCATTATGATTTTATCTGAACTTGACACAACACGATGCGGCAACAAATGCCTTCTACCGGGTGTGGTGAATGCATGATTGTGCACCTCATGGAAAGAATAAATAGACCATGAATTCGTTTCTTTGTTTAATCTCACCCTAACCAATGCATTGCAAGATGTCCTGGATGTAGTACCTATTCTAATTTCATTATTCTTGCTTTTCGACACCGCCACTTTATTACATAATTTTTTTTTCCACCACCTGACCATCCTTCAATTTATTACCTCCTTTATGCATTTGAAAATCGGAACATTTTGCATAGCTATCATAGTATTTTTCTACTAGCTCAAGGTCTCAAATATCATACCTATCTTAGGGGTTGCTCCTCAACAGTGGGGGTAAATTCACCTTCTTCAACATAAAAAAAATTGTCACCCAATTGTGAGCAACCTTCACCTAACTCCATACCTGTTACAAATTTGAAACGTTAATCAAGATCATAATTTCGGATTTCATTTCGATAATAGCAAATTAATTTTGAAACTGAGTTCAGTAAAATGGGTTTTTTTTCAACAATATCAAGTTTTTAAAAAAATATATCAAATCGATACCTTCAATAAGGATCAGGAATGGAGGAGATGGAGATGAGAAATTGAAAAGATCCTCAAGATCTGGATCGCGTCACGAGGAGGAGAGGAGATAGGGTCGATGGGTTCTGATCGATTTTGGGGGTAGGGTTTTCAATTCGCCTCTTGAAGATGACCAAGAACAGTGGAAGGGAGCGTTGGAGAGGGAGGGAGTAGATGAATAAATTGGTCCAGATAATGTTGAAGAGGAGGTCGGCGTTGATTTGGGCTAGGGTTTTTTCCAGTCGAAGGTATGGAAGGAGATGAGCGGGAGAGAGAGGGAAAGGAGATAAGGTTTTTTTGGGGGAAGGAGACAGGTTTAGTTGGGGGGGGGGGGAATTCCGATTATACCCCCCCACATTAACTGATGAGCGGGAATGAATGCAAACCGTTGGATGGGGATCAAGATGGATCATTACGATCGGACGGTCCACAACTAGTGCGCACGGGATTGAACACTGGGCTAGTGTGCAACGGATCCTTTCCCTATATATATATATATATATATATATATATATATATATATATATATATATATATATATATATATATATAATAAATTACAAAAAAAGCTATCAAGTGGCTCTCCTTCAATCTCCCTCAAAATTAATGGTCCAGATTGATTTTCACAAAACACATTTTTCCGCCCAAAATTTTAAACCACAAAACCAAGTCCCCCCCCCCCCCCCCCCCCCACCTAAAAAACTCATTACTTATTACTATATCTCTCTCTCTTCTCTCTTCACTTTTTCATATTTCTCTTTTTTCTCTCTCTCCCTATCTCTCGCTCTCTCCCATTCTTTCTTTATTTATTTAGAAATTTAGATTTTAAGATTTCAGATTTGTAAATTTTTAGAATTTTTTTTATTGCAAATGTTATATTGAAAATAACAAATATCTCTTCAACAGTTAAATTTCATCATTTTCAACATTAATAATTATTTTTCAATATATACTAATGGAAACATGGACCTTTATTTACAACTAATTATTTTCATACTATTCAAACTTGAGCTACATAATTATTGTTTTACTGTTTACAGAACTTTTCGTATTTTGGATCGTTCCGAAGACGTGCCGTAGGTACGTGCCCATGGGCAAATCTAGTATAATAATAAAATACAAAGAAAGCAATCAAGTGGCTTTCCTTCAATCTCCCCCAAAAGCAAAGGCCCAAATATAATATCACAAAACACATTTCTCCCCCCAAAAGTTTTTTCCCAAAACTCAAATTCAAATTCCCCCCAAAACAACTCTTTTATTTATTTAATTATCTCTCTCTCTCTCTCTCTGTATATATATACTTATGGAAACATGAATTTTTATTTACAGCTAATTATTGTCATACTATTCAAACTTGAGCTACATAATTGTTGATTTATTGTTTACAAGCCTTTTCATATGCTGTATCGTTCTGAAGACGTGCCGTAGGCACGTCTCCACGAGAAAATTAAGTATCTATATAATAAATTACAAAGAAAACTATCAAGTGGCTCACAATCAATCCCCCCCCCCCTCCCCCCCCCCCCCCCCCCCCCAAAATCAAAAGACCATATCAAACCTCACAAAACACATTTTTTCTCCAAAATTTCAAACCCCAAAATCAAAAATTTCCCCCTAAAAAACTCATTACTTTATTACTATCTCTCTCTTCTCTCTTTACCTTTTCATATTTCTCTCTTTCTCTCTCTCTATCTCTCTCCCATTCTTTCTTTATTTACTTAGAAAATTTGATTTTAAGATTTCGGTTTTGTAAAATTTCAGAATTTTTAATAGCAAATATATCTTCAACAATTAAATTTTATTATTTTTTACACTTAAAGTTTTAAGAAGTTAGATTTTATACCCTCATTTATAATTATTTTTCAACATATACTAATAGAAACATAGACTTTTATTTATAACTAATTATTGTCATACTATTCAAACTTGAGCTATATAATTATTGTTTTACTGTTTACATGGCTTTTCGTGTTTTGTATCGTTCCGAAGACGTGCTGTAAGCACGTGCCCACGGACAAATCTAGTATATATATAAAAGAGGAATTTGGTTGTTACTCTATAGGATTTCTATAGGGGAGTTTGTATGGAGATTTAATGGAAAAATGAATTAAATGAGAAGTTGAAGGTTTGTGTGTTGGCTTTGGCTGCACATGATTGCCCACGTGGGTGACGAGGGGGGTGCCTGAGAGTGGGGCCCGGTTTGAAAGGAAAGGCAGTTCCGTTTGCGGCTGCTGTCTGTGTGACGTGGCGCGGGGCCCGGGGGCTGCGTGCTTGCCGAAGAATTGAGCCAAATGTGGGATTTAATAATATATATCGGAATATATTTTTTGATGGCTAGACTATCCGATATATTAAAAAAATAATCGATATTGAAAAAATAGTAGAATGAAATAATAATATATAATATAATCTATTATCAAGAGTTACCAATCTGATTAATCACCTTTTGAGTCCAGAGGATGCTCAGTAAGAATCTATTCTAAAGTTGAATTTCTAATTGGTGAATGTCATTAATAACTCTTCGTCAATCAAGCAATACATCAGCAGATATATCAACTGTAATGTGTTTATGGCTACCCTAAACCACATTTAGGTTCTACATTTTAATCCTGTATGACCACCCCATATTTACTGATTTTTTTTGTCGTAATAGGTCACTTTTTGAAAATATTTACAATTATGGGTTAATTTCGAAATTATTAGCGTTCGTGGGCTACTTAGTGTCACGTCAGCAGTGACAGCTATTTTCATTAGCGGTTTGTTTCTTTTAGATGTCGTTAATGAAAATAACGGTCACTTTATTTTAAAAAATTGAATTTTTTTTACTGTCGCTATTCCTATTAGCGACCAAAATATATATGAAGTAGCTAATAAGATTAGCGACATTCAATTAACTGTATTGCAACACCAAGCAAAATCTAGAAAGCTTTTGCTCTCTGAATAAATAACAATCAATTTATTTTTAAAACTGAGGTCGCTATTCCGAATAGAGTCGTTAGTTGTGTGACTATTTTTCAAATTTTACAAAGAACAAGGAGATTGAGTTTCCTACTAAAGTCGCTATTGGGGCTATTCCCAATAACGACCTTAGTTGGGTGATTATTTTGCAAATCTTACAGAGTGCAAGGAGATTTAGTTTTCTACTGAGATCGCTATTCGGACTAGCAACCTCAGTTTTAAAATTATTTTTTTTTTCAAGAGAGCAAAAACACTTTAGAAATCGCTAAGCGTCTCAATATATTCATTTGTGATGGCTAATTCCATTAGCGACCTCATATATACTAAGGTCGCTAGTGGGAATAACAACAACAAACAAAAAATTTCAAATATTTTAAAACAGAGGCCGCTATTCTCATTAGTGACTTTCAAAATAAAGAGTTCGCTAACGAGAAGAGCGACCACTGCTGACATGGCACCAAGTAGCCTACGAGCGCTAATTGTTTCGAAACTAGCACATAATCGCAAATCTATTCAAAAAGTGGCCTATTACGGCAAAAATTCATATTTACTCAGTATCCAAATATATCCCAATATTTGATGTCCGATATGAAAAACTGTCATTTGGTACGATTTGATATCCGATATTTAGAATGTTGAGTCTATGATCATAAAAAATGCGAGGTGCATCTATTGGATGTCCTTACATCCTGTTCCCCTAAATTCGAAAAGGTCATGTACAAGGGATTTCTCTCCAAAAGTACATACTGTAATGAAGCAGTTAGTGTGAGATAGAACTAAAAATATACGAAGAATCTGGAATTCGCTCTTATTCATACTACCAAATCATACAAAGCACAGTCAGTTTAATTCATGACATAAACAAAACCACCCGCAATAATTTCAGAAAAATAAATCCCTAATAACTTACATATGGTGGCACGCACTTAAAAAAGATAATTGAGCAACTGCTATTTCCCCCCTCCCCAGCTTGTGGGGAGTTACCATTTACCATCACTTGATATGTACAAGAAATTGCCAATCAGCTACTATATTGTTTCTCTATTACACGATAAATTGCACTGAGGTATTGTATGCTATGATCTTGGTTAAGCAGAGGCTTCATTCTCTGCAACTGCCTTTTCAAAGCAAAGTCATCCTCGATACTCAGACTCTGCTACCGTCGCAAACATGCTCGTCCTGTCATCTTCGGGCAACTGCTAAAAGCATGTTACTCCAACTTCCTTTAATGTCCCAAAATAGAGTAGAAATTGTGTAGTTGTGCGAAACCTTGGAGTTGTTTAAGATGATTAGTCGTCAATTCATCCTCTCTGTAAGGAAGTTGCACGTTTAATGTCTGTGCCTTAAAGAAGACCTGCAGAAAAGACTGGCTAGTGCATCAAAAACCTGGTAACTAAAAGTTTTTCAAAGTTCATTCCCGATTCTTCTCTGCAATATGAAAGCCCACATAGGTTTTCAAGTTTTTCAGGTGTCTGTCAAGCTCTGTATCAATACCTTCTTTCGAACATGATTCTCTGAAGAAAATAATTGTTCTTCACTTGATATTTCTCCCACCAAAGCTTGCATTAGGAGCTTTTTTGTATCCCTTCCTATGCAGAAGAACTCCAATCCCCTGAAGCACTGATTCATCCAATTCTTTTGTTACCGGCAAAGTAGATAGTAAACACAAACAACCCAAAGCGTTTATGTCTTCACCATTGATGATAATAGATAGTAATGTCTCCCTCAAGGTAATATCATGTTTGATACTATTTACTGTCGATTTCCGACTCTAGAGAAAAGGCTTCTGGCGAGATGATGCTGCTTGCCAAATCATTGCTTTTTACAATGTGTAATATAGAAGAAAGCAAATACAAGCAAGTTGTGACCCCAATTTGCTAGAAAGGTTATTGGTGAGGGTATTGTAACTCTTGTATCTTTTCTAATTGAATAACATCTGGTTATTTCTCTTCCGGATTAGGTTCATCGAACTTGGACAAAATTAGTGTTTGTGTGTTGGTTTGCTCTACGTTGCTTGGTTGTTCGTTGTGATGAGTTGTCATCTCTCGCTATATCCTTACACAAAAAAAATTGTCCCGAGGTTCGCCACAATGTGATAGCAATGGTTGTGCAGGTTCCTTGGTGAAGATGACAAATCATGGTTTTCCGAAGGTCAAACATTTCGATGGTAAGATCTTTAATTTCTAGAAGGTGGACATGTATGACGTATTGGTTCAACATGGCTTGCATCTTATCCTAGAAAGAGATAAAGGGATGCCAACATCCATGAAAAAGGAGAAGTGCGACGAGATTTATTTAAAATCCTTGCATTTAAAATAACTGTCATTAACAAACGAAGTCAAGTACAACTTTCTTAAGAAGAAAAGTGTGGCAAGTCTGTGGACGAGACCCATAATTAACTAATCGGGATCGTCATTACTGGGTGGATGCACCGGAACAAAAAAATATTTCATTTCTCAATAATGGAAGGTACCTCTCTTCGTGATCATATAGTGGAATTCAATAAGGTGTTATTCGAATTGAAGGCGATAAATGCAGATGATCTTCGCGAAGAGGATAAAGCTTTCAACTTAATATATTCACTGCCAGATTCATACGAGCATTTGATAACCGCCATGCTACACGAAAATTTTTTCCAAGGAGAAGCTCTCGGTGGCCAGGTGTAATCAAGGGCTTGAAGGATGATGAACTTAGGAAGGAAATTTATAAAACAGAGTTTACTTGTATGAGTTACATGGAGGTGGAGGTGACTTCAATTGGAAGAGAAAGTGCCTGTAAGAGTGGGATTCGTTGCCACAATTGCAAAAGAATTTGGGAATTACAAGAGGGATTGTCGCAATTTGTTGATTCAGATGGGTGCCAACATAGTCCGTGCTGCTGAATCAAGTGATAATTTAAACTGTCTTCTTGTTTCAAGTTCTAAATATGTGGATTTTGGCTGGTTTCTTGATTCGAGTAGTTCTTCTCATATTTTCTTGAAAGGGAGATGTTTTCTACTTACTAGTCTATATAGATCATTTTGTAAGAATAGGGACTTGTGAGATCTGTGACGAAGTGAATGATGAAATAATCGAGTTAGAGATTCCAGATTGAAAAATGTTTACATTGAATAAGGTCATGCATATTTCTTTGTTGAAATAAAACTTAATATCCTTAGGAACTCTAGATGCACATGTAACTATTAGTTCAGGAAGGTCGTCGTAGGGTGATGAGAGGAAGGAGGGATGTTCAACACAATTTCTACAAGCTTTGTGGGAACGTGAAGACTCGTCCGAGTGTTTTAAAATCTATTGTTCCTAAACCATCTAGTTTGCCGCCACTAGAATCACTGAAGTGAGAACACGACGTTCGAATATCAATGAGAAGTGACGGATGCCTTGGGGTAGATGGAGTTCGTGTGAAGGTTGGATCCTCTGTGTTGATGCCTACTGGGATATGCCCTTGAGGGGACATATGATTGAAAAAATAACAGGTGAAAGTAGATTCGAATAGCAGAAAAAGCCACCGAATCGAGTTGTTTACAAGAGAAGAAAATTAAGAATCTAGAGGCAATTAATCATACAGGCATGGAAGCATTTGTATGCAATCTAAAGTGGAGATTGTTGGGTTTATGTCTTCCATACTATGTTCGATGTGAAGAGAAACGGAAGAAGCAAGAAGAGGTTCTAAGCGAAGATAGAGACCAAATGAGTTGATGTTTACATGCAGTCTGGAAGTTGATAAAGGAGGGTTGGACTAGACTTCTTATGTAGTCGACTAAACTTTTTAGCAGTCGATCGACACTGGCAAACAGCAGCAGATTGGGCCAATCTTTGGGGATCTGTTTGAGGCCAAGGTTTGTGGTCCTGGATAGAATGTACATCTCCTATCATGTGGCTTTCCCTTCAAGATATATCACAGTGTTGGATCAAGACTACATCCTAGGGTTTCTCTAATTCTTTATATGATAATGTAATGACCTCTATTGAGAGGTGTGCGAGTACTTCAGCTGAGAGTTTTTCATTGTAAACAATAGGATAACTTCTAATGAGGCTGGAGAGATAGATAGGTTATTGGTGAGGGTATCGTAACCCTTGTATCTTCTCTAATTGAATAATAGCTCGGTTATTTCTCTCCGGAATAAGTTTACCAAACTGTGACAAAATTGTGTGCTTGTGTGTTTGGTTTGGTCTCCGTTCCTTAGTTGTCTGTTGTGACCGGTTGTGATGTAATATTTTGTAAGTGTACAAAATTGCAACACATAGTATAGTATTAAAAGAAAAGAGTGTCGAACCCACAAGGACTAATTATTTTTATTGAGTACCAAAATTCTCTAGATTAACTACTATTCGAAAAATTGGAATTTTAATAAAATAGCAACTAAACTAAATTAATCAAAGGAAAAGCCACTCTGATTAAGAATAATGAAAATTTTAAATTTTGTTGTTTGTTAAAAGTAATGCTAGTTCTAGGGCTTTTGATTTCACCCAGTTAATCTCACACAATAGGTAGAAATTATACTTTTCCAAGTTGTAGACAAAAATTTCCTATTTATTCAATGTTTTCTCTCGAACAATACCAAACATATCTCCAACTAACAGTTTTTCATATTTTTATGCACATTTTATTAATTAAAAATTCATTAAGTTCTATTTTCTTTACAGTCACATTAATCACGGAAAATCATCCCTAATTTTGCTCAATCATTGGAGTTTAATTCTATAATTCTGAATCACAAATTATCTCTCGGTCTCTCCATGATTAAATAAACCAAACAATAGTTGGCCAAACAATTGTAAGCATTAAGAACAAAATTTAAACACACAACCATGAAAAAAATAGATGAATCAAATAACATGAAATTAGAATTATTTCAAAACTAGGTTACATCGAAGTTCTAGAAAAATAAATTTAGTTCATGATGATTTTGTAACTAACAAACATGTACGTTTGGATTGCATAATAATACAAATTAGAAGAGAAGAAAGAACTCTAGACGATCTTGACGAAAGCTATGGCTCTTGCTCTCCAATGGTGTGATGAGTCGCCTCCTCCAATTCTTTTAGCCTCCGATATATTTCTCATTACACTAGAGTTCACATTAGCATCTATATATAATCCTCGAAGAAACCCTAAAAAGAGATAAATTCAGCCCATTGGACCCGAATCCTGCACTCAAATTATACAATCATCCTTGTCACGGTCAACTGTGCTTTCATTCGGTCGATTGTGATTTTTGTTCTCCAAACAGTAAGTATGACAGTCGACTGTCATACTTGTTATTTTCTTCGCACAGGCTATATCAAATATGATTTTTCCAGAGATACAGAACTCCGTTTGTGATGCTTGAGTACTCATTTCGAAGAAGACTCGACGACGAATATCTTCGATTTAGAACACAACTTCATATTCTTCCATCTTCATGTTCATAATATCCGTACAAGTTCTGGTTGCTGTTGTTTCTCTTTTTTTCGAATTGCTTTGTGTCTTCTTTTTCTCCAACTCCAAGCCCCATGACTTCGTGTATTTGAGTCCATAATCCTAACAATCGTTTCATTCATTCAATAACAAATAAAAAAATAAAATTAAGTAGAAAGAAGATGAAATTCAAATAAATAAATGCGAACTCACAACTTTTATGTGTAAAAAGAGAAATAAAACCAGGTATAAATTACGCTCATCAAATACCCCCTGATAATGGTAAAAATCACAGCAAATCAGGGCCCTATGATTCCTGCGCAGATCTCAAAGCTTCTACAGGCAGATTAATCATAACGGGCATCTTTAACAGGTCCGGGTCATCTTCAGGCTCCTATACAAGACAAGGGCCTCTTACAAGCCCATTAAATGTGACAAATTAGGCCCACTAAGAGAGACCCATTCCATGAAGGCTGTTAGTCAAATCTCTTATCTCCAAACAAGGGAGCTTAACTCTTAAGGGGGAGACAAACAAGAGATACGGAATTCATATCGATCCAATGGATTCATGTCGATCTCTTGATATGTTACTCAGGCCTATGAATACCCTTCCTCTTCCACAGTCAGAAGGTAATCAAAAGTATCTCTCTCAAACTCTCTTTCTCCCTCTGGTTCTGACTTGAGCATCAGAGGGTCTGTCGCCGGGGCTACCCCCGGTGTTTCAGGCTTTTTGAATGTCCATTGGATCAAGAGCACTGTGTTCAATTAACGAACCAGATTCAATCTCAGGAGCTCTAACCACATTTCACGGCAAAGATCAAAGGTAAGATTTTTAGTAGTTTCCATCAAATATTAACTCACTATCTGTTTGCTCCTACACCAAAATAAGCAACAACAGATTGGCACCGTATGTGGAAACTACAAAAATTAGACTTACCGCCATGCCACCTAGACTAAGAGGCAAAGCAGCGGCCTCAAGCCATCGCACCAACTCTCATCATCAACTAGCTCCTCCTATGGAAGATCCGATTCCTTCTCAACAATCGCCTCGATAGCCTAGTCAAGCTCCTTTCAACGAAGAGGCACCGGGGGGGCTCCGACAAAGCCGTCATGAACAATATCCTCTGTACGACCGTGTCTCGGTCCATAATGCTTCAACCAATTCAATGGCCTCGCGAGTTCTCCGGGGATCTAGAGATCTCCGCTAAATCATCAGTACCACGCAACAAGGAACTGATCTACGAATCCTCTTGGACGAGAGGCATGCCTGAACTGAGGCCTACTGCTTAGTATGCCAGGCAAACTAACTCTCTTAGACAGAGATCAAGGCAATCATCCTCCAACAGGGGGCACACCGTAATAAGAAGCCCGACTTATGAGAGTCGAAAGCTTCTTAAGCGGAACATAGAGAAAGATGCCCCAGCCACTATGGCCAAATTGGATAAGTTCAAGCTCAACATCCTCCGAGCTATCTAAGGTAGTCAAGATCTGGGCTAGCTCCCCAAAGAAGGCTCCACCGACTCAAATGGATCCTAGGGGAAAGACGACCAAGTCCTTCGCCTTATCCGAGAGGTAGAAGATCATCTAGAGCAGATGAAGAATGAGGGAAACCGCTCCTGCAAGTCCCATCGCCCCAATCGACCTACTTTCAGCAAAACCATCCTCGATGCACCCATCCCAAAGGACTTAATAGCTCCTCGATTCATGGAAGCTAGCACGAGACAACCAACATCCAAGGCATCATCTTGATGCTTCTTATGAGCATCCTTTCGGTGCGATGGGCACTTGCAGCAGGTGGCTCTTGAATAGGCTGCTCTAGAACATACAACTTTTTCTCATGCCTGGGGACTATCCTCAGATTCCTGTACCAGTCTAGGAAATTTGTCCTAAACAATTCGTCATTCTTAAGGATAGATTGTAATGATACGTTATTTGATGTGTTGGATGTCATGGTAATCTATCAGCAGAAATAAGAAAAGTAAATATCATTTCGATAAAATATTAAACAAAAATATGCAAAGTATGTATCATATAATAAGGTCTTTTATACACCTCATACTATTTTTATTCAAATCAACGACCCTTATCATTGACTCGGAAAATCTCATCGTAAGATTTTCTAGTAGACCAAGATCCATATTTCACATAGTTCTGAGTTAGCTTTGGTTGATCACCCAAAATTCAATTATTTAGGTAGGGAACACTTCCCAAATACATCGTATGCAACTATTGAATAGTTGGGTGAATAACACTTATTCTAATTTATCTCATAGACTAAAGCCCAACTCTATGCCTCTAAACTTACAATCCTATTGAATTAGCCTAGTTAAGTCAAACCGAATAGTTGGCAATTGAATATTACTTTTATTCCATCACATCTCACTAGGATATATAAAGATACCCTGCTTTGGTAAACCTACACTTAATCGATCCTAGCCTAGACGAGTGCCATGCATTGGAAGGCATCTTATTGCGACTTAATTTTTACTTTGAGGGTTTTGTTATTTTATTAATTGATTTCACCATTTATCATCCATTAGCATACAACTAAAACAATGCATCTCATTCAAAATTAAAAGCATAAAATACATGTGACATGGTTGTGGTCCTAACATACTAATTCTCCTAAGCTAATGAGAGAATCAAAAACTGATTAAAGGGATTATACTGTCTTCTCCAAGCAACTTCCCAATCATGTCCTTGTATGGTTGCCAATTCCTTGTCTCCTCTGTGAGATTACATTTACATATAAAGGAAGAATGTACAATCAGAGTACAAAGAGAAAGGATTACGTTGAGAATGTAGAAAGAAATGCACGACATGCAGGCCGTATTCAAAAAACCAAAATATAAACAATACATCATAGAACATAAACCATGCATCACAGAACTAAGGCCACAACCACGCACCATGCATCACATAACATAATAAACTAAGAATATGTTGTTATGATTTTATTTAGTTTATTTAAAAATGATTGGTTATCGAGGAATCAAAAATTTGCCTCATCATCCCTTGCCACTGCCAAAGCATGAACTCTTCATGTTTTAAGAAACCATAACGCCACTGCAAACGACATAGGTGCATGAACTCTTCATGCTTTAATAAGCCCTAAGGTGACTGCAAATCACATCTTACTGCTCCAGGTTTTTTTAATGGTTCCAAACCGAGGGCAACCCTGGTATGGCATCTGATGATGGTAAAAATCGCAACAAATCAGGGCCGTACATTTCCATCACCGATCTCAAAGCTTCTAGAGGAAGATTAATCATAACGGGTCTCCTTAATAGGTTTGGGCCTTCTCCAATCTCCCCTACAAGACATGGGCTTCTTTCAAGCCTATAAAAAGTGACAAACTAGGTCCACTAGGAGAGACACCTAGCCCATGAAGGCTAGGAGTCAAATTTCTTATCCCCTAATAACATAACTTTTCTTTTGAGGGGGAGAAACATAATGGAGATAAGGAATTCATATTGATCTAACGGATAGATCTCAATCTCCTAAACTGTTTCTTATGCCTATAAATACCCTCTCCCCCTCCACAACCAGAAGGTAAACAACAAATCACCAGTTTCTCTCTCAAACTCTTTTTCTCTCTGGTTCTGACTTGAGCTTCGGAGGGTCTTTCGCTAGGGCCAATCCCCGATATTTCAGGCTTTTTGCAAGTCCATCGGCCGCATCAGCAACCGTCAGATTCAGATCATGGTGGTTAGTCAACGATCCAGATTCAATCTCAGGAGCTCTAACCACATTTCACGGCAAAGGTCAAAGGTCAGATTTTTAGTAGTTTCCATTAAATAATAACTCACTATCTATTTGCTCCCACACCAAAATAAGCAGCAACAGATTGACGCCATCTATGGGAAACTACACAAGTCAGACTTGCCTCCATGCCACTAAGACTAAGAGGCAGAGGGCAGCCTCAAGCCGTCGCACCAAATCTTTTCGTCAACCAGCTCCTCCTGTGGAATATCTGATTCCTCCTCAACAGTCACCCCGACAGTCTAGTCAACCACCTTCCAACAGAGAGGCACCGGGGGGCTCCCAACAAAACCATCATGAATAACATCCTCTGTACGACCACATCTCAGTCCATAATGCTTCAAATGATTCAATGGCCTCGCGAGGCCCCGAGGGTCTAGAGATCTCCATCAGATCATCAGTGCGAGGCAACAAGGTTCAGATCTATGAATCCAATTGGAAGAGAGGTGCACCCGAACAGAGGCCTCCTGCTCAGGACATCAAGCAAACTAGAGAACCTATTTTCCTAGATAGAGATCAAGGCAATCCTCCTCTCAGGGGGCACACCACAATAAGGAGCCCGAATCATGAGAGTCGAAAGCTTCTTGTGCGAAACAAAGGGGAAAATGCCGTAGTCACTAGTATCGAATTGGATAACTTCAAACTCGACATCCTCCAAGCTATCCAAGGAAGTCAAGATCTGGGCCAGCCCCCCAACGAAGGATCCGCCGACTCAACTGGGTCCCAGGGGAAGGACGACCAAGTCCTTTGCCATTGTAACACCCCAAATTCCAAATAAGACTGAATTCGAAGTTCCACAGGATCTTTACACTTCACTTCGTACAATTTTACAAGGAATTTTCAAAATTTTATATTACAACATAGTCTTTTACATTTAATAACACAGCGGAAGGTAAATTGAAGTACAATAATGAAAAATATACAATTGTAATAACTTTAACATTTAAATAATCACAGCATCAAATCAATTTTATATCTTCTTGAAAAATCCAAATCTTGCATATAAAACTGTGGGCACGTCAGTTGCTTACAACCGATGAAAATATTATACACGGCCATCCTCGCTATGCCGAAAGTATAACGATCTTAATTACTTTAACAAACCACAAACTTGAATGTGAAATAAAGTGTTAAAAGTGATTACTCTAAGCATGTTAGTGTATGCAATGCCTTAATGCCTAATGTAGATGTTTACGCTAAGATGACACTAATGCATACTTGTTCGGATTCTATACATCTCATACTACATAGGCCCGAGGAAAGCACCTACGTACTCCACAATAAAGGGTTTGATCCCTTATCATGATAACTACCCTGTAATAAAATAAAGTTTAGACATTCCATGAGTACAGATCCCAGTCCGAAATCCACTGCCCGACTATACAGAATCCTCGTCGTGCGAACATCCCATCAGTGTCCCTCTAGCCCCGGAATACGTATATATACTGGAGTACGGCATACTATCCGCCCCACTACTCATAGTCAAGGATTTAAATTAACGCTCGCCTCCATCGGAAGCAACCACAGTCTCGGAATCCACTGTCCCGACTAGGTCTATAGTCCCGGAGATCCACCGCCCGACTATATAGAAGTCCTCCACTCACGTTTGCCCAAGTTTACTATATCTTCACTTAGTGCCCAATTCTTAAGTTCAATACATGAATAAATTATAACACCTAGAGTTAGCTTTTTCCCCCTACCGGACTTAATCACAAATACCGAGATAGCTCACATAGCCATATCTCAAAAGAAATCAATCATTTAATTCAACAATTGCCAGTACCCGGGGTCTCACTAAACCTCTAGATCACAACCTTTCATGTTCTAGAATTCATGGGTACTCATACCCTTCAATAATCATGTATTAAACTTCATTGTATTCATATCTTCCACTTTATTCATATCTTAGTCAATCTCTTACTTTTGAATAATTCATGAAACTCTATTCATTCATTCATAATCTTTTAAAAACATTTCTTTTGAACTCATAACATAGATTAATTCACTTCAATTCTCATTAGCAATTTAGTCACACATCGTATTTTATACACCATCAAGTATTCTTAATCAACCAAAATAATTATAGAATCTCATTAAGAAAAAAATCAATAGTATTGCAAATTTTAATCTTCTTCTAATCAAAACAAAAGTCATATTCTTAAATAAAATTCCGAATTCTTCAACTCATTATCTATATCAAATTCCACTTTTAAATTCTCATAAAATACATGAAATATCATGAAATTATTTTTAATACATCTAAATCATTTTAGGGGAATATTACAATTTTTTCCAAATTTTTATTTGCATTAAAACTCTTCTTTAAATCCAAAAACATCAAAGTTGAGCCACCGGGTTTCGAACCTAAGCCCACACCGTAGCTACAGTAACCGACCCTAGGCACCACCGAGAACCAAGAAGTCCAAGTGGGCTTTCTAACATAAAGACAGGCCGAAAGTCCTACATACTGTGTCTCGGTTCTTAGATTTAATAAAAAAACAAAAAGAAGGGGACTGTCAAGTTTCGAACCCAGAACCCCAGACCAAACCCGCGCTACAGTAACAGTACTAGAGCGCCACCGACTAGCTAGTAAGTCCAAACACGACTACTGATGTGAAATACACTTGCCATAGTTTTGTTCATACCGTACTGTGCTTAGTTTTCTATCACATAACTCGATTATTGAATCGATCCAATCTTTTAATAGAATGTAAATAACTTTTCCAGACTGGCTTTATTTCGAAAACAGTAAACAACGATTTTCAAACTCTTATTATAAACATATATATTTTTCAATTCATTTTTCCTCTTAATTGCACACATAAATTTGCATTTCTCCAATTTTGAAAAATAAAAATTTGTATCTCTTATAAACCACTTTATGAACTCATTTGTACTAATTAAAAATTCACTAGTAAGGCTAACACATATCTCTTGACTACAAAAGAAATCTTTAAAACCCTTTCATGCAAATTACAATATTCGACATTATCATTCCAACATGTATAAACTAGTATAATTCATGGCAGAAATTCATTTGTTTATTATTTTCTTTCTAATTATCATTATGTCTATTCATTTACTTGATAACAACATTATTCCTATAATTCATGGCACAATTACAAAGCATGAGATAATCTACATTTATCACATCAATTAAATCTACACTACTGTCTAACATGCTTATCCTACAATTTTAGAAAGCATTAAGACTACCCACCTCTTATGAAGACTTGCAAAAAAAAAAAAGACAGCTCCTAGAGACTCCTAGCTCCAATAAGATCACCTAGCCCTTCTCCTCCTAGCAAGAGCACTCCAAGCCTCCAAGAATGCAACACAAGAACTCTCTAACTCTCTTTCTTTTCTTCTCTCTTGATTGTTAATTTTGGTGTAATGAGAAAGACATTGGGGGGGGGGGGGTGTATTTATAGAACAATTGAATGGCTAGGATTTGATCTCACCATCAAATAACCACCCACTCTCCTCTTCTCATTCTCCCACTCTCTCCACTCTCTCCACTCTTTCCAAATCCGGCCTCTCTCCCTCTTGGACACACACGTGCACGTGTAGTGCACAAGTGCACACCCACTCACATTATTTTATACAATTCTATACTTTTATTTGTGTGTCAAAAAGTTATTACATGTCATTTGTGAGAGCATGCACAACTAATTGTAGGATTAATTAATGGGCTTGTCTTGTGGGCTTGTTTTAAATTAAATTAATTAATCTAGTGGCCTTAGAATCTACTCTTAGGCCTATGGGTTTAATAAAAGACTAAAAATAAAAAGGAGACTCATGCATACTACAAAAGAATAACAATTTTGAATGAGAGGGAAAATAAAGATGAAATTTGCACGTGTATTACATGTGCAAAAATTGAAAAATATATTTTTAATTAAAATAAATTATATGGGATGTTATAGCCGTATCCAAGAAGTAGAAGATCGTCTAGAACAGATGAAGAATGAGAGAAACCGCTCCAGTAGGGCCTACCTCTGATGGACTCAATAATATTCACATTTAGGAGTAATAATCTTATTGCAATTGGACATTTTAATGCTCTATATGTGGTATTTTACTCTTCTTTTCTCTTTTCCATAGGAAACAACCAAAAGCAGCAAAACGAAGCAGATTCCAGACTGAGAAGATGATATACAGGGAACTACTGTACAACAGTCGACTTGCTCTCCATCAGTCAACCGGACAGAGAGAATGCTGGAGCTCGGCACAGTCGACTGCCCCAACATCAGTCGACTTGACTAAGGAATCATGAAGCCACAAATGTCTCAGCACCAGTCGACTTACGCCCAACAACAGTCGACTGGTATTCGGCGGAGTGAAAAGATAAGATGCATCCGTATCTAAATCCAAATCTATCCAAACCCAGGCTATATGCGAATGATAACTTCTCCAACAAATCAAAGCTAGAGACAGGGGATTGGCAAGAGCACGTGGTTAGCAGATAAGGAAGAAAAGAAGAAAAGAGAAAGAAATAAATCGTCAATCAAATAAAGAAGGAAAGAGGAGGACTTTCCTGAAAAAGTGGCAAACCCTAATTCCTGTGTCGTGTTCTATAAATATCAATCAAGAGGCATTATTTTGCTCTCTCCTCCGCGCAGACCACAAGCCGAATCACAGAGTTCCAGAATCATCACACATCAACCAAGAGCATTATTCTATCAGCATCGAAGAAAGAGAGAGGAAATCAAGTACTCCGAAGGGAACAAGGCAGTCGACTGAGGTGACAGCCAGTCGGCCGATCTGCCGGACTTCATCAGTTTATTTCTCCTCTTTTTAGTTCTTTTATGTTAATCATGTATTCGAACTTGCTGATCAATAAAAGTTTAATTATGTGGAACTAATTTCATAGTTGGGTAGATTGAAACCATAGTTATGTAATGCTTCTATTCTTCTGAGTGCTATTCTGTTACTTATTGATTAAACCTGAGAGTATTGGCATAGATTTATAATAATCAAACTTGTTCAGAATTCTAAGGGCAGTCGACTGAGGTGACAGCAAGTCGACTGACATATAGAATCTGAGTTTATCAAGTTTGAGTATTAGGAATCTGAATCTGTTATATGAGCATATTGAGACGACCCGTATCTTGTGCTCATAATTTGTAACACAGGAATCTCTAGGGGTTCTTGGTTTAATCAACTTGAGGGATCTAGATCTGATACCAATTTCTAGAACTTTGAGTGTTTGTTCATTTCCATTATTCTTATGTTTTCTTTAAGTGCAACTTAGTAGATACCATGCTAAATACTTAAGGAAAGAAACGAATTAGAGTAGATACCATGCCTAATTCTTGGCTAGGGAAACAATACTTTAAGGAGTAGATACCATGCCCTTAAAGGAACGGACATGAGTAACTAGAATAGTGAAGAAGACAACTTAGCATTACTGACTATAGGTGGAAATCAAAACCCAACTACTTGATAAATATTTGTGATTCAGAACTACTTGATAGAATTTTTAATTTCTCCTTCTCTTTAGAACAATTCTTTAAGACCCTTATTTCTATTTTATTGATTAGTAAGTTAATTTCTACAATCTCTGTGGGATCGACCCTTGCTCGTCACTACGCTTCTCTAAACGATTCGTATACTTGCGAGGTTTTTAATTTGTGTCTAGTTTAGATCATCTAGATAGCACAACAAGTTTTTGGCGCCGTTGCCGGGGATTGTTAGCATTTTAACTTACAAATCAATAAATCTTTTCTTTTCTTTTCTTTTCTTTTATTAATAAATATTTTCTTCTAGGTTACAGGATTTTGGTGGATGCACGGAAGGAGATCACTTCGTCCAGAGCTACTACCTATTGACGCGGAAACAGAACGCACTTTGCACAGACTAGGTCGGCTGTCTGCGACCAACCAGTCGACTACTACACGAAACCAGTCGACTGCACAGAGACCCAATTCACGAGCAAAAATGGCTGAGAAAGTACCAAATCGAGTACCAATGCAGGACAAATTCACGCCTAAGAATATTGAGCAACCTTCCTGCATTGCTTATCAACCTAATGTCACAGGGAATATGCATCTCTCTCCCCAACTACTTAGCATGGTTCCTCACTTTAGTGGCAAACCAGACGAAGAGCCTCACCTCCATCTGTAAGACTTCTTTGATCTTTGCAGAACACAAAGTGTCCAAGGGCTTACCCCTGAACAAATCAGGTTAATCTTGTTTCCATTCTCTTTAAAACTTAATGCTAAATTGTGGTATAACTCTTTGGAACCAGGATCAATTAATTCATGGGAGCAATTGGCAACAAAATTTTTGAAAGAAATCTTTCCAGCCCAGAAGACCAAACAACTGAAAAGGGAGATTCAACTCTTCCAACAAAAAGATGGAGATCTGTTCTTCGAAGCATGGAAGGATTTCAAGAACAAGCTTCTCAAGTGTCCTACACATAACATGCCTAAAGATGATCAGGTACAAGCATTTTATGAGGGCTTAAATGATACTAACAAGGCAATTGTGGATTCAGCTTGCAACGGGATCTTGATGAGGAAAAGTGGTGAGGAGGCCATCGAACTGTTTGAAGAACTTAGCGAGAACTCACGGCAATTCTCAACAAGGGGAAGAGGCATTTCTAAAAAACAGGGAGTTTATGAAATTTCTAGTAGTAATAACATACAATTAGAAATGGCAACCATGAACAAAAAAATTGATATGCTTGTTAATGCAATGACAACAATGGGCAGTGTAAAGAATCAAACAAAAGAAATTTGTGCAATTTGTTCTCATTTTGATCATACAACTGACACATGTCCCATGTCTTCTTTCATAGATCAGGAGCACGCAAACTATGTGGGACAAGGAGTGTTTTCACCAAAGAACAACCCATTCTCGAACACATACAACCCAGGGTGGAGGAACCATCCAAATTTCTCATGGAGCAACAATCAAGGCACTCAATCGTCGCAAGGACATACACGGAACTTCCAAATGGGAAGTGGGTTTGATAGGCCAGTTCAAGAACAGAAGAAGTTGGATTTTGAATCCACCGTTCTTCAATTGCTCCAACAACAACATCAAACAAGCAACCAACAAGGGCAAGTAATTCAGAAATTGGAAACTCAAATCGGGCAAATCGCAAAGGAGTTGAGTGAGAGAAAGGTAGGAGAACTCCCTTCACAAACCATACCAAATCCTAGAGGCCAAGAACAGCTGAAATCAGTAACAATTCTGAGAAGTGGTAAGACAATTGAAAACAAGGTTGGAACACACACAGAAGAAGCAGAAACACAACCATCAAAAGTTTTGGGTTCCAACAAGGTAAGTAAAAAAGAAAGAACAGTTTTGCCACCATTCCCTCAAAGGTTAGTCAAGCAAAAGAAAGAACAACATTTATTTGACATCTTTGAAACTCTCAGAAAGGTAGAAATTAATATCCCCCTACTTGATGCTATTAAACAAATTCCTTCTTATGCCAAATTTTTGAAAGAATATTGTACTCACAAAAGAACATTTCAGGTTAGGGAGGATGTGGCTTTGACAGAGGAAGTGAGTGCTGTTTTGTTAAGGAAATTACCCCCTAAATTGAAGGACCCAGGTAGTTTTACCATTCCTTGCAGGGTTGGTGAGCACTTCTTTGAAAAGGCACTGCTAGACTTGGGGGCAAGCATCAATCTTCTTCCTTACTCTGTTTATGAAAAGCTAGGATTTGGGGAACTCAAACCAACATCCATCACTTTGCAGTTGGCTGATCGCAGCATCAAAAGACCTAGAGGTATTTTGGAAGATGTCCTAGTTCAGGTAAACGATTTTATTTTGCCTGCAGATTTTGTTGTGTTAGACATGGAGGATTCTTCAATGCCATCTTCGTTACCAATCATCCTAGGTAGGCCCTTTATGAGTACTACTGATATAAAAATTTGTGTTAAAAAGGGTACTATAAGTATGAAAATAAATGGAGAAAAGGTCGAATTTAAAATGTTTGATACACTAAAATTACCACATGATGACCATGAATGCTATAATGTTGATGTGGTACAGGAGATTGTTGATCAAACATTTCAGGTACATAGCATTGAACCACTACAAGCTGCAATTACACAGTCTCTAACAGTGTCTAATGTTGAACAGGAACACGATGACTGGAGGATAGCAGAAACAGTACATCACCTTGAAACTCCAAAGTTATATTCAGGTAAACTCGCACCTGCATTTGAAAATATTGTGACTGATGACACTTGTGTTTCCTCGGACCAGTCGACTGGTGGACAGGATAAGTCGACTGTCCTGACTGCTACCAGGACGCCAGATGTGGAGCTTAGGCCGCTGCCTGAACATCTGAAGCACACATATTTGGGTGAAAACCAGACGCTACCAGTGATAGTTGCTGCAAATTTGAGTGCATAGGAAGAAGAGAAGTTGCTGAGGGTACTGCGAGAACACAAAGGTGCAATAGGATGGACCACTGCAGATATCAAGGGAATAAGTCCATCCAAATGCATGCATAAAATACTTCTTGAAGACAACGCAAAACCAAGCAGGGAAGCACAGAGAAGGCTTAACCCACACATGAAGGAAGTGGTAAGAACAGAGGTCTTGAAGCTATTAGATGTTGGCATCATCTACCCTATCTCAGATAGCAAGTGGGTGAGTCCTATACATGTGGTGCCTAAGAAAAGTGGAGTCACAGTGGTGAAGAATGAAGAGAATGAGCTTATCCCTACGAGAGTGACAACAGGATGGAGGGTATGCATTGACTACAGGAAACTGAATAACGAAACCAGGAAAGATCACTTCCCTCTTCCTTTTATTGATCAAATGTTAGAAAGATTAGCAGGATATAGTCATTATTGTTTTTTAGATGGTTATAGTGGCTATATTCAAATTGCTATTGCTCCAGAAGATCAAGAAAAAACCACTTTTACATGTCCTTGTGGTACTTTTGCATACAGGAGAATGCCCTTTGGATTGTGCAATTCACCAGCTACATTTCAGAGATGCATGATGAGTATATTTTCAGACATGGTGGAAAGGTTCATCGAGGTATTTTGGATGATTTTAGTATTTTTGGATCTTGTTTTGATGAATGCCTTAACCATTTGCAGCTTGTGCTTAAGAGATGTGAAGAATGCAATTTAGTGCTGAATTGGGAAAAGTGCCATTTTATGGTACAACAAGGTATTGTGTTGGGATATGTGGTGTCAAAAAGAGGCATAGAGGTGGACAAGGCAAAAATTGACATCATATCAAAGCTACCCCTTCCCACTACAGTCAAGGGTGTTAGGAGTTTTCTTGGACATGCAGGGTTCTATAGAAGATTTATAAAAGATTTCTCAAAAATCTCCAAACCCCTTTGTGATTTGTTGGCTAAGGATGTTGAGTTTGCATGGACAGAAGAGTGCACAAATGCTTTTATTACATTGAAAAATCTTCTCATTTCTGCACCTATTGTCATGGTACCAGAGTGGAGCCATCCTTTCGAGCTTATGTGTGATGCAAGTGATTATGCTTTAGGAGCTGTTTTAGGTCAAAGAATCAATAAGGTACCCCATGTTATTTACTATGCTTCTCGAACTCTAAACGATGCACAGCTAAATTATTCCACTACTGAAAAAGAAATGTTAGCTGTTGTGGTAGGGTAAAAATGGCTTGGGGCCCATCCAGGGCCCAGTACAGCTCTCACTCAAAAACAGGAAAAACAACAATCTGGCTCGGCTTCGAGCCGCTACAGGGTCGGCGCCGAACCTCAAGTTCACCCCCACAGAACTGGTCTCCTCGTATCCGACGAGCATCGATGGCCCTCGGCCTCCGATCCACGACAGCCCCACTGGCCGTCCGCCCAGCCTGGTAAAGAATGAAGATGACCTGGCACAAACCTAGGCCACCAGATTCTCCCAGGAGCACAGGAGCCCCATGATCTGCCATGTCAGCTCCAAATACCACCAAGGGCTTTGCCACGTCAGCCCTATACCACTCTTGGTACTGCCACGTCAGCCCTAAACCCCCTGGGCCTTCTGCCACGTCAGGCCCATGGGCTTTCGGGTTCAGACCCGGCCCCCAGGCGGATCCAAACCCGGTTAGAATTCTCTATAAATACTAGACCCTCACCCACCTTTTCAGGTAATCAATCTTTGGCCACCAAATTTCCCTAGTTATTGCTACTCTCTCATAGAGACTGACTAGATCGTCGGAGGGTCCGCCGCCGGGATAAACCCCGGTGTTCCAGGACCGTCTGCAGGTACTCGAGGCGAGGCGATCCGAGCCGATCCTCAAGCGTCGAAGCGAGCCTCCCGCTCGTCGTCCCGTGCCGCACTCTTCCCTCATTACAAATTGAGTCCGAACTCACACCTGGTGCATCCACACTGCGACCAAAAACAAACCGCATCAGGTTGGCGCCGTCTGTGGGAAACTTTATCCGGTACGGACGTGAGTCCGAGCCTCGCCACCGACGCTCTCCCTCGACCCAATCTCCCATGGCTCCCTGAGCTCGAAGATCGGCACGTTCCGCCCAACCAGATGGGCCTGCCAACGAGGGGGCCCTCGATGGAGGGCAAGCATCCAATAATCCGGGTGGGAACCCCGGACCCCAGCGAAGCGCTTCACATGTCGCCGAACCCGACCTTCGTCGGGTCATTGTGAACCGAAGAGCTAGCCAGGCTAGGGGAGGGACTGCTTCCAACTCGGTCTCAAACCACTTCAGGCCCGTGCAAAGGGAAAGGCCGTCGGCACTCAACCGCATCGGCCGAGTTCCTACGCCCCGGCCCGACCATTCCGACCACGGCGGGGTCACCAGGGGCGAGTTCAGAAGCTTTAGGGAGGAAATCCTAGAGGCCCTCCATGGAGCGCCGAGGTCCGCGACCTACGGCCGAACCACTCAAATGAGCGAAGGGAGAAGCCACACTCGTGCGCCGACTCCCCCGCCGGAGCGCACAGACGAGGTGCTCCGACACCTCCTGGAGATGGAAAATCGAATCGAGCTCATCGGCGACAGGAATCCCAACCTAGTCCAAGGGCGGAGGCCTTCTCGACCTCCATTTTCCGTCAACATCATAGAAGCAGAGATCCCCCGGAACTTCCGGCCTCCGCAGTTCGAGACTTACAATGGCGAGGGTGATCCAGCTGATCACATGGAGGGCTTCAAAACCCTCATGATGATTCACAGCGCATCGGATCCCCTGCTGTGCCGAGCCTTCCCGGCCACCCTCTGGGGTCCGACCAGGGATTGGTTCTCCAAACTCAGCCCTGGCTCGATCTTCTAGTTCGACCAGCTGGAAGCCAGCTTCCTGGCCCACTTCATCACAAGCCGGAAGAGCGAAAGGACGAGCGCTTCCCTGCTCGACCTCAACCAGAGGGAGGGGGAGTCGCTCCGTAACTTCGTCAAGAGGTTCACTACCGAGGCCAGATCCGTCTTTGCCCTCGACGCAGGGGTCGCCTCGGCAGCTTTCTGGCACAACGTCCACCACAAACAGCTAAAGGTCTCTTTGGCAAAGAGGCCACCTCTGGACTTCCCTGACCTCCTCAACCGGGTCGAGAAGTATATACGAGCAGAGGAAGCTCTGAACCCAAAGGGCAGCAAAGAAGTCGTAGGGAAGGGCAAGTGCAGGGTCGATGATGCCGAACCTGCCAAGAAGACATCAAAGGAAGGGGTCGGCGCGAAGAGGGCACCTCCGGTCCCTCGCTTCGAAAGGTACAATCCCTTGACACACAACGTGTCCGCCATCCTCTTAGAAATCGAAGACAAAGGCATTGTCCGACTACCTCCCCGATCAAGCAACAACAAGAAGCGAGACCAGCGCTTCTACTGCCGTTTCCACAGAGATCATGGGCACGAAACCGACCAATGCCGGGCCTTGAAAGACGAAATTGAGGACCTCATCTCACGAGGGTACCTCCGAGAGTTCATCAAGGAAAGCCCACGGGATCGGCGAGATGCTAGGAACCGGAGGCTTTCGCCTCCGAACCCTACTTCGAACCGCATCCAGGGTCGGGACCTCGAACCCGAGGGAGCCGCGGATACGCCATTCATCTTGCACTGTGTCCATGGGGGACCAATGGGGGGAGAGTCAAATACTTCTCGGAAGGCCTTCATCCGAGAGGTGAATGCTGTCCAAGACAACCCCTCACCCAAGTTGCAACCGGTGCCTGTCTCCTTCTCCGGAGAGGACCTCGAAGGCGTTCGCCTCCCTCATTGCGACGCCCTCGTCATTGGCCTCCACATGGCTAACTGTGAAGTTCGGCGAATTCTCGTCGACAACGGCAGCTCGGTAAATATTCTCTTCCTTGAGGCCTTCGAGAATCTCAAGCTACCCAGAGACAAACTCAAGCCAGCCGGGTACACCTTGCATGGGTTCCCTGGCGTCCCTGTCGTAATAGAAGGGATTGTTACTCTCGACGTCACCGCGGGATCGGCTCCTGTCAAGAGGACCGAGTCCATGGACTTCATGGTGGTAAACGTCAAAGCAGCCTACAACGCCATACTTGGCCGACCCGGACTATGCTCCCTTCAAGCGGTGCCTTCGGCATACCATCTGAAGCTTAAATTTCCCACCTCGCAAGGGGTCGGCATAGTCCGAGGTAGCTAGGAAGTAGCACGGTCATGCTACATGACCGCCGTTAGAGGAGGTGTGTTCCCCCTCGATGCCATTGAGCTCGAGCCCGAGAGGGACGGTCCCGCCCCAGAGCCTGTCGACGAGCTGGAGGAGGTCACGTTCGGCGCCGAGGATGAATCAAAGTGGTTCCGGGTGAGCCGCTCGCTCCCCGAGGACTTGAAGCCAGGCATAATCGCCTGCATCCGCCGCAATGTTGATCTCTTCGCCTGGAAGCCCTCCGACATGCCCGGGATCTCCGAAGACTTGATTATGCATCGGCTGAGCGTCATCCCAGACTCTAAGCCGGTCGTCCAAAAGAGGTGCAAAGTCGCACCGGAGAGGCAGCAAATTGTGAAGGTAGAGGTCGACAAGCTCTTGTCGGCTCGATTTATTCAGGAAGTTAGCTACCCCGAGTGGTTGGCTAATGTCGTCATGGTGAAGAAGGCAACCGGGGGCTGGCGGATCTGTATCGACTTTACGGACTTAAACAAAGCATGTCCAAAAGATCCTTTCCCCCTCCCCCGCATCGACGCCTTGATCGACGCAACCTCGGGGCATGAGCTACTGTCCTTCATGGACGCATTCTCAGGGTACAATCAGATCCGGATGTTTCCACTGGACATCTCGAAGACCTCGTTCGTCACCGACCAGGGTCTATTCTGCTACCGCGTTATGCCCTTCGGGCTAAAAAACGCCGGAGCCACATACCAACGGCTCGTCAATAGAATTTTCAAAGACCTGATCGGCTGCAACGTGGAAGTTTATGTCGACGACATGCTCGTCAAAAGTCGGGCCGGGCCGGACCACGTCGCCGACCTCGAGGAAGCCTTCGGAGTCCTCCGACATCACAATATGAGGCTCAACCCGGCTAAATGCGCCTTCGGCATATCCACTGGGAAGTTCCTAGGGTTCATCGTCAGCCAGCGCGGCATCGAGGCGAACCCCGAGAAAATCCAAGCAATTATTGACATGGCCCCACCCCGGAATGTCAAAGAGGTTCAGAGGCTCACGGGCCGGTTGGCTGCAATCGGCCGTTTCCTCTCCAAGTCAGGGGAGAAGTCTCTCCCCTTCTTCAAGGCTCTACGCGGAAAGGGGGGCTTCAAGTGGGGTACCCATCAACAAGAGGCCTTCGAACAGCTGAAGCAGTACCTAACCAACCCCCCTCTCCTCAGCAAACCCGAGCCAGGCGAACCACTATGGCTCTACCTGTCCGCCTCGGATAGCGCCCTCAGCGCAGTCCTCGTCCGAGAGGAAGATAGGGTCCAGAGGCCATTGTACTATGTGAGCAAGATTCTGCTCCCCGCCGAGACGAGGTACGTAAAGATAGAGAAGGTGGCATATGCCTTGGTCATGGCAGCCCGGAAGCTTCGTCCTTACTTCCAGGCCCACTCCGTCCATGTACTGACCGACCAGCCACTGAAGACTGTCCTCCACAAGCCCGAAAAATCCGGCCGCTTAGTCAAGTGGTCGATTGAGCTAAGTCAGTTCGACATCAGCTACCAGCCGAGGACGGCCATCAAAGGGCAGGCCCTCGCCGAGTTCATCACTGAGTGCACCGTCTCCGAGCAGCAGTGCACCGAGGCCTCGGATTCGACCTAGGAGGTCTTTGTCGATGGATCATCATGCGAAACAGGGAGTGGGGCTGGCATCATCCTTCGTGGCCCCGACCAATTCTTACTTCAATACTCCCTCCGCCTCAACTTTCCGGCCTCTAACAACGAGGCGGAATACGAGGCCATGATCGCCGGATTGACCTTAGCACATCGAGCCGGAGCCAAGCAAATCCGGGCCTTCAGCGATTCTCAGCTCGTGGTCAATCAGATCACCGGAGAATACGAAGCCCGCGATGAACGCATGATGAGGTATTTGGCAGTAGTCCGACGTCTCCTAGCGTCCTTCTGCCACTCCGCAGTCATTCGAGTCCCTAGGGAGCAGAACGCTCAAGCAGACGCATTGTCAAAACTCGCCTCTTCCTCCTTCGAGGGTCTCGACCAAACGGTACTCATAGAAATCCTCCTGAAGCCAAGTATCAACGATCAAGACCAGGAGGCAATGTGTGTCTAAGACGGAGCCAGTCTAGACGACTGGACCACTCCCATCCGGAAGTTCTTAATCAATGCCGAGCTTCCAAAAGACCGAGCCGAAGCCAGACGAGTCAGGGTCCGAGCTAAAAGGTTCATCATGATTGATGACATCCTCTTCAAACGCTCATACACCTTGGCCGAAGGCAAGCCGTACCTCCGCTGTCTCACCAGCGACGAGGCCAGCTACGTGCTCAAAGATCTTCATGAGGGGATCGGCAAATGCCACATGGGGAGCAGGACGCTCGCTCGGAAGGCCCTGAATCAGGGGTACTATTGGCCGACCATGCTCCAAGACTCGCAAGACCTAGTCAAGAGATGCGGCCCGTGCCAAAGGTTCTCCCCTATCAAGAGGCTTCCTCAAGCCAATCTCCGATCCCTGGCTAGTCCTACCCCATTTGCCATGTGGGGCATGGACCTTGTGGGCCCCTTCCCCGTAGCGGTAGGACAGAAGAAATTCTTAATAGTCGCCATCGACTACTTCACCAAGTGGCTCGAAGCCGAGCCTCTGTCCAGCATCACCGAGCGCCAAGTACAACAGTTCTTTTGGAAGAACATCATTTGCCGGTTCGGAATCCCTCGGGTCCTCGTCACAGACAACGGAACCCAATTCCAAAGTCAGAACTTCCAAACCTTCTGCGCGGACATCGGCATCCAGCAGCGTTTCTCCGCTATTTGCCACCCTCAGTCCAACGGCCAAGCGGAGAATGCGAACAGGCAAATCCTCGACGGCCTCAAAAAGCGCCTCGACAGTTCCCCCAAGGGGCTGTGGGTCGAGGAACTGCCTAGCGTGCTATGGGCATACCGAACCACCAAGAGGATCCCCACGGGAGAGACACCGTTCACCTTGACCTACGGGACGGAGGCAGTCATCCCCGTCGAGGTCGGCCTGCCTTCTCCCCATATCATGGCCTTCGATGAAGCTGACAATTCATCCGGCTTGAAGGCCAACCTGGACCTCGTCGCCGAAGTCAGAGAGAAATCCTCAATCCGAAGAAGCATCTACCAACAACGGATCGAGAAGTTTTACAACAAGAAGGTCCACCCCACAAACATCAAAGCGGGGGACCTCGTGTTACGAAAACTATCCGTCTCTAATCCAACCAAGAAGAGGAAATTGGCTCCGAACTGGGAAGGCCCATACCGTGTAGTCGAGGCTGTATGCCCTGGTACATACCGACTGGCAGATATGGACGGCCGGCCCATCAGCCGACCCTGGAACCCTGAGCACCTAATGAAGTTCCTGGAGGAGCGAACATAGGTTCTAGCTTGGCTAATGTAAATAACATCTTTTGTAAGCTTTCATGTGTAAAGGGCCGCTTCAGCGACCCTCCCTATCTTGTATGAAAGAAATCTCTTTTTGTCAAACTCCAAATGCTTCGGCAGCTCCGACCTAACACCGGACAATGGGATCGGCACCCGAGTCCTCACTCCGGTATCGTCCCCAAACGTCTCGGTAGGTCCGACCCGATTCCAGACCAGGGACTCTTCCTAAGGCCCCACGTCGATCCCTCACGGATCGACGGAGCCGAACCTCGCCTCCGCCCTCATTCACTACACTACTAACCAGAGCAAAGAAGGAAAAGAATTCTTTATTCATACTCTTTTATTTTGTTCTGGGAAAACAAACAAAGACCGTTACAGGACCACTCCACTCATCTCAAGCTTGGGGAAACCGCCATCTTAGGGCCCCTCGGGTCCGACGAAGGGCGGGACCACTCCGACCGAGCGACTAGGAGCCCTCTCCTCGTCATGATGGTCCTTAGGCTCAGCCACGGTCGACACACCAGCCACGGAGCTCTGGGCATCAACTGGTCGCATACGCTCCAACAGCAGCAGCGCAGAGGGAACCCCCTCTGCTCGCCGACCCACTGAGGAAGATGTCGAGACACCCAGCATTGTCTTGTAACGGTGTATCTCCATCTCCTTCTCCACAATGACATCGCAAAGTAACCTCTCAAAAGAGGGCCTCTGCACCGAGGCACTCGACATGGCATGTCCAAGACCGACACTGCCGAGTTCCCGATCCACCATCGCCCTCCTCAGCCGGCTCGCCTCCTCACTTAAGGCTTCAGACTTATTCCGATAATAGTTGAAGGCCGCATCAGTGTCACGAGCCCCCTTTCGGTAGCGAACCAACGCGGCCTCCAGGGCCTCAACTTTGCTCCGGAGCCACGCCACGTCGGAACGACGGGGGTCCACCTTGGGAAGGGGAGCCGCAACCTACAAGAGAACCAGCCAACTCAACACACATAAGCAAGGAGGTTCGGAAATATCCGAGGTCAAAACACTTGGCCAGTCAAAAATCCTTTTTTATAAATTGAGTTGTTTCTTACAAAAAATGCGGTGGCCAGTCCGCGGAAGGCAAATACAATCGAGAGAGAGAAAAAGAAAGACAAAACTATACAACTTGTTTTCCCACCTCAGCGTCGGCAGACAGGTTCACAGGGGGGTCGGCAGACGGGTCAAGAGCAGGCCCTTCCTCGCCAGAGGTCTTCGTTGTCCCCTCGATCTCCATGTCATACTCAAAATCAGACAGGTCAACGGTCGGGTAGAAGTGCCTCACATGACTGAGGGCCTTCGCATAACACTCGTCCTGGGCCTTGATCACCATCATCTGACCCGCATTCGTCAACTCCTCCTTATCCTTGGTGAACTTCTCCTTCAAGGAGACCACCCTCTTCCCCCACTCCGCATCCTTGGCCTCGAGCTTGAGCTTCATCTGCTGCTCCCTCTTGTGCGAGCCCTCGAGCTCGATCCGCATCTCCTTCATCTCCCGCTCACTCTTATCCACCCGAGCTCGCTCTTGTGCCAGGGATGCTTCGTAGAGGTTCTTTACGTTAGCCCCCTGCATGCAAGCCTGCGACCAACAAGCGCAGATAAGAAAAAGACTTTCGCAGTAAAATTAACAAGGAGGATAGGGTCGACGAGCTTACCAGCACGGTGGCCTGCGCCAGGCGCGTGAACGCCACCTCTACGGGCTCGCTCTCCATCTCCTTGCGGTCGCGAGGGGTTGCCAACTTTTCTGCCACCTCAACGGCCTGGGTCTCCTCAGTCAAACAGTCCCCCATCCGAACCGACCAATCTGGTGCCTACTGTTGCCGCAACATCTCCACCACCGGGTCCTCTTCCTCGACCTCAACCAAGGGACCTTTCCCCTTGTCAAGATCGGATGCCTTCGCCTGGCCCTGGCCCCTCGAAGTAGCCATCCCCTTGCCCGTCTCCGAGCAAGTCCTCTTGGTCCTCGGCTCGAGCTGGGCCTCCGAAATGGCTAGGGACGACTCCCTTGGCCTCTTCGTCGCCTCCCCCTTCTTCTCGGCCTTCTCCTTCTTCATGGCGAGCCTCCTTGCCTTGATCGATGCTTCATCCATATCTGCAAAAAGATCCAGTAAGGACAATGAGCACAGAGGAACCACAAAGTCAAAAGAAAGGAAACAACTACATACACAGAACGGCCGGGCTCAGTCCGACGCTCGCCAGATGACCCTCCGTCACCTTCGTCCAATTAATACTATGCGACAGACAGAGGCGCTCGACAAACCCCCACTCCTCGGCCGTCAAATCCCTCGGCCTCGGCGGTTGGTAGCTCGGCTTGGAGTGGTTCCATCGAGTGGGAATGTCCCAGGGCTCCTCACTCCGAATCACCAGATACTTCTTCTTCCAATCCTTGATGGAGTCCGGGTGGCTGTGAATGACCTTCCCCTTACTCCGGGGCGAAATGTAGTAAACACCTTCAGCCACTGAGCTGATCATCAACATCGCTCGGAACACATTCAGCCGCAGGGATACTTTCTGTTCCTCACACATCAGCACGAAGCAGATGATCTGCTTCCAAGAGTTTGGCCCATACTGCATCGGCACCAGGGACGCCCAGTTCAGCACCTCGCGAACAAACGGGTGGACTGGCAGCCTCAGTCCGGAGATGAAGGCATGCATAGGGAAGACGCAATACCAATCAGGCAAGGGGTCGGTCGGCCGAAGGGTAGAGCTCGGCAGCATGAGCTCGTAGCTGGGCCCTATGTGGTACGCCAGCTGCAAAGCCTCCAAATCACCTGCCTCCAGAACGGTCGGAAGTGTGTCCATCTTCACCTTCTTCCTGCTCGGCGACGACGGCTGGACCCCGAACAACTCCTTATCAAAAAGTTCGTCGGGGTACCGACGGAACGACTTAGGCTGTACTGGCGACCCTGTTATCAAGTTACGATGAACAGGCGCTTGGCTTGAGCCACCGGTTCTCGACCCCTTCTTCTTCGGAGCCTTCTTCTTCTTGGCTTGTTCCGGCGAGGGGGTAGATAATCGCCCCAGACCGGTCGGCATGGAACTCGAGCCCACACCCTGACCTCCTATCTGAGCCCCTTCGGCTTCACCCTCTTCGGAAGCCAACCTTAGAATCTGAACTTCACCGGAACTACCGCCCCCCTCCTCAGATTCGCTGCTCTCCACCACAAAAGGCCTCCGAGATCGCAACGGCTTCACATTATACACCGGCACCTCCTCGCCAATCAGCTCCTCCCACGAAATCGACTCAGAAGTCTCCACCTGATGTACAGATTCCCCCTCTACCACGGGCTCCTCCCACAAAGTCGATTTGGAGGCGGGTTTCACTTCCCCCCCAGACGTTGACGCTGACGAGCCAGACTGAGCCCTATCCATCTGTGCCTAAACTAAAACAGACTTACCAACTAAGCTGGGGTCGCTTCGGAAGAACGAGCCTGGTGTAGCAAACGGTAGGGACGAGAGCTGAAGTGTTGGAAGATTTTTTGAAAAAGAAAGAGGCGAGAAAGAAGTGGGCGATAGGAGGAGAAGGGGGGATATTTATAGAGGATGAAAACGACTCCTCGATTTCCGCAATCACTGTTCACCGATTGACGTGCAACTGCCGCCTAGAAAATCGCGCCACGTTCTCGAAACGTGCGCTGCTAACGTCATCCAGTGCCAGGTTGGCAACCACGCACAGGGGTCGGTTCGGATAGAGTGTTCGGCAAAAAAAACATTTTATTTAAGATTTAAGGCGTTGTCCTTCGACAGGCGCCCCGGACTCCAGGGCTCGGTCGACTCCCCTCTCACCTGCGAGCAGCTCGGGGCTTACAGCCTCGGCAGCCGAAACCCCGAACTGTTCGAGGGTGGGACAGAAGTCACCACCGCCTGGAGCCCTATCAGAAAACAGATCGGCCCACCTCCAATCGGAGACGACCCGTCTGTCCGAGGCTCCTCAGCCCCAGATCCGGAATACGGTTGATGCCCCTCCCGTCTGGATCTCTCTCGGGCCAAACAACCGTGTCAGGGTCGTTTGACCCGAAAAAGGATCCAGACGGCAAAGCCACCACCACTCCGAGGCTCCTTATCTACCGGTACGGATTTCGGTCGTTACCCCTCTCGCCCTGATCTCCCCCGGATCTGGCCACCGTATCAGAGCCATCAGATCCAAGAGAAGATCCGGGCGGCAGAGTGACCACCTCTCCGACACTACCAGGGTTAAAATTTTGCAAGAGACAGACTTCCGCCGAAGCAGACACCTCTGATGGCCAGTGGACCACCCTTGCTGTGATCAAACCCGCTGTGGAGGGAGAGGTACTTATAGCCTCCCCCATAGACCAGCCATTATGACATTGGGAAAGCCAATCAACGGAAGCCCATGCGTCACATGCATTTATTAGGCGGCACCATTAATGCCCCTAGGAAATTGGAACATCGCACAGATCCCGGAGCGCCTTCAATGCTCCGCAAAGACGGCGGACCACTCCGCTCAAACCTTCTAAGGCATCACGGCTCGCCATCACCCTTGCCGACCCATAATCCCTCGAAAGCTCGAGGTTCGGTCTAGCACCAGGGTAGTCTTCTCAGGAAGGCTCAACGGCTCGCCATCACCCTTGCCGACCAATAATCCCTCGAAGGCTCGAGGTTCAGTCTGGCACCAGGGTAATCTTCTCCGGAAGACTCAGCGGCTCGCCATCACCCTTGCCGACCCATAATCCCTCGAAAGCTCGAGGTCCGGTCTAGCACCAAGGTAGTCTTCTCAGGAAGGCTCAACGGCTCGCCAACCCTCGCCGGCTCGAGGCTCGCTCTTACATCAGGGCAACCAACCCTCGCCGGCTCGAGGCTCGCTCTCACATCAGGGCAACCAACCCTCGCCGGCTCAAGGTCCGCTCTTACATCAGGGCAACCAACCCTCGCCGGCTCGAGGCTCGCTCTTACATCAGGGTAACCAACCCTCGCCGGCTCGAGGTCCGCTCTTACATCAGGGCAACCAACCCTCGCCGGCTCGAGGTCCGCTCTTACTCAGGGCAACCAACCCTCGCAGGCTCGAGGTCCGCTCTTACATCAGGGCAACCAACCCTCGTCGGCTCGAGGTCCGCTCTTACATCAGGGCAACCAATCCTCGCCGGCTCGAGGCTCGCTCTTACATCAGGGCAACCAACCCTCGCCGGCTCGAGGCTTGCTCTTACATCAGGACAACCAACCCTCGCCGGCTCGAGGCTCGCTCTTACATCAGGGCAACCAACCCCCATCCAGGGCCCAGTACAGATCTCACTCAAAAATAGGGCAACCAACCCTCGCTAGCTCGAGGCTCGCTCTAACATCAGGGCAACCCCATCATGAAGACTCGGCAATTCGCCGTCCCATTTCTACAACCATAAACACTCCTCCACGGCTAGCTCCCGCACCCCCGCAGGAGTGGGGGGCTTGTGTGGTAGGGTAAAAATGGCTTGGAGCCCATCCAGGGCCCAGTACAGCTCTCACTCAAAAACAAGAAAAACAACAATCTGGCTCGGCTTCGAGCCGCTACAGGGTCGGCACCGAACCTCAAGTTCACCCCCACAGAACTGGTCTCCTCGTATCCGACGAGCATCGATGGCCCTCGGCCTCCGATCCACGACAGCCCCACTGGCCGTCCGCCCAGCCTGGTAAAGAATGAAGATGACCTGGCACAAACCTAGGCCACCAGATTCTCCCAGGAGCACAGGAGCCCCATGATCTGCCATGTCAGCTCCAAATACCACCAAGGGCTTTGCCACGTCAGCCCTATACCACTCTTGGTACTGCCACGTCAGCCCTAAACCCCCTGGGCCTTCTGCCACGTCAGGCCCATGGGCTTTCGGGTTCAGACCCGGCCCCCAGGCGGATCCAAACCCGGTTAGAATTCTCTATAAATACTAGACCCTCACCCACCTTTTCAGGTAATCAATCTTTGGCCACCAAATTTCCCTAGTTATTGCCACTCTCTCACAGAGACTGACTAGATCGTCGGAGGGTCCGCCGCCGGGATAAACCCCGGTGTTCCAGGACCGTCTGCAGGTACTCGAGGTGAGGCGATCCGAGCCGATCCTCAAGCGCCGAAGTGAGCCTCCCGCTCGTCGTCCCGTGCCGCACTCTTCCCTCATTACAAATTGAGTCCGAACTCACACCTGGTGCATCCACACTGCGACCAAAAACAAACCGCATCAGCTGTTATTTTTGCTGTAGAGAAGTTTAGATCATATTTAATTGGTTCTAAAGTTATTGTTTTCACTGACCATGCTGCTTTGAGATATTTGTTTGCTAAAAAGGATGCTAAGCCTAGGTTGATCAGATGGGTGCTGTTGCTTCAAGAATTCGATCTTGAGATTAGAGACAAGAAAGGAAGTGACAATGTTGTGGCAGATCACATGTGCAGACTACTGCATGAGGAAGAGAGAATTGTGCTTCCACTTAATGAAGATTTCCTAGATGAACATTTATTTGAAATAAACATACAACGGGGGCAATCGACTGGTAACAGAACCAGTCGACTGGTATCTCACTGCTCATGTTTTCCATGGTTTGCAGATATTGTAAATTACCCCACTGCTCATGTTTTCCTTCCAGGTATGACAAGTCAAGAAAGAAAAAGATTGGTGGCTAGGTGCAAGCACTATTATTGGGATGATCCTTATTTGTTCAAATTTGGCCCTGATCAAATTATAAGAAGATGTGTGGCAGAAGAAGAGCAAAGGAGTATTCTACAACACTGCCACCAATATGCATGTGGAGGACATTTTGGACCAAAAAGAACAGCACTCAAGGTATTACAATCTAGTTTTTATTGGCCTAATGTATTCAAAGATGCTTTTTCTTTTTGCAGGACTTGTGACAAATGCCAAAGGACAGGCAATATCTCTTCTAGAAATCAAATGCCACTGCAAAACATCCAAGTAATCGAGCTTTTTGATGTGTGGGGGATCGACTTCATGGGTCCCTTTCCTAACTCATTTGGTTATTTATATATTCTTGTTGGTGTGGATTATGTGTCTAAATGGGTCGAGGCTGTCCCCTCAAAAACTAATGATCACAAAGTTGTTGTCAAGTTTTTGCAGGAGAACATTTTCACTAGGTTTGGTACACCACGAGCAATAATTAGTGATGGAGGGAGCCACTTCAATAACTTTCCATTTGCTTCTTTGATGAAGAAATATGGTATTACACATAGAGTGGGCACTCCATATCATCCTCAAACTAGTGGGCAGGTGGAGATTAGCAACAGAGAAATCAAGAGCATTTTGGAAAAGACAGTAAATACAAGGAGAAAGGATTGGTCACTGCGCTTGAACGATGCATTATGGGCCTACCGAACAGCATACAAGACACCCATCGGCATGTCACCATACCGTTTGGTTTTTGGAAAAGCCTGTCATCTGCCAGTGGAGTTGGAACACAAAGCCTATTGGGCCATCAAAAGGTTCAATTTTGATATGAAACTAGCAGGCGACAAAAGAAGATTGCAACTGAACGAGCTTGAAGAGTTGAGGCACGACGCATATGAAAATGCAAAATTGTACAAGGAAAGGACCAAGTTGTACCATGATAAACAGCTAGCAAGGAAGGAGTTTTATGAAGGACAGAAGGTATTGATATACAACTCAAGATTAAGACTTTTTCCAGGCAAGCTTATGTCAAGATGGTATGGCCCATACATTGTCACAAGAGTCTTTCCACATGGTGCATTGGAGGTTCACAGCAAAGAGAAAAATCAAACATTCAAGGTGAACGGGCATAGGGCGAAGCCGTACATTGAGATGAGTTTAGAGCCGCACGAGGAAGATGTGAATCTTCAAACCATTCAATACATTGCATGAACTCATCAAGTCTAGCTGAAGACAGAAAACACAACGCTTATTGGGAGGCAACCCAATTTTTCAAGGGAGTATTTACACTCTCTAGTTATTTATTTCTTTAATCATTTATTTATTTCTTTGTTTCTTTATTTTCTTTCCTTCAAACTAGTTGGTAACACATGCCTATATTCAAAGTTTTGTGCGAACATTGAGGACAATGTTCCATCTAAGTTTGGGGGTATTAGTTAGTTACATTTGAAGTCCTTTGATTTTTTTAGGATAAACAATTTCTTATAAAGTAAGAGGAAGGATACTTATTTACTTTAGGATTGTTGAGTTCATAATTCCTTACAAAATTCTATGAGTCATGCGATTATACATAAAAAAATTGTGATGCTTTTTCTAGTGATTATTCCCTTTGATCTAATCCTAAACAGAGTTTAAGTAAATAGAGTAAAAATGAAAGGAATATATATATGAATAAAGTCAATCTACTCCAATGTTTTGAGTACTTAGTAACTATGGGTATTCATCACCAATGTTTACCTTTACGTCAAACGGCAACTTGAAATATGAGTATGCAAAGCACTAAAAGTTTGTGACTTGTTGAGTAACCGGGTGGATTCATCACAAATGTCTTGCACTCGCGTAAAAAGGCAAGTGACGACTTAAAGAAGAGACTAAAAAAAAAAAAAAAAAAAAAACTCTAGTTTGCTACTCGGTTTGTAGTAGAGAAAAGAGATAATCACAGATTGGGTAGTTACATACTATAACTATAATTAATTGCATGACAAGTGTGGTTGAGTTTGGAGTTATGAATAGACAATTGCACTAGAGAAAGTGGGTATGCTTGTTTTTATTTTATTTGCAAATTGTTTATAATTTTGATTGCAAAATTTTGATGCTTGCGCAATGAGACATTTTCTTGGAGTGATGGGTTGAGACTATTATTTTCCCCTTGTTCATAATTTCACTTTTTGCTTGAGGACAAGCAAAAGCTAAGTTTGGGGGTATTTGATGGACTCAATAATATTCACATTTAGGAGTAATAATCTTATTGCAATTGGACATTTTAATGCTATATATGTGGTATTTTACTCTTCTTTTCTCTTTTCCATAGGAAACAACCAAAAGCAGCAAAACGAAGCAGATTCCACACTGAGAAGATGATATACAGGGAACTGCAGTACAACAGTCGACTTGCTCTCCATCAGTCGACCGGACAGAGAGAATGCTGGAGCTCGGCACAGTCGACTGCCCCAACATCAGTCGACTTGACTGAGGAATCATGAAGCCACAAATGTCTCAGCACCAGTCGACTTACGCCCAACAACAGTCGACTGGTATTCGGCGGAGTGAAAAGATAAGATGCATCCGTATCTAAATCCAAATCTATCCAAACCCAGGCTATATGCGAATGATAACTTCTCCAACAAATCAAAGCTAGAGACAGGGGATTGGCAAGAGCACGTGGTTAGCAGATAAGGAAGAAAAGAAGAAAAGAGAAAGAAATAAATCGCCAATCAAATAAAGAAGGAAAGAGGAGGACTTTCCTGAAAAAGTGGCAAACCCTAATTCCTGTGCCGTGTTCTATAAATATCAATCAAGAGGCATTATTTTGCTCTCTCCTCCGCGCAGACCACAAGCCGAATCACAGAGTTCCAGAATCATCACACATCAACCAAGAGCATTATTCTATCAGCATCGAAGAAAGAGAGAGGAAATCAAGTACTCCGAAGGGAACAAGGCAGTCAACTGAGGTGACAGCCAGTCGACCGATCTGCCGGACTTCATCAGTTTATTTCTCCTCTTTTTAGTTCTTTTATGTTAATCATGTATTCGAACTTGCTGATCAATAAAAGTTTAATTATGTGGAACTAATTTCATAGTTGGGTAGATTGAAACCATAGTTATGTAATGCTTTTATTCTTCTGAGTGCTATTCTGTTACTTATTGATTAAACCTGAGAGTATTGGTATAGATTTATAATAATCAAACTTGTTCAGAATTCTAAGGGCAGTCGACTGAGGTGACAGCAAGTCGACTGACATATAGAATCTGAGTTTATCAAGTTTGAGTATTAGGAATCTGAATCTGTTATATGAGCATATTGAGACGACCCGTATCTCGTGCTCATAATTTGTAACACAGGAATCTCTAGGGGTTCTTGGTTTAATCAACTTGAGGGATCTAGATCTGATACCAATTTCTAGAACTTTGAGTGTTTGTTCGTTTCCATTGTTCTTATGTTTTCTTTAAGTGCAATTTAGTAGATACCATGCTAAATACTTAAGGAAAGAAACGAATTAGAGTAGATACCATGCCTAATTCTTGGCTAGGGAAACAATACTTTAAGGAGTAGATACCATGCCCTTAAAGGAACGGACATGAGTAACTAGAATAGTGAAGAAGACAACTTAGCATTACTGACTATAGGTGGAAATCAAAACCCAACTACTTGATAAATATTTGTGATTCAGAACTACTTGATAGAATTTTTAATTTCTCCTTCTCTTTAGAACAATTCTTTAAGACCCTTATTTCTATTTTATTGATTAGTAAGTTAATTTCTACAATCTCTGTGGGATCGACCCTTGCTCGTCATTACGCTTCTCTAAACGATTCGTACACTTGCGAGGTTTTTAATTTGTGTCTAGTTTAGATCATCTAGATAGCACAACAACCTCCCTAGTTGATCACCATTCAGCAAAGCCATCATTGATGCACCCATCCCAAGGGACTTCAAAGCTCCTCAATTTGAATCTTACAATAGAGAATCAGACTCGACCGACCATATAGAGAGCTTCAAAACACTCATGAAGGCCTCAACGCTACCGATGCACTCATGTTTCGAACATTCCCCATAACACTAAAGGATCAGTAAGGAAATGGTATTCGCACCTGACTCCAGAATCAATATTTTCTTTCGATCCGCTCGAGGAGCTTTTCATTACGCACTTCGTTACTAGCCGAAAGGCTGAAAAAACAAGTACCACCCTGTTAGAACTAAAATAAAGAGATGGAGAATTGCTGAGAGACTTTGTCAAACGGTTTACAACTGAAGCAAGGATGATTTCCTCCTTGAACACTTCAGTGCCGGATGTAACTTTCCGCCACAACGTCACTAACAAAGACCTGAAAGCCTCCCTCGTAAAAAAGCCACCCGAAAGTTTCACTTAGCTCCTGGATAGGAGTGACAAGTATATCAGGGTCGAGAAAGCTCTTTATCCTCAAGGCAAGAATGGTTCATCTTCCGGAAACAAACAGAAGAATACAAGCGAGGAAGAACCCAGGAAGTTTCAGAAAAACGATGCAGATTAACGCCGTCCAACTCCAACACCACACTTCGATAAGTTCACTCATCTCAACACAAGCGTAACAGCCATCCTCATGGAAGTGGAGAAGGACGGAATGATCCGCTCTCCCACCAAGATGTCAACGTCTAGCAAGAGAAGAGACAAAAATAAGTGGTGTGCATTTCATAGAGATTATAGACACACTACTGAGAACTATCGAGTCCTTAAAGAAGAACTTGAAGCCTTGATTTGCAGGGGCTATCTCTCCAAATTCATTCAGAAAGACAAGAACTCTGAAAACTCTCCACCCCGACAGGCCATCCAAGTCGCAAGACTCTGAATACATGGCCGTCCTCCACTCCATTCACAGAGGCCCGATGGGTGAAAATTCCAACTCCTTCCGTAAAGCTTTTGTCATGGAAGTCAACTCCATAAATAAGATCACACCTGCCAAGAGCATCGGGGTCCCAATATCTTTCTCCGATACGGACTTAGAAGGTGTCCGAACACCTCATTGCGACGCATTGGTCATAAACCTTTGCATGGAGAATCATAAGGTATGCCGCATCCTGGTAGACAACGGCAGCTCAGTAAACATCCTCTTCATGGCCACATTCGAGGCTCTCAAGCTCTCCCGACACCCACTCAAGCCAGCCGGTTATACACTCCATGGATTCTCCGGTGTTCTCGTTCAAGTTGAAGGAGTCGTCACACTTGATGTGACAGCAGGGAAAGCCCCTGCTAATCTAACGGAAGCACTGGACTTTATGGTAGTCGATGTTAAAGCCGCATGCAATGCTATATTCGGTCGTCCCGGCCTAACGGCCTTCCATGTAGTTGCTTCTGACTTCCACATGAAAATAAATTTCTCAACACTGGCTAGCGTAGGCCAAGTTGTAGGGAGCCAACAGGCAGCACGAGTATGCTACACTGCTACAATGGGGGGCTCGGTTCTCCCCCTGGACACCATAGAGCTACCGGCAGAAAGTAGTCATTCAAGACTGTAAACAAGCTCGAAGCCACTGCCATAAACAATTCTACCAAGAACTTCCAAACCTGCCAAACCATCTCTTACCAGGTCCAAACTGGTTCTCTTCATAACACAGTAATAAATCTGAATCCCTCGCCCGAAGCAACTTTGCTCATTCAATGGAGACACATAGTCATGCCTAAACACATTGGTGCATCATAAATTTCTCTTTTTCTATGCAAAACAATGGGGGGCTCCTTCCAAAACATGCAAGTCCAGGCAAGGTCTACCAAGTTGTTCGTCTAACGGCTGATCAACTCGAAGACCCGAGGGGCAAGGAGATATCAGTAGGGACTTGGAAAGTGGACCACCTTGCCAAGGTGAATAAGGGCATCTGAAACGTCCTTTCTTAGTAGTAGTAGCAAATTTTCTCAATTTGTAATAAAGGTCAACGGATGTATACAATGAGTTGAGTGTCAAACTTATACACAAAAACGGCACCAAAAACTTGTTAAAACCTTCCTACAAAATGGGTTCGGAGTCCATACCTATGGCTCAAAGATACTCTAGCAATTTGCAATGAAGCAAGTTCAGAGTGCACTTCGCCATTCGATTTGCTCCTGCAATCTGTTAGCGCCTCCACGACCGATTCGGAGTCCATACCCATGGCTCGAAGATACTCTAGAAATTTGCAAAAAAGCAAGTTCAGAGTGCGCTTCACCATTCGATTTTCTCATGCAACCTGTTAATACTTAAACTAATAAGTTCGGAATCCATACACATGGCTCGGAGTTACTTTAGCACTCTGTAATTAAGCACGTTCAGAGTTCAACTCGCCATTCGATATATTCCTAAAACTATTTAAAATTCCTTGAAGACAGATTAGGAGGTCCGAAATTGGATCTCAAGTATCACTTGTAAAGCAATACTTAGAGTTCAACTCTTCACTCGATGTGAATCTAATAATTTGTCGGAGGACCCATATAGAAAGTTTGGAAAACGACTCTCCCTTAGAGTTTCTCCTACAACTAGCTGAGTTCAAGGCAGAGCAGTTCTAAACTCTGTCATGCATTGTCGACGGTTTGTTAGCTATACGCAACAGACTTGAGACCTTGTTATTTAGCTACAAAGAACCCAATTGATGGCACATTAACCTTGACATGACTTTCATTAAGCATATGAAGAGATTTCATAAAAAATTGCAGAACTATCACAAACCCATATGTTCAGATCCACTACCACTACAAATATCTACAAATACAAAATGGCAAGTCCAGAGTCTAACTCTCCCCAAGAGCAGCTCATACGACTAGCCAATCCCTAAGTCGACGAATCATAAGACAAGACGCCGGCACGTAGAAGACTTCTTATTCCACAAACTACAAGTCTTATTACAACAACAAAATTACAATGAGTCTACGTTTCATGTCTAGGAATCACTACAAAAAGTCCTGCGAACACTGTACAACTAACTATCAAGAAAGTTGTTCTTCCAGCGACACACTAGAGAGATGCTCTACCTAAGAGAAACAAACTTCTTCACCGGTTTCCTACCAGCTAATAGCTCTATAAGGCCGCCTCAACTCTTGATGATGAAATTCAAAACAAGTCTTCCTTAGGCGGGCAAGCTCCAGGTTTATCCGATCATCTTCACCTGAACAAGCTCCAACTCCGTCTCGCTTAAAGCACTGTGCAAACGAAAGAATCCCAACTTCGTCAAGCACCGCGTATCACGAATGAGAGCAAGCTCAATGCACCGAGGACCTTGTTCGATGTATACAACTATTTGTCAGCAAAGAGAAGATTGGAACCAGTTCAATGGTGAACAAGCACAACTGACTTCACTTCCATATTAAGAAGATTCAGAACACCCACAACTCATTCGCTCTAAAAATGAGTTCGGTGCTACGCACGCCACTTGAGTTCCTCCTAGCTGACAACTCGTCAACATCGAGCTACGAGTTCGATGCCCTGCACTTCACTCAAGCACCGTCAAAAACTCGTTAGCTCCAAACAACGAATTCAACGACTCCGCTCACCGCTTGAGCTCCATCAAAAACTCGTTGGCCCCGAACAACGAGTTCAATGCCTTGGTGTTCGCTCAAGCTCCTCCAAATATCGCGTTGGTTACAAATAATGAGTTCAACGCTCCATTCACCGCTTGAGCTCGTCAACAACTTGTTGGCTCCAAACAATGCATTCAATGCCTTGCTCTTCGCTCAGGCTTCATCAACAACTCGTTGGCTCCAAACAACGGGTTCAACGCTCCGCTCTCCATCAACAACTTGTTGGTTCCAAACAATGAGTTCAACATCTTGGACTTCACTCAAGCTCCACCAAACAACTCGTTTGGCTCCAAAAAACAAGTTCAATGCTCTGTTCACGCTTGAGCTCCATCAATAATTTGTTGGCTCCAAACAACGAGTTCAACACTGTAGTCTTTGCTCAAGCTCCATCAACAATTTGTTGGCCCCGAACAACGAGTTCAACACATTGGTCTTCGCTCAAGCTCCACCAAGTAGCTCGTTGGCTCCAAACAACGAGTTCAACGCTCTGCTCACCGCTTGAGCTCCGTCAACAACTTGTTGGCTCCAAACAACGAATGCAACCCCTTGCTTTTCGCTCAGGCTTCATCATCAACTCGTTGGCCCCAAACACGAGTTCAACCCCTTGGTCTTCGTTCAAGCTCCACCAAGTAGCTCGTTGGCTCCAAACAACAAGTTCAACGCTCCGCTCACCGCTTGAGCTCCATCAATAACTTGTTGGCTCCAAACAATGAGTTTAACATCTTGGTCTTCGCTCAAGCTCCATCAACAACTCGTTGGCACCAAACAATAAGTTCAACACCTTGGTCTTCGCTCAAGCTCCACCGAACAACTCATTGGCTCCAAACAATGAGTTCAACGCTATGATTGTTACTTGAGCTCCATCAACAACTGGTTGGCTCCAAATAGTGAGTTCCACACCTTGCTTTTGCTCAGGTTCCATCAACAACTTGTTGCCCCCGAACAACGAGTTCAACACCTTGGTCTTCGCTCAAGCTGCACCAAATATCCCGTTGGCTCCAAACAACATGTTCAATGCTCTGCTCACCACTTGAGTTACATTAACAACTCATTGGCCCCGAGCAACGAGTTCAACGCCTTGGTCTTTCGCTCAAGCACAGCCAAATAGCTCGTTGGCTCCAAACAATGAGTTCAACGCTCCGCTCACTGCCTGAGCTCCATCAACAACTTGTTGGCTCAAAACAACGAGTTCAATGCCTTGGTCAATGCTCGAGCTCCATCAACAACTCGTTGACTCCAAACAACGAGTTCAACGGTCCGCTCTTCACTCGAGCTCCATAAACAACTCGTTGGCTCCAAACAACGAGTTCAATATTCTGCTCACCACTTGAGCTCCGTCAACAACTTGTTGGTCCCAAACAACGAGTTCAATGCTCTGCTCTTCACACGAGCTCGATCAATAACTCGTTGACTTCAAACAATGAGTTCAACGCCTTACTTTTCACACGAGCTCCATCAGTAACTCGTGGACTCCAAACAATGAGTTCAATGCCTTACTTTTCACATGAGCTCCCTCAACAACTTGTTGACTCCAAACAACGAGTACATCGCCCCACTCCTTGCTCGAGTCCTTCCAATGTTCTATCACCTTCGTGCAATAGGCTTGGCATCCAACGTCAGCCTAAAATTGTCCCTTGAACAGTAGCTTAGCGCAAACAGCAAGTTCAATAAGTTCAGACTCTGTCTTTGAGTTTGTCTCTAAAAAACTTGTTGGGTGCAAACAGTAGGTTATACACCCAACGTCAGCCTAAAATCATCTCTACAAAACCTGCTTGGCATACGAGTTGCCTCTTTAAAATCATCGAGATCAAACGACAATTTCTAAATTAACTCGATCAAGGAGTAACCTCTATACACTTGTTGGGATCAAACAACAAGTTCGAACTCAGTTGCACTACGGCTTGCCTCTCCAAACTCGTCCAGATCAAACGGTAGTTTCTAAATCAACTCCGTATATAGTTGCCTCTCCAAACTTGCTGGGCACAAACGGCAAGCTTAAAAGTCTAACTCATTCAAAGAGTTTCCACTCCACAAACTTGCTGGGTACAAACAGCATGTTCAACATCCAACTCCATCGCAAAGTTCCCTATAAACTTGTCGGGATCAAATGGAAAGCTCAATATTCGACTCCGTCACCAAGTTATCTCCAAACTCGCTGGGATTAAACAGTAGTTTCTACATTAACTCTATCTTAGAGTTGTCTCTAAACTCACCGGAATCGAACGACAGTTTCTACATCAACTCTATCTCAGAATAGTCTCTGAACTCGACGGGATCAAATGGCAGTTTCTACATCAACTCTATCTCAGAGTTGTCTCTAAACTTGTCGGGATCAATGGCAGTTTCTACATTAACAGTATCTCAGAGTTGTCTCTAAACTTGCTAAGATCAAATGGCAGTATCTACATCAACTATATCTCAGAGTTATCTCTAAACTCGTCGGAATCAAATAGCAGTTTCTACGTCCAATTCTGTCCAAGAATTGCCTCCAAAATCTTGCTGGGCACAAACAGCAAGTTCAAACTTTCAAAATCCATCTCAGAGTTGCCTCTCTAAAACTCACCTATACCGAACATCAAGATCAACGTTCAGCTCCATTATAGAGATGTCTCTCCAAACTTGTCAGGATCAAAGGACATGTTTAACACAAACTCCGTCTTAGTGTTGTCTCCACAAACTCGCTGGGATCAAACAGCAAGTCTGCAACAGCTCTTTAGGTCAGCTATATATATAAGATCCAATGATCAAAGCACTCAGCTCTTACACTAACAGAATGCTCGCCCAACGATGAAATGCTTGGTCGTTAAAAGAGTGGTTCATCAAAGCGAGCGATGAGATGTTTGATCGACAAGTACAAGAAGCAATAACTCATCAAAAAGATCCAGTTGGTATATGGACCAAGGGTCATGAAGTAAAAACTTGGTATACGCATATAAATAATTATATGTATATACATATATATACAATTGTATGTAAATCTGAGTCTAAAAACCCAAACAAAACCCAAAAGTGTGTACAGAGCCAAATGGGTTCACAGATTCAGATTCACAGCCGAAAACAAGATCCAAAAGAGAAGAATTAAAAGAGTAAACGGCTATGGGTTTGAACCTGCTTCTTCAAAAAACCAAACCCATAAAACTTCTCCATCTTCTTCAGGATTCCTTCTCCAAAACCCAACTTCAAACCACGTCGCTCAATCACCGCCGTGGCTCGACGGTTCGTAGCTCGACCATGGAGCACAGTCGACCAAAGCACCCTCATAGCTCAGGCGAAACGACAACAAGTCGAAGCCAATAGCTAAACTCGAAGAAGATTGTACCTCACTTGCCGAAATCCATGATCACTCACAAACAGCTGGTTGACAAAGATTCTCTAGCTTGGCAAAAGTTCGAGGATCATAGGCCGGCAAAAATTCAAAAGGTCATAGCTCGGCGAAACCACCTCCATAGCTCGACTTCGGCCACGATCGGCACTCGACCAAAGTTTTGAAAATAGTGCACACACCAAAAAACCTAAAAATCAGAGAAAAGATGCTGTAGCACGACGACTTGAAAAGCTTCGTAGCTCAGCGAAGTTTGTAAGTAGGTCGACCAAGGTGGTAGCTCAGCGAGGAGGTTTCGATAAGGGAAACTCATAGCTCAGCGACGTGGATCTTCATAGCTCGGCGACGAGGATCTTCATAGCTCGGCGAGATAGTTAAGTCCATATCTCGCCAACTCCTCCATAGCTCTGTCGATGCGAGCTATTTCCATAGCTCAGCCAAAAAATAGAGCCACGTAGCTCAGCGAGGGGAATAAGTTGATGAAGGTGGTGGCTCGACATCGTGGTGGCTCGATGAGGGCAAAATCTCATAGCTTTGCTAAGACTTAAGCTCCCTATAGCACGACGAAGCCCTCAAAGTTCGAAAAATTGGCTATAGCTCGACCAAACTGTCGGCCGAGCTAGGGGGTCCCTTCTGCAATTGTTGTCCCTTGGATCGCTCCAGGATTCGAGCACAGGAGCGATCAATGAGCGAGATTGAGCCACGATGGCCTCCTTCTTCCTCATCGCTCCGCTCACTTCTCTACCGCTTGTTCTCACTCAGTGGGTGTGTCACGCTCTGCTTCCCAAAAATACTGAATTCGAGCACATGACATTGGCCCAGCAAATGACTAACGTCATCCGTAAGCTATTTATTCGATTAACTCAATAATATAATCAATATAGAACAATTACACAGGCAATAATAATAATCTCATGAACAATAATACTTGGAATGAAATAATACGAAATATCCAAATACAATAACCCAACGTCTGGAAAACAATAATAAAATCCGAAACATAAGCCCAATACAATAATAATCCAATCTCAAATAATAATAAGTCTCAATACATTAAGTTCAATAAAACAACAAGCAATTAGAAAGAATTAAGTCTTCAGAAAGTTTATTCTCCAATTCCAGCAGGCAATTCTCCTTCATTACCTGTGTACACTTCATATAAAAAGAAGAGAAAAATTGTCCTTAGAGCAAGTCATGGACAACAAGTAGAGAATGCAAGGAACAATAAAATAACGATATAACAATGATTTCAATGGATCAATAGGAATCAATAATATGGGTCAATAGCAATAATCAATATCATGGTAAACGATGCAAAGGTATAAACAATGGCTCAATATTCGATAACAATATTCAATGGTATCAATAACACTTAAACAATATTTGGTATCAATAGGAACAATGAGGTACAGTATGCAATGTCGATGCCGTGTCAATTCTTAAGTCTATTATTAATTTTAATCCTAACTAATGTATGTACTACTGCATCCTATACTATAGGTTTGATGCATACAATCAATTTTGTTTAGACGTAAGTGGAAGATTTTATAAATCATGTACACGGTACGATAACATTATTTGCAGCATTGGTGCACACTAGTTGACTCAATAACAATAAAACAATACACGATTAATTGGGATACTTTATCAGTAATCCAACAATAAACCGATAACAATAACAATAGCCAACACACAATATTTTGGGAAACATGGCTCACACTTCAGTGTACAGTCACTATATCATCAACTACTCCAGTCAATCCCTCAAACCCCAGCTTATTAATTATTTTATTAATGCAACAATACAATATGCAAATATGAGATATAAGATGAACGATAATTACAGTTGGAAAACAATAGGATGGTAAACAATGACAATAACTCATTAGGATCATACAATATATCATACACACTTCGATTCATGCAATACTACAATATAGGAATAATTAAATTAAGAAAACTGAAAAGAGAAATTCTGGACAGCAAGAGTAGTCTGTACTAAAACATAATTTTTTGCTATTTCAGAACTCGAAAACTGAATCCATCAGAAATTCTAGAAACTAGACTTCCCAAAAAATCCAACGCATATTTAAAGTTCAAAATCTGACAATAGTAACTAGGTCAAACACACAATTCATTACAGATTTCATGTTCAGACAGAAACTAGACATCATGTTGTTAAAATTTTAAAATCAGCAAAAGCTAGTATAAAAGTCATTAAAAATATTTATTAAACTCCTAAACATGTTAAGTAACAATCTGAAAATATACAGAGAAAAATTTAAACTTATGGACAGCCTTTTAACCGTTTAAACATGAAACATATAAGAATCTGATAATCTGGAAGCAAAAACACATTTGTAGTAAAACATGCATAACTTTTGCTGCACAACTCGGAATTCAAAAATTCAAGATGTTATAGAAACTAGAAAGATAAGACTACAACTCTTATTCAGAATGTAATTTAATTTAAGATCATTTACCGGGTCAAAAATAGCAGATAACATACATCCAGCAAGCAACATACAGGTTTTAAGGTATTTTGATGAAATAAATTAGTTAAACATGATGGGATACCAATTCTATTGGTCGATAAACTTCTTAGTTCGCATGATGAGTGCAATGTCATGATAAATAACAATAAATTCACATGTAGACACTAATTTATCATCATTCAACCCACAAACGATCAATCGACATACAACCTAGCAATTCTTTGTACAATAATTTATTTGTGTGATAATTATGTGAACAACCCTATTATTAATTCTATATGCACACATGAAAGAATCCATCTCTGGAGTCAAAAGTGGCACGAAGTCAAGTAAATTGGGGTTATCTCGTGTAAACTCTCAATATACCCCACGAAAGAGGAGAACAATGTACAATACGATAAACAAAGGTATCTACTTGCAAGAGTTTCAACAAAACTTGAATTTGATACAATTAACAATTCAAGAAGATAGTGACTTGCCTTATAAGTGGTGAAAATGAATACCAAGAATAACGGGATAAGGATCCCGAAGTAACGAACTCACGAACTAGCACAATTTAGCATGTGCAATATACGTGCAATAAAATCCAACAGCAAAGAAAGAGAGAACAGGGGCAGCAACAGTGGCAAGGGGGACTTGATGGCGCTGGTGTTCGTCGATGTCGCAGGCGACGGCGCGACGGGGACAGGAGGGCAGCGCTACAGTACTTGGTCGACGGGATAAGGAGCAAGAGGATCGGTAGGGGTTCTGTTGTGTTGTCGAGGGCAGAGGAGGAGGTCGGGAGTGGGGTTCTGGGCGTTGACGGCGAGTGGCGATGAGAGGGAGGGGGTGTCGCCGGAGTTGGGCGACGCTCAGGAGGCGCCGCAGGTGGTCGGAGCTTGGCCGGGGAAAAAGCACAGGGGAATGGTTGGGATTTGGGCGGGAAGCCAAAACTGGGGAGAGAGAAACAGAGAGGAGAGAGAATAGTAGAGAGAATAAGCGGCTCTAGGGTTTCAATTGTGTGCGATTTTTATGGTTTGCAATAGAGTTGTATTTATAGGGTACAATTAGCTTGTTGGGTTAGTGGTTTAGGATCCAATAATAGCAGTTTTGGGTCTAGAACAATTGACATTGGATTTCAGGATTCAACAAGAGATGGGTTTGAAGACAATAGGATTCAAATAAAATAATCACAATCTAATACAATAAAGTTTACAAGATAGATGTCCCAACAAAAAAAGAAAATAATTCATGAACAAAAATTTAAATCCAATTAGATAGATGAATAACATAAATGCGAAAGAATATCAATTGGGCTTAAAATAGACTGAAATTCGTCAGGAAAATCAAAATAAATAAAATAATAAAATAATTCAATAGATGGATTTTAAATAGATTAAACAAGAAATAACAATTAATTATTATAATTATAAAAATAATAATATCATACAACTAAATAATATTCAGGTTTAATAATTTCATTAAAATAATCCAATAATAATAATATATTAGATTTTAGGCTCAAATATAAATAGTCGATCGATAAGAAATGAGAAGTAAGATTAAAATACACCATAATTCAAAATGAGTAAATTTTCGATAAGAAAACACTTTACTATAAATCTGAAACAAATTTAGCACAAAATAATTTATAAAAATCAAATTGTAGAAGATACACGGAAAATACTTATTATCGAGAATAGGGGTTATAGGGTGAGCCGACCACTGATGGACGCTCCAGATTGCGCCACGTCACCATAGATCACAATGATCAGATCTGAGCCTCTCGATTGCATCAGCGTGCGAGTTCCCCGTGATCAACGCTGCCGATCACGCCAATAATCGTGCCTGGGTCAGATAATTCATAAAAACTCATGTAAATTCATTTTTAATTCAAATAATTAATTAAGAATCCAAAAATAATTATTTAAATTCGAAAAATTAATTTAAATTCTGAAAATAATTTTAAATTTGATTTATTAATTATAAAATTTGAAATTTTGATTTTGAAATTGGGAAAAACTCTTGAAAATTCCAGAAAAATTCATAAAAAAATCGAAAATAAGGAAAATTTCAGAAAAATCCAGGAAGATATTTACTGCCTTCAGAAGCCACTGATCAGTTCCAGGTATTTCCAAGCACCCTAACAGCTAAGATTGTATTTCGAAGTCCAAAAAGTAAGGCTTACTACTCCCCGTAAGCCAAGAAAATTGCCTTCCGGGAGTGGAGGGGCTTATGATGATGGTAAAAATCGCAGCAAATCAAGGTCATACGGTTCCAGCACAGATCTTAAAGCTTCTGCAGGCAGATTAATAATAACAGGCCTCCTTAACAGGTTTGGGCCTTCTCCAGGCTCCCCTACAAGACATGGGCTTCTTTCAAGGCCATAAAAAGTGATAAACTAGGCCCACTAGGAGAGACACCCAGTCCATAAAGGCTAGGAGTTAAATCTCTTATCCCCTAACAAGAGAATTTATCTCTAGAGGGGGAGAAACGTAAAAAAGATCAGGAATTCATATCGATCTAATGGATAGATCTCAAACTCCTAAATTGTTTCTCAGTCCTATAAATACCCCCCTCCCCCCCCTCCACAGTCAGAAGGTAATCAACAAATCACCAGTTTCTCTCTCAAACTCTTTTTCTCTCTCTGGTTCTGACTTGAGCGTCGGAGGGTCTGTTGCCGGGGCCAACCCAGGCAGTTTCAGGCTTTTTGTTGGTCCATCGGCTGAGTCAGCAATCGTCGGATTTAGATCATGATGGTTAGTCAACGGTCCAGATTCAATCTCAGGAGCTCTAACCGCATTTCACGGCAAAGGTCAAATTTCAGATTTTTAGAAGTTTCAATTAAATAAGAACTCACTATCTGTTTGCTCCACACCAAAATAAGCAGCAACAACATCTAGGTTAACAACCAACACATAAACGAATCTTTATATTGCAACTGTTGCAAAAATAATATCACATATGAATTTTTCTTCCAAAAGTGCGAACATATAATGAATAATGATATATCATACATAACCGAATTATGGTTTCGCAAGTGGCTCTGATACCACTGTTAGGTTTCGATGACAATCAAAAATTAATTACACAACAGAAAAATTACAAAAATATCGAAAGCTAGCCATGGATGCATGTCAAAACCATAAATCGTGTTTAGGAGTTATACCTTAAAGATGGATCTGCTGTCTCCACAATATGCCGATCACAGCACTGCAATATTGCAGTGCCTCTATGGTATCCACATGAACGGAACGAAAAATGGCTCTCCCTCAAACCGCGGTGCTAGCTACGGGTAGGAGATGTTCTTTCTCACGATCTCTCTCTGTCACTTTCTATGAGTCAGATTCGTGCGTATGCTTTGAACTTTAGTTGGCCAATTTAATCTAATTAAATGTCCAACCAATGTCAGGAGTCCAAGTCTTAATTGGATCCCAAATTAAATTCTTCTTACAAATGTAATTCCCAATTTCAATCCATTCTAAATGTGTGACCCTGTAGGTTTCCATTACGTTGACAGTAATACTAAAATCATATTCAATTATTACAAACAGTAAGCGGTATCTCGCAATACATCACCGCTACTCAAGTAACGGAAATGTCAGTGATTTGACATAACCCATCCGTGACCAATGTTATCATGTAGTCTAGTTTCTTTGTCCAGATATCTTAATTGACCACATGTAACACCCTCGTAAAATTGAGTTATGACAATTTTGCCCACATGTGTTATGCACATGTATTTTGTACTGTTACGGGTAATGTCTGTAACGCATTTTAATGTAAATATCATACGTATTTTTTATTTCGACTATTTATACATTTTTCGTCTTTTCAAAATTCATTTTTTATCTTATTTAAGCCAGCTCAAATATTAAATTTTATCATTGTGTTTTACGTGCATTGCACGTAATTTCAATACCCGTGCAGATTACGTATATTCCACCATTACATATAATATTTCTATGTATTTTTTATTATTATTTTTTGTAACTTGTTTGAATTCGTTTTATAAATTTAAATTAATTTTTCTCATATTTTGACTCGGATATATTTATACGTGTGTTGCACGTATTTTCTATGTACGTGTTGATTACATTATATATAATTAATAAATATATTTTTCTTATGTTGTATTTCGATTATTTATAAATATTTATCCGTTGATCAAATCTATTTCGAATTTAAATATTTATTGATACGTGCGACACACGTTTTTGCAGTACACATGTTGGTTATATTCTCTTTCAAAACAAAATTTATGAATTGATTATATTTATGTTCCTTTTGCTTAATTTTAATATATGGAATGATATATTTGTATATTTTTTTTGTATGCACATACTTTACACGTGTTAATTTTGTTGCTTTTATTAAAAGCTCTGCATTAAAAGTTTTGTTAGGATTAATAAAAAAAAAATTTAAATTATGTTAAATTTTTTTAATATAATTATTTATTCATTATAAGGGTTTAAAATGAAATAAAGTAAAGAAAAATGAGTAAATTGAAAATTGTACAAAATACGTGCACACGTGCATACGTGCACACGTACTTTGCACACACAAAAAACATGACTAGAGGTTTTTTAGCATCCTAGAATTTTAAATAAAATTTTTGAGATTAATAAATGAATTAAAGTGATTTTCGGGGATTTAATAAACATTTTTTTTGAATTTATCTTTTTGCACGTGTAAAACACGTGCAAATATTTTCTTGGAAAACTCAAAGTCAGAAATTATTTTGGGAAAACCTAATATTTATTAGTAGGTATTATTTATGAATTTTCTGATTTTTTTGATATTTATTTGACATATTTGTAAATATTACAAAAAGATGGGATTTTGTGCAAAATTACCACTTTCTTATTCTTTATTACTTTATTACAAAAAGATGGGCTTTCTGGATTTTTCTTATTATTTATTACTTTTGTCGATTCTTCAATAAGGTGAGTGACATATGTTGATTTCTTGTTGTTCTATGCATGCTAAATATGATGATTTGTTTAGTAGAATGCATGTCAGATGATTATATGATGATATAATGAATGAATTGATGGTAGGATAATTAAAAATAGAACTTTTCATGAAAACTATGCAATTGATGAATAGAATTTCTATATAGATGACTTGAGATTGTTAAGAACTTAGTAGGAATCAGGGGTATGATGTTTCTTTCATGTTTCTTACTGATTTGATTGTATATTATGAGATTGTATGATGTATAATGCATATAGATGATTAAAAGTGGGCTCTTTACTGTGTATGCATGTATGTATATTGTTTTGATGTTTGGATGAAGAAAAACTTGACTAATACATGTTGTAACTGCATATAATAATGGGCAAACTGATGTAAATAGTTGTATGTGTGTTTAACAAATTACAAGAGGAGTTTTTGAATAAAAAAGATGAAGTTTTGAAGATTGAATTGGGTTTGAACTTTAGGCCGAAAGTGAATTTTTTTGTGTTTTTGTGAAGTTTTCAAGTGGATCAATGGTTTATATTGTTACTGAGATTGAATTGAACATTGCACTACTCTTATACTATGATTTTTGTTGATTTTACTTATATATATTAACATATATACATATATATTCATAAGTTTCTGATTTGAAGAAGTTTTTGTTGAAAAATTGATCTTTTGTAAATTTGATGAGAGTTTGATCTGATTTATGAACTCCAGTATGCTAGACAAGTTGTATTTGATCATCTCAGGATTTTTTTGTTACAAATTCAAGCCATTAAAAATTATAAACTACGTATCAATTGTGAAGTGCATGACTTTTAAAGTTGACTGAGTATCAGCCGACAGTCGACCGTCCACTTTTTGAACTAAAATGACAGTCCGCCTGTCAATTGTTGGATTTTGGGATTTTTAGCTTGACAGTTGACCGTTGCTTTTTGAACTAGCATGATAGTCGACCGTCAGCTGTGCTACTGATTGTTTTGTTGAGTTTCTTGCTGATTTCTTGAATGATTATTTCCTCAAACTTATGGATTATTGATCTACTGTTTTAGATAAAGTTTTTACTATAGATTGTTGTATTTTACAGAAAGTTATGATTTGATTATAATAGAGTTTAATTTGTATTTCTATAACTTTAGAAAGCGGATTATATATGGATTTCGAAGGATTAATGTTTTATGATTTTTATATGACTTCAAAAATGTGAAACTCAGTTGTTTAAGAAATTTATTCTCAGATGTTATTTCAGGGAATTTTGTGAATATTCCAATAAATTTGGTTTTTTGTGATTTAAAGAAGTTTTCTTAATATAAACAGTTTGATGATGGAATTAAGAAATCTTGTTGAAATATTTTGTGTTGATATTTGATTTGTGAATCTCTAGAGGTTGAGTGGGATTCCTATAAACCGGCAGATGAGATTTTGTGGATTTTGGCCAGTTGGGGCCTTAAGGTTGTTTTAGTGGAATTAAGTTCGGTAGGGTACACCAAGTCTAGAAAGGAAAAGTTGTGTTTTAATTAGTAATAATCAACCTAAGGACAGGCACTAGTGAAGATGTGATAGAACTTGGGCAACGTAAGTATGGGCTCTGTTGTTAGTCCGACGGATGTATTCCAGGACCGTGTGTTGTTGTGTCCCTAGAGGAAAGTTGGTATGTTCGCGTGTTGAGGGTCGGCAGGTCTATTCATAGAACATACGGTGTATTCGCGTGTCGAGGGTCGGTGGGCCTATTCACGGGATGTACTGTGTATCTGCACGTAGAAGGTCGGCAAGCCTATTCGTGGGGTACATGGTAGGGAGGTAATTTTCCGGTATTAGAGCTATGCTTACATGATGCTTGCGCGTCGAGGATTGTTAGGCCTATTCGCGGAGTGTTTTAGATCTTGTTTCTATCACCGTAGTAGGATTAGTTGCATAACGAGGGATTTAACCCTATAAAGTGGAGAACGATAAGGGCTTGCACTGGACCTGTGTAGTATGAAATGCATAGAATCCGACAAGTATGCATTTGAGAGTCATCATATTGCATTTGTGTTTTCTTGAGTTGGTTTCATGCATGTTGTTTTCTGTTTTCCTACACTTGACACTTAGCTTAGTTTCACTTGATGTTTTATGCTTTATTTATCGTTATTTCAGATTCCGTTTGTTATTACTGTGGGTATGTGTTGATTATGAATTTATTCTTTATGTTTTATTTATATTGTATTTCTTTGGATGTCACTCATACCGTTATGGCTGACCCCTTTAGTTTTGTGGATTAGGGTTATCTTTATCCTAATGTTTTACAGGTAGGTACCGTTAGTTTCTGATTTGGATGCATGTGGTAAAATGATAATGTGGCTTATGCAAATTGTAAAAGAAAGAAAGTGTAATTCAAGGTGTTTAATTTTTGCCGTGTTATGTAATGAATTGATGTAATAAAAGTTGAAAAAATATTCAGTGTTTTGGCTATGTTTACTATTACAATGAGGTAGATACTGGGAATTGTGCCACGTATTTTCACATTTATTTATGGAAAATTCGGGGCGCAACAGGTTTTTCCGGCTAATTAGATGAGTGAATGAGAGTGGAGAGAATGCGGTGAAAGTGGGAGTCATGTTAGGAAAGTGGGGAGCTATTTTGATCACACAATTTTCCTGTAAATAGTCCATACTTTTTGTAATACCCCAAATAAAATATACTTTTTTTATCCACATATTGTCTATTGAATGAACTATATATATATATATATATATATATATAATAAATTACAAAGAAAGCTATCAAGTGGCTCTCATTCAATCTCCCCTAAAACCAATGGCCTACATTGATTCTCACAAAATATATTTTCCCGCCCAAAATTTCAAACCCCAAAATTAAAAATTTCCACCCAAAACTAAAAAACTCATTACTTTATTACTATCTCTCTTTTCACTTTTTCATATTTCTCTCTTTCTCTCTCTCCCTCTTTCTCTCCCTCTCTCTCCCATTCTTTCTTTATTTACTTATAAATTTAGATTTTAAGATTTCAGGTTTGTAAAATTTTCATAATTTTTATGCTTTTTTTATTGCACATGTTATATTGAAAATAGCAAATATCTCTTCAACAGTTAAATTTCATCATTTTTCACACTTAAAGTTCTAAGAAGTTGGATCTTACACCCTCATTTATAATTATTTTTCAACATATACTAATAGAAACATAGACTTTTATTTACAACTAATTATTATCATACTATTCAAACTTGAACTACATAATTGTTGTTTTACTATTACAGGGCTTTTCGTGTATTGTATAGTTCCGAAGACGTGCCGTAGGCACGTGCCCATGGGTAAATCTAGTATATATATATATGGGAAAAAGGGGTATGAAAAACTTGCTCATTTAGTAAATAAGCAATTGATGATGTGGCATACATGTGATTGGAAACGGCTTAAAAGGATTAGTTATCCAATGCATCACATGCATGACACATAACCAATTTCTCATTTACTAAATGAGCAAGTTGCTCATATCCCTTTTACCATATATATATATATATATTATATATAAACACAAAGAAAGCTATCAAGTGGTTCTCCTTTAATAGAGTGGAAATCAATGGTCCAGATCTAATCTCACAAAATATATTTTCCCACCCAAAATTTCCCCCCAAAACTCAAATTCAAATCCCCCAAACAACTCCTTTATTTATTTATTTATTTCTCTCTCTCTTTCTCTCTCATTCTCTCTCTATTTAATCAGAAATTTATATTTTTAGATTTCAGGTTTGTAAATTTTTAGATTTTTTATGCATTTTCTTATTGCTCATGTTACATTGAAAATAGCAAATATCTCATTAAGAGTTAAATTTCATCATTTTTCACAATCAAAGTTCTAAGATGTTGGATTTTACACCCCCATTTATAATTATTTTTCAACACATACTAATGGAAACATGGACTTTTATTTACAACTAATTATTATTTTACTATTCAAACTTGAGCTACATAATTGTTATTTTACTGTTTACAAAATTTTCATATACTGTATCGTTTCGAAGACGTGCCGTAGGCACGTGCCCACGGGCAAATCTAGTATATATATATATATATATATATATATATATATATATATATATATATATATATTTGAAATTGATTGAATCAGTTGAATGTGCAATTGAAGTAAACATTGCCTAGTATTTTTTTTTTGTTTGAGGGTTAGGGTTAGGGTTGCTAAACCTAAGGTTAGGAAACCTAACCTAGGGTTATCAACCCTACTTTAGGATGTGTGCTCATCTTGATTGATGAAGATCCAAGGGCCAAGCTTTGGCCATGAAGAAAATTCTTCATGAAACACCAAGACACTCCTTCAATGTTCTAGCACCTAAAGGTGTTGGCACTCATCCTCACCCTCCACTCCCACTCACTCACTCACCCTCCATCCTCACCCTCCATCAAATTTGGCCGGCCAACCCTAAAACCCCCACTCCCATTTTCTATAAAACTTCACCACTTCACCATTTCTCCATTCCTTTTTCATGCTTTCTTAGTTCCAAAAAAAAAAAAAGAGAATGAAAAGAAAGTAAAAAGAAAGATAGAAGAGTGAGAAGGAAGTAGAGTGTTTAGCCAACCAAAAAATTACTCTTTGACTGTAGGAATTCAAGAGGAGACAAGCTAGGAGAAGGGAGGAATCTTGAAAGCTAGAAGTACCTTCTCTACTCAAAAAAAGGGTGGGTGTTCTCAACTCTAAATTAGTATTTGTGTGTGTATGAATTGGTATGTAGGAGTAGATAAGAGTAGCATAAATATCATGCATGAGTGTTGATATGTTATGTAAAAATAGAACTTGTATGTTAACATAGTTCATACCATGTTTCATGTTAAAGCACACATATGTGATGTTGTGATTTAGGAATTTCTACTATGCAAATGACTTAGAATCTGGACCCAAAATTTTGATGGCATGTTCTAGGATGAGGTTAGAGCATCCTCAATTTTTTTTCATATTTTTCTGCGTTCGTTTAGTAGCTCAACCAAATTCTTATTTTCAAAACAAAGAGCAGTGAAGGAAACTGTGTTTTTCCTTATTGTGAAGTGAAGTTTGGGAATTCATATTATGAAATTGGTAAGGTATTTTAAGCTGAAATTTTACTGGAGGTACTTGGATGTTTTAAAACCATTATTTCCAAATTTTAGATTTTTCTGAATTTATTTGCTTTATTTAAAAAGTGCCGTTTGTCAACTGGTCCAGAGCCAAGAAATTGGTTTTACTTTGTTCCAAGGATGAACTTTAATAAATCATAACCAATTCATGGAATATAATATAGCATTGAATTTTTTATTATAGCATCTACTATGTGCCTGGATCATGTATCTGAAATTTGGAAAATTTGGACAACATTTGATAGGGTTTCAAAATTTGTTTGTAACCAGAGGTTTTATACACTGCTGAGAACAGAAGAATTTTTTCTACTAAATTCAAAGGACTGTAACTCTCTGTATGTTTTGAATCTGAATGCAATTTTTGGATATGTTAGACTTGTTTATGTCTAGTTATTGAATCCAAAATTTCATAGGTAGTGATCTTAAGGTTGAATTGATATTGAATTTTGACTGGACCATGTTCAGGTTAAGCTCTGAGTTAGCTAGTCTGTGACTTGTGAGTTTCTGGAGTTGTATGTTTAGAATCTGCAGAACTGATCAACTAGAGACTTGTAGTAGAGAGTCTTAGTTTTCCAGAACATCTTGGATCATGCAAATGCAATTAGTATATTGAGAGAGATGATTTTTTTTATGCTGGATAGAAACAATCCAAATTGAAACTACTTATTGTGTAGCTTGGTGAAGTTGGGCTAAACTCCTAAAGCTTGAAATTGAGAGTTAGTAGGACTTCCCATGTTTGATTTCTTGTTTAATTCATGTTTTTAAGTTTTCTAAAGTAGATGTGTTGATTTGATCATAGTTGAGTCGATTGGACTGTCTAGGGTAAGATGATACCCTATGGCTATCAACCCTTAGGCTAGGAATTGAGACTTCCCCCTCGATGTTTGAATGACCAATTCTCGTGCGCCTGATAGAGTCATAAAGAATGATCGTGAGGCCAGGATGTGGACGAGATTCAAGATAGGGGAAGTGGCAAGCAGGTGATTGCATCGCCGGAGCCGCGGGTTGATAGACGGGAACTAGGGTTTTTGGTAAACTCCAAAGAGACTAGGAGTGACCTAGTGCATTGGTTAAGTTTGTTGAAACCATACCCTTACAACATAACGAGGGTAGACTCAGTATTAGTTAGAAATATCGATACCTGTAAACTATATTAGTTTTCTAGTAAACATTAGTCGGGTGTTGTACTCCCCTGTCGTAGGGGTACGTACGGGTTACGTACCTCGCTCTGTTAATTCCTGAAGTGTTGTGGTAAGAATGGGAGGGTTTCCTGTTGGAGTTAGGGAAGTAAACCCTACACTTCCGTCATGTTCTATGTTGGTGGACACGAACGGACCATGGGGCTGCGATGGATCTTTGGCGCCATAAGTATCCTACGGTGTATCTGTAAGTTCGTCATGGCATTTGCGTGAGGTCTAGGCGTCGGGCACTAGTGGAAAACGGGGACACCACTAGGAGACTGCAGTAATGGATTGGACCAAATAATCTACAACCTCATCAACCCTGAAGATGGCACTACTCGTATCTATCAGGAACAGGACGAGTACAAGAGTAGGATGTATGGTAGGGGGTTCGAAACCCTGAAGTTGGAGACAACAGCTTGATTTTGGGGTGTATGTAGTATGGGATGCATGCGTTTCAAAGTCTCGATTGCATTAGATTAAGTACATCTTGACCTGCGCATTAGATTACTAGGTCATGTCGATACTTTAACCCAAATACACTTTTCCTTTGAGTTTCATTTTTTTCTTGTTGCATCAAATCTTGATTGTCAGTTGGAGATCGCTACTATTATCAGCATTGCATCAGTATATGTACTGATGTGCCCACTCTTTTAGGTGCCGAATGTCGATCCATGAGAACAGGAGAGCTCAAGTTAGATGGTGCATTCAAGCACCAGTATCAACTATTCACTATTCATATTTTTGTAAAATTCTGATTGTAACTATTGAACCATTGTAATATTGCACACTTGAGACTTGTAAACATTTATTGAATAATTTTTTTAAATTATTTTTATATTTTCCTGTATTTGTGACTGTTTGAATAAAAGATTCTGGTTTGTATCACGAATCGCCAGTATAGGAATTCAGGGCGCTACACTTTTGTCATGAACAACACAACTCAAAACAAAGAAAAAAAATAGAGAGAGAGGGGCTTGCCAGTTGGAGCTAGGAGGAGGCTGGCCATAAATCTAGGGAGCTTTGGAGCAATTTTTTTTAGGGGTTCTACTACTAGGAATTCTAAATTTGAGGTGGGTGTTTCTTCAACTCTCTAATATAGTTTTTTTAGTAGAATACTTGTCATGTGTGAATTGTTAGATGCATGATAACTTAAATAGATTGAGTATTCATGTTTAGACTGTTTGTTTTTGATTGAAGATGTGAATTTATGATATGACTGATTTGGGGGCATTTTCATAAGGTTCTGTTTTAAGTTTAGTTGCACTTCAACAAATCATATCTATTGAACTAGAAGGAATATAGAGCTAAAATTTTTATAGGAGCATCTCGTATATGTCAAGAACATCTCCTTAATATTTCATGATATTTTTATGTCGTTTACTATTTTAATAAAATACAAACTTAGGATTGGTTGGCAGTTGGCTAGTTGCTGAAAATTTGTACACATTTCGGATTTTGATCATTTTAGCATCTTAGATGAAGTATTTTGAGAATGGTCAAAACTAAGAACTTGAAGTAGACTCATTAACATTTCTTTAAAGTCTACGAAATCAATTTTTCATGAAGAATTGAATTTATAATGAATTTTACAAGTTTGAACAGTGGCAGTTTGTATAACATTTCGACCCTACTGTAGATTTCGAAGAATTCAGGGTTATAAACACAATATTTTGGGGAAACTTATAACTAAAAAGTTAAATTAGACTTTTATGCCTTTAATTTGGTCCAAAGAACACAAAGTTTCGTGAAGTATAGAATTTTCTATGATTTTTATAAGTAGCATGAGCAGCAGTTTTTAGATTTTGAACATACTGTTTTGCAAATAAATTTAGACGAAGTAATTGAGGATGATTTTAGATGATATTAACTAGAAAGTTGTAGTAGACTCATTTATGATTCCTATAAAACTAATAAATCTAATTTTGGAGTAGTATTGGAATTTATTTGATTTTTCAATACTGTTGGGTCGATGTCTTTTATCTAGTTGTCCTAAAACATTTACAACATATAAAATTGGATGTAAAATTGGGAAGTTAGTAAGATATACCTTATGGGGGATTAAGAGATAATTAAAGGATGAGGTTGGAATGTCAAACATGTGATGTTTATAAGGGTTTTAACTCAACAAGTGTTATTGAATGTTGATATAAGAAGTTGGTTACTTCATGATTGATAATAGCAAAGAGAATGAATAAAAGAAGTTAAATGATGATTAATGAATGAAAATTTTTATAAGAGGGTATGGATAACCCATGAATGTTGGGAACATGAATTGTGAATACTAGAGGCTAAGTGAGACACAGGTACCGACAAAGTGATGAAAGTGATTATTGAGATTTTAGAAGTGGCCAATATGGGCTATCGTTCTCAGTATAATATTTAAGACTGGTAGGAGGGTAAGCTAGCTCTAGGTGGTATTATTATTCATGTTTAAACTCAGTGTTCTAAAAGTCACGAGGCGGTAGTCGGATGGCCGATGGGGGCCTAGCGCCAAGACCTTGTAAGCGGTGCCTAGGCGGCTAGGCGCTAGGCATTATTTATTTATTTATTTATTTATTTAAGTTTATTTTTTCCCCAGTTTATCTTTTGGCTTTGTTTTGTTGTTCCATCATGCATTATCATGCTCTTTATTGCTCCTCATTTTTACTCTTTATTTTTCTTCCTTGCTATTCAAGATGAGCTTTAAATAGTCTAAAAGACACAACTACATCAAGGTGTTGGTTTTTGTAACAGATTTATGTAGAGCAATGATTTTTCAAGAAAAGGTGTTGCTTCTCATTAGAATTTTTAATGTCTTAATTAGATGTATCGAGAAAATAAACTATTATACTAGTTCTAGTCTATCTCTTTTGAAATATGGATTGACTTATCTTTTCATAATCAAAAGCGTCGGTAGATTTGATATCTTGGAGGTAAACAGTGTTGTACTAGTGGTTTTCAGTGAATTCCAACATACAATTTGTAATGTTGGGTTGCGTGTTCTTCTATGAAAACAATTTTGGAAAAAAAATAAAGAAGCCATCTCTTCCTAATCTGATGATTGTCTAAATATGTAGTAGCTATATAAGTATATATATTTTTGAATATAGGAAGATTGTTGCCATCTCGTTTCATTGATAAGTTGACATCGGAACAATAACACTAAGTTCTGAAGATGAAAACAAACAACCAGACCACACCAACTACTACAAGTAAAAGACACCACCTAAGAACTATTACTACTACTACTACCAATATGAACCAAGTCTTTAACTACTTCTAGACCCGAAAATTATTTTTAAATGGGTCTGGATTTGGTCAGATCGGGTTAAGATCTATTTTATGAACTGGGTCCGCCTAAACTGCCCAGATCCACCTAGGCCTCCCAGACCCGCCTAGACCCGCCTAGACCTGCCCAATAGGCCAAACCAATTTTTTCAAATGCCTAGGGCCTAGGCGAGTTGCCTGGGGACCGCCCAGCACCTAGACACCGCCTAGGTGGCCACTTAGACCGATTTTTAGAATAGTGTTTAAACTTAAGGGTAGGTACTAGAAGAAGATGTAATGAATCTTGGGAAAACGTAGGTGGGGAGTTTCTATATAGTCAGGCAGTGTACTCTGGGACTATAGATTCAGTCAGGTAGTGTACTCCAGAATTGTAATTGCCATGCATCCAGTCGAGCGTGGTATACTGGGAATGTGATGCGGAACGAGACGAACCTCAATTAAATCCAGGATTATGAATGACCGGGCAGTGTACTCTGGGTTCATGAATAGTCGGGCGGATGGGAGGCAGATCTTTGTTATTCCGTGACTAGAGCGGCACTTGCTGGATGTCCGCATGAGGCGGATTCTATATAGCCGGGCGGTGTACGCCGGGTCTGGAATCGATACTTTTGGGATGTCTGAACTTTGTTTTGTTACGAGTAGGATTTGATAGCAAGGGATTGAACCCCATAATGTGGAGTACGTAAGGGCCTTTCTCTCGGACCGATGTAGTATGGGATGCATAGAATCTGAAAAAGTATGCATTAGTGACATCATAGTGTAAATGTCTGCATTAGGCATTAAGTTTATATTATACACTGACACGAGTAGGATAGTCACTTTTCCTGTTTGTATTTAGGTTTGTATTTGCTAAAGTAGAAGAATCGTTGTATTATAGTATTGCTTCGGTTATATACAACTGACGTGCCCACAGTTTTCCAGATGCAGGATTAGACTTGGCAGGGGCTTGAAGTCACTATGATGAGTTGCTACAAGATTGAAGAACTTTCATTATTGTAGATTGTATTGTATTCATTTAATTCCACAGTGCTATTGTAAAGAACATATTGTAAATAAAAATTTTAAATTCCTTGTAAATTTGTACGAATTTGAAGTAAAAGATCCTGTATTTGCTACGAAGTGCATGTATTTTTAATTCGGGGTGTTACACCATAAGACATAGAGCGTGTCACCCTTGTATAGTTCAATCTTTGGTTTCTTGATATCTGAGTAGTCTTACTAAAACAAATGAGATCAATATCTCATATTGATTCATTTGAGCACGACCATACATTTTGCAGTATCACTCAATCAAGGGGTCCGTATATATCGCTCCTGTTATGTAAGAGGGACAAATCCTATCTAAGTCACTCACATCCCTCTGCAAATTTGTAATATATCCAACAGTTGACTTTATAACCACCTCACAACATTAAATCATATAACTTCTCATGTAGGGAACTGTATTGACTTCAAGTTAAAGGACTACGTACACTATGGTCACTGTGAGAATCGCTTGTGATACTCACGTAACGATCCATTCGGCGTTCTCATGGTGGGTCAGTCCAGTATATTATTACTTTAATATATACCCATGTGAAGACTTGATATCTCATATCAATGACCTGTGAGAATGGTCATCAGTCTACGCTCACTCTAGTCTCTATATATTATCGATGTCCTGATTCACAATAATACTTGACTAGGGATATTTAAGAACAATGTTCTAATTTCAGCTAATAGGATCTCACAATAAAGTCATGCACTTGATATCTCACGGCATTGAACTTACTATTTTAAGGACTTTATTATGTTTGTTTAATTCACAATAAAGAACACAATAAATGAAATGCCTAAATATGAAATAAATGTCATAATACAATGTAAACTAGTAATGTCAATACAAAATTGGCCTCTAGGGCATACACCAACAATCTCCAACTTGCACTAGAGCCAACCAGACATACATCTAATGCCTATAGATCTAGTGTGACCCTCATGTTTTTGCTATGCAAGAGGCTTTGTCAGTGGGTTAGCAATGTTATCATTTGTCGGTACTCTGCATATCTTCACTTCTCTCTATCGATGATCTCTCAAATGAGGTGAAGTGCCTAAGTATGTATGGATCGCTGGTGCGATCTAGGCTCCTTAGCTTGTGTAATAGGCCCTATTGTTATCACAATAGAGGTCCACCGGGTCCACAATGCTAGGAACTATGCCAAATTCAGTGATGCACTTTCTTATCCAAACTGCCTCCTTTGCTGCATCGGAGGCAGCAATATACTCAGCCTCTTTGGTCGAATCCGCTACTTTCTCTTTCTACGAACTCTTCCAGCTCACAGCTCCACCATTTAGGCAAAACACAAAATCTGATTGCGATTTGGAGTCGTCCTTATCGGACTGAAAGCTAGCGTCAGTGTAACCCTTTACAACAAGCTCTTCCTCGGCTCCATACACGAAAAACAAATCCTTCGTCCTTCTTAAGTACTTAAGGATGTTCTTGATAGCAGTCCAGTGACTCTCACCCGGATCTGACTGGTACCTGCTCGTCATGCTCAAGACATATGAGACATCTGGACGAGTACATAACATGGCATACATGATAAATTCAATTGTAGATGCATATGGAATCTTAGTCATGCGGTCCCTCTCATCATGAGTTGTAGGACATGGAGCCTTAAACAGACTTACACCATGCAACATAGGCAGAAATCCCTTTTTGGACTCTTGCATATTAAAAAGTTTCAATACTTTGTCTATGTATGTACTTTGACTTAGGCCAAGCACTCTTATTGATCTATCTCTACAGATCTTGATGCCTAATACATAGGTAGCTTCAGCCAAGTCCTTAATGGAAAAACAAATTCCTAGCCAAGTCTTTATAGACTATAAGGTAGGGATGTCATTTCCGATAAGTAGTATGTCATCTACGTACAACACAAGAAAGACAATTGTGCTCCCACTAACCTTCTTGTAAACACAAGGTTCATCTTCATTCTTGATGAAACAAAAATCTTTGATTGCATCATTGAAGCGAATATTTCAGCTTCTAGAAGCTTGCTGTAACCCATACATGGATCTTTGCATCTTACACACTTTCCAGTATCCACTGGAGTGACAAAACCGTCAGGCTGTGTCATGTACACATCCTCGAGAAGATTTCCATTTAGGAAAGCAGTTTTAACATCCATCTGCTAGATTTCATAATCGTGATATGCTGCAATAGCAAGTAAGATCCGAATGGATTTAAGCATGACAACTAGGGAACAAGTCTCATCATAGTCTACACCATAAACTTGCTTCAAACCTTTAGCCACCAACCAACCCTTAAATTTTGCTTGTATTATAGGGGATGAACAATTTTCATGGTGCAGACTATGATGACCCGTGGGATATCCTACAAAGAATCACTTATCAGATTTGGGACCAAGTTTATCAGATACTTGGTGCCTTACATATGCTTCACAACTCCAAATATTTATAATTGACACACTAGGATGCCTCCCAGTCTATATCTCATATGGTGTCTCTTGAACCATTTTAGATGGAACACGCTTACGTGTGAAAGCAGCTGTTAATAGAGCATGTCCCTAGAAGGAGCTTGGAAGATCTGCATGACTCATCATGGATCAGACCATGTCTAATAAGGTCTGGTTCCTCCTCTCAGAGACACCATTCCATTGCGGTTGTCACGCCCCGCTTCCCAAAATACAGAATACGAGTGCATGGCGAAGCCCAGCGAATGATCTTAACATCATTCATAAGCTGTAGGATCGACTCAGCATCACAACAAGTATATAACAAGAGAGATATATATAAAACCAAGCATGCATGAATACTTTATTAGCAATAGAAACAACTGAAATATGATAAAACATCCAAGTAGTTTCAAGTCTGAATCAAATTAAACTCGGGAACAACAGCCCGTTACAAGTTCTCAAGTTTCAAGAAATAATAATCCAAAAATAAACAAATAATGCAAGAATCAAATATTCTAATCAGGTCCTTCTCCACTTGGAAGCTAGAACCTTTGCTCACCAATTCCCGCGGGCAGCTCGTCTCCAAAGTCTGTTTAATAAATATAAACAGGAAAACAAAGGGGAAACAAGAGAAAATGCCCTTAGTGCAAGCTAGGGCCACAAATAGTGAAAACAAGTACAAGTATGGGGAACAGGAACTGGAATCAAGAATGTAACAGAGTTATAACAAGTAGTAGAAAAACCAAAAAAACTAGCTTCAAGTTTCATGTATCAGATATCAGGTAACCAGGTAATCAGGTAACAGGATAATCAGGTAACAGGATAATCATGTATCAGGATAATCAGGTAACAGGATAATCATGTATCAGGTATTAAGTTCAAGTCTTGTGTGATTACTATCTAGGTAGCACGACATGCATCCATACTTTTACTACATGGTTGCTACAGTCAAAACAAATTTCGTTTAGACCTAGTAATAGAGTCTATAGGGCGGCGTACTCAGGATTCAGGTATCAAGTATCAGGTATCAGGCAGGCACGGTTCATGAATACGAAATTTAATAACAGGTTCACGAAACGAGTTTGTGAATACAAACGGGTTCAAGGACCACACAGTGGTTCCATGAATACAACAGGTTCATGAGTCAAGTAACTGACTCCATGAATACATCGCGTGCAACAGGTTCATGAGCCAAGTAACTGACTCCATGAATACATCACGTGTAACAGGTTCATGAACCGAGTACTGGGAAACACGGGCCCCCTTCTGAGTACACTTACCTATATTGTCCACTCTATAATCTTTCCCAAAACCCCGGCTTGTTACTTTTATTAATTCTCATCAAGCAAGCATACATGTGTAAAATGTTGTGATTTAATTCTAGGAAAAATTGGGGATGTCCTATATGGTGTCCAGCAACTAAATATAAAATTTCGCGTCAAACACTCGCTGTTTACACAGCTAAATTAATTTGCAAAATAAATGTACACAGCAGTTTTGCAAAACTGCGTCTACTGACACATCTGCAGTATAACTGCCATAACTCCTAGACCGTAACTCCAAATTCGAACATTTTGGAGTCTATCGATATCTACACATCCGGATCTACAATTTCTATTCAGGGCTCGGGCCCAGATTCAAATGATAAAAGGGTCGAAACCGCAAAATAATATTCAGACAGCAACACGTAGAATTAACTTGCCAGTGTAGATTTTATGGAAAAATGTCATTTGGCGTCTAAGTTATTATGTGGCATAAATAAATGATAATGGAGGTCAAAACAACAAATAATAAATGTTTTTGAAGTCATAATAGTCGCAAGTTCATCAAAATAATAATTATATATGTGTCTACAAATTTAGGGCTCCTTAATTCATATGTCTATGTTTTCATGTGTCCAAGGTTAAAAGAGTCCAATGATTATAATTTAAATACAAGGAAATTTTGTGACTCTTAGATTTGTCAATTTGGAGGTTCAAGATTGATCTACAATGATATTTCAAAGAGGAGTCACAATCTAACTATTTGTAGTATTTCAAGGGTGCTTGTACTAGAACAATAAAATGTACAAGGATACTTGCCTTAGATGACGATGATAAACTCCACTAGTGGTAGCAATTTGGGTAGAAAAATCCCGGAAGAAGTCCTCAAAAAGCGCGTGCGAAAAACTACCGAAGATCGAGTTTTCCCCCACACAGGATCGGCCCAGAACAGCGTACAGCGCCCCCGGATCTACTGCGCCAACACACGGAACAGCGGAACGGGCGAATCAGATCGCTGTGAAGCAGCGGATCTGCGCCGAACACGGGATAGCGAATCTGGATCCGCTGTGGGCGAACACCGTACAACAATCACAGGGCGCGGATCTTGGCGCGATCCGACGGTCAAAAATCAACCGCGCCTTATTCCCCTTCTTCTTCTTCGACGCTGTTCGAAACAGGGAGAGAGGGAGAAGGTGTGACGGCGACGCGGTGGAGCTTCGACGGTGGCACTACGTCGGGAAGCGACGCAGCGACGGCGGCACGGCAGAGGCGCGAGGGTGGACGGAAGGCGACGGTGGGTGCTGCTCTGTTCGTGGGTTCGAACAGAGGGTGAGAGCAGGAGAGTTGTTCGGCGGTGTGGGGTGTTGGCGATGCGACGGAGGTGGAGAGGAGGTCGAGGGGATGAGTTGGAGGCGACAGCGGGGTGTTGCGGTGGTGCAGTGGTCGGAGGTGGGGGAGACGTCGAGTTGGGTAATGGGTTCGGAGTTTGGATTCGATGGCGAAGATGAAGGTGGTGACGGAGGAATGATGGTGGGGTTCTGTGGGGTCGACGAGGCGAAGGTGACGGAGAGGTTGGGCGATGGGTTGGCAGCGAGATCGAAGGAGAAGGTTGAAGAGAAGAACGGCTGTGAGATTTAGAAGCGGCTGGGGTAATTAGGTTAAAACAGTAGATTAGCAGGGATTAGGGTTAGGGTAGGTTTAAATAGTAGGGTTTGCGGGTTTGTGGTTTTGGGTATCCGCTTCAAAAAGAGCCCAACAGAAGAAATGGTCAAAATGCACAAAAATGGGGATTAGAGAGATAAATGAGAAGGATTGGTCCATTACTCATGAAGAACGATACAAATGGCACACAATTGAATTTGATAAAAGGACCCACAATTTGAGTTGAGACAAGAATAATAATTTTATTCAATCAAAACAAATTACATGATCTCAAATAGACGAGAGAGTACAATGAGGCACAAAACAGTACAGAATATAAATACGGGAAAATAGGAGTTACAGCGGTGTTCCAGGGGGAGTGAGTTGAGGTATCATCCCGCACTTTTTAGATGATCATCAAAATCTTGGCTTAAGTACTCACCACTTGAATCTGATCGAAGGGCTTTATTGGTTTTACCAAGTTGGTTTTGTACCTCATTCTTGACTTCTTTGAACTTTTCAAATGACTCTGATTTGTGTTTCATCATATACAGAAACCTATATCTACTGAAATCATCATTAAATGTAATGAAGTATTGAAAACCTCCTCTAGCCAATGTGTTGAAAGGTCTGCAGACATCACTATGTATGAGACCTAAAAGAGCACTAGAATTTTCACCCTTTCTAGTGAATGGAGCTTTTGTCATCTTGCCCGACAAACAAGGTTCACATACATCATATGATTCAAAGTCAAATGAGTCCAAGAATCCATCTTTATGGAGTTTTGATATGCGGTTCTCATTTATGTGGCCCAAACAATAATGCCAGAGGTAAGTTGGGTTTGTATCATTTGATTTGAACCTTTTAGTATTTATATTATAGACGTGCATTTCGAGGTTGAGAATATAAAGTCCATTACTCAAATGTGCATTAGCATAACATATATCATTCAAATAAATAAAACAACTTTTGTCCGTTATTATAAATGAAAAACCCTTCTTGTCCAAACAAGAAATAGAAATAATATTCATACTAATAGCAGGCACAAAATAACAGTTCTCTAACTCATTGATAAGCCCAGTGGGCAATGATAAATGACAAGTTCCTACAGTTAAAGCAGCCACTTTTACTCCATTTCTAACTCATTGGTCAACTTTGCCCTTAGCCAATGGTCTATTCCTTTTTAGATCCTGCACATTTACACAAATGTGAGATGCACATCCAGTATCTAAGACCCAAGATGCAGAAGTACATAAATTGACTTCTATAACAAAAAGACGTGTAGTGTAAGTCTCACTTCCTTTTTTCTTCTTAAGCTCCTCCAGGTACTTATATCAGTTTCTCTTCCAATGTCCGGCCTCACCTCAGTGGAAGCATGTGCCCTCCTTGGCCACCCCACTCTTAGGTTCCAAGGCAGAAGTGCTTGGCTTAAAATTTCCCTTGCCATCCCCCTTGCCCTTGGGTTTCTTAATATGCTTTTTGCCTTTGCCTTTACCTTTGGCCTGGTGGACCATCATAATGGTCTTTCCCTTACTAATTTTCTGCTCAGCAGTTCTCAACATGCTTAGAAGTTCTGACAGAGGTTTGTCAATTTCATTGATGTTGTAGTTAATGACGAATTGACTATAACTTTTTAGCAACGATTGTAGGACCAAGTCAGTGGCCAACTCTTGACCCAAAGGAAAACTAAGCATTTCAAGGTTCTCTATGTACCCAGCCATCTTGAGCACATGAGTTCCAACAGGGCTTCCTTCTGTCAATTTGCACTGAAACAATGTCTTCAAGACTTCAAATCTCTCATGTCTAGCTTGCTCTTGATAGAGCCTCTTGAGGTGTACGATCATATTGTAGACATCCATGTTCTCCTATTGCTTCTGAAGCTCAGAGTTCTTGGTGGATAGCATAAAACAACCAACGTCCTAGGGGTCATCTTGATGCTTCTTATGAGCATCCTTTTCTGTGTGAGGGGTACTTGTAGTAAGTGGATCTGGATTAGACGATTGAAGAATCAACCACAACTTGCAGTGCTAATAGCAGAAGTACACCACAAGCAATAGAAGCCAAGACTTAGATGAACCAAGAACAAGCCACCACGATATATGCATGATCTCATAAGAACACAATCCATATGCAGAGATAACCAATACTTCTTATTCCCCAAGAAATACAAAGATTACAAAGAGATTACAACTCTCAATCTCTCTCACTCACCTTTAAAACACTCCGCACAATCCCCTTTTGAAGTTGAACAAAGATAATGGCTCACCAATTCTCTCTCATCAGTTATTGAAACCCTAGAGTTTATAGCCATATATACAGCCCCCATGTAAACCCTGAAAGAAACACAAATTTAGCTTATTGGGCCTTAAACTCGTCAGCCCAAATAACACACAGTGCCATTGTCGGTCGACCGCAACGTGTAAAGTCCATACCCGAGACATCACCGGTTGACTACACGGTCGATCGTCCCCTTCTTTGTTGAACCCTGTACACTCGAAGAACTCTCACCAACTTGGGTCGGTCGACCGCACACCCGATCGGTCGACCTTAACTCTTTAGCCGCACTTCTTCTACTTGTTGTTGTCTTCTCTTGCTATCTTTGTCTCCTCCTCTGCTTCTCCAACGTCAAGTACTCCGTGCCTACGTGTATTTGAGGCCATAATCCTAACAATCTCCTACTTGGACTATTTACACAACGCTTCAAAGTTATTGTAATCTTTACCTTGCATTAAACTCAAGTACTCCCTACTCTTATGAAGAGATCCTCCGCAACTCCACCACGTGGAGTGCACCAACCACCCATCATTGCCTCATGAAGGATGTGCTCCACCAATCGCAAAGAGCACGAATACTGCAGAAACTACCTCCCGTGTCGAATTCCGTGTTACAAGAATCCCCAACTCGCAGAATCTCCATTAACACCGGACATGGTTCAAAGCCTCTCAATGCACCTTCCGCACTAGAAGTCTCTGTGGAAGACACCTCCATAATATCCAGAGACTGTTCAACCCCTACAGTCCCATTTTGGTTACCCTCATTGACATCACCCCGCTTATCGAGTGCTCTCTACCTCACAAAAGCGACTTGAAGCTTCGTCTGCCATATCACAAAGTACCGTCACTGCAGCAATGCCTTTCCCTCTAGGATCACTTCCATGGCCAGCAACTCCCACTAAATTAGTAACCTTCCCTCCCCAACGGAAAAGAACTTGGTTCCACCCGACAAAACCTATTACTCGATTCTGACTGAGAGTCAACTACAGGAGAAATGCCCCTCACATCTCTAAGCAAATACAGCGTTCCCTCACACTTCCCTTTTGCAATCGCCCTTGAACCTGCAGCTATCCACCACTCCCCACTACCAACTGTAGTAGACATGCCCTCTTTGTCTAGCCTTCTAATCGCGATAAGATTTTCTTTCAAGTTTAGAACATGCCTTGTCTCCCACATGAAAACACACTGATCATCATTGGCTTTCACACAAATAGTACTAACCCCACGTACAAGACACTAGTGATCATTCCTCATGATTGCATCTCCAAAAGAACCCTCTTTGTAGTCATCAAGCACCTCTTTCCTCGGAGTGCAATGAAAAGAATCTCCCAAATCAATACACCAATCTTGAGTGCCCAACTCCTCTCGAGCTGATAGCACAACTCTTCAACAAGCCCCACTTGAATTTCCTTTGGGATATCTCTCTTCAGTTGCTCCTGCTTCCTCTTCATGTAAGCCTTGCAAATGCGCATCATGTGACCTCTCTTGTGACAATACCAGCACTCAGGCCCATGTCCCCCATCGCTGTCATCAGAATCACTCTCAGATGAACTACTCTGATCCTTTCTTCTTCGACTGCTCTTATGTCTCCCACGTCTCCTCTCAACAGACATTGCGAATCTCTAGAAGATGATGATGGATATTGCCCAGTTTCTCACTCTTCTCACCTCCTCGTTTAGAAGGCTACCTCACCACATCCTATAGAGTCGTCAAATCTGTCATAGTACATGTAATAGTCTTTTCTACTGTACCATAACTATCGGGTAAAGCTGATAGACATAATAATGACTACCTCCTCTCTAAAAACTTCAAAATTGTAGCTTCCATCTGGTTCTAAACCATACAGTAAATGTTCACATGCCCTGCTACTGAACCCCTTTCATTCAACTTCATATTAACCAAGTTCTTCTGATGAAGAATTTGATTAGATGCCGACGGTTTCTCATACATATCCGTGAGAATCTTCATAGCCTCCTTTGTGGTCTTTGCCTTTGAGATGTGAAATAACGCCATCCTACTCAGCTCTAACTGAATCTGCCCTAGTGCCTTCTGATCCATACAATTCCACTCTGCCAAGACAATCACATCCTTGTCTACATCTTTCGGCTACTCATCGAACAATGGACCATCAAGATCTTTTTGCCGAAGATACGCTATCATCTGAATCTTCCACATCGCGAAGTCACTCCCATCGAACGTCTCGATCTTCGACATGCTATCGGCCATCTCGAACCAAGTGCTCTAATACCACTCATTGAAGAATCTACCACAACTCGTAGTGCTAATAGCGGAAGTACACCACAAGCAATAGGAACTACCAAGACTTAGATGAACCAAGCACAAGCCACCACGATATATGTAAGATCTCATAAGAACACAATGAATATGCTGAGATAACCAATACTTCTTATTCCTGAAGAAATACAAAGATTACAAAGAGATTACAACCCTCAATCTCTCTCCTTCACCTTTGAAACACTTGACACAATCCCCTCTTAAAGTTAAATAACGATAACAGCTCACCAATTCTCTCTCAGCAGCTATTCAACACCATAGTGTACAGCAATATATATAACCCCCAAGTAAACCCTAAAAGATAAACACAAATCTAGCCTATTGGGTCTTAAACTCGTCAGCCCAAATAACACACAACACCATTGTCGGTCGACTGCACCCCCAGGTCGGTCGACCGCAACGTGTAAAGTCCACACCCGAGGCATGACCGGTCGACTGCACGGTCGACCGTCCTCTTCTCTGTTGGTCGAAGAACTCTCAGCAGCTTGGGTTGGTCGACCGCACACCCGGTCGGTCGACCGCAACTCTTCAGCCACACTTCTTCTACTTGCTATTGTCTTCTCTTGCTATCTTTGTCTCCTCTTCTTCTTCTCCAACTTCAATTACTCCGTGCCTACGCGTATTTGAAGCCACAATCCTAAAATAGGCTGCTCTTGAACATACAACATTTTCTCATGCCTGAGGACTATCCTCAGTTTCCTATACCAGTTTAGAAAATTTGTCCCAGATAGTTTGTCCTTCTCAATTAAAGATCGCAATGGAAGGTTATTTGATGTGTTGGTTTCCATGGTAATCTATCAATACAAATATGCAAAGTAAATGTAAATATGATTTCATTGAAATATTAAACAGAAATATGCAAAGTATGTATTATGACATTTGAAATATTTAATAAGATCTTCTATTAATACACCTCCTACTATTTTTATTCAAATCAACGATCCTCATCATTGACTCGGAAAATCCATCGTAAGATTTTTAGTAGGCCAAGATCTATATTTCACACAGTTCTGAGTCAGCTTTGGCTGATCAACCAAAATTCAGTTATTAGGTAGGGAACATTTCCTAATTACATCGTGTGTAACTCTTGAATAATTGGGTGAATAACACTTATTCTAATCTATCTCATAGACTAAAGCCTAACTCTATGCCTTTAAACTTTCAATCATATTGAAAAAGTCTAGTTAAGTCAGACCCAATGGTTGGCAATTAAATATTACTTTTATCTCATCGCATCTCACTAGGATAGATAAAGGCACTCTTCTTTGGCAGACCTACACTTAATCGATCATAGCCTAGATGAGTGTCACGCATTAGAAGGCATCTTATTGCGACTTAATATTTACTTTGAGGAATTTTGTTATTTTATTGATTGATCTCACCATTTATCATCCATTAGAATACAACTAAAACAATGCATCTCATACAAAGTTAAAAGCATAAAATATATGTGACATGGTTTTGGCCCTAATACACTAATTCTCTCAAGCCAATAAGAGTATCAAAAACCAAACGAAGGGATTATACTGTCTTCTCCAAGAAGCTTCCCAATCTTGTCCTTGTATGGTTGCCATTTCCTTGTCTTCTCGGTGAGATTACATTTACATATAAAGAAAGAATGTACAATCAGAGTGTAGAGAGAAATGATTACATTGAGAATGTAGAGAGAAAGGCACGTCGCGCATGCCATATTCAAAATACCAAATATACGCAATAAATCACAGAATATAAACCATGCATCACTGAACTAAACCATGCATCACTGAACTAAGGCCACAACCACGCACAATGCATCACATAACATGATAAACAAAGAATATGTTGTTATGATTTTATTTAGTTTATTTAAAAAGGATTGGTTTTCGGGGAATCAAAAATTTGCCTCATCATCCATTGCCACCGCTAGAACATGAACTCTTCATATTTTAAGAACCAATAACACCACTGCAAACGATGCAAGTGCATGACCAATCCTTGCTTTAAGAAATCCTAACATCACTGCAAATCACATCTTACCGCTCCAGGATTTTTTAATGGTTCCAAACCAAGGGCTACCTTGATATGACATCTATGTTAACAACAAACACATAAACGAATCCTTATATTGCAACTGTTGCAAAAATTATTTCTCCTATGAATCTTCCTTCCAAAAGTGAAAACATATCATGAATAATCACATATCATACACACCTGAATTATGGTTTTGCAAGCGGCTCTGATACCACTGTTAGGTTTTGATGGCAATCACAGATTAAATACACAGCAGAAAAATTACAAAAATATCGAAACCTAGTCATGAATCCATGCAAAAACTATAAATCATGTTTAGGAGTTATATCTTATAGATAGATCCACTGTCTCTACAGTATGCCAATCACAGCACTGCAATATTGCAGCGCCTCTACGGTATCCATATGAACAGAACAAAAAATGGCTCTCTCTCAGACCGCGGTGCCAGCCGCGGGAAGGGGATATTCTTCCTCACGATCTATCTCTCTCACATTCTGTGATGGCTAGGGTTTTTTTGTGTGTCATTTCCACAGATACATATCATATATATATGTGTAGAAAACCAACCCTAAGAGAGTAATGAGGTTGTTGGGCTCACAATTTGACCTGGGTCAGATTCGTGTGTGGGCCTTTGAACTTTAGTCGGCCCATTTAATTTATATAAATGTCCAACCAATGTAAGGAATCTAATTCTTACTTGGATCCCTAATTAAATTCATCTTAAATTTAAATCCCAATATCGATTCATTCTAAATGTGTGACCCTGTACATTCCCATTACGTTGGCAGTAATATTAAAATCATATTCAAGTATTACAAACAATGAGCGGTATCTAACAATACATCACTGCTACTCAAGTAACGGAAATGTCAATGATTTGAAATAACCTATCCGTGACCAATCTTACCATGTCGTCTAGTCCCTTTGTCTAGATATATTAATTGACCAAAAGACTTAGAGCGTGTCACCCTTGTATAGTTCAATCTTTGGTTTCTTGATATTTGTGTAGACTTACTAAAACAAATGAGATCAATATCTCATATTGACTCATTTGAGCATGACCTTGCATTTTACAGTATCAGTCAATCAAGGGGCCCATAGATATCGCTCCTTTTATGTAAGAGGGACAAATCCAGTCTCATTTACTCACATCCCTCCGCATGATTTATAGTATATCCAATAGTCGACTTTATAATCACTTTATTACGAGCAACGTTTGACGATAGTAAACCATATAAGCTCTCATGTAGGGAACTGTAGTGACTTCAAGTCAAAGGACTACGTACACCATGGTCACTGTGAAAACCGCTTATGATACTCACATGACGATCCATGCAGCGTTCTCATGGTGGGTCAGTCCATTACATTATTACTCTAATATGTATCCATGTGAAGACTTGATATCTCATATCCATGAACCGTGAGAATGGTCATCAGTCTACGCACACACTAGTCTCTATGTATTATCCTTCTCCTATCACAATAATACTTGACTAGAGACATTTAAGAACAGTGTTCAGATTTCAGCCAATAGGATCTCACAATCAAGTTATGCAGTTGATATCCCATGACATTGAACTTACTATTCCAATGACTTCATTATGTTCATTTAATTCACAATAAATAACACAATAAATGAAATGCCTAAATATGAAATAAATATCATGCTACAATGTAAACTAGTAATGTCAATACATAACTAGCCTCTAGGGCATACACCAACAAATGATTCTCCACTCCATTCCTGGAGGACCAATGTGGGGAGATTCCAACTCATTCTGCAAAGCCTTCATGAGAAAAGTTAACTCAGTACATAACGATCCACCTGCAAAGAGTTTAGGCCTCTCTGTGTCATTCTTCGATAATGATCTCATGGGCATCAAAATGCCTCTTTGCGATGCAATGGTTATCAATTTATGCATGGCAAATCATGGGGTGTGATGTATCCTCGTAGATAATGGAAGCTCCGTAAATATCCTCTGCATGGCTGTATTCGATGCTCTAAAGCTCTCGCGAGATCGACTCATGCCAGTCAGTTATACACTCCATGACTTTTCAGGTGCACCCGTACAAGTCGAGGGAACTGTCACACTCGACGTGGCAGCAGGAAAAGCCCCAGCAACTCGGACGGAAGCATTAGACTTCCCGATAGTCGACATCACAGTCGTATACAATGCCATATTTGGCCATCCTGGCCTAGCAACTTTCCATGCGGTTGCTTCCGCGTTTCACATGAAAATGAAGTTCTCAACAACAACAGGTGTTGGTTAGGTTATAGGGAGCCAACAGGTAGCACGAACATGCTACTCTGCTACAATGGGGGGCTCGACTTTCTCCCTCAACACGATAGAGCTACCACCAGAAAACAAGTAACACCGAGTTCATGAACCAGCTCGAAGCTACTGCACTAGAAAATTCTGCGAAGAACATCCTAACTTGCCAAATCATCTCCTATTAGTTCCAACCTCGTCCTCATGAAAATACGACAACAGAATTGAATCCCCTGCTTGAAGCCACTCTGCTCATTCAATGGACAGAACTAGTCTGCCTAAACACATTGATGCATCTGTGGATCTCCTATTCTCCATGCAAAACAATGGGGGGCTCAATCCAAAACAGGCATGTCCAGACAAGGTCTACCAGGTTGTTTGCCTAACGGCTCATCAACTTGAAGACTCAGGTGGCAAGGAGATATCAGCATGGACTTGAAACATAGAACACCTTATGAAGTTGAACGAGGGCGTCTAAAATGTTCTCTCTTAATAGTAGAAAATTTTCTCAATTTGTAGTAAAGGCCAACCACTAGAGAAGCCATTTAGTTTTACTTTTCAATAAAGACTGCTTTAACTACCGATCACGACATGTAATAACAGCCAACCACTAGAGCAACCACTTAGTTTTATTTTTCAATAAAATTTTGTATTAAAAATTGTAAAATTGTTGTACAACTCTACAGATGCATACAATGAGTTAAAAATGAGCTTAATCCAACAACGACATCAAAAACTCATTAGAATCTCCTTACAAGACGAGACGAGTTCGGAGTCCATACCCATGGCTTGAAGTTACTCTAGCAATTTGCTTTTAAGCAAGTTCAGAGTTCGCTTTGCTGTTTGGTCTGCTCCTGCAGTTCGTTAGTGCCTCGAAAACAGGTTCAGAGTCCATACCCATGGCTCGATGTTACTTTAGCAACTTGCGATAAAGCAAGTCCGGAGTTCATCTCGCCATTCGATCTGCTCTGACAACCTGTTAATACCTAAACTAACAAGCTCGGAATCCATACCCATTGCTCGGAGTTACTTTAGCAACCTGTAATCAAGCACGTTCAGAGTTCAACTCGGCACTCGATCTGTTCCTGAAACTAGTTAAATACTCTTAAAGACAGATTATAGGTCCAAAATCATGGATTGTAGTTTCTCTAATAAAACTTGCATAAGCTACATTTGGAGTTCAATTCGCCACTCGGTGCGACTCTCACAATTTGTTGGAGGACCCATATAGCAAGTTTAAAAAACAACTCTCCCCAGAGTTGCTCCTACAACTAACTAGGTACAAGACAGATAAGTTTTAAACTCCGTTAAACATTACACACCTCATCGACAGTTCGTTAGCTATACACTGTAGGAAAGAGGCCCTGTTATTTAGCTACAAAGAACACAGTCGAAGACCTATCAATATCAACAACATGTGGCACAATAAGGATCAAACATATGAAAGAATTCTTCAAGTCATCACAGAACTATTACAAATCTATGTATTCGATCCAGTGCTGCGACAAATGTTTTCAAGTACAAAACAGCAAGTCTAGAGTCCATCTCTCCCCAATAGCAGCTTCTATGACTAGCCAACCCCTAAGACGACGAATCATAGCATAAGGCACATGCATGTAGAAAACTTCTTATCTCACAAACAACAAATTTTATTACAACTGCAGAATTACAATGAGTCTATGTTTTATGCCCAAGAATCGCTACAAAAGTCTTGCAAACATTGTACAACAAACTATCCTACGAGTCGTTCTTCCATATACCCAATAGAGAATGCTCCCCTACGAGATGCAAACCTCTCCACCGGCCTCCTACCAGCTAATAGCTCCCCAGGGCCACCTCAACTCTTGAGAATGAAATCCAAGACAAGTCTTCCCTAAGCGGGCAAGCTCAAAGTTTTTCATAACACCTTCACCTGAGAAAGCTCCAACTCCATCTCGTGTGAAGCACTACGCAAACAGATGGGGCTCAACTCTATCAAGCGTAGTGCATCGTGAAGGAATGCAAGCTCAACGAACCTCATTCGATATACATAACTACTTGTTAGCAAAGAGAAGAATGAAATCACCTTAACTCTAAACAAACACAAGTGAATTCACCTCAATATTAAGAAGATTAAGAACACCCACAATTGATTCGCTCCGCAAAATGAGTTCGGCGCTATGCACTCCACTTGAGTTCCTCCGAACAACAACTCGTCAACTCCAACCAACGAGTTCGACGCCTTGTGCTTTGCTCAGGCTCCATCAACAATTCGTTGACTCCAAACAATGAGTTCAACGCTGTGCTCACTGCTCGAGCTCCACCAACAATTTTTTGGCTCCAAACAACGAGTTCAATGCTCTGCTCACTGCTCGAGCTTCATCAACAACTTTTTGGCTCCAAACAACGAGTTCAACGCTCTACTCAGCGCTTGAGCTCTATTAATAACTCATTAGCTCCAAACAACGAGTTCAACACTCTACTTTCCACTTGAGCTCCATCAAAAACTTGTTGGCTCCAAACAACAAGTTCAATGCTCTGCTCTCCGCTCATGCTCCATCAACAACTCGTTGGCACCAAACAACGAGTTCAACGCTCTGCTCACTGCTTGAGCTCCATTAACAACTTGTTGTCTCCAAACAACACATTCGACGTCTTGCTCACCACTTGCGCTCCCTCAATAACTCATTGAATTCAAACAACGAGTTAGATACCCTGCTCACTGCTTGAGCTCCATCCACAACTCGTTGGCTCCAAAAAACGAGTTCAACGCTATGATCACTGCTCAAGCTTCATCAAAAACATGTCAACTCTGAACAACGAGTTCGACACTTTGCACTTCTCTTAGACTTCACCAACAACTCGTTGACTCTAAACAGAGAGTTCATTGTTCCCCTCCCTACTCGAGCTCCATCAACAACTTGTTGGCTTCAAACAACTAGTTCAATGCTCTGATCTCGGCTCGAGATCCATCAACAACTCGTTGGCTCTAGAAAACGAGTTCAACGCTCTGCTCTCAGCTCGAGCTCTATCCACAACTCGTTGGCTCTAAACAGAGAGTTCAATGCTTTGCTCTCTGCTCGAGATCCATCAACTCATTGACTCCAAACAATGAGTTCAACACTTTGCTCTTTGCTCAGGCTCCATCAACAACTCGTTGCCTCCAAACAATGAGTTTAACGCATTGCTCTCTGCTCGAGCTCCGTTAACAACTTGTAGACTCCAAACAATGAGTATAGAACCCCGCTCTTTGCTCAAGGTCCTTTCAACGAACCCTCATCTTCATGCAAAAGGCTCGGCATCCAACACCATCCTAGAATTGTCCCTACAAACTCATTGGGCACAAATAGCGAGTTCAAATGTCAGCTCCATCACAGGGAGTCTCTACATAGCTTTTTGGATGCAAACAGCAAGTTCAACATCCAACTCCGTCTTTGAGTTTTCTCTACAAACTTGTTAAGTGAGAACAGCAAGTTCTACGTCCTACTTTATCTCACATTGTCTCTATAAGATTGCTGGGCACAAACGGCAAGCTTTACAACAAATTCAATGAGGAGTTGCCTCTATGAACTTATTGGGATCAATCAGTAAGCTCAACGTGCAACTCCGTCATTGAGTTCTCTCAAAACTTACTGGGTGCAAATAGTAAGTTCAATATTCAACTCCATTAGAGTTGTCTCTACAAACTTACCAGTTGCAAACAACAAGCGCTACGTTCAACTCCGTCAAGGAGTTCTCTCCAAACGCTTGCCAGGATCAAGCAGCAAGCTCTACATGAATGCCGTCACAGAGTTGACTCTACTAACTTGCCGATACAAAATTACAAGCCATACGTTCAAATTCATCATAGAGCTGACTCTCCAAACTTGCTCGAATCAAACAATAGGTTCAACTCAACTCTGCCTTAGAATTGCCTCTACGAAATTTGTTGGGCGTAAACAACGAGTTCAAACGTCCAACTCCGTCTTAGAGTTGTATCTATAGACCTGTCGGGCATCAAATGGCAAGCACAACGTGCAACTTCATCGCAGAGTTCTCTCAAAAATTGCTAGGCACTAATGACAAGTTCAACGTTCAACTCCGTTTAAAGTAGTCTCAACAAAACTTGCTGGGTGCGAACGACAAGTTCAAACAACCAACTTCAGTGCAGAGTTCTCTACACGCTTGCTGGGCGCAAATGGCAAGCTCTACGACCAACCTCATCTCAGAGTTTTCTCAACAAACTTGAGGGGATCAAATAACAAGTCAGTTACAATTGTAACATCCCCAAAGAAAAATTATTTTTATTATTTTTCTTTTGCACGTGCATTGCACGTAAAATTTTGTGCACGTATTGGTTTCTAAAATTTTCTTAGTCATGAACATTTTTCCTCACATTTTTCTAGTCAAAATTGTGTGATTTATTATAATTAAAATCAATTAGGCCTAAATCCATTTTTATAGCCCACTAAAACTGTTACAAATTAAAGCTCATAATTATTTTTGTGTGCACTTAACGTTCATTTAAAATATAGTTAAATTGGTGCACCTTGCCATGTGTAACACACACATCTAACTTATTAAAAACTAATAATAAAATTTGTATGAAGGAGTGTGCACACACATTGATTACACGTGCACACCCCTTGTATAGTGGCCAGCCAACATGTGAGATGAGGGAGAGTGGGTGAGTTTGTGGAGAAGTGGTGAGCTCTTTTAGGGAGTGGGAAGTTACTGTAACTATTCCTTAATTTGTCCTATAAATAGATCACCTCTTGTCATGAGACAAATCAAATCAAAATCCAAAAAAAAGAAAAAAAAAAAGAGAAAGAGAGCAAAGGAGCTACAGGTTTTGCTAGAAGAGGAGGCCGGGATTTTTTAGGGAGCTTGGAGCAATTTTGAGAGGTTCTACCACTAGAAAATTCTACTTTTTGAGGTGGGTGTCTCTTTAATTTTTAATTTAGTTATTTTAATGGATGAAAATTGGTAGATAATTGCTCTATGTAATCTAGAATGTGATTGGTGAATTAATTTGAGTATGAATGCTTGCTAGATTGAATAGACTAGATGAATAGATGCAAATACAACATGGAAATTAATGTGTCATGCTTTTAAATAAATTTGCATAAGATTTCTTATGTGTTAATATCATGTGGGTTTGCTCATGTACATTAATTCACGAATAGTGGTTCTTGTTAGATTTTGCTACACCATGATTAAATTGTATATGAGAAATTGAGTATGCATAGCAATTTGTAAAATTGAGAAATTTATGTTAGAATTGCATATAGATTTGTAAGTGGCTTAGGGGTATGGGTATTTTTTCCTAACTTTATAATAATTGGTAGGGCATTCATGCTAATTCTATAAATTGTAGTCTAATTTGAATCAATAAGGAACAAGAATGTAAAGGTTAAAGATTGCTCTATCTAAATTGATTTGAATAATTTTTTAGTTAAAATATATTAAATTAGAGAGATTTTTCATTCTGGAAATTTTAGAGGTGTTGTGTATAGTAATGATCCTAAAAATAATTAAAGAAGTAGGAAACTTGTAGTCATATGGTTAGATTAAAAATAATCGAGAAACAGAGAGTTGGTATAAGAGGAGTTCAAAAAGTGTAACCCCTAGTCCCGTAAATACATATTTTTTGAATATTTTCTGTATTTTGATTATTTATAAATTTACGTTTTGTTCTTAATTCGATTTGGACTTTCTATTAAGATCTTTTCTAATCGAAAATTATATTTACTTCGAATAATAGTATATTCTAACTTTATTTTCTATTTCTAATTGATCAACTGCTTATATTATATATTATACTGTTTAGATTATTTTAATAAATCTATTAAACTCGAATTCCATTTTGATTTACATATATTATTATTATTATTATTATTATTATTATTATTATTATTATTATTATTATTATTATTATTATTATTATTATTATTATTATTATCGTTGATTTCTTTTTATTAACATTAGTATATTAGTATTATTATTGTTATTATTGTTATTATCACGATTATTTTTTTATTTTTGTCATTATTGTTATTTTTAGTACATTTGTTATTAATATTATTATTATTGATGTTGTTCCCTTTATCATTATTATTCTTATTATTTTCGGTAAAGCTGATCATACTCTATTGTATTTATATGTATCTCATTACTTGATTTATTGTATATGTATACGTATATTTTATAAATCCATTTTCTGTTGGATTTAAATCCAAAAACCCTATACCCATTATCTTATTGGATTTCAACACATTAACCCAAACCATCACCCTATATATATATACCCTATAACCCTAACCCTAGCTAAACCTTTCCCCCTATATACTGTGTAAACCCTATTATCCTCATGAGCCGCCACTATGCATCCCTACCCTTCCTCCTTCCTGTGATCTCCGAAACCCATTCCTCCCTACCGATCTGCCATCCACCTTGCCTCTTCGTCGACCTCATCCTCTTCCTCTTCCTATCGAGCCTCCGTATTCACCTCGTCAGCCACTCCTGACCATCCTCGCCTACCACCCTGAGCAACCCCCTTATCTTCCCGTCGATCTGCCTTTTTCATCATCCCCGTCGCGGCCTCATCTCAGCCTACTCTTTCTCCACTGCTTCCTCAGCAGCTGCCCCTGCACCCGACCACATCCAGTCGCCCCAACCATCCTGAAGTCCTCCGCCATCCCCATTGACAATAGCGCCACCTCACCCCTGACCCTCCCCGTCCCGGAGCCTGTCCCTGCTGCCGACGATCACTATAGACCTGACCACAGTCGCCAGTCGAAGTCCACCGACCGTCGCAATGCAGCATCATCGTTATGAAGCGTTTCGATTATTTGAATCCTGGCCACCCGATCTCCTCATGATCATGATCATCATCTTGATCTCATCTATTTGAGATCAGATCTGTTGGATCAGATCAAGATCGTCTGTTTGGTCTGATTTTGATCATCATGGTCATGATCATCATCAAGCTATTTGTTTCGGCCATCGATTGCTTGATCAACTTTATCCCAGCCCTCGATCGTCTCGATCATCTCGATCGTCTCGTTCATCTCCTACTTGGTGAGTTAAATATTAGATCAACTTTTGTTCTCATTCATCAAATTGTCAATCATGGTATATTTTACTCCTTTGGTACTCTTCTAATTCTTAAATACTCTATATTCGATCTCAGCCGTCCGATATACATTTGATCATCTTGATCATGATCATCATCGAGATTTATGCCTGGTCATGATCATCTCATCAAGATCTGCTTGGTTCGCAATCGTCGCCGTGTGCTGGGATCCATTCCCGTTATTCTATTCTCATAGGATTCATCGTCACCCCAAGGCAAGTAACCTATATAATTTTGTTGTATATACAAGTACAAAATACCGCATATAGTCTCGCTTTTATTTTTGTGTTCATTCTCATGATAATCCCTTGATTAAATATTGATCTATTCATTTGATCCATTCGTTGTCTTGGTCCATCATCATAGTTGTCACGACATGAAAAGAAACTTGATCTATATAGACTCTTGATGCATGTATGTATATTCTTCGTGATCTATGATATGTTGTGTATTTGTTGCATGCTTGGTGTGTTAGTTGTGTTATCTTGTGGTAGACTGTTGAATACCTATACCATGTTGTTTTGAATATCTAATATACCATGTTTTGCATTATAGTCTAATTTGGATTTATTGAATATGAGTTGTTTGAATTAAATGCATGAGAAGTGTTTCGTTTGGCTGCTGCCCTATTTTGGTTCAGTAATTCAGACCCTGTTAAGTTCAGTAAAATAAATTATTTTGTGAATATGATTCGTAGGCCTCGTTGTCTATTTCTTAGAACTTTCGACGGATCTCATTTTCAATTTGTGATGTGTGAGTTATTGCTGTTTTACTGTAGCTGTGTCGGAAATTCCAGATTCTGTTTTAAGAGTTTGTTGTATGATTATTTATTTTGAAACTGGTGTTAAAAGTAAAATTTGGGTTCAATATTTTTCTGGGTATGTCTAAACATGACTGGGATCAACCCTTAATTTTTTTTGGATTTACTTAATGAATTTATAATTTATTCTATGCTTGTGAAATAGACTAATATATTTTCAAACTGCATGCTGTTCAGTAAAGAACTGTATTTTCAACCTGATTCCAGCCACTGTTGATTAAAACCTTGTGAACATGAAATGTAGCCTGCAGTGTCTATTTTACAATCCTTTTTGACGGATTTGGTTTTCGAGTTATACTTTGTAATCCATCGCTATTTTAGTACTGCTGTGTCTAAGGTTTCAGATTCACAAACTTGCTGTATCTTACTGTTTTCCGAATTTATTTGACTATGCTATCTGAATTGGAATATTATGAAATTTTATTTTTGATACTAGACATACTAGGGAATACCCCATATTTTCCTTAGATTTAATTAGTATGTTTTTATGCCATTTTCATGCTTATGAATATAATCTTGTGATTTCTAGCTGAACGTGATTTCTACATATAATTCTGTTTTGAGCCCTGTTTCTGTAATTATTATATGACTTGTATATATGTGCTGGATTCGGCTGGGAGTCTAGTTTCTACATTTTCTGACGGACCCAGGTATGCATTCTTGTGGCAACGAGAATCTTGGTTTTGGTGCAGTACTTTGTCGCAGTCCAGAATTGAAAGTCTCATTGTCTTAGTCTGTTTTGAGTTGTTGTTACCCATTCATGTCTCCTACTCAACTTGAACTTGTCCCTTGTTATCTTACCATGTTTTCTTTCCTTGTGCATGTTTATGCTTGCTTTAATAATATTAACAAGAAATCAAGCCGGGGTTAAAGGGAAAGATCTAGTAGTGGAAAATACAGAAATGTGTACTCGGAAGGGCTCCATAGATCTTACTTGACACGTGATTACTTGACACTTGATACTTGACACTCGATACATGACACGTGATTACTTTACACATAATACTTGATACTTGATACTTGACACGTGACTACTTGATACTTGATACTTGTACCTGAATACACTGCCCTCTTTGATCCACTCCGAAATCTAAATGTAATTTGCATGAATGTAGCAACCATGTAGTAAAAATTTGGGACGCATGTAGTGCTACCTAGATAAGATTAGATACAAGACTTGAGAATAATATGATCACTTGCCATTCCTATTACTTGTACATGCTACTTGACACTTGTTACTTGTTACTTGTTTGCATGTTACTTGACACTTGTTATATGCCACTTGCACCCGATTATCGTGCCATGCTATTTGATTCTATTCTTGATTATAAGAATTGGTTGCCCTATTTTGCTATCACATTCCTTCCATGTGTACTTGCTTCCGCCTGTTACTCTATACTTGTTTATCTGTTTTCCTTGTACTTGTTGCCTGCACTACAAGCTGCCCGTAACTTGCATTGACCAGCATTTTGTTTCTCTTTCCTCTTCCTGCAATTTATTAAACTTGCAGACTTTGGTGACCTGCTGCCCGAGGGAATAGTTGACCAAACATTCTAGTTTACTAGAGTTCTTGCTACAATTTATTTTCCTGTTGATTTTGGTGGAATAAATTGTATTTGTTTATGGATCTTGTATTGGGCTTTTTGTCCCAGATTTGTGTTTTGTTCCAGACTTGATTATTTGAGATTAAGTATTCTTGTTTCTAAGTAATCTTGTTGACTATGTTAATTCATTTATTCATGCATGGTTGATTATTTCCCTTGTATATCTCTTGTTTATTCTTGTGCATGTTGTAAAGATCCTTACAGCTTATGTGTAACACCCCAAATTCCAAATACAAACTGAATTCGAGTTCCACAGGATCTTTACACTTCTTTCGTACAATTTTATAAGGAAATAAAAACTTTTCTTTCATCAGAGTTACATTTACACTTGTACATTATCACAGCGGAAGCAATATTGCAATAAATTACATAAAACAAAATGTAAATCAATCTTGCGTAGCATGTATACTTCAATCGTCAAGCGTCTTTACCCTGCATATAAAACTGTGGGCGCGTCAGTTCATTCAACTGACGAAATATTATACACGGCCATCCTCTCTATGCCGAAAATAGTATAAAGATTCTCATTTCTTAACAAACACAAACTTGTCACAAACAAAGCTAAAGGGACTATCCTATTGTTGTCGTGTTGTAAATGTGCACTTAGTCCTTAATGCAATTATTTATATTATATGACACTAATGCGCACTTGTTTGGATTCTATGCATCCCATACTATATAGGTTCGAGGGCAAGCCCTTAATCGTTCTTCATCTTATAGGGTTCAATCCCTCGCCATGACTTAATCTAGTACTGTAACTACGGTAAGTATCCTAGATGTTTTCTGACCTACGAACTCATGTCTAGGCGCCCTGGAGGGAATCCCAACGCACTGACACATGACTCATCATTCAGGCATCCTGTGGTAATTCAGCTCCTACCATAGACATGACACCACCCACAGTCGTCAAACACCCCACGAGCGTCGCCACCGGGACGGTACTCTGGAGTAGTATCCACGCCCTATCATGACTCATCATGGGACATCCTGTGAATACTCTCACGCTGCCAATCCAATGGCCCTCATACTCAATGTTTTTCTCTTACTTTCATCACATCTTCACTATGTATCTAATCATTAATTTAATTGAATCATGAATAAAATCAATCTCTTAGAATGTAGCACTCCCACTATACCGGTTTTATCCATTTATTCAATATGACCCAAGTTTTGGTCTTTTCATTTCAAATTCCATTTCAATTCAGTTCTCTGCCGGTATAAGGCTTGGCTATACCCTAATTCTCAATTTCAACTCATAATTACAATGTCATGCACATAAGACCTTTTCATGATTTATCACCATTCATGTTTCAAAAGCATAGTATTCATGTATTCACATCTTTCATAATTCATCACAATCAATAATTCAATGCATAGATACTTGAAAAACTGAAATTCTTCAAACATGTCACATTCACTAGTTTATAAACTCACATAATTCTATTTCAATCCATTCTAATTCCACAGTTCACATTTTCAATAGGTTTCACAATTCATACCTTTCAAATTTCTCACTACCAAAATCTCATCTTAAATTTCTTACATAATCCCTTCAATTTCCTTTATAAAAAGTTAATAATAAAAAATGAGTTCCTCTTTGTAAAAACCGTCTCAAATCTCATTTATACTAATACATAGGTCATAGAAATTATCTCACAAAGAGAATATAAATTTACATTAAAACTTCGGGGAAGTCGACTGTCACAGATCACCAGTCGGCTGTTCTACGATGTTTTTAAACTCAAAAATAAAAATGTCCAGGACAGTCGACTGTTACCATGACCATTCGGCTGTCCTGCGAGTTTCTAAAGCTCGAGAATAAAATACTCAGAGGAGTCGACTCTCTTATATGGACAGTCGGCTGTTCCGCTATGATTTTTAAATTAAAAAAATAAACGATCAGGCCAGTCAACTGTTAAATGTGATTAGTCGGATGCTCTGTGATGTTTTTCAAGTCTAAAAATATATTTTCTTCTCTTTTTGAAGCATAACTTTCCAGATCACAATATACTTAAAAATTTGCTTTATAAGAACTTCTATTTTATTAATTACACATGATGCATTTGATCATTTGTTTGCAAAATCACATTCCTTTTCATTTTTTTCTAATGGCATAAATAACAATGAAAAATTTCATGACATCTATTACCAATCATTTCTTAATAATTTATTCTATCAATTCATCTTTAACACGCCATTCTACTTTAGCACTTTAATCCATAAACATGATGTTAATCTTTTACTAGTTAAACCACATAGTTCACATTTAGGACATATTTTGCATACTAACATTAGAAATAACGAGAACATTCACTTTACTCATAATTTATAAATGTAGTAATCAAACAACACATATTTGCTAATTTCTTAATTCCCTTCTAATTAGGCAAGCATGCATTTCATTTCAACTAGTATTTCATAATAACAATTCAATTTCATTTCCTAGCATGATTTCTACTTTAGAAGTCATGAGAAACACCCACCTTTTGAAGAAAACCAATTAAGAGAAATCCCCTAGAGCCTTCTAGATTGCGAGCGAGTGCATTCTCCTCCTAGATTGCAGTGCAACGAACTCCTTCTCCTTGCTCCTTGCCAAGAACCGAGAGCTTCTTCTTGTAGGGATGGCCGGCCTCCAATGGGGGAACACTCACACTCAACTCACACTAATATGTATACAAATCTCCTTTAATATTTGCTTAAGTGTAGAATACAAGTAGGAAAGGGGGCATTTATACTAGTTTTGAAATAAATTTGAGGGCTAGGATTGATTGGATAGTTGTAGAATGGAGGGCTAGGATAGGAGTAGAAGTTGTAGCAACCACCCACACACAAAATAACTACCCATGAACACATACCCACACTCTCCATCTCGTCCATGCACAAACTGGCCCCAATCTAGTGTGCATTGCACACTACGTGCTTCGCACGTGCCACCTAGTCCTCTATGTAGAAGTTTGTACAGTTTTAATTAATCAAATTGTTCACATTTTGTCTCTACATGACAAGTGTGACCATTTAATTGATTAATTAAATTGGTGGGCTTCATAAATAGTGGGCTTAGGCTTGTGGGCCAAGACAACAAATTAATAATTAATTAAAGTGGGCTAAAACAATTAATTAGTGTTTTAGGCTTTTGGAAATAGAATTTTTAGAAAAATGAAGGAAAATAATTGTTCATACGAAATGAGATTTCATATAAAATAAACACATGAAGTTTGCACTGTGCACAACACATAAAACATAATATTTTATAAAAATGATATTTTTAGGTATTACATTATGAATGGTGAAACCATTCGCTGGACTTGTGTCGCGTATCCGTATTCCATATTCCTTTTTGAGAAGCGGGGCGTGACAGGGTTTTTAGTGGTATCAGAGCAAGGTTTGGCTAATGTATTAATTTGACTAATATATTAGACAAGTTTGGCTCGATTAGGGATTGGCTCAATAGTACACAGACCATGCAGTAACATGAATAATTTGATAATCAACTCGATCTGGATACTAGTCTTGTTAGATTCATTTTAGTCCCTTCTTATTTCTTTCATTCCTTGTTTCCTTCCGTCCTTTGCAGTCGTTCTCATTTGTTGATTCCTCACTGGGTATAAATTTATTATTTTGTACCCATAATCTTTTGATTCTGATGCTATCCTTCTTTTTATTTCTGCTTGGTCCAGTCGATCGGCATCACTTGGTCTGCTATGACTTTTCAGCGGCTTGGATCATCACCAGGAGAGGAAGTGTCATCGTTGCTCCAAAATGTGCATGCAGAGTCCCAAGTTCTCAGGAAGTGTTCAGAATCTGAGGTTGCCAGGAGTTTAAACTTCATGCTAGAGGGATATCGTTTGGACATTTCGAGGACATGGTGAACCATGAAGCAGATTGCTAGAGCTACTGAATGCTATTGGCAGAGCCTTTCCGATCAGAGTAGCGCAACGGAAGCGTGGTGGGTCCATAACCTACAGGTTTCAGGATTCTCTTGTTGTTTCTCCTTCCCTGCATTATTTGCTTCTCTATCCCTCGTCCTCATCCGTTGACTCGTTGTTTGGTTCAATTCTTCCCTACCAATTCTCTCTTTGATTCCAGTTCTATCTATTCCTTATCTTGCTTTGTTATCTTGTGTTCTGTCTTCTTCATTTTTGATACCGTTTACCTCTTTCTTGCATTCCATTTGACATCATTATTGTCCACTTCCTTATTCCATTCTGGTGTTGCCACAATTTGTTTCTTTCCCTTTAATTATCTATTTTATTACCACAAGTTTGCTTTTGCCTTGTCCTATGTACCGCCTAAGCAAATTTCGAGGACAAAATTTTGTTGTAACCCTATTCCCGTAAATACATATTTTCTAAATATTTTTGGTATTTTGATTATTTATAAATTTATTTATTTTTTTAATTCGATTTGGACTTTCTATTAAGAACTTTTCTAATCAAAAATTATATTTACTTCGAATAATAGTATATTCTAACTTTATTTTCTATTTCTAATTGATCAGCTGCTTATATTATATATTATACTGTTTGGATTATTTTAATAAATCCGATAAACTCGAATTCCATTTGATTTACATATATTATTATTATTATTATTATTATTATTATTATTATTATTATTATTATTATTATTATTATTATTATTATCGTTAATTTCTTTTTATTAGCATTAGTATTATTATTGTTATTATTGTTATTATCACGATTATTTTTTATTATTTTCATTATTGTTATTTTCAGTAAATTTTTTATTAGTATTATTATTATTGATGTTGTTACCTTTATCATTATCATTCTTATTATTTTCGTAAAGCCGATCATACTCTATTGTACTTATACGTATCTCATTGCTTGATTTATTGTATATGTATACGTATATTTTATAAACCCATTTTCTATTGGATTTGATATCGAAAGTAAAAACTTGAGAGTGAAACGTAAGAAATGAGCTTGAGAGCGAGGGCGAAAGCTTATAACAGCTGACAAGTTGGGCCTCCTTGGGAAACGCAAAAAGCCCACTAAGAAGCCAAAGCGACAAGCGGAAAAGTTACGAAGTTACGAGAAGCAAGAAAACTCTTCAAAATACCAAGTCAACGATTCGGCCACCGGTCTGCCGGGCCGAGCTACCGAACAGCACAGCCGGGCAACCGAGCTACTGCGCTCCTACGAAACATCCAACTTAGCACCTCGGTCCAACAGTCCTGATGCGCCGAACCGAGGTGCCGGGGTACCGACCCTCGTATATGGCAAAAAATCGTCCCGAGGCGAAGTCACCGTCGGATCTCTTCAAAATTCGCGACGGAATCTGATGGATGGTTCAGATCGTGCCACGCCCACAAAACGACAAGATAACATTTTCTCGTGATCTGAATCCCATCCTCGTGATGCGCGCCATGATGAACGGCTCAGATCCGTCCACGCGTATCTTCCGAGACGCCTGCCACCGGCTCGCCCAGCCGAGCTATCGAACAGCTCAGCCAAGCAGCCGAGCTACTAGGCGCGGAAGGACTTCAAAACGTCCAACTTAGCACCTCGGTCCAACAGTCCTGATGCGCCAAACCGAGGTGCCGGGGTACCGACCCTCGTATATGGCAAAAAATCGTCCCGAGGCGAAGTCACTGTCGGATCTCTTCAAAATTCGCGACGGAATCTGATGGACGGTTCAGATCGTGCCACGCCCACAAAACGACAAGATAACATTTTCTCGTGATCTGAACCCCATCCTCGTGATGCGCGCCATGATGAACGGTTCAGATCCGTCCACGCGTATCTTCCGAGACGCCTACCCCCGGCTTGCCCAGCCGAGCTACCAAACAGCTCAGCCAAGCAGCCGAGCTACTGGGTGCGGAAGGACTTCAAAACGTCCAACTTAGCACCTCGGTCCAACAGTCCTGATGCGCCGAACGGAGGTGCCGGGGTACCGACCCTCGTATATAGCAAAAAATCGTCCCGAGGCGAAGTCACCGTCGGATCTCTTCAAAATTCGCGACGGAATCTGATGGATGGTTCAGATCGTGCCACGCCCACAAAACGACAAGATAACGTTTTCTCGTGATCTGGACCCCATCCTCGTGATGCGCGCCATGATGAACGGCTCAGATCCGTCCACGTGTATCTTCCGAGACGCTTGCCACCGGCTCGCCCAGCCGAGCTACCGAACAGCTCAGCCAAGCAGCCGAGCTACTGGGCGCGGAAGGACTTCAGAACGTCCAACTTAGTACCTCGGTCCAACAGTCCTGATGCGCCGAACCGAGGTGCCGGGGTATCGACCCTCGTATATGGCAAAAAATCGCTCCGACGCGCATCAGCCGTTGGATCTTGTGAAAAAACGTGCTCGTCATGATGGACGACCCAGATGATGCCACGTACCTCGGAACCATCGAGCCGAGGCACCAACCGCCCGAGCCGAGGCACTGGGCCTCGAGATACCAATCCGAACCGAGGCACAGACCCGCCGAGCCGAGGTGCCGGGGTACCGACCCTCGTATATGGCAAAAAATCGCTCCGACGCGCATCAGCCGTTGGATCTTGAGAAAAAACGCGCTCGTCATGATGGACGGCCCAGATTTGGCCACGTCCACTAAACGACAAGATAGCGTTTTATGGAGATCCACGCTGAGCTGGACGGCTCAGATGATGCCACGTACCTCGGAATCGTTGAGCCGAGGCACTGATCATCCGAACCGAGGCACTTTGCTTCGGCACGCCAGGCCGAGCCGAGGTACCGAGGTACCGACCCTCGTATATGGCGAAAAATCGCACCGACCCACATCAGCCATTGGATCTTGAGAAAAAACGCGCCCGTCATGATGGACGGCCCAGATTTGGCCACGTCCACTAAACAACAAGATAGCGTTTTATGGAGATCCACGCTGAGATGGACGGCTCAGATGATGCCACGTACCTCGGAACCATCGAGCCGAGGCACTGATCATCCGAACCGAGGCACTGGGCTTCGGCACGCCAAGCCGTGCCGAGGTACCGAGGTACCGAACCTCGCATACGGCGAAAAAACGTGCCGAGGAACAAGGACCACACGATCTCTCCAGAAATCGCGCTCCGCTCTGATCAAGGGCTCTGATGACGCCACGTCATAAATGAATATTAAAAATTCGGTTTCTATTTATTTAAATCATTTTATTTATCTAAAAAATCGCGAAAAATTACCAAAAATTTGGGAAAATTGGCTAAAAATTCCAGGAAATAATTAAAAATTCAGGGGATATTTCCAAGCCTCCGAACGAATAATTATTCCCTAGAACGCGCAGCTAAAGCCCCCGAACGACTAGCTGACGCATCGCGAAACAGATAAATAGCCTGAAAAAATAGACAAAAACTCGATACACCATATGGCTTCAAGAAGGAGGAAGAAATTGCCTCACCACCCACTTCGGGATTCCAAAAACACCCATTCAGACTTCGATACAACTCCCTTAGCCACTAAAATAGTCGAACTACTCCTCAAAGACTGAATGACATCAGCCTTTGGGAGTGGGGGGCTCGTGATATGGCTAAAAATAGGGGTTTAATCAAGACCATCCAGATGGGGGACGAATCCCGAGATTCGGGGGTGAAACAGTAATTTTACCTACAAAACAGGTCGGAAGCGGGTACTGGGTCTCCTATTCGCAGATCCAGTAACCCGCGAACGGATCCACCACAACCGGGTGCGGGTTTCAACCCGCAACAAACCCGGTCCAGCAGGATAGAATTAGGGTTTCTGATTAATATTAATCAACGGCCCTGATTCATACCTATCCTTTCACTGGGGATTAGGGATCACATTCCTTATCTGTATACACAGGAATTACATGCCTAATCTGTTCCCTGAGACGCCTATAAATACCCCCACCCATCTCCGTTAAGAGGTAATGAATCTTTCACCAGTTTTTGTGCTCTTTCATAGTCTGCCAGATTACTGACTTGAGCGTCGGAGGGTGCGTCGCCGGGAACAACCCTGGTGTCTCGCACTTTTTGCAGGTGCACGGCAGGAACGACGATCGGCGCCCGACGGAACAGGTACACAGGTTTTCTATTCAGTTTCCCTAAGAATCCACAAATTCATCTGTTTGCCCCCACACCAAATTTAGCGGCAACATATATATATATATATATATATATATATATATATATATATATATATATATATATATATAGAGAAATCTTCGGTTGCACACTACTTTGGTGAGCACTCCGTGAGCACTCACGAAATAGAGCACCTATGACAAATCCGAACCGCTCATATTGTTCTATATACCTTAGATAGCCTAACAATAAAAAATCAAGTAATTTGAAGTTCATTTGCCCATGATTTACATCATTACAAAATTGTATGGCTGAAAATTCTAACAGCATGATGGATGGGTAAATGAACTTCAAATTACTTGATTTTTTATTGTTAGGCTATCTAAGATATATAGAACAATATGAGCGGTTCGGATTTGTCATAGGTGCTCTATTTCGTGAGTGCTCACGGAGTGCTCACCAAAAGTAGTGTGCAACCGAAGGGGACTCTATATATATATATATATATATATATATATATATATATATATATATATATATACCCTATAACCTTAACCCTAGCTAAACCTTATCCCCTATATACTGTGTAAACCCTATTACCCTCATCAGTTGCCACTATGCATCCCTACCCCTTCCTCCTTCCTATGATCTTCGAAACCCATTCCTCCCTGCCGATCTGCCATCCACCTCGCCACTTCGTCGACCTCATCCTCTTCCTCTTCCCATCAAACTGCCGTCTTCACCTTGTCAGCTAGTCCCGACCATCCTCGCCTACCACCCCGAGCAACCCCCTCATTTCCCGTCGTGACCTCATCTCAGCCTACTCCTCCTCTGCTGCTTCCTCGACAGCTGCCCCTGCACCCGACCACCTCCAGTCGCCCATACCACCCTGAAGTCCTCCGCCATCCCCGTCGACAACAGAGCCACCTCACCCCAACACTCCCCATCACGGAGCCTGCCCCCTGCTGTCGATGATCACTACAGACCCGACCACAGTTGCCAGTCGAAGTCCACCGACCGCCGCAATGCAGCATCATTGTCATGAAGCTTTTCGATTATTTGAATCCTGGCAGCACGATCTCCTCGTGATCGTGATCATCATCTTGATCTCATCTGTTTGAGATCGGATCTGTTGGATCAGATTAGTACCGTCTGTTTGATTTGATTTTGATTATCACGATCATGATAATCATCAAGCTATTTGATTTTGGCTGTCGATTGCTTGATCAAATTGATCTCGGCCCTTGATCGTCTCGATCGTCTCGTTCATCTCCTACTTGGTGAGTTAAACATTAAATCCACTTTTGTTCTCATTCATCAAATTGTCAATCATGGTATATTTTACTCCTTTGGTACTCTTCTAGATCTTATATATTCTATATTCGATCTCAGCTGTCCGATCTACATTTGATCAACTTGATCTTGATCATCATCGAGATCCATGACCGATCGTGATCATCTCATCAAGATCCGATTGGTTCGCAATCGTCACCGTGTACCGGGATCCGTTCCCGTTTTCTATTCTCGTCGGATTCATCGTCACCCCAAGTCAAGTAACTTGTGTAATTTTTTTGTATATACAAGTACAAAATACCGCATGTAGTCTCGCTTTTGTTTTTGTGTTCATTCTCATGATAATCCCTTGATTAAATATTGATCTGTTCATTTGATCCATTCGTAGTCTTGGTCCATCATCATAGTTGTCACACACACGACATGAAAATAAACTAGATCTAGATAGACTCTCGATGCATGTATGCATGTTTTTCGTGATCTACGATATGTTGTGTATTTGTTGCATGCTTGGTGTGTTAGTTGTGTTTTCTTATGGTAGAATGTTGAATACCCATATCATGTTGTTTTGAATATCTAATATACCATGTTTTGCATTATATTCTAATTTGGATTTATTGCTTATGAGTTGTTTGAATTAAATGCATGAGAAGAGTTCGTTTAGCTGCTGCCCTGTTTTGGTTCAGTAATTCCAACCTTGTTAAGATTAGTAAAATAAATTATTTTGTGAATATGATTCGTAGGCCTTGTTGTCTATTTTTAGACTTTCGAAGGATATCAGTTTCGATTTGTGATGTGTGAGTTATTGTTGTTTTACTGTAGTTGTGTTGAAAATTCCAGATTCTGTTTTATGAGTTTGCTGTATGATTATTTATTTTGAAACTGGTGTTAAAAATAAAATTTGGATTCAATACTTTTCTGGGTATGACTAAACATGACTGGGATCAACCCCTAATTTTTGTTGATTTACTTAATTACTTTATAATTTATTCTATGCTTGTGAAATAGACCAATATATTTCCAAACTGCATGCTATTCAGTAAATAACTCTATTTTCAACCTGATTCCAGTTGTTGTTGATTAAAATCTTGTGAACATTAAATGTAGCCTGCTATTTCATTTTACAACCCTTTTTACAGATTTGGTTTTCGAGTTAAACTTTGGAATCCATCGCTATTTTATTACTACCGTGTCTAAGGTTTCAGATTCACAAACTTGCTGTATTTTGCTGTTTTTCGAACTTATTTGATTATGCTATCTGAATTGGAATATTATGAAATTTTATTTGCTGATACTAGACATACTAGGGAATACCCCAAATTTTTCTAAGATTTAACTAGTATGTTTTTATGCCATTTTCTTGCTTATGAATATAATCTTGTGATTTCTGGCTGAACGTGATTTCTGCATATAATTCTGTTTTGAGCCATATTTCTATAATTATTATATGACTTGTATATATGTGCTAGATTCGGCTAGGAGTCTCGTTTCTAGATTTTCTGACGGATCCAGGTTTACATTCTTGTGGCAACGAGAATCTTGGTTTTGGTGTAGTACTTTCTTGTTGTCCAGAATTGAAAGTCATTGTCTTAGTCTATTTTGAGTTGTTGTCACCCATTCACGTCTCCTGCTCAACTTGAACTTGTCCCTTGTTATATTACCATGTTTTCTTGCCTTGTTGTGCACGTTTATGCTTACTTTAATAATGTTAACAAGAAATCAAGCCGAGGTTAAATAGATCTAGTTGTGGAAAATACAGAAATGTTTACTCGGAAGGGATCCATAGATCTTACTTGACACGTGATTACTTGAGACTTGATACTTGACACTTGATACTTGACACGTGATTACTTTACACATGATATTTGATACTTGACACGTGACTACTTGATACTTGATACTTGTACCTGAGTACACTGCCCTCTATGATCCACTACAAAAGTCTAAACATAATTTGCATGAATATAGAAACCATGTGGTAAAAATTTGGGACACATGAAGTGCTACCTAGATAGGATTAGATACTAGAATGGAGAATAACATGCTCACTTGCCATTCCTGTTACTTGTACATGCTACTTGACACTTGTTACTTGTTTGCATGTTACTTGACACTTGTTACATGCCACTTGCACCCGATTATTATGCCATGCTAGTTGACTCTGTTCTTGATTAAGAATTGGTTGTCCTATTTTGCTGTCACATTCCTTCCATGCTTATTTCTGTACTTGCTTCCACTATTACTCTATACTTTTCTATCTGTTTTCCTATACTTGTTGCCTGCACTACAAGCGACCCGTAACTTGCTTTGACGGGCATTTTGTTTCTCTTTCATCTTCCTGCAATTTATTAAACATGCAGACTTTGGTGACTAGCTGCCCGAGGGAGTAGGTGACCAAACATTCTAGTTGGCTAGTGTTCTTGGAATAAATTGTATTTGTTTATGGATCTTGTATTGGGCTTTTTGTCCCAGATTTGTGTTTTGTTTCAGAATTGATTATTTGAGATTAAGTATTCTTGTTTCCAAGTAATCCTGTTGACAATGTTAATTCATTTATTCATGCGTGGTTGATTATTTCCCTTGTATATCTCTTGTTTATTCTTGTGCAAGTTGTAAAGATCCTTATAACTTATGAATGGTGAAAGCCATTTGTTGAACTTGTGTCGTGTGTCCGTATTCCAAATTCCTTTTCGGGAAGTGGGGCGTGACAAAAAGGTTATGATCAGTTCAGGTGTTTGGCTTCTTGGTCAGCGTGTGAGAGAGAGGGGGTTGGAGCTCTGGGTGTGCTCGGGTTCGAGCCTAGGGGGTGGGGGATTTTGTTTTTATTTATTTATTTCTGTTTTTTTAAAATATTCTTATGAATTGGAACATGGGAGTTTAAAGTTGGATTATGGGAAAATTTCAAAAATGAGTAAATATGAAATTGAGATTTATTTTGGGATTAAATGAAAGGTAGCTTATAACTGATTAAGTGGCATTTAGTTATCTTGTCTAGGATTGTAGTGTGAGACTTAAAATGTGAATTAAGGAGAAAATGTGGATTGAGTTGAATATAAAAATTGAGTTTTTGAGACTAAATCAATACTAATTTACATTTTAATCGAGAAGAAAATTTTGATTATTTTGACTAGAGGTATTCTAAAAATTATATCATTTGGATTAAACTCGATCTAGAGTTAATTTGAGTTTGTTAAAGAATAAAATTGGAAGATGAATATTATATTGCTTGGGTAAAGAATCTATTGAATGAAATAGCTAAGATTTTGTCAATTTACAACTTCTTTGAGAATCCTATTAGAAGGGGATGAATAAACTATCTATTTTACAGAGAGAATGTTTAAGTGAAACATTGGGTACGACTATGAAACTAGTTATACAAATAACTGAGTTGTGTGAACAAGTGAATAATTGGATATATGAATGAATGAAACTCTAAAATGTGAATAATGAGGTATGAATAACTCATGATATTGTGAACATGAAATGTGTAGATTCTAGAGGCTAAGTGAAACCTAAAGTAATGACAAAGTGATGAAAGAGATTATTGAAATTTCAGAAGTGGCCAGTATGGGCTATCGTTCTCGGTATATTGTTTTAAGACCGGTAGGAGGGTAAACTTGCTCTAGGTGGTATTATTATTCATGTTTGAACCTAAGGATAGGAACTAGAAGAAGATATGTTAGAAACAATGATGAATATGTCCGGTAAAGAATGTGCAACTCCTAGGGGTTCGAGATCGAGGAATACGCTCGGTAAATCCATGTATATGGACTAGGGATATGTCCGTCTATCATCGAAATGGCCGGTAAAGAGACTGCAGTTCCTAGGAATGTTCGAAACTGAGGATATGCCCGATAAATCCACAGTGTGTGGGCTAGGGGTATGCCGGCAAGATCCATAGTTATGGGAGATCGACTTGCTAGGGTTCGTGGCTGAGGATACATCCGGTAAGGTCCAATATCCTGGGGGTGCGACTCCTTGGTGGCTATGCATTGGAGTATATTCATTGGGTTAGGTTTCATGACGTGGGATGTAAACCCTGTAATGAGGAATACGCTAAGGGCTTGCCCTCGATCCTATGTAGTATGAGATGCATAGAATCCGAACAAGTATGCATTAGTGACATCGTTGTGTGAATGTCTGCATTAGGCATTAAGTCATATCATACACTGACACGATTAGGATAGTCACTTTTACTTTTTCATTCAAGTGTGTGATTGCTAAATTAAAGAATCTCTGTATTATAGCATTGCGTCTGCTGTATACAACTGACCCGCCCATAGTTTCCCAGTTGCAAGATTGGACTTGGCATGGACTTGAAGTTACTATGATGAGTTGTTACAATATTGAAGAATTTTCATTATCGTAGATTGTATTGAAATTCATTTAATTCCGATGTGCTGTTGTAAACAACATTGTTACAATAAAAAGTTTAAAATTCCTTGTAAATTTGTACGAATTTGAAGTAAAAAATCCTGTATTTTCTACGAATTACCTGTGTTTGGAATTCGGAGCGATACAACAACTCTTATAGGTCAGCTACATACGTAAGATTCAACGGTAAAAGAGTTTAGCTTGCAGACCAACGGAACACCTGTCAAATGGCGAAACAAGTGAACAACAAAATGTTTTGCCGACGAAAGTGCAATCCAACGATACAAGTGAACGAAACGACACTTGGTCAGCGACGAGGCACTTATCGAATAGAACGAGTTGAAAAGCACGGGAAACCATGATTTGTAAAAAAATCCTATTTGTTGAGTTAAAGCCAATGGATATAAAGTAATCTTCGGGTGTATGTGTGCATATACACACATATATATAAATACATATATGTATAATTGTGTTCATACTCCAAAGAAGCAAAATAAAGCTCAAAACCAACTCAAACATCAAAGAGGTGATCAAATCCAAAAAATTCCTAGCACTCTTACGTTGTTACAAGAGAGGAACTCCGTTGAAGATGACACAACTCTAAAAGACAAGCTCCTTGCGAAATCCAAGTTCAAAAAGAAAAAAAAATTTCAAACAATGAAGGAGAAAAAATTTCAAACAGTGAAGCCTTTAAAAGTTTCAGATTCAATAGAAGAGGAAAAGTGTTCGGTATTTTTGCGTTAGGGTTCGGGTCGGGTCCCCCAATCAAAACACACAAACGGATTTCAAAACCCTGTTTTATGCTAAACGGGTCTATGGGTGCGAAACCCAAACACCAAACCTGCAGACCCAAACCCGCTCCTCCTCCTCCTTCTTCTCCTTCCAAACTGTTTCCAAACACCGTCTCTTCCGAAGACTGCCAAGCTTCGAGGTCCTCTACTTTGCCGAGTGCTCCACCCATGTCACGCCCCACTCCCAAAAATATGGAATACAAGCACGTGATATTGGCCCAGAAAATGACTAATGTCATCCATAAGCTGTTTATCCGATCAACTCAATAATACAAAGCAATTGCGCAGGTAATAATAATAATCCCATTAACAATAATACTTGGAATGAAGCAATATGAAATATCCAAATATAATAATTCAACATCTGGTATCAAATAATAAAACCTTGTTCATAATCCTAATACAATAATAAATCCCCACACAATAATAATAAGTCTCAATACATTAAGTTCAATAAAACAATAAGCAACTAGAAAGCTTTAAATCTTCAGAAAGTTTTCTCTCCAATTCCAGCAGGTAATTCTCTTTCATTACCGGTGAACACTTCATCTAAAAAGAGAAGAAAAATTGTCCTTAAAGTAAGTCATGGACAGCAAGTAGAGTAAGCAGGGAACAATGGAATAACGATATAACAATGAATTCAATGGATCAATAGGAATCAATAACATGGGACAATAACAATAATCAATTTCATTAATAATCAATACAGTGGTATAAACAATGATTCAATATTCAATAACAATATCCAATGGTCGATATCAATAACACTTAGACAATATTTGATATCAATAGAAACAATGATATACAATATGCAATGTCGATGTTGTGTCAATTCTTAAGTCTATTAATTATTTTAATCCTAACTAATGCACGTACTACTGTGTCCCATATGTTCCATATCATAGGATGGATGCATAAAATCAATTTTATTTAGACTATAGTGGTAGACTCTATAGTTCATGTACCCGGCAACGACATATAATAATGACCGATGATTTAACGACCGATGACCGAATCAGTTGAGATACTGTAATTAGTAATCTACATCCAATCGACGGCCGATATGACCGATATGACCAATAAATAGGGAAACATTGGCCCTTCCTCCGAGTACAGTTCCTATATTGTCCACTACTAAAGTCAACCCTTAAACCCTGGCTTGTTAATTATTTTATCGATGCAAACAATACAATATGCAATTGAGACATGAGATGAACAATAGTATTAATAGAGAAACAATAAGATGATAACTTGGATAGGACGATTAGAATGATGAGAATAAGACATTAGGGTCATGCAATGCAACATACACACTTTAATTCATGTAATACTATGATATATGAACAATTAATCTATTAAAATCTGGAATATAAAATTCTAGATAGCATGAGTTGTCGGTACAAAAATGTAAATTTCCGCTGTTCCAGAAATCAAAAACCGAAACCGTCAAAAATTCTGGAAACTAAACTTCCACACGATTCCAACGCATATTTAAAATCTAAAATCCGACAACAGTAGCTAGGTCAAATACATCGTTCTTTACAAATTATATGTTCAGGCAGAAAATACATCAAGTTGTTATAATTTTAGAATCAGCAAAAACTCAATAATAAATTCATCAAAAATATTTATTAGACTCCTAAACATGTTAACTAACAATATGGAAATTTTCAGAGCATTATTTTAATGTTAGATCAACCTTTTAATAAATTAAACATGGAACATACAAGAATCTGAAATTTTGAAAATAAAAACACAGCAGTAGTAGATCGATCATAACTTTTGCAATACAACTCGGAATTCAGCGATTCAAGATGTTCTGAAAATTAGAAACATAGGGCTACAACTCTTATTCAGAAAGTTATTTATTGTAAGATCAAATACTGGGTAAAAAATATCAGGAAAAATACAGACAGCAACCAACATACAGGTTTTTGGGTATTTTTCATGAAATAAATTAATTAAACATGATGGGTATCAATTCTATTAGTCGGTAAAATTCATAATCAGCATGATGGTGCAATAACATGATGAATAAAAATAAAATCACGTACATACACTAATTTAACATCAATCAAATAACAATCGATCAATCAACATACAACCTAGTAATTATTTCTATAATAGATTAATTGTGTCGTGATTATATGATTAACCCTATTATGAATACTACATGGATGCATGAAAGATTCAATTTTTGGAGTCAATAGAGGCACGAAGTCAAGAATATTGGGGTTAGCTCGTGTAAACCCTCAATAGACCCAACGAAAGATAATCAATACATTGATACGATAAACGATTAGGATCTACTTGGAGAATTATAATAAAAATTTGAATTTGATACAAGATTCAATTCAAGAGGAAAGTGACTTGCCTTTTAGACGGTGAATTTGAATATGCAAGAATAACGGGAAGAGAATCCCGGAGCAACGAACACAAACCCGCAATCACACGAACCCACAAAATAACACGTGCGATGCATGATCCCACGAACACACATGTGCACAAGAGACACCCAAGCAACAATAGCAAGAACAAGGCAGCAAAGGGTTGTTGTTGCTGGCGATGGTCCTCGGTGGTTGGTCGGCAGTGAGGCAGAGGGAGTGCTGGCGTGGCCGGCGATCGGGACTGGGCATCGGCAGCAGGTCGGCAGTCGATGCTGGTGGAAGGAACAACAGCAACCACAACCGCAAGGGATGCAGAGATGGCGGTTGACTGATAGGTTGAGCAGCAGATGGCTGACGGGAGGCATTTACTGGTAGCGAACTGGGGTTCTCGGCGATGGGATGGTGCTGACGAAGGTAGGGGAAAGGTACTGGCACTCGGGGTTGGACTGTGGTAGCGACTTGATGGTGGCTGGCTTTTGCCGAGGATGGTGATAGGATGATCGGAGCGACGAGGATGAAAGGTGGACGAAGACGAGGACTGGACGGCGAGGGCGGTCTGAGGAAGAGGACGAGGATGGGAGATGACTATCGGGATGGCTTTCGGGATGGGCTCTTCGAAAGCAGGGGAAGGGAAAAGAGAGAGAATAGGTGGTTAGAGATGAAGGATGAACAGTGAAGGGTAGGGGGTAGGGTAGTACAGGGATGGGTTTTAACAGTGCTAGGGTTTGAGGCTGGGGGTTGACGACTGTGAGTATAGGATAGTTAGGGTTAAGGTAGTATTTATAGAGGGATATTAAGATATTGGGTTTATGAGTTTCGGGTAGGATCTAATAGGAGGTGGGTTTGGATAATAAATGGGTTTAAATGCATTAGAAAAATAAATAGAAATATATTAGATAAACTAGAGTGTTCAACATACAAAATTTAAATAGGTTGTACAAGAATTTTAGGGTTGAACAAAAATAAAATTAATTGGAAGAATACAACTAAAATATAAATTAAGATCTATAAACTATCACAATAATAAATAACAAAGATGAATTTTAAATAAACAATCAAAAGTAACAATAATAATAATAACAATAATAATAATAAAAATAATAATAACAACAATAATATTAATACTGATAATAATAAAAATCGATCATTTAGGAATATAAAATAAAGTTAAAATACTCTATGATTCGAAATAAATAAAATTTTTGATTAGAAAACAGTTTAATAAAAGATCCGAAACAAATTTAGCAAAAATAAATTTATAAAAATCAAATTATAGGAAATACACGGAAAATACTTATTGTTGGGAATGGGGGTTACAGCCCAACTCCGCAGTGAGACGACCGAATCTTCACTGCTCGGCGAGAAGTTCGAGAACCCATAGCTCATAGTTCGCCGATGCTCAAAACTCCTTATCTCGGCTAGAATGAACAGCCTCATAGCTCGGCGATGAGTTCAAAGTTCATAGCTTGGCGACACCACCTCGTAGATTGGCAAGAAATTCAAGAAGCTCATAGCTCGGCTGCGATGTGAACGCCATAGCTCGGCTAGGTGACGGTGCTCTATAGTTCGACAAAAATAGTCACCCTCATAGCTCGACGAAAGCAAGGAGCTTCATAGCTCGGAGAGAAGTTCGAGAAACCATAGCTCGTAGCTCCCCGACACTCAAAACTTCATAGCTCGGCGAAGAATAGCTTGACGATTAACCCATAGCTCATAGCTCGCCTAAGTTCAAATCTCCATAGCTCAGCGAAACTCGAACCCCCATATTGCGGATACATTCATAACGCCACAGCTCGGCAATGCTCCAAACACCATGGATTGGCGAAAAAGCTCTATAGCTCGGCTAGAGTTCGTGGCTCATAGGTCGGCGAAGGGGTTGGTCGGCGAAGCTTATAGCTCGACTGTCATGCCTCGCTTCCCAAAAATACAGAATACGAGTACATGATATTGTCCCAGTGAATGACTAACGTTACCCATAAGCTGTTTATCCGATCAAATCAACAATATAATCAATACAGAACAATTGCACAGACAATAATAATCTCATGAACAATAATACATGGAATGAAGCAATATGAAATATCCAAATGCAATAATAATCCAACATCTGGAAACAAATAATAGCAATATTCGGTTCAAAATCCCACAATACAATGAAATAGCAATAGTTCAATAATTAAATCTCCATGATAAAATAATAATTTATTAAGCGGCGATGCTATCAATTTCTTCACCAATGTTGTTCTCCCAGATCTATCAGGAAATTCTCCATCAACACCTGTAAGCACTTCATCTAAAAAGAGGAGAAAAATTATCCTTAGAGCAAGTCATGGACAGCAAGTAGAGAAAGCAGTGAACAATAAAATAATGGTATAACAATAAATCAATAGATCAATAGGAATCAATAATATGGCACGATAATCAATAATCGATATCATGATAATCGGTACAATGACTATAAACAATAATGCAATATTCGGCAAGAGAAATCAATAATCAATAACGGTAATACTTAGCCAATATTCGATATCAATAGAAACAATGATGAACAATATGCAGTGTCGATATCGTGTCAATTCTTAAGTCTATTATCATTTTAATCCTAACTAATGTATGTACTACTGCATCCCATACTACAAGTTCGATGCATACAATCAATTTCTTTTAGACTTAAGTGGTGGGCTCTACAGTTCATGTACTCGTGAAACGGTATAAACAATTCTCTTCAGTATTCAATTATTCAATCATTCAGTCATTCAGTTATTCAGTATCGGTATCCATGGAACAATATGCAGTTATCTAGTTATTCAGTCATTCAGTCATTCTGTAATTTTAAGAAAACCATGAGCTCCCTTCCGAGTATAGTCTCTATATTGTCCACTACTTAGGTCATCCCTTAAACCTTGGCTTGTTAACAATTTTTATCAATGCAACAATACAATACAATATGCAATCATGAGACATTAGATGGACAATAGTAACAACGGGGGAACAATAGGACGATAACTTGAATTAGACAATTAGAATGGTGACAATAAGACTTTAGGATCATGCAATACAACATACACACTTTAATTAATGCAATACTACGATATAGGAATAATTAATCTATTAAAGACTAGAAGATAAAATTCTGGATAGCAAGAGTAGTCTATACAAAAATATAATTTCCTGCTGTTTTAGAACTCAAAAACTGAATCTGTCAGAAATTCTAGAAACTAGACTTCCACACGGTTCCAACGCATATTTAAAGTTTAAAATCCAACAACAGTAGCCAGGTCAAACACAATTTTCTTTACAGATTTCATGTTCAGGCATTCGACATCATGTTATTTTATTTTTAGAATCAGCAAAAATTCAATAATAAATTCAGTAAAAAAATAATTTTCTAGACTCCTAAACATGTTAAGCAACAATCTGGAAATTCTCAGAGCAATATTTTATCATTTGATTAGCCTTTTTAGTGTTTAAGCATGCAAGATATAAGAATATGAAAATCTGAAATTAAAAACACAGCTGTAGTAAAATGGGCATAACTTTTGTTACACAACTCGAAATTCAAAAATTCAAGATGTTCTGGAAACTAGAAAGATGAGGCTACAACTCTTACTCAAAAAGTAATTCATTTTAAAATCGTTTACTGGTTCAAAAATAGCAGTCAACATACAGGTCAGTAAGTAATATACAGGTTTTGTGTAGTTTTCATAAAAATAATTTAATTAAACATGATGGGTGTCGATTCTTTAGTCAATAAATTGTGTAACCAGCATGATGGGATTCAAAAAATGATAAATAAAATTAGAATACACTCATACATCAATTTATCATCAATCAATCATCAATTAATTACACAACATACAACCTAGCAATTGTCTTTATAATAATTTATTTGTATGACAATTATATGAATAACCCTATTACCAATTATATATGCACTCATGAAAGATCCAAACTTTAGATTCAAAAGTGGCACGATGTCAAGAATATTGAGGTTAGCTCGTGTAAACCCTCAATAGACCCAACGAAGAGAATTAATACAGTGATATGATAATGAATAGGATCTACTTGCAAGAATTTCAATAAAACTTGAATTTGATACAATTAACAATTCAAGTGGACGGTGAATTTCCTTATAAATGGTGAAAACGAATATCAAGAATAACGGGATAAGAATCCCGATGCAACGAACCCACGAACCATACAAGTCACACGTGCAATATACGTGCACAAAAAGAGACAAAGTAGCAACAACACATGATCCAAAAAGACAGCAATGACAGTCACGTCAGCAAGAGGAAAGACCATCGGGGGGGGGGGGGGGGGGGGTCGTCGGCTTCGCAGGCGAGCGGCGCGATTGGAAGTGGCGGCGCGATGGAACAGGGAAAGGGCGTCAGGATTTGGCATTCTGATGTCATCGAGGAATAGGAAGGGCAGGGGGTCTTCGGGATTGGGGTTTTTGTGGTGGCGTGCTGGCTGAGGGGTCGCCGGAGGTGTTGACGAGGAGGGCGGCGCTACAGGAGGGCACCGGAGGTCGGGGGTCCCCGGAGATGGTCGGGGAAAGGCCGGGGTAGATGAACAGGGGGATGGGTTCAATTGGGCGGGAAATCAAGGGTCGGGGAGAGAGAAAGAGGAGGAGAGAGAGAATAGGAGGGAGAAATTGCGACGGCTACAATTTTTGTTTTTGGGTTTTTAGTGTTCAAATATGGGATAGATCTAAATCAATAGGGTTCAAATAAAAAAAATACCCACAATCCGATACAATAAAATTCACAAAATAGATAGCCCAACGAGAAGAGAAGGATAGTTCATGAATGAAAATTTCAAACCAAATAAATAAATAAATAATATAATTGAAAGAATGTGAATTGGGCTTGCAAAGAAACTGAAATTTGCTAGGAAAATCAGAACAAATAAAATAATAAAATAATTCAATAGATGGATTTTAAATAGATAATCAAGAATAACAATTAATTATCATAATTATACAAATAATAAAATCATATAATAAAATAATATTCGGGTTTAACAATTTCATTAAAATAATCTAATAATAATGATATATTTGTTTTTCGGGCTCAAATATAAATATTTGATCATAAGATGTAGAAAGTAAGATTAAAACACACCGTTATTCGTAATGAATAAATTTTAGATTAAAAAAATACTTTAATAAAAATACGAAATGAATTTAGCACAAAATAACTTCATAAAAATCAAATTATAGTAAATACACAGAAAATACTTATTAGCGGAAATGGGGGTTACATCGATGAAGCCCCAAAACCTAAGAAAAATGGCCATAGCTCGGCAAAATTGTCGACCGAGCTAGGCAGCCACATGTTGCTTTTGCTGGCCCTTGTAATGCTTCGAAATCTGAGCACGAGCGTGATTGACGCGCGAGATTAATCCAAGTTGCCCATCTTTTTCCTCAGCACTCCGCCTCAAACTCGCCCTCAATCCCTCCAAAATGCGTGCTAAGTGCTTGATCCATGCCTGCGATCGGTTGAACTCATCGCAGCTCCATCTCCGATGACCAAACCACTCAACGGGCGAGACATGCTCTGATGAGTGGTCCTGATCATTGCACGTTGCATCTCATCACAGAAGCTTCATCTCAACAGAACGATCTCTTCATCGCGCGAAAAGCGCTTGATCAATGCTTTTGATACCGCCAAATATCTAGCTCTTCATCACGGCCTCTCAGATTCATCAACGTGTGAGCCCAGACGTGATCAACAGTTCAGATTGCATCAAATTTCGTGTCAAGGTCAGATAATTCTTAAAAATTCCCAGAAATTCATTTATAATTCGAACAAATAATAAAAAATCCAAAAATATGTAATGCCCTGTAATTTTTAATACAATATTTAAATTAATGAATAAATTTTAAATCAATTTATTTAATTATTTTGAATTTTTGTAAAAATGACATTTTCACACGTGCAAATATGTTTAAGGTGCAAATTTATACTTTTGCATTGCTGAATGAATTCTCCTATTTATAATTGAGTATATTCTAAATTTTGGATCTTTCTAAATAAAGAAACTATTTTTTTTCTAAATATTTTGAAAGAAAAGGGTTTTTGTGCAAAATATCGTTTGGAGGTGAAATTCGAATTCAAATTTAATTGTGCTGTTTTGGTAGCTGGTCTGGAAGTGGAGAGATTGGTGGGAGAGATTTTATAACTCTAATTTGATTAGATTTGATTTTATTGAATAAATATATAATTATGCAATTTTGGATTGTTGGAGGACTAAATTTCAAAATTGCCATCAAAACCATAATAATTAAGAACCCGATCATATAAGAGAGGGCTAGAACAGAGGATTTTTGCATTCTTCCTATTTTGTCTATTTTTGGTGATTTCTTGGAGTTTTGGAGTAGATCTTTGCTTGGAGGAGAAGACTACTAGTTGCATCAATAATTCTTCTTAAGGTGGGTAACACTCCAACTCTCTTGACATGTTTTATCTCTTGATTACGTAGTATCATGCTAGGGATGAAATTTTTTTAGCCATGGATTGTATGTAGCATGATTATAATGGTTGTAGAGATGTATGTATGATTTGAAATTTGGATTATGGAACATAAAGATTGAATCTTGTTTGTGTATAGATCTAAAATAATTTCTCTTGAATAAAGAAGTGGTTTATCCATGAAGGATCAATATTTTTCTTTAAAGAAATAGATCTAAAGAGAGTATATGTGATTGTAGATGTTAGATCTTGGTGTATAATTCAAGAAGCATTTTTTGAATGATTAAAAAATAAGATTTTTAGGGTTTATTCGCTGTTTTAATAAATAAATAAAAAAAAATTGATGATGAATCCTAATTCTTTGTGCATGCAAATGTGTATATGAAAAGAAATATATATGAGAAATAAATCAAATTCTTGGAGGTTAGGGTTTCGAGGTCAAAACCCTATGGTTAGGGTTTCGGTCTTAGGGTCGAATAGTAACCCGAAGGTCAGTGTTCAGGGATGTTGTTTTCTTTGGGTTTCAGGTTGGTTTGTTTGAGTTGTTTTGGGTGTGTGTTTGTATGTGTTGTTGTGTTTTAGGGTTTGAGAACTCTAGTATACATATTGATGAGTATATGTATGTGTTTGAATCTAATATTTGTGTGAAGTTAAATTTAGTTTTGATTGAGTTTAGAAGTTATGAAATTTAAGATTTTCTTGAAATCTAGTTTCAAATTTAATGTATTCAAGTATTAATTTGACAGAACAAATCTGTATTTTTGTAGAACGAAATTCTCAGTTTTGAGGGGATGTATGTTTCAGTTTCGAAAGACGAAAACTCGAATTTGTAAAGGGTTATTTTCATATTTCAAAGTAGGGAAATTTCATATTTTTAGCACCAAAGAATTTTTGTTTTTGGGATGAGATTCCAAACAATAAAGATGCTTGTTTCAGTTTGAGTTGATTGAATTCTATTAGAATTTATTGAACTTTATGGATGAAGGGGAAGTGAGATTTAAAAGTTGAATTTAAAGGATTTTCATAAATTGATTTTTGTTTCCATATATGAAAGAGTCTTTTATGGTACTATCAGTTGATTAAAAGAAATTTGATTAATGAAGAGAATTATGGATGTAGAAATGATATTTTGGAATAAAGTATTTCATGTTTAAGATTGTGACTTACAACCGTGGTGTGGTGGGAGAAATTATTTTCAGAAAAGACAATATGAAGAGTATTTTGTATAATAGAACCAAGATGGGTTTTGATTTGCAATTTATGGTTATGGTGAGAACCCTAGAGAGATTGTTGAGGATTTTGTGTTGTAAGCACTAGAGGTTGAGCAGGACCCAGGATTACCGGCAATGAATTAATTGATTTTAGGAATTAGCCCGGGAGGGCTAGTGTTCCTAGTTTTTTGGATTTAAGTCCGGTTGGATGGAGCTAGCTCTAGGTGACTCAGGCTAGTCCTATTTGTACATAAGGACAGACACTAGATGGTGATATGATGAAACAAGAGCAAACATGAGTATGAGAGCCTCAGGATGATCTGCGGTGTTTGATAATCTCCGGAATTATCGAAGTGTGAGTGAAATAGTCTCCAAAATTACCTGCGGTGTGGGATTGATCTCCGGAATTATCGGGATCGAGGCAACGATCATGGAATGTCTGTGTGTGGTGAGTCGCCATAGCTTGCGGTATGGGGTATTCTCGAAAATTCCCAAGTGTGAGTGAAATAGTCTTAGAAATTATCTGTATATAGAGATTGACATCCGGAATTATCGGGGCATGGGCTAGGTACGCGCAGAATGTCTAAATCTTGCAGTAGTCATGGATGTAGCTTGCATAGTGAGGGATTGAACCCTAAAAAGTGGTGAACGTTAATGGTTTGCCCTCGGACCTACGTAGAATGGGATGCATTGAATCGGAACATGTGTACATTAATGTGCATCGTGTTTTCTTGAACATTGTTTTATGCATTCTCTTTTGTTTTCTTGACACGCACTTACTTAGTATAGGTTCACTTGTTGATTTCTTTTTATGAACCTTCTATTGTTGTTTTATTTCATGATGTGTGACAAGCTTGTGATTGTGAGACTTTGGAGGGTTGCTATTACTATGGTATTGCGTCATTTGTGTTCAACTGGCGTCACCACTCTGCTGGTCAGTTTTGTAGGATTTGCGAGTGAGTTGGTTGAGCAAGGTTGAGGCTTGGAGTTCGAGATGACTGAAGTTTAAGTGATGGGATGTGTGGTAATAAATATGTGTAATTTTTCCGCTGTGCAATGTAATGAAAAACTATTGCAATGAAAGTTGTATTTTTTCCCCTATGTTTATACTGTGTTTGGATTACATTGAAGTAATGATTCTAGATTTGTGTCTCTTATTTTCATTTTTGAAATTTGGGGCACTACAGAAGTTGGTATCAGAGCATACTTCAATAAGTAACACTAAACATGGTCTTGGGAAACCTAGGTGGACATTAGTGTGTGTGTATCAGTCTTATAGTCATGAATAGTGTAGTTATGTGAACTTGCATTTATGTTGCTCTATACTTGTACTGATGTTCCTTTTTTTCCCCCTTTTCTATAGGATGGCGGATAATCACGATCCTATGGAAAATATGGAAGAAGAATATGTTTTCCTCGAGGACCCTTAAAGGATTTCGAGGACGATCCAGAGGTAGACCCAGAAGAGGAATCAGAAGAAGAAAAAGTCGAAGATGAACCACAGGAGTCCCGAGAGATTACTCCCCATCCTAGGAAATCTTTGGGTGAATCTTTGGATGAATCACCAAGGTTGACCAAGAAAGATCATGTTATCGCGTCACTTTGACGTGAGAAGCATGTGTACCAGTGGCAGATTTCCAACCTGTAGGGGCATCAAAAGGAGAACCAGCATTGCATTGCATGCATGCAATAGATGATGAAGATTCTACGAAGGCCAACGTGCAGTGGAGGAGCGTTTCACCAAACTGGGCGAATACACCAAATGGGGAGAGAAAATTTATAGTCGGCACTGCGAAAGGTTGGAAATGAAGCTTGACGTGCTACACAAGGAGCTCCGGGAGATCAAGAAGAGCCGCAAAGATTGATTATTAGTGTGATTGTACTATTTGAGTTTTTTGAAATTTTAAGCAAAGCTGTTTAGTACTTATTTTTCAAGAAATTTATGAACTACTTTGACAAATAAATTTATTTATTGATATTTTGGTACATGAATTGTGGGTAATGTTTTGGGTTGTGAGCAGTGATGCAAATTCTTATGATTTTATTCACTTAACCAAACTGTGTGTTCTGTAGACTCAGAAAACTCCAATGGCAGGACCTCGAACCAGGAGCAATGGTGATGGAGTAGAAAACTTCAATGGGGATAGGCTTGACTTGGAAGCTGAGATTGTGAGAGTTTATGAGACTCTCAATGCTTTCATGATGGTTGGAATGGGTCGAACCCTGGACCAGGACCAATAATCAGAATGCGGATCCTGTCAGGCAGGTGGAGTCGTTCAAGAGAATGAAGCCGCCTATGTTTGAAGGGCAGGCTGACCCTAAAGAGGTCGACGAATGGATTACATAGGTTGAGACTATCTTTGAAGTGCTAGAGACTCCCGCGGCTAGCAAGGTGAAGTTGCCCACAATGCAGTTGGAGAAGGATGCCGGTGTTTGGTGGCAGTCCGTAAGGAGAACTTTCGGCGAGGAACCGATTTCATTAGATGCATTCCTAATGGAGTTTAAGGATCATTACTTCCCTATGGATATCTAGGAGAAGAAGGCAATGGAGTTCTTGAGCTTACAGCAGGGCAACTTGTCAGTGAGAGAGTATGAGATGAAGTTCACTCAGTTTTTTAGGGACTCTCCTAAGCTTATTGCAGATATGCTAAGAAGGCGAGGGAGTTTAAGCAGGGTTTAAGGTCGAACCTGAGGTCTCAGATGATTTTGTTGGGAATCTAAAGGTTCGACAAGCTTGTCAGAAGAGCAGCAATGACAGAAGCAGATATGGAGCAATTCCAGTCGAAGAAGGAAACCTGGAACAAGAACAAGAGCCCGGAGGTAGTGACTCACATCAGGGGCAAGTTCCCAGAGAAGAGGGGCAGGTTCGGTGAGCCCGGTAGAGGTGCGGTGCCAGTTCAGAAAGTGACTTGCTACAATTGTGGAGAGACGAGCCACTTTAGGACCTCATGTCCTATGCTAGCAAGGACCCAGACTTGTTTCCAGTGCGGCAAGGAAGGACATATCAGGCCTGATTGCTTGTAGCTGAAGCAGGTTGGCGCAAGTGGTGGCAACCAAGAAAGGCAGGGGTGAGTATTCACATTGACAGAGGAGGATGCTGACAACTTTGAAGACGTGATTATGGGTATACAAGAGTTTCAGATTTTGGTTGAAGTGTATTGAACAAAAACTTTGGATGAGAATAATATTGTGTATTGAATGTAATGATTTCTCATGTAACAGGATGTGTTTTGTTGAATGGAATAAAAGCTAAAGGTTTGTTTGATACTGGGTCTTCACATACTTTTGTGTCGCCCAAATTTGCTAAGGTGTTAGGTGTTGAACCTAAGATGTTTCTAGACAGAGTTTTTTCGACAGTAACTCCATCAGGAGAGGAGTTGATTGCTGATCGGTATTACGCGGGGTGTGATATCGAGATCAGAGGAAGGCTTTTCGGGATCGATCTCATCGAGCTGGATGTCTTGGGTGTCGATGTGATTGGTCGATGTGATTGTGGGCATCGATTGGATGGAAATCCATGAAGCTACAATTGAGTGCAAGCATAAGGAGGTGGTGGTGAAAGCACCAGGAGGACCCATGGTGACTTTTCAAGGGAAGAGAGGGAGCACGAGGGTGGTCGCGGCACTATTTGTAACCCCTATTTTTCCAAAAACGTATTTTCTGTATATTTTCAGATTTTTGATTTTTGTAAATTTTATTTTTTTTCCGTTCTTCAATTCTTTTTCTTAAAATGTATTGTCGGATCTCCTACTAAAGTTATTTTGAATCAATAATTTTTGTAACTAATTATAATGATTTTTATACCCTATTATTCTTGTTATTATTACTGTTCTACAATTATTATTATAGTTATAAGTATAGTTATTATTACTGTTATTATTATTGTTATTGTTATTGTTTTTATTATTATTATAAGTATTTCTATAAAATCATAATTGTATATTTTTATTGGTTATTTTAATTCCCCTATTGGATTTTATTAAACCCTATAACCCATTATACCCTAACCCCAACCCAATAACCCATTATCTAACCCATACCCGTTAACCCCCCAGCCCATTTAATAACCCTATAAGCCATAAAACCCACATCCATTTTAAACTCGTTAACCTACTCCTACCCTAAACCCGTTTACTACCCGTATACCCATCAGCCTAACCAGCCTAACCCTAATATATCTCCTATATATTAGCCTGCCTCTTCATTTACCCTACCTCCTCTAAACCCTACCAGCCGCTTTACCCATCCCCGACTTCTTAACCCACCTCCCATTCAGCCGTCTCCCTACCTTTCTCCCCTGTGTGCACCCCCGTGTACTCACCCCTGAGCCTCCTCATCTTTCCCCCTGTTTCCCTGTGCTCCTCTCTCATCGCGGCATCGACCTAGCAGCAGTACTGCACCACAGCGAAGCCAGTAGCGACCCTGTCTCCTGCCATACCTCGACAACAGCAACCCAGCGACTGTAGCCCTGGTTTCCTCAGATAGCCAGCAACAGCCTCCCTCCATCTTTTCATCTTCTCTCTCCCCCTGGTCCCTCACCCATTACTGCTCTCTCCGGTGTAGCTGACAGCATCTGCGAAAGCAGCACCGGTGTGTTGTTCCTTCCCTCCGATGCCTGACAGCAAGCACAGCAGCCAACGGCAGCTGCGGCGAGCTTCCCTCGCTGCACTCCCCATTGCTGTTGTCCGTCGTCTCCCCTTCTGCTCTCTCCTTGTTGCACGTGTTGGTTCGGGTTTTTGTTCGTGGGTTCGTTGTTCGTGTGTTGGTTCGTGGTTGCATTTTTCGATTGAGTTCGTGTTTCAGGAATCTGTTCCCGTTATTCTTGCTCTTGCTTCGTCATTTCCGTCGTTGTCTCTCAGACAAGTAACTTGTATTCTTTTCTTTGTGTAATACAAGTACTAAATACCGCCTGTAGTGTAGTTGGGTTTTAGAGACAGTTCGTGTGTGAATCCTCTGTTATATATTATCTCTATTGTGTTGATTCGACCATAGTTGCCTCACGACATACATGACATGAAACAACTAGGGATGACCACTTTTGGATGTATATATGCATGCTATTTTGTGATATCGTGTGCTTGATGTGTTATTCGTGCTATACTTGTCGTGGACTTGCAAAATAAACTACATCATGTTGGTTGGACATCTAGTACACTATATTTCATGTTTGGTTCGATTTGGATGAGTTTTACTTGAACTAGATGATTTCGTGTTCGAAGAGAAATTCTGTATTTTTCTGTTACCTTGCTTTTGATCAGTATTTTAAACCCTATTAAGGTCAGTATATGAACATTATTTGTGAACATGAACTGTAGAGAATTCTGTCAACTTTCCAACCCTTCTGACGGATCTCAGTTTCGTTTTACGAGTTGTGAGTTATGTCTATTTTACTACAGAGGTGTAGAAAGATTTCCAGATTTTGTTTTCTATGAATTCTGAAGAGTAATCTATTTTTATTGTGATGTTTAAAGTATTATTTTGATCCAATATTTTTCACAATACAACTAGACTTGTTTTGGATTAACTCTGAATTTTTATGGATTTATTTGATGAGGTTTACCAATCGTTTTATGTTTCCAAACAATTACTATACATGCAGAATTTTCATACCGTTTAGTAAAGAACCTGATTTTCGACATAATTCTACTTGTTGTTTGTAAAATATTTGTAAATATAAAAGTTATCATATTGTGTTTATTTTATCACCCTTTTGGCGGATTTGGATTTCTTATGGTTTGTGAAATATTGTTATTTTCGTACTGCTGTGTTTATAATTCCAGATTTACAAAACTACTGCATCTTGATGTTTTCTGTTTTTTGTTGACAAAACTATTTATATTGAAAAATTATAAAACTTTATATTCTGTTAATAAACGTATAGGGGAATACCTCAGATTTTTCGTGGATTTAATTAATGAGTTTTCATGCTATTTTTTCCTGACTTTGAATACAATCTTCTGATTTCTGGCTGAACGTGTTTTCTGGATTCAAACCTATTTTGATACTTGTTTTTGTGAGATAACATATGACTTATATATATTTGCTAGATTCGGACGGGAGCCTATTTTCTAGATCTTCTGACGGATCCAGATTTGCATTCCTGTGGTAGCGGGAATCTCAGTTTTGGTGCAGCAACATCTTGCTGTCCAGAATTGGTATTTTGCTATATTTGAATATTTCTATGTTGTTTCTTATATTTTGTGATTTAGAACATGTTCCTTGCATCATATGAGCTCTTGATACATCCTTGTCCTGTTCCGATATTATTCTCGTTATCTCGTTATCATGTGTAATTTGTAATAAAAAGTAACAAGCCAGAGTTAAGGAAAAGATCTAGAAGTGGACAATATAGAAAAGTATACTCGAAAGGGGGCCCATGTTTCCCACATTTGGAATTTGGTATATGATTTGGATTACATTTGGAATTTAGTATATGATTTGGTTAATTTGGAATTTGTTATATGATTTGGATTACTTGATACCTGAGTACACGACCCAATAGAATTCCCAACGAAATCTAAACGCAACTTGTTTGAATGTAGCAACCATGTGATAAAAACCTGGGGAGCATGAAGTGCTACCTAGACAGTAGTAATACATGACTTGACATACATGACACCTGTTACATGATTACATGTACATGCTACTTGAAACCTGTTACCTATTTGCCTGTTACATGTTTACTTGATACATGTTACCTGTACCCTGTTAGTATATCCTGTTACTTGATTTTGTTTCTTGATTCATGTTAATTATCCTGTTTGGTTATCATGTCCATTCCATGTTATTAGTTATCTTTTTCCCATGTACTTGTATCCTACACTACAAGCGGCCCGTAACTTGCATTGACGGGAGTTTGTTTTCTTTTTCCTTTTTCTGCAATTTGTTAAATTGCAGATTTTGGAGATCAGCTGCCAGATGGAGTAGGCTAGATAAGATTCAAGATGCTGGAGTTCTTGTTTCATTTATTTTCCTGCTATTCTTGAATAATTATACTTGGACTTTTTGTATTTGGGCAATGTGACCGAAGATTATTAGCTTGTTCAGATCTGGTTTATTGGAGATTAATATATTTTGTTTCAAGTATTCATATTAGTATTTTGATTCATATATGCATGCTTGGTTGACTTCTTTTGCTTCTGACTATGATTATTCCTGTGAGATGTTGTAAAGATCCTGATAGCTTATGGATGATGAAAATCATTCGCTGGGCTTAGTCATGTATTCGTATTCCTTATTCTCTTTTTGGGAAGCGGGGTATGTCACTATCAAAGACGGCATTTTCAGAGGAAGTCAGTGCAATTCCTGTAGTTCAAGATTTTCTAACCGTGTTGTTGGATGAGCTACCGGTATTACCTCCGCAGCGTGATGTTGTGTTTTGCATCAACGTTCAGCCGGGTAGTGCTCCGATATTTAAAGCTCCTTACTGGATGGTGTCTGTGGAATGGGACGAAGTGAAGACACAGATCGAGAAGTTGTTGCGCAAGGGATTCATCAGGCCAAGTGCTTCACCTTGGGGTGCACCGGTGTTGCTCGTGAACAAGAATGATGGGTCAATGAGGATGTGTATTGACTATCTGGAGCTGAATAAGGTGACAATTCAGAACAAGTATCCTATCCCGAGGATTGATGCTCTTTTCAATCGATTGTAGGGTGCAGCTATGTTCTCGAAGATTAATCTACGTTCAGGTTACCATCAGGTCCGAGGTAAGGAGGAAGATGTGCACAAGATAGTTTCTGTTGATTCTTGATTTTGATGATCACAACACAGTGCAACATGTGTTTATATATTACAGCTAACAATGCAGTATACATATCAAAAGACAATTCTAGCTGAACAAATGCACAAGCTTTCAAGGATACAACTCAAGACAAGGATCAAGACTTTACTCAAAAATAAGGATCAAAGACTCAATTCAACTCAAGACTCAAGACTTCAAGCTCAAATGTGTTATATTGTTGTGTCTTGTAAACATTGTAATGTACTTTCCTGTTGAGTCTTTAGTCTGATGTAAAGCCTTGTCAACACACACACACACACTTAACAATTTCATAATGTGTGTCTCTAAAAAACCCCTCAAAATAAGTCAAAACAGTTTGAAGAATTTTAGCTTTTAAGTACCAGTCGACTTAAGCCTATGCCAGTCGACTGATAAGTACGAAACTGTTTTAAAATTATTCAAACTCTGATCAGTCGACTCATATGGCAACCCAGTCGACTGATCGAGAGCTTTTTGACCGTTTTCTGATTTTCAAAAACGAACTCTTTCAAATTCAAACGGCTTGATCCGTTGGTTGACAGTTATGTAACTGCTTTCCAACGTTCAAAAGAACAAAACCCTTTATATAGAGGTTCTTCTCAAACAGAAAACTTACTTGATTTCTGACATAAACACCCGAGCACTCTTGAGAAAAATTTAAGTGATTTTCTGTGAAAAACAAAGCTTTCAAGTTCACATACTTTGGTTCTCTACACTCAGTCCAGTATAGCATTGAATTCGCTTTGGACTGAGTATAGAAGTCAACCTAATTCTTTAGCCACGTGCATCAACACATACAACAACAAGGCTATAGGTTGATTGTAAAATTCCTCTTGTATTCTTGCTCTCGGTTGGAGAGTGTTTTTGACTCTTGGTTGTAGAGTCGGTGTCTTTTCACTCTTGGTTGAAGAGTGGGTCTGCTTTCTCTGGTTGAGAGAAAGGACTACGGGTTAGACAAGGTTGTTGTCTTGAACGCCGTAGGGTATTCTTGTATTTATTTTTCAAGAATAGTGGAAATCTCAAGTGGGTTGCTTGGGGACTGAATGTAGGTCGGGAGGACCGAACCAGGATATATCTTGTGTACTCTGTGATTGGTTGTCTTGTTTTTGCACTTACTTTTATTTATTGAAGTTCTGCAAATCTAGTCTGTACAGTCGACTCAGCTTCGTATTAGTCGACTGATCAGTCTTGTATCTGTTACTCTTTGTTTCTTCAGTCGCCTGGCTTATCTATTAGTCGACTGAACCGAGTTATTATATTTTCTTTATTTGATATTATCAGTCGACTGTCTCTCAGATAAGTCGACTGCATCGAGAGATTAAGTTTCTTTTAATTTGGCTATATCAGTCGACTGGTTCCCAACTAGGTCGACTGTGCCGAGAAAAATAATTTTATTCCGCAATTTATTTTCATTAACACTATTCACCCCCCCTCTAGTGTTTGTTGCTTAGCCTACAGGATCCAACACTTGGTATCAGAGCAAGGTTACAGGCAATGGCAACTACATCAAATACTAATCAGTACCATGAAGGACAATCTACACAACGACCACCACTATTTGATGGAACAAACTATAACTATTGGAAGTGCCGAATGCGAATCTATCTCCAATCAATCAACTACGAGATATGGCAAATGACAGAGACGGAACATACTGCTCCTACCATTCCATATGCACAATGGAATGATGATCAAAAGAGTCAGACTATGAACAATGCCAAAGCAATGAATGCTTTATTCTGTGCACTGACAAAGGAAGAATTCAACCGTGTATCCAATGCTACAACAGCATATCAAATTTGGCATACACTCGAGGTAATACATGAAGGAACAAATAAAGTAAAGGAATCTAAAATTTCTGTTCTTGTTCACAGGTTTGAAATGTTCAGAATGAAGGACAATGAGACTGTGTCTGAGATGATTACAAGATTCACAGACATTACCAACTCTCTTGTGGCGCTTGGAAAGACTTATACTCAAGCAGAGATGGTCAGAAAAGTACTACGAGCACTCACTCCAGAATGGGAAAAGAAAACCACAGCAATAGAAGAGGCAAATGACTTGTCAACACTTACTCTCGAGAATCTTGTTGGTAATCTCATGGCATATGAGGTCCAACTTGAAGATCGAAAGAAAGATACTGAATCACACCAAGCAAAGAAGAAATCATTGGCTTTTAAAGCCATGACTGACTCAGAAGATGAGGAAGAAGATGAAGAAGAAATAGCAATGTTCACTCGGAAATTCAAGAAGTTCTTAAAGAAGGGTAAGTTTCATTCTAAGAGTAAAGATTCTAATGACCCTCCTACATATTTCAGGTGCAATAAAATAGGTCATATGAAGAAGGACTGTCCCTTAGAAAATGCAAAGAACAAGGGAAAAACATCCAACTTCAAGAAAGACAAATATTCAAAGAACAAATTTGCCAAGAACAAAAAGGCGTATCAAGCCACATGGGATGATAGCGATTCATCTTCCGAAGAAGAAACGGATGAAAATAACGAAGTGGCAAATGTATGCTTTATGGCTGCACAAGAACATGTAAGTAATGATTATGATTCTGAAGATCTTCTTGATGCATTTAATGAAATATTCCAAGAATTAAAGAAAGAAAAGATTAGAGTTAAGAATCTTGAGAAAGTGAATCAAACACTTAATCAAGAAAATCTTAACCTTGATAAGGAAGTAAAATCCTTAAATTCTCGTCTTGCAAGTCTAGATACTGATCTTGAAACTCTCAAAAAGAATTATGAAGAGATTTCAAAGAATGTATCTAAGTTTAACAAAGGCAAAGAGAATTTAAATGATATGCTTCATCATCAAGTTGCATCTAGTCATAAATTTGGACTTGGTTTCAAGAAATCTTCTATAAAAGAATCTCCTGTTTTAAACACTAGTAAGACTAAGTCAGCATCTATTTCTAGTGTTACACACAAGTTATATGATTTCTTTGCAAAACCACAGGTAGTTAAATTCAGTGATAAAAGTGATACTAACGTTCGGTTAAGTCGACTGAACCATAGCACCAGTCGTCTGTCCAGAGAAAGTGGATCTCATTCCACGAGATCAAAACCTCTTATAAGTCGACCTAGTGCATCTACCAGTCGACTGATACATACCAACAGTTGACTGATAAACACTGGTAAGTCGACTGGACAGAACAAACTAGTATGGGTTCCAGTCAATATTAATCAGAATGATAGAATTGCTTATATCAATTCTTATATGCTGAATGTATGTACTTCTACCAATTATATTCCTGCTTATGGAGGAAGATCAAACTCTTCATGGGTTTGGTTTCCCCCAAACTAATAAGTTTTGGACCCAATAAAAAAGGGTACCATATTTACCTCAAATGTTTTATAGGTACCCAAGAAAGAACGCTGGATATTAGACAGCGGATGTTCAAAACACATGACAGGGCATGCCAACTTACTATCCACCATTCAGAATATAGATGGAGGAACCGTCACCTTTGGAGATAACAACAAAGGCAAAGTCATCGGTATTGGCATGGTCGGTAAAATATCTAACCCTATTATAGAAAATGTACTTTTAGTTAATGGTTTAAAGCATAATCTCTTAAGTATTAGTCAATTGTGTGATAAAGGTTATAAAATAGTTTTTGAAAAATATGCATGCTTAATTTATGATTCTACTATGGAAAAAGTTATTTTTCAAGGTTGTCGCAAAAACAATATTTATGAATTATGTTTGAATGCAATTGATTTTTCAAATGATTTTTGTTTGATAGCCTCTAACAATGAATCTTGGTTATGGCATAGAAGATTTGGACATGTGAACATGAAAAATCTCTCAAAATTATCTAAATATAACCTAGTTAAAGGACTGCCAAAATTATCCTTTAAAAAGGATAAGTTATGTGATGCATGTCAACTAGGAAAACAAATCAAATCCACTTTTAAAACAAAAGATGTAATCTCTACAAGTAGGCCACTTGAATTAATTCATATGGATTTATTTGGTCCTACTAGAGTTGCTTCTTTAAATAAAAGTAGATATGTGTTTGTTTTAGTAGATGATTTTTCAAGATTTACTTGGACATTCTTTTTAAAACATAAAAATGATGCTTTTGAAGAATTTGCACATTTTTGTAAACGTGTTCAAAATCAAAGATCTCTAACCATAGTCACTATTAGAAGTGATCATGGTGGAGAATTTGAAAATGAAACATTTACAGAATATTGCAACAAGAATGGTATAACACATTCATTTGCATTTCCTAGAGCTTCACCACAAAATGGTGTGGTTGAAAGAAAGAATAGGACTTTGCAAGAATGCGCACGTACTATGCTTGTTGAAAGCAATCTACCAAAGCATTTTTGGGCTGAAGCTGTTGCTACAGCTTGTTATGTTTTGAATAGAATTCTTCTAAGACCTAAACTAAAGAAGACTTGTTACGAGTTATTTTTTAATAAAATTCCTAAAGTCTCTTACTTTAAAACATTTGGTTGTAAGTGTTTTATTCTAAACACAAAAGATAATCTTGACAAATTTGATCCTAGATCTAATGAGGGTATCTTTTTAGGATACTCAAATAGGAGTAAAGCATATAGAATTTTCAATAAGTCTACTATGACCATTGAAGAATCAATGCATGTTACATTCGATGAATCCTTACCTTCATCAACATTAAATAAGGATGATGAAACTGATTTATCACCTTTAGATAATGTGATTACAACCTTAGAGCAAACTAATCTATCTGATAAGTCGACTGATAAAGTCTCCAAGTCGACTGACTTAAACCAGTCGACTGAAGAACAAGTCAAGTCGACTGATCCGATTGTGATATCTTCAACTTTACCAAAGTCATTCGTTGAAGTTAAAGATCATCCTCATGACTTAATAATTGGTGACATCTCCCATGGTATTCAGACACGTTCACATATTAATATGATCTCTCATACAGCATTCTTGTCAGATTTTGAACCAAAGAATATACAAGAAGCTTGTGAGAATGAATATTGGGTGAATGCCATGCAAGATGAACTAAACCAATTTGTAAGGAATGATGTATGGGATTTAGTTCCTAGACCTCCTGATCAGACTATCATTGGTACCAAATGGGTATTCAAGAATAAATTAGATGAATCAGGACAAGTTGTAAGGAACAAGGCTAGATTAGTTGCCCAAGGATATAATCAAGAAGAAGGTATAGATTTTGATGAAACATATGCTCCTGTTGCTAGACTAGAATCTATTCGTATTTTATTATCTTTTGCTTGTTTTATGAATTTTATACTTTATCAAATGGATGTGAAAAGTGCCTTTCTTAATGGGTTCATTAAGGAAAATGTTTATGTTAAACAACCACCAGGTTTTGAACATGAACAATTTCCAGATCATGTTTATAAATTGAAAAAGGCTTTATACGGTCTTAAACAAGCACCTCGTGCTTGGTATGATCGTCTGAAAACTTTTCTTTTAGAAACAGGATTTGAAATAGGTAAAGTAGACACTACCTTGTTTATCAAAAGAGTTAAGAATGATATCTTAATCATACAAATATATGTTGATGATATAATTTTTGGTTCTACTAATAATAATCTATGTCAAGAATTTGCTAATACCATGAAAAATGAATTTGAGATGAGTCACATGGGTGAACTCAATTATTTCCTTGGATTGCAAATTAAACAATCTTCAAATGGCATATTTATCAATCAAGGCAAATATGCAAAGGAATTACTCAAACGTTTTCACATGGATAGTACTAGTAGTAAATCCACACCTATGGCTACTACTACTACTCTTGACAAAGATTTATTAGGTAAGAGTGTTGATCAAAAACTCTATCGAGGTATGATTGGTTCACTCTTATATATTACTGCAAGTAGACCAGATATTATGTTCAGCGTATGTTTATGTGCTAGATATCAATCTAGTCCTAAAGAATCTCATTTAAAAGCAGTGAAACGAATTTTAAGATATATTAAAGGCACATCTGAATATGGTTTATTTTATCCACGCACCGATATTTTTCAACTTTTGTCTTATAGCGATGCCGATTTTGCTGGAAGCAAAACTGATCGCAAGAGTACTAGTGGTACATGTCACTTTTTGGGACATTCCCTAGTATCTTGGTGCAGTAAAAAGCAAAATTCTGTATCCCTATCAACCACAGAAGCTGAATATATTGCTGCAAGTTTAGCATGCGCTCAAATTTTATGGATGAAACAAACTTTGTTAGATTATGGTATTTCATTTGAGAAACCCTCAATTATGTGTGATAATACCAGTGCAATTAATCTATCTAAAAATCCGATTCAACATTCACGTACGAAACATATTGATATTCGACATCATTTTCTACGTGATCATGTTTTAAAAGGAGATATATCTTTAGACTTTATCTCTACTGATCAACAAGTAGCAGATATATTTACCAAGCCCCTTAAAGAAGATACTTTTATCAAGTTAAGAAGAGAACTTGGAATTTGTGATATTATAGATATTTGTTAAAAATCACTCTGATAAGTCGACTGTGTTTTGAATCAGTCGACTGTACTGAATTGTTATATATACGTATTTTGTTCGCGACTAAGTCGACTGATTATCAATCCAGTCGACTGGTCAGCAGATATAAGATGTTATTTTCTTCTCGACTCAGTCGACTGATATATCATACCAGTCGACTATCGCAAGATCAATCTGTCTTCAGCGACTATTCATCACAAATTTTGAGATAAAAACTTTTCACTATCTCACCCGTGACAACCCTATCTGACCGTTGATTTCATTTCCCTGTAATCTGAGCCGTCTATTCACTGTTAAAAACTTCTTTACCTGCCCCTCTTTCATACTCTTACCGATCTCCTATTTTGCCCCAATTTCAAAACCCTAGTTTTTGAAGGAGCAAGTCGACTCAAATTTGCTGCTGGTGCTCGCCTCTGTTCTGGTCTTTCGTTTTTCTTTGGTATAGTCTCTATCTCTGTTTCTCTCTAATGGCACCCAAAAGATCTAAGCGGACTCATGAGGGTAGCTCTTCTTCTCAAGACTACACTCAATATTTATTGAGTCCAGATCTTATTGACCAATGGTACCTCATTTGTACCATTTCCATCTTCCCTGGAAGGTTTGTCAACTTTAATGATCTTGCCCCTTTCAATCTCATTCCTTTATTTCAAAATAGCAGTCTTTATGATTTTCTCTCTTTAGCAAACCAACCCAACTATTATCCTCAACTAATCTATTTGTTTTACACAAATATGATAGTTGTACAAAAACCCAATGGGAATGTTCTTATCCGTTCATCTGTGAAGAATGTCAAAATGACACTCACACCGTCTAGGATAAATGAAATTTTAGGATTTGATGACGGAGGTATATTTCTTGATGACATTGTTTTAGATAATGCCTCAATTTTGTCTAAAATTTTTTTTACCTCATCATGGCCCTCCAATGACAAGTAAAAATATTCAACCAATTGCAAAGCTTGTAGCTAGAATATTAACGTATAACATCCTTCCCAAAAAGGGTAGTTATGACCACTATTCTCTAGAACTACAAAAAGCTGTGTATGCAATTTTTGGTAAAATTGATATCAATTGGGGTCATGTCATTTTTTCTCAACTTCAGCATCACACTCACTTTCTACCTTTTGGTGGCTTTTTCACTAGAGTCTTTCTTGCTTTTAGCGTTGATCTCGATTCCGAGACCAATGTTGTTTCTCGTTATGATTGCTTCGATCGTGCTAGCCTCGCACGTATGAAGCTTGTTGATAACCCTCCTAGCTCTCCACCTCCTTCTCAGGCACCTTTAGGTTCTTCTGCTAGACCTTCTGCTTCTTCTAGTTCATCTCTTCCCAACGCCAACTATGAAGATCCACGTACCATGTATGAATGTGTCAACTACCTTATGAAACATTCACAGACTGTGGATACACATCTTCACACCCTTGATTCCAGACTTGATTCCTTTGATTCCCAACTCCACCACATTGATACCAAGATTGACAACCTCACCAATCTCTTCACCTCTCAATTTCATCATCCTTCTCATGGTGACGATGAAGACTCGGATGAAGACGATTGAAGATTTTTTTTCTCTTATGTACCTTTTAATGGACTTATTTCTGTATGCAACTTTCTATTAGTCTCTTTTCTATGAAAAAGATGGTTATTATGTGCTTTTTGATGATTACAAAGGGGGAGAGATATCTGTGTTATATTTATGCTTGCTTATATTATCTGTGTTTTGTGATTTTATCATTATTATCTGTGTTATTTTGGCTGTTGCAAATCTCTGGTCAGTCGACTGCTCAAACGATTTAAGTCGACTAATACTAAACTTCTGCTACTGTATCTGTACTTATGGTGTTTTTTTTTATAAACTTTCTGATCAGTCGCCTGCCAGTTGACACAGTCGACTGATACTTGTTTTAGGAAAATGCATTCTGTGTTTTTAATAGGGGGAGCATATTCTTACTGTGCCTATATATATATATTATCTGTTATTATCAGCTATTGTGTTGTCATCATCAAAAAGGGGGAGAATATTGATTCTTGATTTTGATGATCACAACACAGTGCAACATGTGTTTATATATTACAGCTAACAATGCAGTATACATATCAAAAGACAATTCTAGCTGAACAAATGCACAAGCTTTCAAGGATACAACTCAAGACAAGGATCAAGACTTTACTCAAAAATAAGGATCAAAGACTCAATTCAACTCAAGACTCAAGACTTCAAGCTCAAATGTGTTATATTGTTGTGTCTTGTAAACATTGTAATGTACTTTCCTGTTGAGTCTTTAGTCTGATGTAAAGCCTTGTCAACACACACACACACACTTAACAATTTCATAATGTGTGTCTCTAAAAAACCCCTCAAAATAAGTCAAAACAGTTTGAAGAATTTTAGCTTTTAAGTACCAGTCGACTTAAGCCTATGCCAGTCGACTGATAAGTACGAAACTGTTTTAAAATTATTCAAACTCTGATCAGTCGACTCATATGGCAACCCAGTCGACTGATCGAGAGCTTTTTGACCGTTTTCTGATTTTCAAAAATGAACTCTTTCAAATTCAAACGGCTTGATCCGTTGGTTGACAGTTATGTAACTGCTTTCCAACGTTCAAAAGAACAAAACCCTTTATATAGAGGTTCTTCTCAAACAGAAAACTTACTTGATTTCTGACATAAACACCCGAGCACTCTTGAGAAAAATTTAAGTGATTTTCTGTGAAAAACAAAGCTTTCAAGTTCACATACTTTGGTTCTCTACACTCAGTCCAGTATAGCATTGAATTCGCTTTGGACTGAGTATAGAAGTCAACCTAATTCTTTAGCCACGTGCATCAACACATACAACAACAAGGCTATAGGTTGATTGTAAAATTCCTCTTGTATTCTTGCTCTCGGTTGGAGAGTGTTTTTGACTCTTGGTTGTAGAGTCGGTGTCTTTTCACTCTTGGTTGAAGAGTGGGTCTGCTTTCTCTGGTTGAGAGAAAGGACTACGGGTTAGACAAGGTTGTTGTCTTGAACGCCGTAGGGTATTCTTGTATTTATTTTTCAAGAATAGTGGAAATCTCAAGTGGGTTGCTTGGGGACTGGATGTAGGTCGGGAGGACCGAACCAGGATATATCTTGTGTACTCTGTGATTGGTTGTCTTGTTTTTGCACTTACTTTTATTTATTGAAGTTCTGCAAATCTAGTCTGTACAGTCGACTCAGCTTCGTATTAGTCGACTGATCAGTCTTGTATCTGTTACTCTTTGTTTCTTCAGTCGCCTGGCTTATCTATTAGTCGACTGAACCGAGTTATTATATTTTCTTTATTTGATATTATCAGTCGACTGTCTCTCAGATAAGTCGACTGCATCGAGAGATTAAGTTTCTTTTAATTTGGCTATATCAGTCGACTGGTTCCCAACTAGGTCGACTGTGCCGAGAAAAATAATTTTATTCCGCAATTTATTTTCATTAACACTATTCACCCCCCCTCTAGTGTTTGTTGCTTAGCCTACAGGATCCAACAGTTTCCAGGACTCATCATGGGCATTATGAGTTTTTAGTGATGTCGTTCGGGGTGACGAATGCACTAGCAATATTCATGGATTTGATTTACATTCAGGTCTACAGTCGTTCACCAACTCGTTCGTCATGGTATTTATCGACGATATTCTGGTGTACTCGAAGACAGAGGAGGATCATGTTGAGCATTTGGCAGAAGTTCTGAAGAAGTTGCAGGAGTAGCATCTCTATGCCAAGTTGTCGAAGTGTGAGTTCTGGCAGTCGGAGGTGGCATTTCTGGGTCACATCCTTTCTAAGGAGGGAGTGGCTACGGATCCTCAGAAGATTGAGGCGGTGAAGAGTTGGCCTAGACCAATGACTGTGAAGGAGGTCCAAAGTTTTTTGGGGTTGACTGGCTACTATCGGTGGTTCATTCAAGGTTACATACAGATAGCAGTCCCATTGACGGGTTTCATAAAGAAGAATATGGAGTTCAAATGGACGGATAAATGTGAAGTCAGTTTCAAGGAATTGAAGGGGAAGTTGACGAAAGCACCTATTCTTATGTTGCCGCGAGCAGGTGTGGATTATGATATCTACAGTGATGCATCTTTCAGAGGTTTGGGTTGTGTTCTGATGCAGGAAGGGAAGGTCATTGTGTATGGGTCGAGGCAATTGCGTCCTCATGAGAAGAATTATCCGACAAATGATTTGGAGTTTGCAGCCATCATTTTTTCCTTGAAGCAGTGGAGGCATTATGTGTATGGTGAGAAGGTCAGCATGTATACAGATCACAGGAGTTTGAAGTACATCTATTAGCAGAAGGATCTGAATCTACGTCAGAGGTGGTAGTTGGAAGTTTTGAAGGACATTCGTCCTGAGATCAAGTATCACCCAGGAAAAGCGAATGTGGTTATCAATGCACTCAGTCGGAAGGTTAGTCTATCTTGTTTAATTACGATGCAGAAGGGGCTGGATGAGGAGCTAGATCGGGCAGGTATCGAAGTGGTACTGCGAGGATTGGGGGCATCTTTGGCACAGTTGCGACTTCAGCCTACTCTGAGAGAGCGGATCATTGAGGGCCAGAAGTCAGATGCACAGATTTTGAAGATGTGAATAATTAATACCACCTAGTGCTAGCTTACCCTCCTACCGATCTTGAACAACATACCGAGAACGACCGCTCATATTGACCACTTCTCAAAATCAATAAATCACTTTCATCACTTGCCAACACCTGGGTCTTACTTAGCCTCTAGAATCAACATCTTTTCATGTTCAACATCATGGGTTATTCATACCCTCATTATGCATATATTCAATTTAATTTATTCACATCTCATTTAATTCTTTCATCCATTCTCCTATTTTATCAGTCATGAAGTAGGCACTTGTTGGTTAATCACACAGCTACTCACTTTAATAATTCACAATGTTCCTTTAATTAATAAAACCTCTTTTCACATTCATCTATACTTCATTTATCATTCTCAATACAAAAGTTATTTAAGATTTTAAAAATACAATCTCTTAAAGATTTATCACTAGAAATCTCCGATTTTAATCTCTTAATCGTGGGTTTGATTTTATTATTAACCAACTCTTAAAATCTTTAATCATGTACATCTTCTTTCAAAACTTGGATTCAAAAACTCATCTAATATATGAATATATTTCTTAGATATAATATAAAATAATTCTCTGGTGTTCTAAAAATATTTCTATAATATTTTTATAAAATTTCCCAATTTTTAAAACTTGAAAAAAAAAATCAAAAAATAAAACTCAAAAAAGGGGAACAGCCGAGCCAAACCCAGGCTCGAACCCGTGATCAAGGAACCCCCCCCCCGCCCGGGGTGACACGTGGCAGCGCGTGGCGTGCTGACGCCTAAGCTAGCCACGAGAGCCAACACCAATTCTAATGATATAGGGGTTTAAATTCTTATAACCCAATTCTCTGATTATCCATTATTTTTAACTCAATCGTTTATTTTGAATTCTATTCTTTTCTCTCAATTTAATTTTTCATAAAATAAATTCTTAGACTTCCAGAGATGATAACCTTGATTTTATCCATATTAGAATTACGTTTTACACAAATAAATCTGAATTGTAATTTTTTTGAGCTTTCATAAACATACACTTTTATTTATCATCAAAACACCTAACATGAATATTTTTATTTCCTTTTAGTAATTCTCATCTCCCAATAGATTTTATAATTCACCCCTAATATTTACACAATTTCTTATGCACAAGTTAACAACTTTATGTATATATATGCACAATTCATATAATCTAATCATGGTATACTATTTGTGCCTAGCAACATTCCAACACGCTTTAAATAGAGTTTCAATTGACAACCTAACCATTCCATGATGAAACTTTCAATTAGCATGCATAAATTACCCACATTTCATTACTACTAAAATTTCTAGATACTAACACAACATGCAACACAAAATTTACTAGAGAACTCATGCCAGTTGTCAATTCAAACATAAACTATCTACACATGCATTCTACAATAATTCAGAAAGCAAAAGAGACATCCACTTATTCTTGATGCAAAAAATGTAAATAGAGCTCCTAGAAAAATTGCTCCAAGCTCTAACACAAAGCTAGCCTCCTCCTCCTTAGCAATGAAGAAAAACCGAAAGCCTCCTTCCTCTCTTTAAAAAATAAAAAATAAAAATCCGAGACCTCTCTTTCTTTTCCCTTTTTTGTTTTCTTTTGATTTTTGTGTTGTTCATACTAAAGGAGGGGGGGTATTTATAGGATTATTGTGTGGTTGAGAAGACTCCCACTACTCAAATAACTACCCTACTCACCCACACACTCCTTCCACTCTCCCCTCTTCTCTTTTAATGGCCAGCCAAGTCCTCTTGGTTCACTCACGTGCACATGCACCCAATGTGCACACTTCTCATTCTTTTATTAATGGTTATTAATTTAATTGTAGGTGTTTGTTATATGACAAGTGTGGTAGCTTTTTTTAAATGTGTAATTAAACATGGAATTTAATCATGGGCTTCTGTTTTTTTATTATTATTAATTTTCTAGTGGGCTTTAAAATAGATTTTAAACCTAATGGGTTTTAATTAAAATAAATAACATAAGTGTAACAAATAAAATGAGAAGAAAAAAATGTGCATGACTTTTAGAAAATTTTAGGGACTAAAATGCATAAAATTTTACGTGCAATGCACGTGCAAAAAATATTAAAATTAATTTATTTTTCGGGGATGTTACAATTTTTAATATATATATATATATATATATATATATATATAGAGAGAGAGAGAGAGAGAGAGTCCCATTCCGTTGTGCACTAGACATGGTGTGCACACGGCCTTGGGGCCTTCGTATCGACGAGCTGATCCGTTCGCATTGATCTACACATCTAAATTAGTCTAAATATGTAATTTCAATTCATTTGAAATTTATTTCCTATCCATCATGTCACTATAAAAAATAAAAATTAAATATTCAGCCGTACAATTTTGTAACACTTCAATGCATAGGCAAATAAATTCCAAAAGACTTGATTTTACATATTTAGACTAATTTGGACCTGTAGATCAATGTGAATGGTTCGGATCATCGATACGAAGGTCCGAAAGCCGAGTGTACATGGAGTTCACACCATGGTTAGTGCACAACGGAAGGTGGTTATTTATATATATGCGGTTGAAGGTAAATGCGGTCGACTGCCCTAGGGTGTAGTCGACTGCCGACGGCCGAAACCATTTTTGGGTTCGAGTCTGAGTGATTCGTTTAAATCCCAACTTCTTCTCCATGTTTGATCATATAACTCTCATTGTATAGTTATCTCTTTAGGATACATTGGATGATTATTGTATCAAGATATCAAACTAGGATATCTTTATATCTCTATATATTATTGTATTTACCTCCTTTGAGAGGTAAGAGTGAGAATACTTCATTGACGAGAGTTTGAGAGGTCTTCCTATTATAAACAATAAGTATCTTCGAGTGAGGTTTGAAAGATAGATAAGTTCATAGTGAGAGTAGTTGTATCTTTTGTATATTCTCTAGTTGAATATCATATCGATTATTTTTCCCCCGAATTAGGGCTAGCCTCAATCTGGAGAAAATTGTGTGCTTTGGTATGTTTGGTTTAATCTATTATTTTGTTTAGTTGTTGTTCGTAGTGATCATGTCACATAAACTCAGTAGAAAATCCTAACAATTTGTATCAGAGCTTCTGCAAAAAACCTACCTAGCCCTACCCTCAAAACATTGTCCTGGTCGATCACTTTCATAGCAACGCTCTGGGCAGCCTTTAGATTTTAGGCATGATAATAAACCTTTGTGAATGTTCCTTGCCCTAGTAATCTCCCTAGCTCATACCTTTCCAGCATTATATAGTCCTCCTGTTGTTCATTTCTCCTTTTTGATATGTAATGCTCTACTAATTAAGATATATCTACGTTTTACAACGCGCCTCGATAAAGAGGTCAGTCGTCGTCACCAAGGTGTTGATCCACCAAAACAAATATGCTTGAAATACTGAGCGATCTAACGGCTGGAGTAGCTCGAGGGCACTTTTTCCCCCATACGGAGGTCGGTGCCCCAGTAGCTCGGCAATGTGGCTCGGTAGCTTGGCACTATAGCTCGGAGCGCCTTTCTCCGAATGGGCATCTTGGCAGCTCGATAGCTCGGCAGAGTTGCTCGGTAGCTCGGCGCTTTGCAGGCTGTCAAGCTACATGGCTAAATCTGGAGCGTCCATCACAGCGCGAATCGCGGCGAAAGAGGCTCGGATCACGAGAAAACGTGATTTTTTCGTTTTGTGGTCGTGGCAAAATATGAGCCGTCCATCAGCTTTTGGTGCGAATCTTGGGACAATCTAACGGTTCAAGGAGTTTGGAGACATTTTTTCTCCAATGCGGAGGTCGGTGCCCGGGTAGCTCGGTAGCTCGGTGCTTCGTGGGCTGCCGAGCTACGTGGCTAGATCTAGAGCGTCCATCACGGTGCGAATCACGGCGCATGAGGCTCAGATCACGAGAAAACGTGAATTTGTCGTTTTGTGGTCGTGGCAAAATCTGAGTCGTCCATCAGCTTTTGGCACGAATCTTGGGACAATCTGACGGTCCAAGGAGCTCGGAGGCATTTTTTATCTAATGCGGAGGTCGGTGCCTCGGTAGCTCGGCAAAATAACTCGATAGCTCGGTGCTTCGTGGGCTGCCAAGCTACGGGGCTAGATCTGGAGCGTCCATCACGGCGCGAATCATGGCGCACAAGGCTCAGATCACAAGAAAACGTGATTTTGTCATTTTGTGGTCATGGCAAAATCTGGGCTATCAATCAGCTTCTGGCACAAATCTTGGGACAATCTGACGGTCCAAGGAGCTCGGATGCATTTTTTCTCCAATGCGGAGGTCGGTGCCCCGGTAGCTCGGCTGAGTAACTCGATAGCTTGGCGCTTCATGGGCTGCCGAGCTACGTGGCTAGATCTGGCACTTCCATCACGGCGCACGTGGCTCAGATCACGATAAAACGTGATTTTTTTCGTTTTGTGGTCGTAGCGAAATCTAAGCCGTCCATTAGCTTTTAGCGTGAATCTTGGGACAATCTGACGGTCCAAGGAGCTCAGAGGCATTTTTTCTCCAATGCGGATGTCGGTGTCCCAGTAGCTCTGGAGCGCCTTCTTCGGATGGACACCTCGGTAGCTCTGCACATCTATGGCTACCGAGCTGTGTGGCCAGTTCCTGAGTTGTTCCCGTTCTTCTGCATTATGTCATTTAACCTTCTTAATGGGCTTGAGTGGGGCCCAATACGTTAGAAACCCAAGTGTCGCCATCTTTTTACTATAAGTTCTCCCCCCTCCCCTCATCATTTCTCCCACTCTTTCACTTTTCACTCTCAGAGAAACTTTTGCTCTCGAGTTGTTCCGCTAGCGGTGATTTTTGGTCTTGGGTGGTCGTTCTAGCTATCGCGGTACGGCAAGGCGATTTTTGGTCTTGGGTGGTCGTTATATATATTTACTTTTCAAGATGTCTAGAGTGTCCTCGGATAGTGAGGCCTCTTCCTCGGGAGGTGAGAGTGAGCAGCGGCTAGTGGCTCTGTCACTTCAAGAGGAGGGGGCAGAAGTGCTAAGCCGAGAGAAGGAAAGGAGGTAGCAGGATCAGCTGTGGTCGAGCCAGTCGCTCTGCTCGAGAAGGGAAAAGGTAAAGAGTTGGCGCGGTCGGTAATTGCCGAGACGGTGGTAGAGCCCATCAGACGGGGAGGAGAAATGGGTCGGCTGCCGACATAGATATCAGGCCATGGGGTGATCAGGCAGTATACCGGTGACCTATTGACAAAGGCCATCTATGGGAGATCGGAGACGTACGAGGAGAACGAGCCGAAGGAGGTTACCGAGGTTGACGACATTGCCTCGGTTCTGACGGAGAGGGACCTGCTTCGGATACAGAAGAGTTTCGTGATAACCCCGGAGTACACCCTAATCCTCCCCAGACCTGGAGTGCGAGCGTGCACGTCTTTCACGCCTGACACGTGCATCTTTGCCTACGACGCACTGAATGTAGGCCTGCGCCTTCCCCTTCACCCCTTCGTAACCAAAGTGCTTCGGTGGTATAGACTGAGCCCGATCCAGTTCATGCGGAACATGTGGCGCCACGTGCTCAGGTTTCTGCTCCAGTGTCGGATGGCACAGGTGGAGCCTCAGCTCGTCGTTCTCCGAAGTTTGTATCGGATCAACCGGATGAGCAATACGGAGCACCGATACTACTTGTCGCCACGAAAGGCATCAAATTAATAGAGAATCCAGACTCTATCAAGTCGTGGAAGGGCAAGTATTTTTTGATTCGAGGCCCCTCGGTGTGGGACTTTCCGGCCAGGTGGAAGGAGGATGTGCCGAAGTGGGCGAAGGCCGAGCCGATGTTGACTTCAGCCGAAGCAGAAGTTGTGACGAAGCTAATCGACCTCCTGACCCTGAGCTAGAAGGATATGACCGAGGAAGTGCTCCACGGATTGGGTCTCAGTCCGATCGATCCGAGTACGCTCCGGACATCTTGTTCTTTTATTTACTCTCTATACCTTGTGTATTTTTTGTCTTAACTTTGCTTTTTCTTTTTGGCAGAGGCTCCGAACATGGACTTTAGGGCGATCATGGCCGAACGAAACAAGGCTTTCGACGGCAAGAAGAGGAAGAGGACGACCGCGGGACCTTCGTTCGGCCAACCTGCCAAAGTGTCCTCCACCGTGGTCTAGACTGTAGACCTGGCGTATCCTCAGCGATCTGCCTCGGCTACCGCTCTTCTTCCACCAACCCCGTCCGAACCCTCAGTCGAAGGCTTTTCTATCTCGGTGGCGTTGACGCTTGAGGCCCCGCCCCTCACCGAGCAGGCCGAGGCGATTCTGACCGAGGGGCACAAGAAGCTCTTCGTCCTCGACTGGTGGGTAATGAACTACGATGGCTTCTTGGGGGGCTCGGCCATGAGCATGCAGGCCTTGCGCCATCTTTCGACCCCGAAGGACCGAGCAGCAATGAAGGTGGGGACGATGGGCGGCGACGCTCTCGAGATAGCTCGGGCGACCATGTCGGTGAGTCTCTTAGTCGATTTGTTGATAATTCAAAAAAATTTCTAAGTCTTTTGCTCAGTTTTCATTGCTTCTTTTCCTCTTTTGTTTAGATCACGTGCCACTTCAGCCACCTCCTCGAGCAATATTCTGAGTAGGAGAAGGAGCTGAAGCTAATATGCGACAGGGACCGAGCCGAGAGGGCGAGAGTCGAGAAGTTGTACGAGGTGGAGCAGCGCCGCTCGGAATCCTTGGCAGCTCAGGTCGCGCACTTTGAAATGGCCCTGGCACAGGCGAACGAGAAGATCGCCTCGGAGGCAGCTCAGGCGGATGAGGAGAGGGAAAAGACGAAGAAGGCCTTGGAAGAGGTGTTGCGGGAGAAGTATGAGGCAGTGGAAGCGGCGAGGGTGGAGATAGAGGCCGAGGTGAAGAAGCATATGATGGCGAATATGGAGAAGTCCTATGCCACTGCGCTTGAGCACGTCGAGGCTCGAGTCCCCGGCTTCGATAGGTTGGGATACGGACTGTGGGGTCCGATTGATGGTGAGGACCTCGAAGCCGATCAAGAGGTCGAGGAAGAGGAAGGGGAGGAGCAGGGAGACGACGATGTTGTGGCCGACCCCGAGGCCGTGGTGGTGGAGAAAGGGGGCGACGAGGCTGTGGCCGACCCCCAGGCCGGAGCGGTGGAGGAAGGGGAGGCGACCACCGAGGAGCCTGTCACCGAGCTACCACCCAAGGTGGCCCCTTGACTGCAGTTGTCTCATATTTTCGTCTTCTTTTCTTGTATTGCCTTATAGCGGACTGGCCACCGCTTTTTTTGTAGCGATCATCTTTTATGTGAATGAAACTTTCTATTTTGACTAAGTGTTGGAAATATTTTGAATTCATTGATTATCTAACTTTTGAGTCTTGCACTATGCTCGCCTAGGCTTAGCTTTTAAACTTTGGTCTTTTAGACTTAGCCAATTTTTTTAACTCTTTCAGCTAGTCGAACCATTATCACCCCATTCTCATCTCGGCATCGTTAAGCTGGCTCTTGCTCAAACACGTGCGAAACTCTTCAAGACTGAGTCAGAGCAAAATCACTTTAGGGTGCTGCTTGCTAAACGATACTCCGAGCTAGAGCGATTAGAGGAGCAGGCTCGCGAGCCGCCCCCCGAAAGGGAGGAGAGATGCCCCTCAAGGGCTTATGACTATGACCTGAGGCAAGTAGCTCTTCGGGGTCTTCTATTCAAAACAAGAGCTAAAAGGGACGAGCTGAAGAATGTGGTGCTTGAGAAACTGTGGAGGTGGCGCAACTTCGGAGAGACATCTCGGAGGCCCAGCACGGGGTGGTTCGAGTCGATTACCCCGTTTCAAGATCAAAGTGACTGATGAAGAACTTAAAGAGCGGGTGATTGAGTTAGAGGCGGAGAACTTGTGCCTTCAGCGGTTGATTGAGGGAAGCAATGTTAGGAGTGTCTCTTATCCTCGGAAGGAGTATGCCCCAGGGAGAACTTTTCACGAGTTTGCACGCCATCCATCATCACTGGTGCGAAGGCCTGGAGACGCGCAAAGTGGGGTCACTGGTTCGTCAAAGTTTCCAAACCCGGAAAGCGGGGAGTCAAGGAAGTGCGACTTCAACAATCGAAGCCTTAAGGTGTGACCCCTACAAGCGGCACTACAGTTAGATTGGGGGCCGAAGGTGCAACCCAATCCACTGGTGTACAGTCTTCAGCGGAGACGGAGAGAATGCAATATGTAGCTCGTCGACCTCAAGTGTCGCTCCGGAGGAGCATCCCCCGTCCTAAGTAGGGTGGTTTTGTAGTCTCAATACTTGTATTGTACGAGCTTTTGGTCCCGTGAGAGACTTGTACCCCAGCATAAGAGTTGTATCTTTGATTAGTCTTTCGTGAAATAAAGAAATAACTTTTTGCAAGCATTAATTTGTTCTTTGGTAGTGTTATTTTCGATAATAAACGGTTGTAGGAGCAATTCCGAATGGCGAACCACTTCTTACTCGCTTATGAGCAAGTAGACGAAGTGGAGTCGAGCCAAGTGTTGGACTATGAACTTGTCGTTTAAAAGAGATTCAACGGTTGTGGGAGTAGTTCCGAATGGCGAACCACTTTTAACTCGCTTATGAGCAAGTTGGTGAAGCGGAGTCGAGCCAAGTGTTGGACTCCGAACTCGTTGTTTAAAAGAGATTCAACGGTTGTGGGAGCAGTTTCGAATGGCAAACCACTTCTTACTCGCATATAAGCAAGTTGGTGAAGCAGAGTCAAGCCAAGTGTTGGACTCCGAACTCGTCATTTAAAAGAGATTCAACGGTTGTGGGAGCAGTTCCGAATGGCGAACCACTTCTAACTCGCTTATGAGCAAGTTGGTGAAGCGGAGTCGAGCCAAGTATTGGACTCTAAACTTGTTGTTTAAAAGAGATTCAACGGTTGTGGGAGCAGTTCCAACTAGCGAACCACTTCTTACTAGCTTAGGAGCAGGTAGATGAAGCGGAGTCGAGCCAAGTGTTGGGCTCCAAACTCGTCGTTTAAGAGAGATTCAACGGTTGTGGGAGTAGTTCCGAATGGCGAATCACTTCTAACTCGCTTATGAGCAAGTTGATGAAGCGGAGTCGAGCCAAGTGTTGGACTCCGAACTCGTCGTTTAAGAGAGATTCAATGGTTGTGGGAGCAGTTCCGAATGGCGAACCACTTCTTACACGCTTATGAGCGGGTAGATGAAGCGGAGTCGAGCCAAGTGTTGGACTCCAAACTCATCGTTTAAGAGAGATTCAACGGTTGTGGGAGCAGTTTCGAATGGCGAACCACTTCTAACTCGCTTAAGAGCAAGTTGATGAAGTGGAGTCGAGCCAAGTGTTAGACTCCGAATTCGTCGTTTAAAACAATACACTTGAGGTATTACACAGAGATAAACTGGGCACAAGAGAATTATTATTGTAAAGAAAATCTTTATTAAATACTGCTAATCGGCCGCTTCTAGGTTGCGAGCCATTATTACAATAGAAAAACAAATAGAATAGCCTTAAAACTGATGTTGCTTGGAGAGGTGTTCAAACACCTTCTTGGTACTTCAGTAAATAATCGGCATTCCATGTTCTTGGTATCTTCCTGCCCCCCAGGTCTTCAAGTTGGTACTGTAGCGCCCCAAATTCCCATACCGGGAACCTGCGACCCTACTCCAGGAGTCGAACTTCAAAATAGCCAAATCACAGAAAGTACAGGAAAATTTAAAACTTTTATTCCATATACATATTACATTTACAAGTGTTACAATGTCCAAATAAAAATTACAATATTTACAACAATATAACAGTACTTGCATATGTCCCTTGGATCTTGGACCAACTCGAGCTCTATAGTACCTGTAGATCGGTTCCGGATACCTACAAGGTAGGGAACGTCAGTACTTCAACTGACACAGAGCTGATGATAACAGTGATCCTCTAAAATTCAATCACAACCAATAATTTATGTAAAATAGAAAGGTGAAGTGCCAAAACAAGGGTTTAATGGATTCAGGTTCTAGTGCAGTGTTATGACATGACCTTATGACTAGATGTAGCAAATTCACATGCCTGACTCTAATTCAAGCAAGACTTTGGAGCACGAATGCATCCCATAATACATACGCCCTTAAATCTAGCCGTCTTCCTCTACAATTTAGGGATTCAAACCCTCGCCATGCACCATACTCTTGTACTCAATCCAGTTCCCAATAGATTGTCCATCGTCCAAGGAGGTTGCAGTAGGCCAGTCTAGTTCCGCCCCTGCAGTGCCCAAGTAGTCACCGCCACTTGGTACCCGCGTACGGACCTCCTCAGAAAGCTGCGTTGAATTCGGTCACCCGACCGATTGATTCCCCATGTCCACCTATGGACTTAGGCATGCGTGTTCACCCCTGACTCGGGTTATGAACTTATATATATACCAAAACACAAAACCCCCGTGCATAGGGACGTGAGCACATCGGGAGGTCAAATCCTCCTGGCCTCCCGTACCTTACTCTGGTAAAGCTTTGGGAATTAACAGATCGAGATACGAGCCAAGGACTTAATCCATGAGTGCCGAAAACGTATCCCTACGACTGGAAGGTACAACACTGACTATGGTTTACTAGGACTAATGCAATTTCCCAACCCCTTAATATGCCTTTCTAACCCCTGTCTTACTCTAATTACTTCGGGTAAGATAAAATTGCCTCCACACTTGCCTATCAACCTCTGGCCCTGGCGACACCGGTCCGATTTGCCACTTCCCCGGCTAGGAATTGTCCAGCCTCCCGGTCTACATTTGCCGCTGCCCCGGCTATGAATGTATGTTCACCCTGTGAACTTATAATAATGGCATGGCTCGGATGTCCTACGCTTGACGGAAGTTTATAATGTAGGGTTGACAGGTGCAGGGTATCCCTTACCCTAGTGACTAACTCGAGTCATATATCCCACTTTGGGAGTCAACAACCTCAATAACAGACATCAACCATCCCTAGACAAGAGTCATCGACTCTGATAGTTCACACGGGAAATGTCCTCACAATACTTAGTCAAAACCAAGACTAAGCGACCTACGGGTTTCTGCCCGAAACTTAAAATGGTCATAACTCTCTCGATACAACTCCGATAGGAGTGTACAAGCCCAATCCGGAAAGGTAAGATCCTAGGCTACAACTTCCTAGTTGATCATGAACTCAATTTCAAACATCTAGGTCCTCAAAATAGTCCCTCAAGCCTCAGCCTGCGTGCTTCCTGTACACGGGCTGTACCTTACCGGTAGCACAAAACCCTACTCGTTCATCAGAACGTCACAAACCCAATTTCTATAGAAGGGTGTGGGTGTTCTCAACAACTCTCTAGTTGGTCATGAGTCCAAATTATACCATTAAGTCACCCTAACACACACATCTCTCACCGATGCACCAATTCACACAATGGGTCTCTCCAAATCAGAGCACTCAGATCCACTCTAGGTCTCTGTCTAGTCTTACAAAAATCACAGTAAATCAACCCTTTACTGGATATGCCTCAAATTGGTCTTGTTGGAAAGTCTAGGTGTCTACAACAACTCTCTAATGAATCAAGTTCTCAAAATGTGCTCTTAATGAGTCTCAAATGCCCAATCTCTACAGGGTATCCAAACTGGCTGAAACCAGCATAACACATACTCATAAAATCATATTAAATTCCGTACTTATCCAAATGACACAAAATTTATGGTGATGAAACTAGAGATCTTACTAAACAATATGCAAAAGACCCCATGTCAAAACTCCAAATATACAGTGAGTTCTATCTATTTCAACTTAGCACAGAAACCATCAAGTTCTTTAGTTCAGCTTCAGCTACTGATTAAAGATAGATTTTTCTCTAGCCTATAAACTCACCCAAATAATTTTCTAGTTTTTTTATAGAATCTAGATGCATGCAGGAATACAGGGTAAAATTTTCAGATCAAGAGCATGCTTCAATAAATAATGAAAATTACTACAACATCAGACATTCTGTTTGTCAATTGCTGAATCTGCCTTACGACATAGTTCTACCATTCGATTTTATTAAAATATTAAATGACCATAGAAAAATCTGAAATAAATCGTGAACAATATACACATATATATGAACAATCCCTACAAATTTCATGGTCTAATTCTTTGTATTTTGCTCTCGAAAAAATCTTCAAAATTGCATTCTGACTAGTTTTCTAGTTTCAGTTCTGATTTCAACTTTCAACTCTTAGATGATCATCCTAGTACATCCTATCATACATGCATGCAAGCAAAATAAATTAAAAGATAAGAAATGAAGGTTTAGAGTAACTCCCCACCCTTGGTTGTAGTAGAGGAATTGATCTTCTCATGCTTCCTTCCTTGAAAAATCTTTCCTTGAGTCTTCTTCGTCACTTTCTCTTCTTTCTCTCCTATTTTCTCTTGAAAGGGTTTCTGAAATTTCAAGAGCAAAGAGGTGGAAAAGAGTGTAGAAATGAAGGAGAAGGGAGGGGGGGTATGTCCGGTTTTGAGCTAGGTGGGGGGGGGAGGGGGGGTAGGGTAGGTTGTAGGTGGTTTTGGATCAAACCATGGCTTCTAGCCCATGGTTTGGTGGTTGTTGTGTTGGATGCCCAACTTAAGGGTAAATGCGTTCCAACGAGTACGAGACGAGCGGTTTATCGAGCGCACGCAATATATATCCACTATAGTATCATACAGTGTTATATTTGCATGGACGTTGTACCGAAATCTAGCGTTTGTACTAATATCGGTCCTTCTCGTTCTCGTATATCTTTAGAATGCAATCCTCCCATGAAACGTCCCGTAACCTTAACCATACACCACGATAGAAAAATCGACCCATAATACTGCAATCAAGTGTACGCATACGGACAATATACATACACATATATATATTCAGGTATCGTACAATACGGGGTGTTACAGGTATGGTTCGGGGCGAACTACTCTGGAGACCTTGTAGGGTCCTTCCCAATTTGGGGCTAGCTTGCCCCTTTTGCTGAGGAACGAGATGGCTAGCTTCCTGAGGACTTAGTCCCCCTCCTTAAGATCCGTAGGATGGACTGTTCTATTGTAGGATTGCTCGATCCTTCTTCGATAATTCTCTTGCCGAATCGAGGCTCTCTTGCGGAGTTCATCGATGAGATCCAGATTAGCTCGGTGTTACTTTGTATTCTGCTCTTCATTGTACGCAATTAGGCGGGGGGATGGCAAACCAACCTCTAAGGGGATTACTGCCTCGAAACCGTAGGTGAGGTTGAAGGGAGACTCTCTTGTAGGGGTTCTCTTTGTAGTGCGGTAGTTCCACAGTACGAAGCTGCTCTACCCATAATCCTTTAGCCGACTTACTTAGTTTCTTCTTTATGCCCGAGAGTATTTGCCTATTGGCATTCTCTACTTGGCCATTGGATTGAGGGTGGGAGGCAGAGGAGAACCGCTGCTGAATGCCAAGGTCTTCCCAAAAGGAGCGGAATGTTGTCCTCGCAAATTGTGTTCCGTTGTCTGTCACCAAGACTCGGGGTATGCCAAACCTGCAGATCACGTTCTTCCAGAAGAATTGTTGCACCCTGTTCTCAGTAATAGTTGCTAGTGGTTCGGCCTCAATCCACTTGGAGAAATAGTCGATCGACACGACTAGGAACTTGTGCTGGCCTGGAGCCGGTGGGAACAGACCTAGCAGGTCCATTCCCCACATTACGAAGGGGGTTAGACTTGAGAGGGAAGAGATTTGAGCTTGCGGTAGGCGACAGATAGTGGAGAATTATTGGCAGGGGCCACCTAGTCGGACATGTTGCTCGGCGTCCCGAAGGAGGGTAGGCCAGAAGTGCCCATAATTCAAGACTTTGAGGGCGAGGGACCTTGATCCCGAATGGGCTCCGCCTATCCCTTTGTGGAGTTCTTTCAGAGCATACAGGGTCAAGTAGGGTCAACCATCTACTTGGGTGTAGGAGCGTTTGTACAAGATTCCCTCAATGAGGGTGTACCGCTCCGCTCTGGTTCGGATTCGGCGAGCTTCTTTGGGATCTTGGGGAAGGCTCCTGTCTTTGAGGAACTCAACTAAAGGCCTCATCCAGTTATCTTCGAGTTGGACCGGTAGCGACTCCATTGAGTCGGGGGCTTCTTCTTCGATACTGGGCCTTAGTAGAACTTCGATCAAGACGGTCTGCTCGAGCCCTTGGAGGGAGGAAGAGGCTAGTTTCGTTAGGGCATCTGCCTGGGCATTCTCCTCTCGGGGGATCCGCTGGAGTTGTGCTTCCTCGAATGAAACCATGAGACTTTTGACCTTGGCTAGGTACTTGGCCATACGGCCGTCTTGTGCCTCGTATTCTCCTAAGACCTGATTCACCACGAGCTGAGAGTTGCTGAACATTCGAACATGCTTTGCCCCTGCCTTGCGAGCCATGCCCAGGCCCGCTAAGAGGGCTTCGTACTCGGCCTTGTTGTTAGAAGCCTTGAAATTGATGCAAAGGGAGTATTAGAGGTTGAAGTCATCTGGGCCTGCCAGGATAACTCTGGCTCCGCTTCCTTCAGCGCAAGAAGACCCATCCACATACACCGTCTAGATGGGTGGCCCATTTACCGCTTGACTGGCCTTAAGGATCGTGCTTTCCACTATTAACTCGGCTAGCGCTTGAGCTTTAATGGCGGTCTGAGGCTGATAGGATATGTCATGTTGACTCATCTCGATTGACCACTTCATGAGACGTCCTGAGGTCTCGGGCTTATACAGGACCACCGAATGGGATTAGAAATAGGGACGAAGCTTTCGGACTGCCATAACCAGGGAGTAGGCTATCTTTTCCAACCTCAGATAACGGAACTCGGCATCTCTAAGGACCTTGCTCATGTAATAGATAGGCTTCTATGCCTTGTATTCTTTCCTCACTAGGACAGCACTGAGGGTCTGTTCGGAGGTGGCGAGGTAGAGGTAAAGGGTTTCCTCGGGTGTTGGCATACTGAGGAGTGGGGGGTTGACCAAGTAGGTTTTGAGTTGGTCGAACGACTCTTGCTGCTGCTGGCCCAACTCGAAGCCCTTAGCCCCTCTGAAGGCTTTGAAGAAGGGGAGACACTTTTCCCCGAACTTGGATAGGAAGCGCCCTATAGCCGCGAGGTGCCCAGTGAGCTTTTGCACTTCTGTCACGTTTGAGGGGGGAGCCATATTGAGTATGGCCTTTATCTTCTCTCGGTTGGCCTCAATTCTCCTCTGGCTGAGCATAAAGCCCAAGAACTTACCCGATGAGACCCCGAATGCACATTTATTCGGGTTTAGTCTCATGTTATGCCTCCTTAGCACGTCAAATGCCTCTTGGAGGTCGGCGACATGGTCAGACCCACTGATGCTTTTCACCAACATATCTTCGACGTAAACCTCCATGTTTTGCCCGATCTAACTTTTGAAGACCTTATTGATAAGACGTTGTTAGGTGGCACCAGCATTTTTAAGCCCGAAGAGCATCACTCTATAGCAGTAGAGGCCTTGATCCGTGAAGAAGGACGTCTTCGGGATAGCTGGGGGGAACATTCGGATTTGGTTGTATCCGGAGAATGCATCCATGAAGCTCAGCAGCTCATGGCCCAAAGTGGCGTCGATCAAGGTGTCAATGCTAGGAAGTGGGAAGTGATCCTTGGGGCATGCCTTGTTTAAATCTGTGAAGTCGATACAGATCCTCCAAATTCCATTAGTCTTTTTGACCATCACAACGTTGGAGAGCCACTCTGGGTAGTTGACCTTCTGTATGAATTGGGCTTTGAGGAGCTTCTCCAATCCTCCTTTATGGCCTGCTAGCGCTCGGGGGCAAACTTGCGTCTCTTCTACTGGATCGGTCTGGCCCCCAGATTGACACTTAGATGGTGGACGAGGAGCTCTTCGGAGATCCCCAGCATGTCAGCTGCTGTCCAAGCGAAGAGGTCATGGTTTCTCTTTATGCACTGGACTATGTCGAAGCAGAAGACAGAAGGGAGGGTTTTGCTGTTTAAGAATTTGTGGGTCGGATCTTCCTCCGAGAAGAGCACTTCCTCTAGCTCGTCTACCGGCTCCTACATAGGTTGGGTGTTCCCCTGGGGAATCTCAAGGGCCTCGAGGGAGAGGACGGGTCCTCCAGTCGAGGTCATATAGTATTTGCGGGCCGTTTCCTGACTTTCACTTACTTCTCCCACGCCCACTTTGGTGGGAAACTTCATCTTTAGATGGTAAGCCGATGGGATGGCTTCTAAAGCAGCTAGGCCCGGTCGACCTAGGATCACATTATAGGCGGCTTGGACGTCAACCATCATGAAGTCCATCGGCTCCGTTCGGGTAGTAAGAGCTTTACCAGCGGTTACGTCGAGGGTTATAACACCCTCGATCGTCACTAGTACTCCCATGAACCCATGGAGAGTGTAACCGGCGGGCTTGAGTCTGTCCCTTGATAATTGGAGCCTTCGGAAGGCCTCTAGAAAGCGGATGTTGATAGAACTGTCATTATTCACTAGGACCCTTTCTACCTTGAAGTTGTCCATGTGGAGGTTGATCACCAATGCATCACAGTGGGGGGTTCGGACACCTTCCAGATCATCATTCGAGAAAGTAACTGGGACTCCAAGACCTTTGGGAGGGGGAAGGCTATGCACCGAATTGACTTCCCTGACGAAGGCTTTTCGGAAGGAGTTGGAAGTTCCTCCCATTGGACCTCCGTGGATGAGGTGCAAGATGCGGTCTTCGTCGAAGTCGGGAGTCTCCTTGCGCCTCTCGGGCCACTTGTTAGCCCCCTTGGGGGGTGGAGGATCATCGGCACGGTTCTTTTTTACAAATTTGGCGAGCTGCCCTCTCTGAATGAGGGCTTCGATCTCGTTTTTAAGGGTCCGACATTCGTTGGTGCCGTGGCCATGGTCTCGATGGTAGCGACACCACTTCTCTTTATCCCTCTTCTTCTGAGGAGTGTTCATCCTTGGGGCAGGTGGCAGAATTCCTTCTTTCTCAACCTCCATAAGAATGGCCGAGACATTGGCATTGAGAGGGGTGAATTTCTCAAATCTGGGAGGTGGACGACGCTGACCCCCGTTGTCCTTTTGAAGCTTTTTAGCTCCCTCGTCTTCAGTGGCCTTCCTCTTACCTCCATAAGATGACCCTTCGAATGTAGGGAGGTGAACAGCTTCCTCTGCCCGGATGTACTTCTCACTTCGGAGAAGAAGCTCAGAGAAGTCTCATGGGGGCTTCTTGGCCAGGGACGACCGGAGGTCAGCGTTGAGGACATTGGATTGAAAGGCGGCTGAGGTGACCGACTGATCGAGGGAGGCGATGGACCTAGCCTCCGCGGTAAACCGCTTGACATAGTCCTCAGTTTCTCGCCCTTCTTCTGACTAAGAAAGAGTAGTGAAATACTCATCTTTTCGGAGCGGCAGTTGCTCACGAAATGGGTTATAAAAAGGGCCTCGAATTGGTCGAAAGAGAAGATGGAGGACGGGACGAGGCGGGAGTACCATTCTCGAGCCGGCCTTTGAGAGTGGTCGGAAATGTCTTGCATAGGAGGGCATCAGAAGCCTGATGGATCATCATGAGATTTTTGAAACTCTCGATGTGATCCATGGGGTCTGATTCCCCCGTGTATGTCTCGAACTACGGAGACTTGAAATTTGCCGGAACGTGGGCTTCCATGATGGTACGAGAGAATGGAGACCTGCTTGGACGAAGGGTCCTCCCTCTTAGTTCCTCATCCCTATCGAGTTGGCCGAGGCGCCTCTCCATCTCGTGAAGATGGAGGCAGACAGCATCCTCCTTTCGACGGTATCCTGGTGAGCCTCTAGACTTATCTTTGTACGAAGGGGAACATGGCCTACGATGACGGTAGCTCAGAGACTGGTGAGGACTGGGAATGTGATGGTGGTGGCTCGGAGCTTGAGGAAGACTTTGGGATCGATGGCGAGGGCTTCGAACCGGCTCAGGAGTGGGGAACCCTCTGGATATTATTGTTGTTGTTTGGCAGGGCATTAAGGGCCCGCAAGACTGCTGCCTTGAAAGTCTTGGAATTCTGCTCTGGTGATGGGTCCGTTCTGATCCCTTTGGGCCTGTCGACTAGCGGGCGAATGGTTTCCCCTTCGACGGTACTCGGGGGACTCCCTCTGCCTCCTAGGAGAAGGGGACCTCCTGCGGTCGCGGCAGCGAGGAGATCGAGCCTTTGGACGTTCTGAGCGGGAGCCTCCCTCTCGGGCCCGCCTCTCATCCAAATGGCGGCAAAGGTCTTCCTCCTTCTGCCGGTTGATTATGATGTTGCGGAGATCTTCTGATGGCCAAGGGTTATGGGATGCCATGGAGTCAGTGGAAGGGTTATGTACCGAGATATGATCGCAGTGAAGAGGTTGTTTCTGGGGATTAGGACGAGAGGTCCCTACATCAGCGTTCTAGGGCCTGGATAGAGCCTGCTGGGGTTAAGGATTTTGAAGAGGAGGCTGCCCCTGCTGTAGCGGCTGAACAGGTTGAGGAGGGAGCTGTCCCTATTGCTGACGGGTTGGACGGGTTGGAGGGGAGCCTCCAGTTGCAGTTGGGGAGGAATGGGAGTGGGTCTATGGTTAGAGGCCGTAGATCTTACTTTCCTTGGTGGCATGGCTGGAGGCGGTCTTGACGAGTGGGAGAGGTTGGACTGCTATTAGAGTGTTCCCACAGACGGCGCCAATCAGTTGCCACTGAAATCGGTGGGGGGGCAAGCAGATAGATTTGTGGATTCGAGGAAAGGGGAATAGTCAAACCTGAACGACTTCACCGCAGTCTGACCGAGATCCTTTTGCCGTTAACCTATAAAAAGTGCGAGACACCGGAGTTAATTCCGGCGACGCACCCTCCAATGCTCTTGTCAGTAATCTGAATGATTAAGAAAGAGCTTGAATTGGCAAAAGATTGATTACCCTCTTATGGTGGGGGGGGGGGGGGGGGGGGTATTTATAGCCGCCTTAGGAGTCAGTTTTGGGATAAGATCAAATCCCTACTTCCAGATGTAGATGGATAGAAGTGGTTAAAACCACTGTTCGAGGATAATCATGAATCTGAATCCTCCCATATCCAATCTGAGTGGGTTTCTTACGGGTTGGAACCCGTACCCAATAAGACAGGTCCGTTTATGGATTATTGTGCTTTGACAAAAGGCCAAGTTCCCATTTTAGACCTGTTTACAGGTGAAATTACCATTTTACCCCTGAACTTTAAGATTCATTCCCGATTCGAACGGTCCCGATTTAACCCTATTTTTAGCCATATCAATAATCATAATAAATTGTGCAAGAACACAACCTTCTGCAATCAGATTATCAAGTAGAGTATGCAATCAAGCGAAGTAACTAATGAGCCATATTTCGAGTTGACTGCTCTCTCAGACTGTCTACTCTCTATTTCGAGTTGGAGCATTGTAGTCGACTGCCAATGTGGTAGTCGACCGCAATATGCAGGCGGATGGACAACAGATTGGCTTGGCCTTGGGTAATTTTTCTTGGAGTTCAACTTCTTCTCCAATAAAGATGTACATCTCTTATCGTATGGTTATCTACTTAGGATACATCGGATTGTTATTGTATCAAGATACCAAAGTAGGATTTCTCTAGAACTCTATATATACATGGTAACGTCCCCTTTGAGAGGTAAGAGTGAGTATTTCATTGAAGAGAGTTTGAGAGGCTTCCAATTGCAAATAACAATTATTTTCTAGAGAGGTTTGAGATATAGATAGGTTCTTGATGAGAGTGATTGTAACTCCTATATCTTTCTTTAGTTGAATATCATCTCGGTTATTTCTCTCCCGGATAAGGGTTCGCCCAAACCGGGACAAATTGTGTGTTTTTGATGTATTTAGTTTGATCTGCTATTTTGCTTAGTGATTTGTATTGATCCTATTGTATAACTCAATAAAATCCGGCTCAAAATTTCTAACAGTAAGTTGATCAATATATTTTTGAACAACATCCCTTACAAAGGAGCAGTATATTGGTAAAAGTTGTGTGTTATTGTGAAAGCTATATGTTAGGCACACATCATGACCTTACATCCACCAGTGAATTGGAGACACCATTAACATTTATATATTCTACCTTTTCCGTTCAGCCTTGAATGATGACTTCGCAGCGAGTTCTCAATGAGAAAAAAGATCAACTACAATAAATTTTCAGAAAGACTGTATGCTAAGCTGCATAATGTCCTTTTTTTTTGTAGGTTCTTCACATAGTGTTAGATTACCACAGTATACTTGCAGGATGGGAAAACAATTGAATCACATGTCTAAAACCATCTCCAACCCACTCCAAAATGGAGTGAAAAAGTGAGTTTGAAGTTTGGATTTCACCTCCAACCCAACACCATCTTCCACTCCATTTTATAGTGGATGGCACTGAATGAACAGTGGCGTGCCATATATGGCATGCTACTATTCATCCAGTGCCATTCTTTTCCCTTTTTTTTGGCAATTGAATCACATGTCTAAAACCATCTCCAACCCAGTCCAAAATGGAGTGAAAAAGTGAGTTTGAAGTCTGGATTTCACCTCCAACCCAACACCATCTTCCACTCCATTTTATAGTGGATGGCACTGGGGCGTGCCATATATGGCGCGCTACTGTTCATCCAGTGCCATTCTTTTTCCTTTTTTTAATTTTTTTAAACCCCCCCCCCCCCAAATTTTATGTTTTATTTTTTGCCCAATTCTATATTTTCTAAACACAATTAATTACTTTCTACTCCCAAATATTAAAATTTATTTTAATTGTGTTCTATACATTACTTATAATTGAATGTTATTAATTTTATATTGATTATAATTAATATTTAGAAAATAATATAAAATGTCAATTACAATATATAAAAACATCAAACATTTATATATATTTTTAGTATTTGTATTCATGTTTAATAATTGAATGTAATATTTTTGTTTACATTTGTTTTAATTAATGCAAAATTATTTTTTAAGTAATATATTATTTGTAGACTGGTCATTTTATAATAAAATATAATTTATTAATGTTAAATAATGAGGCATATTGTTGGATCACTACGGGAAAAAAATTGTATGTGGCCAATTACATCTATATATTATGCTAATAGGAGTGAGAATGTACTCCCTCTCTTCTTTCTCCAATTTGAAACAGAGAAATGAGAGCAAAAATAGGAATTCACACATACTTCAACACGTGGACACACCCAGCCACCACCTCTGCTCAATTTTCGACTGTCTGATCGTCTAAATGCGTGAAAACGTGCGTAATCGAGGCTCCCGATCATGCCACATTGCCACCCAATCACGCATGTCCAATTCACTCAGCGGGCGAGTCCATCACGTGATCAGTGTCCCAGGTCACACCACGTCACCACATTATCCTAACATCTTATTTCACTCAGGGGGCGAGCACAGGCTCGATGGGCGATCTAGATCGCTCCAAAAATTGTGCCAACTCGATAAATTAATAAAAAATTAAAGAAAATAATTTAAAATTAGGAAATTAAATTAAAATTCCAAAAAATATTATTAAATAGAGAAATTTAATTAGAAATTGTGAACCATAATAAAAATTTGGAATCTATACAATATGTTTTGCTAAACCACTTTATACAATATGTTTTGCCAACTCGATAAATTTTGAATACTTATTTTTATTCTTGGTTGGATTTAATTTCCTTTCATTGTATGGTGTGTTGTTCTTCTCTCTCTCGTGATACATTTAGCACTGATTCAGCCTTTTATTCTTATTTATTTGGCCTACAATTTGTTCTTGATCTTGTCTATTGTTTAAACCTATTTCTTGGGCTATTTGTCTCTTATTGGATTCTTTTACCCTATTGGATACTACCCGGTTCACCCAAACCTATTTTGTCCCTATTTATACTCCTTAATTTAACCCTAACCCCAATTACCAAATCCTAATACATCTCTCCTCTCTCCTAGCCGTCACCCTCTCTTTCCCCCTCATCTCGACCTAACCCCGACCTCTGCCGTCTCCGTCGTCGACTGCCGACTGCCGGTGACACCCCAAACCACTCTTCACCCCCTTCCCTTTCTGTCTTCCTCCTTGCGTCACGACCCAGCAACCCAACACCCCCCAGGCCGCAAACCCCCGCGTCGTCTCTCGTTCTTGTTCGTGTCTGTGATATCGTTGTTCGGGATCTGTTCCCGTTATTCTATTCTCTGTTTTTGTCATCTTCACTATCACGTTCACAAAACATATCTTCCACTTTTGTTTGATAAAATGCCTAAGAGAACTTTTGTCTACTTCTGCCTCTTTTTGTACAGTAATTTCGACCCTGTTAACATCAGTAAAATAAATAAGTTTGTGAACGTGATTTGCAGACTCTGATTTCTTGTTTCCAGAACTTTCGACGGATCTGAATAACGAGTTTTTATGCATGAGTTATTGTCGTTTTACTGCAAACATATCGTATTTTCCAGATTCTGAACTATATATATTCTGTATGGAATTTTATTTTAAAACTGATATTAAAAGTATAATTTGAACTCTATATTTTGCTGAGTATATTTACACATGGTTGGGACCAATCCCTAATTATTGTAGAATTAATTAATAACTCTTGTATCTCATTTCATGCTTATGAAACTAATAGACACATTTCCAAACTGCATGCTGTTCAGAAAGGAACTATGTTTTCAACCTAATTCTATTCGTTTTTTTATGAAAACTTTGTGAATAAGAACTTTAGAATTATTTGTCTATTTTTTTACCCTTTTGACGGATCTGGATTTAGAATTTTGTTTTATGAATTATCTCTATTTTGGTACTGCAGTGACGGAACTTTCAGAATCAAGATTTTGTTGCATTACTCTGTTTTCCCAATTTTTTTGACAATACTATATGTAATATAAATTCTTGATATTTTATATTTTGAAACTAGATATGTCAAGAAACCTTCTAGATTTTTCTTAGATTTAGTTATGATGATTTGAAACTATTTTCATGCTTATAAATAAGATTTTGCATTTTCTGGCTGAACATAACTTTTGTATTAAATGCTGTTTTCGACCATGTTTCTGTTGCTGATAGGTGACTTTTATATATGTGCTGGAAGCGGAAGAGAGTCTAGTTTCTAGATTTTCTGACGAATCTAGATTTGCTATTCTGTAGCAATGGAAATCTCAAATTTGGTACAATAGTTTCTTGCTATCCAGAACTGAAAATGTCGTTATTTTGACTATTATGAGTTGTTTTTATCAACCGTTCCAATCACTATTTCATCGTAGACTTATTTCCTGTTCTTTCCATGTCTTTAGTATGTTTTATTTTGTTCACACATGTTTATTAATAATAAAAGAAATCAAGTCGGGTTTTTAAGGGAAAAGATCGAGTAGTGGATAATATAGAAATACATATTCGGAAGGGACTCGTTTCCCCACTGTTACTGTGGTACCTACTATTTATCTCTGGATGTATGAGTGCATGATCCATGAAACCGTTACCGTTCTTATTACTGTTACTGTTACTGTTTTTTTAATATATTTCTCTATAGAAGTTCCACTACAAAATCTTAAAGCGAAACTGTTTGCTAGAGCAACCATGTGGTAAATAAATGGGAAGCATGAAGTGCTACCTAGTCAGTAATGAATAATAAACATAAGAATAACTGTTTACACTGTTATATCCTGTTACAGTTACTGTTGATTACTGCTACTGTTGATTCACTGTTATTGTTGATCACTGCTACTATTGAGACGCTATTAGTATCGACCCTTACTGTTACTGTTACACTTTTACTGTTATTCTGCTACTTACTGCCATCTGTAGACTGTTATATTTATTGATTTCTCCATGTTAGTATTTCCTATCTATTTCCCCTATTTTCTTACTTGTATTGCTTACGATCCGGACTTGCTTCACAGGCGCTGGTACTGAGATGCCACTTGAGGCTAAGCAGTGGCTGATACGGACGGAGAGTTTACTACAGGTCGCTAGGGTCACCGATGTCGATCGTGTGGATGTGGTATGCGTCTAGTTGGTGGATTTGGCCAACATCTGGTGGATGGCAGAATCCGAGAGGCTAGAGCGGCCTATTACTTGGGCCACATTCGGTCAAAGCTTCCTGGAAAAATTATTCCCGCGCATCACCTGGGTAGAGATGGAGCATCAATTTCTTGCCCTGAAACAGGTTGGTTGGTTGGTTGTCTGGTTGATTTATTAGTGCCATATTTTGAGATGTTGTTACATATTGTAATATACAGTGTTGTAACATCAAGTATTTCTTGGAACAGACTCTAGATCCGTGGACCAGTATGCCGCAGAGTTCACCAGACTTAGCCGCTTAGCTACCACCTTGGTGGCGAATGAGGAGGATCGTGCTCGCAGGTTCCTTTTAGGTCTTGATCAGGGTATTCAGGTGCACTTGGCTGCCTATCGTCTCCGTACCTATGCGGATGCCTTAGAGGCAGCTCGAGCGACAGAGCAGACTCTTGCTCGTGAGTCCCCTTCTCAGCGGGTTGTGCAGTACCCCGCAGCTGTTGCTGCCAGGCCTACTGGAGGTCCGATCATGTAACCCCCATTCCCGCTAATAAGTATTTTTCGTGTATTTCTATATCTTGATTATTTAAATTTTATTTTGTGCTAAATTTGTTTTAAATTTTTATTAAAGTGTTTCCTAATCGAAAATTTTATTGATTTCGAATAACGAGGTATTTTGATCTTACTTTATATTTTTGATTGATTGGCTATTTATTTTGAGCCTAAAACAAATATACTATTATTATTATTGGGTTATTTTAATAAATTGTTAAAAACCAAATACTATTTTATTTTCATTAAGATTATGATTATCAATTATGATTTCTTGATTATTCAATTAAAGTTCATTTATCGAATTATTTCATTTTCGTATTTAATTTGATTTTTCCTAGCAAATTCCAATTTATTTTCAAGCCCAATTTATATTCTATTCGTTTGTATTATCTATTTATTTAATTGGATTTAAATTTTCGTTCATGAACTATTTTCTCTTTTTTGTTGGGCTATCTATCTTCTGGATTTCATTTTATTAGACTGCAGGTATTTTATTTGAACCATATTGATTTAGATCTATTTTTTATTGAACCCTAAATCCAATTGCAGTTTGTTCTCAACCCAGACCCATTATTATTGGATCCTAACCCAATAACCCAATAATCTATTTGTATTCTATAAATGCGACCCTAATATAAATCCCAAAAACACAAATTTGCAAATTGTAGCCGCACATTCTCTCTCCCTGATCTTAACCCATCCCAATCTCCAACCACTTTTCCGGCCTCCTTCTCTGACCAACCTCCTGTCGAGCCAACCATCTTCCCGATCCTGTCGACGCCCTCCCGTCTCCCCCTTCGAGCTCCGCCCAGATCTCGACAAAACCCAGAGCCTGTCTTTCCTCCCTGTTTCGATCGCCGACCACTGCCACCAGCGCCAACCCCCGTGCGTCGCTCGACCTCGACCATCTCTGCCGCCTTCTGGTCTCCAGCGCCGCCGCCCCCTTGCTCGGCCCCTTGCTGCCGTTGCTTTCTCTTGAGTCTGTGTGTTGCAGTTGCTGCTATCTTTTTGTTTGCTTTGGCTCTTTTCTCTTACACGTATATTGCACGTGTTAAATTGTACCTGTTCGTGGGTTCGTTGCTTCGGAATTCTTATCCCGTTATTCTTGGTATTCATTTTTACCGTCTAACAGGCAAGCCACTGTCCTTCTGAAATGCTAATTATATCAAATTCAAGTTTTGTTGAAACTCTTGCAAGTAAATCCCCTTGTTTATCGTATTATACCTAGTTCATATCTTTGTTGGGTCTATTGAGGGTTTACACGAGCTAGCCTCAATATTCTTGACATCATGCCACTTTTGACTCTAAAGGTTGGATATTTCATGCATTCAAGTAGAATTGATAATAGGGTTTACCGTATAATCATGACACAATTAATTATTGTAGAAACAACTGCTAGGTTGTATGTTTGGTTGATTGATAGTTGTTTGATCGACGATAATTTAGTGTATGCATGTGATTTTATTCTTATTCATCATGTTATTGCTCCTATCATATTTACTACACAACTTATTGACTAATAGAATTGATACCCATCACGCTTAATCAATTTATTTTCATGAAAAATATCCTAAATCCTGTATATTGCTTGCTGGCATGTATGTTGACCGCTATTTTTTGAATTAGTAAACGATCTTAAAATGAATTACTTCCTCAATAAGAGTTGTAGACTTATCTTTCTAGTTTTCAGAACATCTTGAATTTTTGAATTCCGAGTTGTGTAGCAAAAGTTATGCCCGTTTTACTACAGCTGTGTTTTTACTTTCAAATTTTCAGATTCTTGTATCTTCCATGCTTAAACAGTAAAAGGGTTGATCAAATATTAAAATTTTGCTCTGATAATTTTTAGATTATTAGTAATCATGTTTAGGAGTCCAGAAAATATTTTTTATGAATTTAATATTGGGTTCTTGCTCTTTCTAAAAAAATAATATGATGTAGAAATTTGCCTGAACATGAAATCTATAAAGAACAATGTGCTTGACCTAGCTACTGTTCTCGGATTTTGAACTTCAAATATGGGTTGGAACCGTGTGGAAGTCTAGTTTCTACAACTTCTGACGGATTCAGTTTTTGATTTTTGAAACAGCAGGAAACTGTATTTTTGTACAGACAACTCTTGCTATCCAGAATTATATAGTCTATATTTTAATAGATTAATTATTCCTATATCGTAATATTGCATGAATTAATGTATATATGTTGCATTGCATGATTCTAATGAGTTATTATCATTGTTTACCATCCTATTGTTCCCGTATTGTTACTATCATTCATCTCATGTCTCAAATTACATATTATATTGTTGCATTAATAAAATAATTAATAAGCTGGGGTTTAAGGGATTGACTCGAGTAGTTGATGATATAGACTGTACACTGAAGTGTAGGACTTGTTTTTCAAAATATTGTGTGTTTTCTATTGTTATTGTTATCGGTTTATTATTGGATTACTGACACAGTAACTCAATAGATCGTGTATTATTTATTATTATTAAGCCAACTAATGTGCACCAATGCTACAAATACCATTATTGTACCGTGTATATGATCTATAGAATCTTCCACTTAAGTCTAAACGAAATTGTATGTATGCATCGAACCTGTAGTATGGGAATGCAGTAGTACATGCATTAGTTAGGATTAAAATGATTCACAGACATAAGGATTGGCAGATCATCGACATTGCATATTGTTCATTATTGTTCCTATTGATATCGAATATTGGCTAAGGGTTATTGTTATTGATCATTGATTATTGTTACCGAATATTGAATCATTATTTATAGTCATTGCCTCGATACCGTGATATTGATTACTGTTATCGTGCCATATTATTGATTCCTATTGATCCATTGAATTCATTGTTATACCGTTATTCCATTGTTCCCTGCTGTCTCTACTTGCTATCCACGACTTGCTCAAAGGAAAAAAAAATTTCTCTTTTTAGATAAAGTGTTTACAGGTGTTGATAGAGAATTTCCTGATAGATTCGGAGAACAACATTGGTGATGAATTGATAGCATCGCCGCTTAATAAATTATTGTTGCCATGAAGACTTAATTATTGAACTATTATTATTTCATTGTATTATGGGCTTTTGACCCGAATATTGCTATTATTTTTTCCATATGTTGGATTATTATTGTACTTGGATATTTTATATTGGTTCATTTCAAGTATTATTGTTCATGAGATTATTATTATTGCCCTGCGCAATTGTTCTATATTGATTATATTATTGAGTTGATCAGATAAACAGCTTATGAGTGATGTTAGTCATTCGCTGGGCCAATATCATGTACTCGTATTTCGTATTTTTGGAAAGCAGGCGGGACAGATCAGGAGGCCAGCTCCGGTCCTTACCGTCAGGAGAGCTCCCTACCATCCTGCTCCTCCACAGAGGGATGTTGTTTGTGACTTTTTCCAGGCCCCTGGGCATTTGTGCAAGGATTGCTGGAAGGCCAACTGCTGTTGTCTCGGCTGTGGTGTTGTTGACCACTTGGTTCGAAATTGTCCTCGGAGGAGGCACAACCAAGCCTCAGTTGCACCTCTTCCCCCTCAGCATCAGATTGTCGGTCAGAGGACCGCTGCTCCAGGGAGAGGTCAAGCTTTCAACTTGACCGTAGAGGAAGCTCAGACCGCGGAGGAAGTCGTTGAAGGTATATCTTTTGTGTTTTCTTTTGTTGTTCTGTTATTTGTTCATTGTTTCATTTATTTCTCTTGCGTCCTTCTTCATGTTGTCTTTCTTGCATCATTTTTTCATATTTCTTGGTTATCTTTCATCTGTTCATCTTTTCCCTTGTTTGACTCGATCTTAGGTATTATTCTTGTTCATTCTATTCATGCTCGTGTTCTTTTTGATCCTGGGGCAACCCATTCCTTCGTCTCCTCCCGTTTCGTGGATCAGCATCAGTTGGTGTGCGGTGAATTGTCGGTTGCTTGGCATATCACTACAGGTGGTGGTGTTTTCATTTGTTCCCGAGAGTGCAAGCAGAGTCCCGTGGTGATTGGGAGTGCTGATTTCATAGCAGATCTGATTGTGATTGGCAGTTCAGGGTTTGATGTGATTCTCGGCATGGATTGACTGGGTGAGACCCACGCGATCATTGATTTCCGAGCGAAGAAGGTTATTTTCAGGATGCCAGGCTGTGAGGAGTTTGAGTTCCATGTTGGGGAGTTACCCCTTGGGCATGGTCAGGAAGTAGTTGTCGATTCTGGTTGTGCTATGGAGTTGCATTCAGGCTGTGAGGCTGTTCCTCTTGTTATGCGGGATTTTTTGGATGTGTTTCCTGAGGAGTTGTCTGGGCTACCACCTGATAGGGATGTTGAATTTGGTACTGATGTTCAGGTACTGCTCCGATATTGAAGAGTCCTTACCGAATGGCACCAGTTAAGCTAGTAGAGCTGAAGGTGCAGGTTCATGGTTTGCTGGATTTGGATTTCATCAGGCCCAGTGTGTCCCCATGGGGTGCTCCTGTCTTGTTTGTCAGCAAGAAGGATGGGAGTCATCGTCTGTGCATGGATTACCGTGAGCTAAACAGTGTTACAGTGAAGAACCGGTATCCGCTACCTAGGATTGATGACTTATTTAATCAGTTGGGTGGAGCTGCTTTGTTTTCGAAGTTGGATCTTCGCTCTGGTTATCATCAAGTGAAGGTGAAGGCAGCTGATGTATAGAAGACTGCGTTCAGGACCAGATACTGGCACTATGAGTTCCTTGTGATGCCTTTCGGAGTCACGAATGCACCAGCAGTGTTCATGAGTCTGATGAACAGGGTTTTCTCTCCATTTTTGGACAAATCTATCATGGTTTTCATAGACGACATTCTGGTGTATTCTCGGAATCGGAAGGATCAAGCTGATCATTTGAGGCTAGTTCTACAGACCTTGAGGGAGAATCAGCTCTATGGGTAACTCAGCAAGTGTGAGTTCTAGTTTGATCAAGTTACCTTTTTGGGCACATTATCTCAGGCGATGGTATTTCTGTTGATCTGTCCAAGATTTCTGCGATCAAGGACTGGCCAGTTTCTAAGTTAGTTTCGAAAGTGACAAGTTTCCTTGGTTTGGCCGGGTATTATCGGAAGTTCGTCCAAGACTTTTCGAAGATAGCTGGTCCATTGACTAAGTTGACTGGGAATGATCAGATGTTTGTTTGGGATGGAGCTTGTGGTGGAGCTTTTGCTGAGTTGAAGAGCCGATTAACGTCAGTGCCAGTGTTGGCTATTTTGGATGGTACAGGTGGTTTTATGGTTCACTGTGATGCTTCTGGCAAGGACCTAGGAGCAGTGTTGATGCAGAAGGGTCGAGTTGTTGCTTATGCATCCAAACAGTTGAGGCCGCATGATAAGAATTATCCTGCCCATGATTTGGAACTAGCTGTCGTGATTTTTGCTTTGAAGTTATAGAGGCATTATCTGCTTGGAGACCGAGTGGAGATCTTTACTGACCACAAAAGTCTCAAGTATGTGTTCACTCAGAAGGAGCTGAACATGAGGTAGAGGCGATGGTTGGAGTTGATGGCTGACTATGACATCAATTTGCAATACCATCCTGGAAGAGTGAACTTGGTGCCTGATGCTTTGAGTAAGAGACCAGTCGCCATGTTCCTAACTCAGCAGAGAGTGCTTGTTGAGTAGATAAGGAGGTTGAATTTGGATGTGATCTTGCCAAGTTCTGTTCAGAGTTGCATGATGCTTCAGTTGCAGTCGTCTCTTGTTGAGCAGATTAAGGAGGCTTAGGCAGGTGATGAGCAATTGCAAGGGTTCCGAGCCGAAGTTGAAGCGGGTACGAGGACCGATATGGTTGTTCACTCAGATGGATATCTTCGTTTTGGGTCCAGGTAGTGTGTTCCGAAGGGTGAGGTTCGTCAGAAGTTGCTTGAGAAAGCCCACAAACTGTCGTACTCTATTCATCCTGGTGGTACTAAGATGTACCGGGACTTAAAGCTTCATTTTTGGTGGCATGGTATGAAGAGGGCAGTGGCGAGATTTGTATCGCAGTACTTGAACTTCCAGCAGGTGAAGGCAGAGCATCAGAGGACCGCCAGACTACTTCAGCCTCTTCCCATTCCGGAGTGGAAGTGGGAGAATATCACCATGGATTTTGTGACCGCTTTGCCGAGGATTCCTAAGGGTCACAATGCCATTTGGGTGATTGCGAACAGGTTGACCAAGATCACGTACTTCATTCCTTTCAAAGTTAGACAGTCTACTGAGAGCTTAACTAAGAAGTACATGCAAGAGATTATCAGGCTTCATGGGGTTCCAGTCAGTATTATATCCAACAGGGATACGAGGTTCAGAATGCTGTTTAGGGAGAATCTTCATGCTAGTCTGGGGAGTAAGTTGAAGTACAGTACAGCTTTTCACCTTCAGGCTGATGGATATTTAGAGAGGACCATCTAGACTCTAGAGGATATGTTGAGGTCATGTGTGCTGCAATTTGGAGGTTCTTGGGAGGACCACTTGCATCTCGTAGAGTTCTCGTACAACAACAACTTTCAAGCCAGTCTTAAAGCTGCTCCTTTTGAGGCACTCTATGGTTGCAAGTGACGGTCGCAACTGTGCTAGGATGACATTAGCGAGAGGAAATTGTTCGGCCCGGAGTTGATCACCATGACGGTGGATGTTGTGAGTTAGATCAGGAAGCATCTTCAAGCCGCGCAAGACAGACAAAAGAAATAGGCTGATGTTCATCGTAGAGCCTTGGAGTTTGGGGTAGGAGACCATGTTTTCCTTAAGATATCGTCGTGGTGAGGTGTCAATCATTTCGGTGGCGGAGGCAAGTTGATCCCAGGTTCATCGGACCATTTGACATCCTGAAACAAGTAGGCAAGGTGTCCTATCATCTTGCATTGCCCCCGACATTATCTGGAGTACACGATGTCTACCATGTCTCGCAACTGAGCAAGTATATCCGTTATAAGAGCCACGTGATTGACTACTCGTAGTTATCTATGAGGCCGAAATTGTCTTGTGAAATTCTGCTAGTTGCTATTGTATATTGGCGGGAGAAGGTTTTGAAGAACAAGGTGATCAAGCTTGTTTGTGTTTCTTGGAATCCTCACTAACCGGGTGAGTCGACTTGGGAGCTGGAGGAGGATATTCAGCAGAGGTTTCCTCATTTGTTTGTGTAGCTCTTGCTTTGCTGTTTTTGCTTTTTCTAATGTATTTTGTATTTTTTTTTCTTCTTTTCTTTTGGGGTTACCCTATGTACTTCTGGTTGAATTTCGAGGACGAAATTCTTCTTATTAGGTAGGTAGGACTAGTAACCCCTATTGCTCATATTTGTATTTTCAATTATTTAATAAAATTTTGAATATTTATTTTTATTCTTGGTTGGATTTAATATCCTTTCATTGTATGGTGTGTTGTTCTTCTCTCTCTTGTGATACATTTAGCATTGATTCAGCCTTTTATTTTTATTTATTTGGCCTACAATTTGTTCTTGATCTTGTCGATTGTTTAAACCTGTTTCTTGGGCTATTTGTCTCTTATTGGATTCTTTTACCCTATTGGATACTACCCAGTTCACCCAAACCCATTTTGTCCTTATTTATACTCCCTAATTGAACCATAACCCCAATTACCAAACCCTAATACATCTCTCCTCTCTCCTAGATGTCACCCTCTCTTTCCCCCTCATCCCGACCTAACCCCGACCTCTGCCGTCTCCGTCATCGACTGCCGACCGCCGACGACACCCCAAACCCCTCTACACCCCTTAAGAGAGCACGACCACCGCCGTAGCAGCACAGCACCACAACCCCGTCGCTGCCATCCCCTGTCGTCGTCGCCTTTGCCGTTGGCTGCTGCCGCCCTTGCTTGCGGTTGTTGCTGTCTTTTTGTGTTGGACTGAGTGCATATGCGTTCTTGTGCATGTGTATTCGTTCGTTGGAAGTTCTCGTCTCTCATTCTTGTTCATGTCCGTGAGTTCATTGTTCGGGATCCTTCCCGTTATTCTATTCTTCGTTTTCTTCGTCTTCATTATCAGGCAAGTAGCTTGTATGTGTTTCTTTTTGTCATACAAGTTAATACTGTAAGTAATCTAGTAGGAAAATATTTGTACTCTCATGATGATCCTAAATTGTTAGTTTAACCATTGACATCATCTCTTGATCATAAGTAGTTACAACAATTGACACCCGTTGCATGAAACAATTAGATTAGTGGATATCTTAATTGTATGACTGGTTGTGACACACTGTATGTTGTAGATTACTATTATATGGAATTTTGTTGGATGTATTACCTCATCATAGACTATTCGTACACATGCCATGCTGATTTGAGTAACCCACATGTACCATGCTTTGTGTGACATCTTAGGTTGGACCGTTGTAGTTAACTTGTTTGATAAAATTCTTAAGAGAACTTTTGTCTACTGCTGCCCTATTTTGTACAGTAATTTTCACCCTATTAACATCAGTAAAATAAATAAGTTTGTGAACGTGATTTGCAGCTCTGATTTCTAGTTTCCAGACATTTTGACGGATCTGAATTACGAGTTTTTATGCATGAGTTATTGTCGTTTTACTGCTGACATATCGTATTTTCCAGATTCTGAACTATATGTAATCTGTATGGAATTTTATTTTAAAACTGATATTAAAAGTATAATTTGAACTCTATATTTTGCTGAGTATGTTTACACATGGTTGGGATCAATCTCTAATTTTTATAGAATTAATTAATGACTTGTATCTCTTTTCATGCTTATGAAACTAGTCAATACATTTCCAAACTGCACGCTGTTCAGAAAGGAACTATGTTTTCCACCTGATTCTATTCGTTTTTTATGAAAACTTTATGAATAATAATAGAGCTGCTTCTGCCACTGTACAAGAATAGAATAAGGTAAAGAAAGAGTGGAAGTGTATAGGGTTTTGCAAAGGGGATTTCTTATCCTGCCTAGCTACCCGAACTCTCACTCGAAAGTGTTTTCCCCATAGATAAAATGCATCATACCTAAAAGAGCCAGTCACATTAGAGTAATTATGCTGGAACTGAGTTGTATAGCTTCTCATCTGTTTTGGCTTGGGCCCTCTATGGCGGATATCGGAGCACAGACTCCCTTTTTCTATATTTTCAGAGAAAGGGAATTTGTATATGATCTATTCGAAGTCGCTTGCCTATATTACATTTATACGAATGATGCATAATTATTTCCGTGTCGGGGGAGACGCTGCTGATCTACCTTATGGTTGGGTAGATAAATGTTTGGATTTCTGCGACTATTCTTTAAATAATAATATTATTGTTGAATATCCAAAACTTATTATGTGGAATCCTATTTTTTTGGAACGAGTTGAAGGCGTAGGGATTATTGGTGGAGAGGAAACAATAAATTGGGGTTTATCAGGACCGATGTTACGCACTTCTGGAATACAATGGGATCTTCGTAAAGTTGATCGTTATGAGTGTTACAATAAATTCGATTGGGAAGTTCAATGGAATGGCAAAAAGAGGGAGATTCCCTAGCTTAGTACGAATCGGTGAAATGAAAGAATCCATAAAAATTATTCAACAGGCTCTAGAAGGAAAAATACCCTCACGGGGACCCAATGAAAATTTAGAATTTCGATGCTTTGATAGAGCAAAAAATGCTGAATGGAATAATTTGGAATATAGATTTCTTACTAAAAAACTTTCACCCAATTTTGAGTTGTTGAAACAAGAACTTTATGCGAGAGTAGAAGCCCCTAAAGGAGAATTAGGAATTTATTTGATAAGAGATAGTAGTGTTTTGCCCTGGAGATGGAAAATTCGTCCGCCCGGTTTCATTAATTTGCATATTCTCCCCCAACTAGTTAAAAGAATGAAATTGGCTGATATCATGACGATATTAGGTAGTATAGATATCATTATGCGAGAATTTGATCGTTGAAATGATAATTGATATGACAGAAGTACAAGCTATCAATTCTTTTTCTAGATCGGAATCCTTAAAAGAAGTCTATGAACTCATATGGATCTTTGTACCCATTTTTACCCTTATATTAGGAATCATAATAGGGGGTACTAGTAATTGTGTGGTTAGAAAGAGAAATATCAGCAGCAATACAACAACGTATTGGGCCTGAATATGCCGGCCCGTTGGGAATTCTTCAAGCTCTGGCAGATAGGACAAAATTACTTTTTAAAGAAGACCTCATCCCCTCTAGAGGAGATATTCGTTTGTTTAGCGTGGGACCGTCTATAGCAGTCATATCAATTCTACTAAGTTATTTAGTAATTCCTTTTGGGTATCACCTTGTTTTAGCTGATCTCAGCATAGGTGTTTTTTTATGGATCTTTATTTCAAGTATTGCTCCTATTGGACTTCTTATGTCAGGATATGGATCGCATAACAAATATTCCTTTTCAGGTGGACTACGAGCTGCTGCTCAATCTATTAGTTATGAAATACCATTAACTCTTTGTGTGTTATCAATATCTCTTCGTGTGATTCGTTGGAACATGATTATTTTCCCTCCTCTCTAGAACTAGAAATAAATAGAAATTTAAAGTAAAGGGGTTGAATATATTGAATGAATATTTTCATTTTTTATTCATCAATGGTTAGGATCGATGAGTTAAACTAGATAGTTATATGAGTAAAATCAAACTGTTTCCAAATTTGCAGTAAGAAGATCAAATCACATTCCCTATGTACAAGAATACAAACATAATCATAAGCAATGTAAACTGTTTACCCCAAGATTGAGATTCTTTCACTAATTATCATATCTTGAAGTGGGTACAAAAAGATCAACCATATGGGGTTTCTACTACTGTCTTCTATGTATTACCATACCGGAGATCAATAAAAAATCAGTGAACAGTTAAGAACACCAAGGTACACAAAAGATTAGTAATGGAGATAATGTAAGATATAAAAGAAGTATTTTTTGCATAAAACTTTCGATAAAATGAATCATAATGAGGACTTTAAGTTGGTAGAAATGACCAAGCAGTACTTCCCCATGATTCCGATCTAGAGTATGCTCTTATTCACTGATTAAAGAAATGACTATCAAAAATGAATTAATTCTTTATTTATTTTTATTTTCTGAGTACCTCCTTCTCTGAGCTCTAAGAAAGAAGAACAGGAATAAAAGAAATGTCCGTTCCTAGAGAAGAAGTCTAATGGGAAGAGGGCTAAGCTCAGCTCGCATACTTCGGTGACCTCGGGCAAGGTCTGGTCGAGGGGATCAAACACATGCATGGTCAACAAGCGTGGTCATAAGCAAAGCTTAGTCCATGTTTTCGTAGCCGTCGGTATATGGAATAAGCTAGTCAGTCAGGTGGAGGACAGGTGGCTCGGTGCTCATGGTGATCGCTCGGCTCACTCATAGGTTATTCAAAGTCCGGATTTATCGAATTTCGAGCTAGCTCCCAATCATGCCTTCCCAGATAAAGATTCATTCAGTCTTTTTCTAGTCTGGAAGAAAAAGTTCTGCCCAATCTTTTGATAGTATGTAAGCACCCGACCTCCCCAGTGATTCCGATCAGACGAAGCTTTGATCAGCAGAACTGGCATCTGTCTGCCGGATCAGTAACAGTGTGAGGGGGATACCCCCACCTCAGAAGATGATCGCCCGGAGAGTTTCTTTCGTTGAATTCACCTCTCCCACGCCCAATCTTTACATCAGTGGATGGTGTAGACATGATTTGACGAAAGGATCGAGATTCGGAAGAAAGGGAATAAACCATGGTGCTAGACGGACCCGGCCAAAAGTCGGACTTGGAATTGGCTATACCAACAGGCACAGACTTCAACTATCACCCGTCTAAAGACCTAAATCTGTAGCCTAGCTAGCGCGCCCAACAAATTCCATTTCTCAAATTGGCCTGCTGAATGAACTCGCGAAAAGAGGTAGACTCAGAATTTCGACTTCTACGTTTTTTGCCCTTCCTTTTCTCTTTTCTAAAGAAAGAGATCGAAGAACCTTAGTGAGAGAGAGAAAGAAGCCTTGGAACTCGTTGAGTATCACAAACAAGGTCCCAAGTCCCAGGTCCAAGTCTCGCTGCTACCTCTCCTGTGACAGTTGACATATGAAGGTTACTATAAAGAAATATATCCTAAGCACCAGTTTGGTCTTAGGGTTGAAGTCGGTAGCGAACCGTCAACTGTACTATATCCGATATCAGACAAGAAGTTCATAGAAGACAAACTTTAAGACAAAAGGTGAGTTAACAAAGCAAGCGAGAGGTTCAAAGTAATTTAATAATGACATAAAAAGCTAGAACGTCGTTACCATCCATAAGCCATTAGTTCTTTAGTATCAAGATAAATAATAAGTGGAATCCAAGCGCTTAACCACTTTTCCTTCTTGGACTCTATTGCTCCTGCTAGTTAAGAAAGTGAGATCAAGACTCATCGGGCAGATCGCTCTAGCTCTCCTTTCTTTTTGGTGGCGCTTACCTTACTCCTTTTCTTTAGTTAGTGGAAGAGTTGATCAAGGCATGCGTTCAGCCACTAAACTTGAGGGCTGACGAGTGTGTCATTACTCATCTTCCAAATCCCAAGAAAAAAAAGAACTGTACAGAAGGAAGATTAATCACGCTACAGAGTAGAAAGGCATCGGTGGCATCAGGATCAGGTATATCAAGATCTGCAGATGAAGGGTGTGCACAACAAGTCTTGCTTCCGTCATCATCTTCCATCTAATTTTGAATGAAATGATTCAGACTATTGAGCGAGATCAAACTCAACCTTAACCTTAACCTTCGTTTAGGGTATCAGGAGAGAAAGCAAAAATGGGCTTTGTGCCCTTATTATGACTAGCGTTGTATGCCAAGGTGTGTACTTTTTCTAGCGCAGATTCACCATACGTTCACTTTCAGCCATGTCGAGTGAGAATCTTCTTTCGATTGTCTTTCTCTAACTCTAATAAAGATAAATCCTGGAAGAAAAAGATTGTATAAGAAGTCATACAACGGTGATAAGAATACATCCGTATCGTCAAAGGAGACTTCGGGATAAGTTAATCCTAGGTCTTTATTCTTTCCGGTGTGATTGTTTACTATTCTGGTGCGCCAAATTAGAATCAAGTGTTTGCAAAGACCTAACATTATAGGGGCACGTGAAAAAGAGTTTACCTTTCCGATTCCTCTGACATAAAAGGGAAGTTGGCTTTGCTTTTCTGGGCTTGACTGAGCTTGTTTTGTTAGCTTAATCTAATTGGTTTTCTAGCTTTGAAAGTGAAGCTATGCTAGCTGGAGACTGTTTTTTTCTTTCTCATTCTGCCAAAAGGAGTAAGAAACAGATAGGAGATCAAAGAGTGAAGGGCCGTACCTCCTTTAGATCCAAGCCATCGGAAATGAAAGTCATTTTGTCGCGTATCATACTTTCTTCCAAACCTCTGACATATGCTACCGCTGCTGCAAGACCTCTTCTTCCCCGAGCCGACGATAGGCCAGTGAAAGCCTTTCGTCCACAGCGTCTAACTGAGCTAACCCGCCTTAGTCTCCCAGATCCACTCATTGACTTAAGCACCTAGGACAGCATATTACGTACTTGAACTTGAACCTAACAAGGGAACTTCTATTCGTATTCGGGCGGGAAGATTCATCTATTTCAATTTCCAGGTCTATCTATTAGATGTTACTTCACCGATGTGAGTGATGAGTATTAGCCTCGCTCAGCTCCAGCTTCATAGGTCGGATATGATATGACATGTAGGCGGGAGAAAACATTGATGGATTGAGTCGGTCATCGGTTAACTGTCATGTAAAGAACAGAAAGGAGAGACTTTTCCAGCACTATCACTAAACTAGTACTAGTACCGTACTTTCCATTAAATCAATGACTAAAACTATCCAGTACTGATGGCTTCTTCCCCGTCCAAAGTTTCACTTCACTAATGCTAATGATCGATAAAAGAAGTTCTATGACTATGCTATACTATATAGGTTTGATCCATTATAGGCTCATAGGAATGGAAATGGAATGAAGGTTGCTAGCGGATGAGATTGAAGATGAGAATCCAGAGGTAGGGAGAAAGAGATTGACTGGTTGGTGGGACCGATTCAATACAAAGAACAAAGACACCAGAACGAGGGAACTAGTTAGTGCCTTTTCGCCTTCAATAGCAGTTCCTTGCATTTGATTTGAAGACATGCGGAATTGATTAACTGAATTAGATTGTATCCAGTTGGTGTTCTTGGCAAAGGGAAAGGTCTTGAATCACTTGGGATCATAGGTTGCTCATTAGCTCCTAGGTTCGGAGGGCCCAACTATTAACTATTTGAGCCATGAAGATGGGGATTGCCTTTATCGGAGGCATTGGACCAATGCTCACTTCAGTAGGGGCCTTTAGTATTTGATTCGTTCCTTTTATAGCTCACTTTTCCTTGCCTACACACTTTATAAATACGAAGACGAAATGAAAAGGTAATCCAAGGGCAATTGAAGGTATTATACTTTATAAATACGAAGACGAAATGAAAAGGTAATCCAAGGGCCCAACTATTAACTATTTGAGCCATGAAGATGGGGATTGCCTTTATCGGAGGCATTGGACCAATGCTCACTTCAGTAGGGGCCTTTAGTATTTGATTCGTTCCTTTTATAGCTCACTTTTCCTTGCCTACACACTTTATAAATACGAAGACAAAATGAAAAGGTAATCCAAGGGCAATTGAAGGTTCTTCTCATAACATGTGGTTACGCACCTTCCTTCTAGCGGGCGGTATCTCGCATCGCCCAAAACGGATTCCCGTCTAGTTTACCAGTACTATTAATATACGGGCCGGAGACAAAAGAATGCTATCAGAAGTGAGATCGAAGAAAAAGAAAAAGGCTCTTTTTTCCATTTCTCGCTTTAAATGGCAATAGGTCTACCTTCTTCTTGGCTAAGCACCACTCCAATGCCTAGTGACATAAAGAAGGGCACTTCGAATACCTTTGATAAATCGGGTCAAGCCCAAACCATAGTACCTACACTTCAGCACTTTGAAAAGCCTACTTAGCTTTAGCAAGCGAGCGGAGCCAAGTCAAGCGTTAGCTTCCCTATCCCGATCTAGAAAGAGAAAGGATTTCTTCTTTTCTTCTTCTTCACATTCCTACAATGCCGCGCAAATCCAAAGCGAGTAGAACTATAGCTTTGTTCACAACACAACCCGTCGAGTGAATATGCTCTTTCTCTCTCTCAGAGGGTTCAAGTTCAAGGATTATTCTAATTGCACGAGAGATTGCCCTACCAGCTAATTCCTTTATAGGTTGGCTACCGGGGTGAATTACCATCAAGCCTAAGTTATCTGGTTCTGGCTAATGCCCTAAGGGATTGGCCTTGCTTTGGGTTAGTAATGCTCTAAGTGCGGTTAGTATAAGCAGGTTCTGCGGCCATGAGGACAAATCTCCAAGAAAAGTATCTGATTCTGTACCTTACCCTAAACTTCGAATAGATTGTTGCAACTCCAAATTCTTGATCTTTATATAGGGGAAACTCCAACTATTGAATAAGAAAACGAAAGACCTGTTATCGAATACTAAAGCGTTCCCCTTTGATTCTTATTCTCTGTGTTGGATGACACTTTCGAAAGCATAGATCCACGAGAATTTACAGAGGGTAACCCCCAGCGTTAAAGTATCAAAATGCGTGTGCGGGCATTGTTTGCTGCTACCTTGGAACTCCTATTGAGTCAAGCAGTATATATTGTGACTGGCAAAGCAACTAAAGCACCCATTCTACGTCTATGGGTATGGGTCTTTGGCGGGCAGACTTGGAAGTCTTGCAGCGGATAGTTGGACTTCTAAAAAAGGTAAAGCTAAAGAGCGATGCGATGTATAGCGATCTACTTATTCTCCGGGTGTGGTTAATCATCAAAGTGTGGTTTGTATCTCAAATCAGCCAGTATGGCTCTCATGAGATATTAGATATTCTTATTAGAGTTTGGACCCGGCTTAATACTTCATAGATGGAGCTACCCCATTTCATTAACTAGATGTGGCCTTCCACGAAATAGAGAAATAAACCCACCTTTCATCGACATATGATTAGGCGTAGAGACGACAAGGCTGACCAATTAGTCAAACTGTCTTTATATCTATTCACTCTTTCAAAGTTCATTCTTGTTCGAAAGAGAGATGGTTTTCCATCGATTAGGAAAGTCTCTATCTATATAGTCAGGAGATGCACTCAAGCTGAGAAAGCTACAATTATGCTTGAACGGTCCTGTCCTATTGTCTTTCTTAGTTCCATGGGGCTTAAAAGCCCTGCCAGTGTTCAAGTGGTGAAAGCTTCAGGAGAAACTTTTCAATCCTTTAAGAGGAAGATGGAGGGTTCTCGTACTCGCTTTCAAGCTTCAGTGTTCAAGTCAAGATTCATTAGTCTGGTCCGAAGAAAGATGAAAGACTCCAATCGTATAAAACATGGGATTCTAGGTATGGAAAAAAGGTAGTTCCGGTTGTTTGACTCCCTCTCCCATTGTAGTCGGATCAGGCCATTTGAGTTCCATTTTCCCGCCTTTTTCTAAAGATGGGGTGATTCCTTACTCAATTGAAGTAATAAATAATTCAAAAAGTATAGATCGTACACCTCTAGTCCAGGCAAGGTGGCTGACCTTGTGTGCCCAAATGATTCAATTTATAGTTTCATCTTGTTATTGCGTACGTAATAGTTGCTGCACTTCTTTCAAGTGTAAAGATCAACCAACCAGGGCCGGAGTGCCCAAACATACTGAGTCCAAAAATGACATGTTTAGGTAGGTCGCCCCCGTGGCATAGTAGAACCATGGTACCTTGTTGGCCAGCCTTAAGCGTCGAAAAGCCCAACGTTCCTAAGTAGGTTCCAGCTTTTAGGTGGATTGCCCCCAATCTTGATCTCTTTGTTCTCGTAAACATCAGTAATATAAGTCTTCTTAAAAAGCTCCTATATTGATTAGTCGGAAACTGCCGAAAGGTAAACAAATGGGAAAGGCATACAATTTGATTATTGCGCTGTAGGTCGAATTAAAGGCTTCTTAGTGGCATTGGCCAATGGTGGTTTACCCAGATGCTATTGAAGGCAGCTGGGGCGTCCCTTCAAAGAGGGAAGGTTTCAACTAATATAATAAGGATGGGCGAGAGTGCTTACGCCCGGATCATTATGATCCTGTCTCTTCAACATGAATTGGGGTTCCCAAAGCACGAGTCTCAGAGCTATTAAATAAAGTTGCTATGCAACCGTCTTTTTCGAATGAATTGGCTACAATCCGCTAACGAATGAATAAGAGAATCTATCTATCTATTAGAGGTGGAATGAGACTCGTTCAATGGCTGCACCTCCAACCGAACCTTGTTTCGAACAGCAACAACATCTTTATGTGTAAGATAAGAGACCCTATCTCTGAATAGGTTCTCACCCCTTTGCATTTTGAAAGCACTTTTACATGTTTTCTGTCACTATATAAGTTCTAAGTTCTATGCCGACGAGAACGGGAATAAGACAGATTATTCAAGGGAATAAGCGGTAGGAACTCCACTTTCTTTGTGCTCGAGCTGCTTTCGAACTCCTCCTTGTTGACTGGTTTGGCGACCCGCGAATGGGGAAGGAGACCAATCCTGGCTTAATGCCACCTTAACTTCACTATAATTATGCAGATTCGAGGAGACTCGGGAACTTAACCACATTTCTATCTTGAAAGATAAGAGTACCACGAATTCAGCTTATTCACTTGCTCAATGAAGAGCCCCATCCTTCGCCAAAGCCCTAGCCGCATTCTCGGTTGATCCCTTTGTACCCGCCTAGGTAGGATAATTGGCTAAAGAATAAGGTAAACCGCTTTAAAAGGAAGGGTAGGAATCTAGGTTTGAACTCGTTTATGCCCAATCTCTGATAAACGAACCTGTCTTTCCCACATTCGTCGGGTTTCAAATTCTCTGCTCTTTCCCGTTACTTTGCAGATTTCCTTATGTGAGTGGGCGAAGTCGGTATGCAGATTCCTGTCTTAGGCCTGCTACCGATAAGGCTTCCACTACACAACCCGCCGTAAGGGAATCGGTAGATAAAGTTCTCGAACTAGCAAGAGATTCTAGAGCATCCCCAGGATTACGAGGTTGGTACTATTAAGATAGGAAGTCAACAACTCATGGATCCTTCTATGCCGAATCCGATCATTCGTACTACTTATTGCTTGCGAGTGATGCGATGTACCTTCCTGCTTTCTTATATAGGAAATGTGGAATGTCTCTAAGTCCAGCTGCAAATACTCTGTATTGATATTTTTTAATAAATTATTCTAGCCTAGCCACGCCACCACTATGAGTAAATAGTGAGTAAATAGCGAGTAAATAGCGGCTACGAACGAAAGGAGAGAGAAAGACAGCTCAGCAACTAATTATTACTAGTCTGTGCCTGGAACTAAGCGCTCATCCCTTCGTTAGTGTTCATCCCAGCCTCAACTCTGAGATCGGAATCAGACCTTGGGACTCCCTCTTTACTATCGCTAGACTACCTCGCCAATGGAAAAAAGACTGGTTTTATACCTATACCCGATTCTTGGTTTAGATCGGCATCTCCAGTTGAATGAGACAAGAAAACAAAGGCAAGAGAAAGAGCATGCGTAGATATTTAATATATAAGAAAGTCCCTCTCCTCGGGAAGGGAGAAAGTAACAACTCCGTACAAAGGTAACAAAGTAGGCAGGAACTTGGCAAACTAACTCGGCAACAGCTGCTCTTTCTAAGTCTGATTCAGCTCTTTAGTACTACTCTGCTCGCCGAGTGAGAACCATCTGATCAGCCAGAAATTCTTAGTTCAAAAGCTTTAGCCTGGGTTCCGGGATAAGCAACAAGGTTGGGAGAACGATTAAATAATAGATTTCTCTAAGGAATAGGTAAAAGTAGTAACATCCGCGGGTCCATCTCCATCTGTTGAATCGGCAGAACCTACAATTCGACCAAACAATCTTGCAAAAAAAGATGTAAAATGAGGGGATTAATTATTATCAGTCGTTGGGCTCTCTTTCACCTTTACGATTATGAACAGGCAACTTCTCCAAGAGTGGAACTAAGAAAACTCACAAGTAAGAACTACCCTTTCACTTGATTCCGGTCAACTCAGAACTCTCTCTCCCGACGACTCAGCTTATTACCAGTGGCTTAGCTCCTATTGAACAGCCCTCTCCCTATCGGTCGAGTTCCTCCGAACCCTTTCTTCCACAGTTGTTCTGTCTTTCCTTGTTGCTTTCCTGCCTTCAGTTAGGGGGGATTGACACAGCTTTGATTAGCGAACATTGGACTAAGTAGTAGTTTTCTGACCCATTTAAGAGTGCTTCTCAGCCTAGCAATTAGATAGTACTAAAACGAAAGAAACCGTGACTTATGTTCCCTACCCCGGGGGACCTACCCTTACTCGACTTTCTCGTCCTTTCCATGCCCTATAAGTAAGTTGAGCTTGCTGCCTTTCCCGAACCTGGGGGTAAAGCAGTTGAAAAAAGCCCGTCCTTTTCCCTTCGAGGGGGTGCTAGAGTAGCAATTGCCGTACAATCTATCCAACCGTGAAGTGAAAATCGCTTACCTCCCTTGGAAAATCGGGTTCAAGCAACAAACACGGGGTTTCTGAAACGATTCTATGTCACTCGCTCTTCATGCAGATGGAAATGCGGCAAGCAAGATAGTTGTCAGTTTCAGTTGCCATTAAGTAGCACTCTGGTTTCCCCAGTAGGAGCATGCCCGAAAGCACTTTCGAAACACTTGTTTGTGGTAGGCTAGAGAAGTAGGGCAGCCCTTTAATTGCTTCACGCGCATCCATTTTATTGCTTATCTCGACCCCTAAGCTAAGCTAACCTAAAGAGACCCGAAACTCACGTTTTAATTGAGCAAAATCAGCCATTCGAGACAAAAGAGGCTTACGTATCTTCTTCCCTTATCAGAACGCTTTGACCATTTGCCATAGTTACAGATATTCCAGATTCGCGGGAATAAATATAAAGAATTGGTTTGTGGCCTAAACCAAACAAGCCAGGAAAGATTATGAGTTTGCGTTTCCGATAGATAACCAAAGAGCGGACAGGAGCAAGCCAGAGACCTATTCCATATGAGCTAGCTAGCCAATGAGATGACCATTGAGGGAGCTTAAAATGATGTCCCTATGTGCCAGCCATTACTTTCCTTAGACCTGAGGTCTTCACTTCAATTGCTCAGTCCAAGTCTGCTGCAATTGGCAATTCAATTGGATAAGTCATAAGTCATAAGTCTTGAGCCTACAGAACAAACTTGCTACTTTTGATTAACTCATTGCTACTTCTGACCCCTCTACGTACCCTCTCTTTCGCTTTCCTCTTCTTCTTTTTCTTCTTTCTTCTTTCTTCTCGTACTCATACTGATGATGATGAATCGCCTCATCCCATATGAAAACTAACTTAACGAGCTTTGACCATTGATCCCTGAGGGCCTAGAACTAGATGGGATACTCTATCCTCTTCTTCTTTTTCTTCTGTCTTCTTTCTCTTTCTCTATTAGCTAACTTTGGAACCTGTAAACTGCTGCTAACCTTGAATTAGTAAGCGGGGATGCTTACCTTGAACTATTCCATAACCAGCTTTAGGTAAAGATGTTCTTAGTTAATCTTCAGCTTGCCAGTCAGATTAGAACCTCTTTAGTCTTTAGGATAAGAGAAGCAGCTGAAACGAAGTCTCTCCTGTGCATGTATTGTCCTACCACTCATGGGTCTTATTTCCATTTGGTCTAGAGCCTCCGTTTTCTTCCTGATTGGCTACAGTTAGAAGTTGCCTTTGGACTTATCCTTCACCTTCGCAGTTTGATGGCTCGGTCGAGCGGTATAAATCCCTAAATCCCCTTGACCATGAAAAACTAGACGGATTTAGTCAATCCAGCTATGTAGCTTTGGTTTGAAGCACCCCTTTCCCTTGAATTTGATCGCTATTCTTCCAAAGCAGGAATGCGAGCACCTTTATCAGGAAAAAAGACACTACATCCAATGCAGGAGGAGTTTTCCTTCTTCAGTATTCCCTTCATACCTCTTTTAGTTAATCCAGCTTTGTGACTTAGCGTTGATGGTAGTACCCCTTGGTTGTGCTTCAACCGTGCCCAGGTTGATAACTCAACTGAATTGAATAATGGGGTCTTCCCCAATAGATGGATTATAGTGGCCTAGTGGATAATGGGCTATTTAATCGCATCGCTCTTGTGGATGCTTCCTAATCCTAGCCCCTTGGCTCAGAGCAGACCGCTTGTTTACAGGGCTACCTCTTCTTAGGTCCCCAGACTATTTCAATTCTAAAAGAGAGTCTTCTTTCGCTAGTTATGCTGCTACTTACTTATTTGTCAATCTCTTTTTTCGCTCAACATGTGCATTGCTTCGATTCCCGCCTTGCTCTCTCTAGATAAAATGCGACTTCTTTACGTTCGAAACGCAAACTCTCCTCGGGCTAAATCGCACAGGTGGTTATGCCTTTCCCCGGCTGCTTGTTCCTTAGACTTTGTTATAAGCTAAATCAATGACGGGAAAGATTACTCACTTAGTGCAAAGCACGGAGATTCTGGAATAAGTGTGGTTACATACTTAAATTAGACTTTGGAACCTAAAAAAGACTTTCAAAAGGCTTGACCTTAGCAATAGAAAGGATTCGCATCTCTGACAGCAAAAGTAATGATTTTGCCTCAGCTTCTCAAAAGAGTTATAAGAAAGATCTTCAATCATAGGACAGAACTCTGTTCGGCTTAACACCACACTATATGTAGGTGTCGGATTAGCAGTGGTGGTCTGTAGAATCGGATTCTGTTGAAAAAGAAAAAGTAAAGTCTAAGAAGTACCAGAAGAAGAATGAATTACTTTCCCTAAAGAGTGAGTCTTTGTATGGGTACAAGGATGGATTGCTCTTTGCCCGAGGAACCTCTCAAGAGAAGGAGGAGCAGCACATCTTATTGCAGAACCGGTTCGATTAGAAAATGAGTACTTTCTGGATAAAAACCTACTTCGACCGATAGAGCTGAACCCAACTAAGCGCTTTGAATTACGAGTTGACGACCAAGTTTCTCTTAAATAAAGCAATCCTCGGATCCCACCGCTTAGAAAAGAAAAAGCTCTTAACTAGATTAGGAATCAGAATCAGTATAATCGTCACTCTCTAACTCGTCCAAAGCTGGGGTGGGGGCTTTTCATTCTTTCTAATAACCTGCGATTACGTACTTATTTCCTTTGCAAGGCCATTTGACAGGGCTTTTAGACATTAACTGCAGAATACCGAAGGGAAGGAAACACATCATCCAATGGAACTCAAGCAAGATCTATAGGCTTATATTAAGACTAGATGGATATGTAAACAAAGCGGTTAAAAATACTCAGACGTTCTCATAGCATTGCTGACTTCTTTAAGTCATCTAATGTTTGAAAACTGGCCCTCCATTGGTTGGGCAAAGGTAAGCAGAAATACTTTCCAGTAGCACTCCTTATATAGCTTTCCCAAGAAAAGAAGCAACTATTCCTATAATCTACAGGCATTTTTCTAAGTTTTATCATTCTTACTCGCTTTCCTTTCCTAGTGGGGTCAGAACCTTTGAGCGTGGGATATGATCACAAGATTCAATTGAGTCCTTCTTATGAAGCATGCTTATCAGAGGTAGCATCTTGTCTAGTAAGAGATTACCCTGGTAAGTCACATACCCCAGCTTATGTTATCCATAAACCGAGTAGAAGTATAACTGGAAGTCCCCCCATTCTTTGCCTCAGCCTGGGAAGCGTGAAAAATCTCATTCATCCCTAAATTTCAAATTTTGCACTCAATCGAAAGCAGGTTTCCATACAGGGGTTTCCTACAAGGATTCTGAGAGCTTCGGTGGGGCACTAGTTAGTTAGGTTCCCATGAAAGTCACTTTCTAGCCGTTGAGAGCTCTATTCATCCAGCATCCATTTCCATTCCGTACGCCTACAAGCCGTTTAGAGTCTTGAGGTAAGCCTCCCCCGTTGCCATTGCTTTTGCCTTTGAGCGAGTTCCATCCAGTCAAGTGTAAGAAAGGGCAAATCCCATCTCTGAGTCTGTTGGAGTGGCTTTCGATGTTGGTCCAGCCCATCCATACATTGTGAGGTCCTCGCTGGTCCAGGTCCCTAAAGCAAGTGAGTTCTCAAGCTCTCCAACATTCTCTTTATCGTTAATTGAATCTCCAGGGTATGCCAAAAGTGGATTATTATGGATTTTCTGGGGAGGGTCCCGACGAGTGGATGTAGGCAGGACTGCCGAATGACTATACTATAAACGACTATACTATAAAGGTGTGTGTTGTGAGGATTGCTTGGTTTTTACATTGTATGCTCTGCCTCATACTACATATGCTTATCTGTGAAATCTTGGATGATGAATGTCTGAATAATTTCTAGGCTTTGTGGTTGGTTTCACTTATAAGTGACTAATCTGAATTAATCACCAACTCGTTAGAGACTAATCTTAATTAGTAATTATCTAGGACCTTCAAAAGACAATATCATAAAAGGAAAACTATTCGCCCGGACAAGATTGTGTCCATTGGCGCACTTTCAAACTGCATAGACAAGAAAATATAGATCTTTCAAATTCAAATATTCAAATATGGATCTTTTGGTTCTCTTGTCGTTGTCTGTTGCACCGTCAGGATATTTCCTTTCTTTTCTTGAATTCATATTCTGATATCATGGTACCACGTCTTCTTGTAAGGTTCTTCCTCTACCATCAGACAGGGCTCTGACTCTAGCCACAAACAAAACTATAGCAATAGGCTGGTCCATCTCTGACTTCAGACAATGAGAGCAGAATCTCTGTAAACATCAATTTCTCTTATTCCCCGGTCTAATGCGGCATGTAACCCCAGAATGCAGGCTTCATATTCCGCAACATTGTGTTGTTGGTGCAAGGAAACTTCCACTTTACTGAAATGGGGAACTCAACTCCTTGTGGTGATATCAGAACTGCTCCTCTTCCATTTCCAAACACATTGGCTGCCCAACAAATATCAAATATCAAATCCGGGAATTCATCAGATTCCACTTCTCTGGGAAAGAAGTCTGCATTGATTCATCATCCGAGACAGGATTTTAAGCTAACTGATCTGCAATAGCCTACCCTTTCACATTCACAGCGATGTCAAATTCTGCAAAAATCATCTGCCAACGGGCTATCCTTCCAATCAGGGATAGTGAAATACAAAAATACAACATGTAATGCCGCAGACGATGTGCCGACCATGCTAGTGTGCAACAAGTTTTCTCCAATGCGCTGTAGTGAGTCTCATAATCCGTTAACTTCGTTAACTTTGTTAACTTTTTGCTGAGATAGTAGACTTTCTCGAAGACCGGATTTATGGTCAACGACTCTGACCTTATTTTCATTTTTCATTCAAGGGTGTGGAAGCCCCTATTTCATAGGAGATGCGAAACCAGTGCAGTATTAGAGTGATGGGGACCCTTGTCTACCAGGCGGGCGATCAGCTTCTTATGAAGAGAAAGCAAAAGCAGTTAGTTGTTAGAGGCGAACCAAAGGCGACACAGCAGAGTCTATCAGGGATGGTGCCCTAGTATGGAAAGAAAGACCTGACCTGGAGAAATGACCTGACAAGGACGCTTCCGGTTGAAAGGCATTAGAGCGATAGGCAAGCGTGGATGTCCCTGCTTTCGATGATCAAGGAAAGAGAGCTGTGAAAGCCAGAAAAGAGAGTGGATTTTGATTGACTTCGGGCTCGCATCTTCAATGTCAGTCAGATCCGGTACTGATCTTGTCCGATCAACGGGGAAATCTATCTATTGTGGAATTGCGTATGTTGTGGTTGTCATAGATTGGGGAAGCTAGCTTGTGTGACGAAACTATACTTCATTGTGCGCCACTGCTCCTCGTCATAGAGGTCTCTTCTTTCTGATTCCATTGCTAAAGGTGAAATTGTGAGGGAAACCTTAGTTGGTTCGGAGACAAAGTCAGGTCCCATTGAGCCGGATGGCCGTGTTCATTCAAGAATCTCAAGTTGGGTTCGATCCTCGGTTTTGGAAGCTAACAACACCCACTAGCAAGTGAAGAACCAAGACATTACCTTTATTTATAAAAAAAAGAGGTTCGGAGAGACACATAATAGTTGGGGAAAAGAGGAAGCAAACAAGGCTTTCTCACAAAAGAAAGCCTTGCAACTATGCTATATTTTTATATTGCAACTGTGCTAATAAGGGCACATCAGCTTTTTCTGTATGCGGATTTTGGGGTCATACTGATCAACAGGAAGAGCTAAAATTAGTAGACGGAAAAGAAGATGCAAAAGCTTTCGCACTTACTTGCATACACTCTTTTTATCTTTATTTTGTACTTGTACTCTATGTAAGTCTCCTTAGTTATTAGTTAATAGTAGAGCTCAGCTGGACTAAGCGAGGCAGTATTTTGAGGGTTGGTCCGGCCGAGACCATTAGCATTAGTGAAGTGAAACTCTGGACTCACCAAAGTTCCGAGCTTGCCAAGAAGTGGCCTATTCATTCCTACAGTACAGGTCTCTATCAACTAACTCAAGCACTAAAGAGAGGTGGGGCAAGACATCGATAGACAATAGACCAAGGAGCGAAAGCCACTCAGTTGCTTGCTAAATCGAAGAGAGCAGAAGGCACCTCGCCTAACATTATAGGAGAAGGGGCTGAAACCACTCAAATCTTCTTTGTTCAATTGAAGAAGAAGGCAGCTTAGACTCTTTCCCGAAGAGAGCTCTAACCAATAGATGAGATTAGAGATGCTAACATAACAGGGGCGGGAGACCTCTCTTTAAGAACCAAGAACGGGATATTCGCATTAGCAGAAGGAGGAGAAGTCTTATATAAAGATAAAGCAGCTTTCCTTAACGAAGTCATCTATGTGACGCTTCAAAGAAAGCAAAGAGGGATGCTCGCTAGCAGCTCAAGGGGATTGAAGACCAAGGCAGGGCTCTTGTTGACAAAGAAGGTCTAAAAAGAAAAATTTACGTATTTGAAGGTCACCACCCTACTTACTAGTATAGTAGAAAGACCTATCGGACCTGTGAAAGTCTCGTTTTTGACTGAACTAAGAAACACGGGCTTTGCTGCGACGAGGATGCCTTTTTGAATCAGCCAACATCAAGACCTGCAACAGAGTCCTACCACGTTAAGGGAGAGCACCCAACTTGCTTGTTGACACGTGAGGGGGAGTCTGAGGTGGCAGGATTTACCACTAGAGCCCTACAGTAGTGATGGTTGATCCCACTACTCCTTCGAGTGCATTTTGCTCTTAGCCTCGGAAAGAGGTGCTTCTGCAGCGAAGGTGCTAAAACTTAAAACTAGGCGAACATACTTCGGAAACTTAAACGAATCAATTCCCACTTGACCCATTCTTCTGACTGCGCTAGCATCATCGGATACGGCAACAGAGATTCTTCCAACTTCACTCTCAGGGGTAGACTATTGAATTTCAACTTTTAGCTCCTTCTACTCTGTGCCTATTTTGAGCTTTTCACAGTCAAAGTCAAACCTTTCTTGGTGGCAACATCGGCATGCCTTATCTAAATATAAGATATAAGATTTAAGCGCACCTGAACTACCCAAAGTCTAAATAGTTTTGCACTCGGTCAATCAATTCGTTTTTCCCTAAGTTGAGGTGGAAATCTGGGCAATGGAGAGTCCGGGCCGTAGGCTAACATGTGGGACGAAAGGAGACTAGTTTTCATAATGAATAAAGAAATAATATATTTGACAGTCGGGAGGAAGGAGCCGATCAGTCACAAAACAAGTTTAAACTAGAGAAAGCGCGTGTTACAACTGAGGCACACTTAACCTATCTATCTCTCCCTTATATGAAGGAATGCTAGCAGAAGAAGATATTAAAATGGAGCCGTAGGAGGCCACTCTTGAGTACTTAGTAGTGATGTAGATTTGTGTGTGTCCATTCCACTAGGGAACCTCAATCTCATGCCAGAAAAGCAGGGGTGAGAACAACAACTTTGATCGCCTCGAGTGCCATAACTGTGTGAGGAAAGCGCTCTTTTTAAGCGGTCTTATAAAGAACTGAATTATTCTCTTCTTTGATTCCACGGGTACAGGCCACCGGATTGAGATGCTTCTTTCGCATGTTCTTCCGTTCTTTGAGTACCGAGTTCGTACTCTAATTTATCTGATGTCGTCTGTTGAAGTCCTCTCTTCCTATGATTCCGTTCTTTAAGTATCGAGTTCGAACTGGACTCTAATTTGTTGGACAAATCTTTATTTTATTTTATTTTATTTGATCTAAGGCGGCTTTGGCTTTGGCTTTGCAAGACAGTGTTTCTGTTTATTTGTCTGATTAAGACCTTTATCTCTCTCTTTATCTTTATCCTGAGCTTCTTTAGCTTTAATCTCTTTGCGAGCTTCTGATTATGATTCTGATTCTGATTCTGCTGTTTTAGCCTCTCTCGGATTAGCCAGGGATGCCTTCAGTTCCATAAGCTCTTTCTCGCTTCGTAGCATTGCTTTCTCGCTTCGTAGCATTGCTTTCTCGCTTAGTAGCCTTGCTTTCTCGCTTTGCAGCCTTGCTTCTCTTTCAATGGGTAGAACCCATCCTTCATAGTCCTTTACATCGAGGATGTGCTTCGATTTCGTGTCAACCCATGCATTATGCTTATCAAAGATGAGATCTCTTTTCGGGTCGTCTATATTGATCCCTAGTTTATGTAGAGCATCCCTTTCTTCGATTTGTAGAAGAGAAATTGTAACCCCTGTTTTTCCAAAAATGTATTTTTGTGTATTTTCCTGTATTTAAAAATAAAAATAAAAAATTCGCAAATTATTTTTTTTTTGGTTTTCAAATTCTCTTGTCAAGAGGTATTCTTGACTCTTCTACTAAAATCTAATATTTCGATCAATAATTTTATTAAAACTATTTCATATGATTTTATATTGAAATACAAATCTTATTATTTTTATTACTATCATTATTTTACCAGTATTATTTTAGTCGGTGTTATTACTTGCATTATTATTTTTATTATTATTTTTTTTCCATACTCCAATTTATCTAACAATGTTATATTATATTTTTATTGGATTTTATAAACAGTATTTTTCCTTATTGGTTTTTTTTTATAAACCCAATAACCTATTTTAAAACCCAACACCCTTTTACTCCTAAAACCCATTACCCATTAATTACCTATCCTAAACCTACCAAAAATACTTTTTACTTGCATATTAATGTTTCCCACACACCAGATCCATTTTAAGAACCTATATGACCTTACCTAATTTATTATCCTTCCTATTACTACACCCTACCGAACCTACTAATACCAATTCACTAAATTCCTATTCTATTCCTACCACCCATTTACTTCCTAATTTAAATCCAACCGTGAGCTACACCATACCCACACCCGGATTACTACCCAAAGCACACCCGAACCCCATCTCATTTTTTTAGCCGTCATATGCACCCCCTTCCCTTTATTCAAACCCTAGTGCATATACATCCTTATATATATTTGCAAACACATTAAGCCTAAATTTTCCCAAACCATTGCACCCTACTTTCGTGCTTCATCTCTCCCGCTTTCTCTCCATCCGCCATCTCGTGCTCTCTTGCTCTTGGAATTTTATTGCGCGTGCACGAGTGCGTGTGTGGATCGATCGTGAGTCCGTGGATTTTCGTTCGTGGGATTTGCTCCCACTTTTGATTTGCATTATTCTTCATCTCCAAATTGAGGCAAGTAAGTTGTACTCCAATTCATTTGTTTGATATAAGTCAAAAAGTTCACTTATAATGTAGTTGGGTCTAGAGACAACCAAAAATTGTGTTTTCCTTGATGGGTTTTGTCTCTATTGTGATAATTTGATCATAAATGACTCATGACACAAATCTTGATAGGTGATAACTTAGGAATTGCCCAAATTTTGATTTTTAATCATGTATGTGATTATTTGTGTGAAATTGTGTTTGGATGAATACCGATGTGAAATAATAGGTTTGGACTTGTTAATAACCCTAAATCATGATGTTTAGATGCTTGGTAGGTTGTATTTCAAGTTTGGTTGTGTTTCAATTAATATTCTTGAAGTTATGATGTTCTAGATTTGAAGTGTGAAATCTGTATTTACTGGGTGTTCTGTTTTGATTGTTGTTTTCGTCCATGCTACAGTCCGAATCTTGATTCCAAAATAAAAGATGAATTTTAGATAATTTTGTCTATTTTCAAACCCCACTGATTTTGTTTGATTTGGATTTCGTATGACTGAGTTATGACTGTTTTGGTACAGAGGTATCGATCAATTTCAGATTCTGTTTTGGGTCAATTTTGTTAACAAATTATTTTTAAGAACTATTCTACACATATTATCTTGATTTAATATTTTGTTCAGTGTTTCTATATAAAGTTAGGGACTACCCAGATTTTTGATGAATTTTATAGACAATTTTTATGTGGCGTTTCATGCTCTTTTGTAAAATCCACTCATGCTGTATTTTGCTTACTGTGCAGTAAAGAATCCTGTTTTCACTATAATTTCTTATACTGTATGAAAATTTTTTGTGAAATATAAAAGTTAGCAAAATCTATCTATTTTCATATCCCTTTGGCGGAATTGGATTTCGATTCACTGATTGCGAGATATCTTAGTTTTCATACAGCAGTGTTGAGATTTCCAGATTCGTTAAACTATGTTTTCTCGATGCTTCCTTATTTTTGATGGCTTATCTATTCTTACTGGAATATTATGATACTTTTTATTTTGATTCTAGACATATAGGGGAATGCCTCAGATTTTTCGTGAATTTATTTAATGTGTTTTCATACTGTTTTCATGCTCTTGAATTCATTTTTCTGATTTTCTGACTGAACATGATTTCTGTCTTCAAATCAGTTTTGAACTGAGTTGTTATGAACTAGTATATGATTTAATTATACTCGTTGGATTCGTTGGGATGTCCAGTTTCCATATCCTTCGACGGATTCACATTTGCATTTCTGTAGAGACCAGAATCACTGTTTTTGTACTGATATGTCATGCTGACCTGATTATGAACCTACACCTTTTTGCTCGTTTATGTGACTGTATATCATCCATACATGATTATTTGTTACCCTGAACCTGATACATGTTTATAACCTGTTATCCTTGCTTTGTTTTGCGACACATACATGCGTGCCTGATTATAATAATAAATAACCAAGCCGGGGTTTAAGGGAAAAATCTAGTAGTGGATAATTCAGAAACGTGTACTCGGAAGGGCCCTGTGTTTCCCATTACTTGTTGCCATGTCTCATGATTATATGATTCGTGCTTGATATTACTTGTGCCATATTTCATGATTACATGATTCATACTTGTTGTTTATATGCCGCCATGTTTCATGACTACATGATTTAGGCTTGATATTACTTGTTGCCACGTGATCATGACTACATGACTTGTGCTTGATACTTGTTGCCACTTGTTCATGATTACGTGACTCGTGCTTGATACTTGTTGCCACTTATTCACGATTATGTGACTCGTGCTTGATACTTGTTACTTGACTTATTCCTGAGTACACTGCCCTCTGTGGTCCACTATGAAATCTAAGTCGAAACTGCAGTGACTGTAACAACCATGTGATAAAAGGATGGCACATGAAGTGTTACCTAGATAGTAATAACTACAAGACTCGACACATGATACTTGAACATGATATATGCTTGCGTGATACTTGACTACATGATACATGAGATTTGATACTTGATACATGTTGCATGATTACCTGTTTACCTGTATATCTGTTACATGTTGACCTGTTTACTTGATTTCTTGACACTTGATTTAAGCCATTTTACACTTGTTCACTTTTGCCATGCTAGTTGTTTATTTTGGAAATCCTGATTATACCATACTAGATTTGTTACTTAGATTCATCCATTTCCATATGCTTGTATCCTACATTATTTGTGACCCGTAACTTGCAATTGACGGGTACTTGTGTTTTCTCTTTTCCTCTTTCCAGCATTCGTAGAATTGCAGATTTTGGAGAACAGGTTCCAGACAGTATTGGTGACATGATGTACTAGATGCTGGAATTTTGCTATTATTATTCTTGTTATTTATTTTGAAAAATAATTGTATTCGTGTATTTGGATTTATTCTTGTATTTGGCAATGTGACCCAGGATTATTTGTGTATTTCAGATCATGACTATTTGAGATTAATATATTTTATTTCAAGTATTCTTGTTGGTATTTGGTTCATATGTGCATATGGTTGACTTTTCTGGCTTCCGACTCTGATTATATTGTGATATGTTGTAAAAATTCTTGAACAGCTTATGGATGATGAAAATCATTCGTTGGGCTTTTGTTACGTGCTCGTATTCCGTATTTTTTAAGAAGCAGGGCGTGACAAAATATTCACTTTGAAGGGAGATGAAACGTTGACTGACCTCTTGAGAGCTGGATTTGACAAGACTGATTTATACCATTCGAAGTCCACATGCTCTTTAGCTGCACCCTTGTGCTTCAGAATCTCCTTATTTTCTTTTGTCTTTAAAGCATAAGTCTGAGCCGCTAGGAAGTATGCTTCATGCACAAGATTCTCAAGCTTGAACTTACCCAAAAAGGTTGAGGAAATATCCTCTGAAGGCAGTGGGCTACCATGGAAGACAGAGTCAAGTGTAGTAGCAGTCATCTCTTGAGATATATTTGTACATATGGATACGAGCATAGCCAGTTGTAATGCCCCGATTTCCGTGTAACTAGAAAATCGTGACATGAGCCAGAATCTTTCCTTCAGTTTGCCACAATACACAGAAAAACAGAAAAAATTTAAAACTTTTTATTCAGCACAATGAATGTTACAAAATTGCAATACATTACACAGTGTTACAATAGTACCTTTATAATCCCAAGTGTTACAATTTTCAACAATTTACATCAGAGTATAATGAATGAAGAACGACACTTGGTAATTCCCACTTGGGTATTTTTCAACAATCAACATAAATAATACAGCGGAACTTAAAACGACATCGACTCCTCGCTTTCCTTGCCTTGAGTCTTCCTGAATCTCGCACCTGTACTTCTGCGATCCAGTACCTATTGAAGTGGGGACGTCAGTATTCACTGACGCTTTAAGGCTGATAACTAGCAGCGAATCTCCCAAAACAAACATACAACCATGGCAAATATGTCAGTGTAGTTTAAGTGTTCGTGAGTGCTATGACTAGAATCTAATGCAATATCAACTAAGGCTAGGATGCTCCTATTTTAATGTGAGCAAGTCTCCAGAACAGTATTCAGCCCATACTACATACGCCACATCTCAAGCCGTTTTTTCATATACAGGGATTTGAACCCGCGCCATGTATTCTACTTTGATACCCATCCTGTTCCTAACATAATACTACATGACTGGCGAAGTTGCAGGTACAGTCTAGTTCCGTTACTGCAGTCAATAGTGGTGTCCTTGTTTGCCACTATTGCCTAGTCGCACCGGACCCCACTCAAAAGCCAACACGAACTACAAGAAACTTTTCAACCTTCTTCCGTGCCCTCAACTGGTCATGAGAAGGCATGGAACCTGACGGAATCGTAGGGTCTATTTCCCTAGGAAACCCTCTCGTTCTTATCATGGCACATTCAGAAATTAACAATCAAGATACGAAACCCGTGCTCCCAACTTGTCATGAAAAAGCACCGCCTGTATCCCTTTGACAGGGGAATACATCCCAGTAACACCACCGAGTGTCAACCTATAAGAGAGGTCGGGTTATAGGGTATCACCCCTAACACCAACTCTCACCTTTTAGCAATTTATAGATAAAAATGTTTAAGTAACTGTTACTACCCTAACGATGTCACTAACCCTAACCAAATAAGCGAGACAAGCCACTGTACTTCCAACTAGACATGAAAAAGCACCTTATGTGTCCCTCTTCTAACCAAACAAGCGAGACACGGCACTGTGCTTCCAACTCGGCATGAAAAAGTACTGTACGTGTCCCTCTTCTAACCAAACAAGCGAGACACGGCACTGTGCTTCCAACTCGGCATGAAAAAGCACCGTACGTGTTCCTCTTCTAGAGAGTGCAACAATTAACCAGTCTTAACCTAGACTTCACAAGATCTCATAGGATCCACCCATAGCCTACAATACCTACATACGAGCCAAATAAGCTACGTATGAGACCAACCATTACATACGGCCCAGGTGAGCCACGTATGAGACAAGTACATACAACGACCACACTAGAATCAACCTAGAAGCAACAATACGCGCTTGCTAGCAAAGTTTGTTCTTCTATAATTAGAAGCAACCGAAGAATCTACTAATATTCTAAATTAGGCGTTCTACCAATAAGAAGCCCAAAAGCGACATAACAACCTTTATCAAGCTAACAATTATTAGTGACCTTCCCCAACCCTTATTTCCCATGAAGGCGAAGAACGTTCACATGATACGGTCCAATCTTAAGTAGAACCTAATACAACAAAAATCTATGGTTTCTTTTTCCAAATTGAACTAGAACTACATGAAACTAGGTTTTTGGGTTCTCTCTCAAGTTTGAGCTAGAAACACCTAGAAGCTAGGTGTATGGGTTCATGGGTTCTTCCTAATCCTTCACTACAATACTACCATATACAATTCAACCAAGGTTTCTTTTAGCTAGAAAGCTACAATATTCTATTCAAGCATGCATGGTTCTTTGAATCTAGAACAATTATGCAATCTCAAACATGGGTTCCTTCTAGGGGATTAGCTAGAATGACCTCACAACTCAATATTGCAACTACAACATGATTGGTTCTCCACTAACGCTACAACCACAACATGATAGTTTCTTTGCTAAACACTACAACTACAACATGGATATCTACCATTACTTTATACAAGAATGGTTACTACTATTTTAAGCATGGACTTTACTCACACTTAAGCATGAACGTCTACTACTTTAAGCATGTATATTGATATGGGTCAAGAATAAATGTGGCTCATCCTGGGCCACTGGATCCCCTCAGGATACGCGCTCTTTCTGATCCTTCAGATCTGCCACATCATCACCGGAAAACCGCCCGGAGCTCTGCCACGTCAGCCCGAAAACCACTCCGGCGTCTGCCACGTCAGCCCTATACCGCCTGGCTTTCCACCGCTTCAGCCAGTCGGGTAACCGGGTCCAGCCCAACTCCAAACGGGTCTGGACCCGATTGGCATCCCCTATAAATACCAGACCCTCCCCCCTATCTGCAGGTAATCAACCTTTCTTCCACAAAACCCTAGTTACTGTTGCTCTATCTTAAGTGACTGACTAGATCGTCGGAGGGTCTGCCACCGGGACCAACCCCAGTGTTCCTAGACCGTCTACAGGTACACCAGACCTCATATCCGAGCCCCCTGATCCGAGCCCAGCCTCCAGCCTCGCCTCACCCCAGCCTGTCACGGGTACCGCTCGGCCAACCGAGGGTCGTCTGATCAGTAGCTTCCTCCTTCAAATACAAATCGAGTAAGAACTCACACCTGGTGCATCCACACGTCTCCCAGAAACAAACCGCATCAGGTTGGCACCGTCTGTGGGAAAAGTTACTTCAGGAGCCGACCCGAGCCGGACCGTCAAGGTACCTCAACAGCCTGAACTCGTATGGCTCCCAAAGCCAAAAAGGCTGCTACCTCCGCGCCTCGGCAGACATTGGCCCCGCCAGGTCCCACTGCCGAAGCACACGCCTCCAATCACGGGGCTCCCCACCAGGGACCCCAGAAGAGTGCCTCCCGTCCAGCCCAGCCCGACCTACGGGGGGTAATCATCAACCGACAGGTTAGTCGCAGTAAGGGAAGGGCCGCTTCCAACTCGGCCCCGAACCATCCAAAACCACCGTCACAGGGGCGGAGGCCAGCGCTCAGCCGCGTCGGACGTCAACCTTCGGATTTCCGGAGGGAGATCCTGGGGGCCCTTCGAGGGGCCCCCCACCAGGAGGATGTCCGCCATTCTCAAACCAGGTCGGACGCCGAGGCCAACGTGTCCCGCCCATCGACTATCCCACCAGAGTACGAGGGCGATCTCCTAAGGTGCCTCCAAGAAATGGAGGATCCCCTCGACTACATCGGCGACGGCGGTCCCGGAGCGGCTCAGGGGTACAAACCTGTCCGACCTCCTTTCTCTGCCCTCATCCTCCAAGCAGAAATACCACGAAATTTCCGACCACCTCAGTTCGAGACCTATGACGGCGAGGGAGATCCTGCTGATCACATGGAGGGTTTCAAAACCCTCATGGTGATTCACACCGCTTCGGATCCCCTGCTATGCCGAGCCTTCCCTGCCAGCCTCCGGGGTCCGGCTCGTGAATGGTTCTCCAAGCTGACCCCCGGCTCCATTTACTCCTTCGACCAGCTGGAGGGCAATTTCCTCGCCCACTTTGTCACCAGCCAGAAGGCCGAGAGGACAAGTGCTTCTTTGCTTGGACTCAGGCAGAAGGAGGGGGAATTGCTCAGGGTGTTCATTCGGAGGTTCACAGAAGAGGCAAGGTCGGTCTCCTCTCTTGACCCTGGCGTCGCCTCCGCGGCATTTCGGCACAACGTCCGTCACGGACAGCTGACAGCCTCTCTGACGAAGAAGCCCCCCATTGATTTTCCCGACCTCCTCAACAGGGTTGAGAAATACATCAGGGCGGAGGAGGCTCTAAACCCAGAAGAGTCCAGGGAGGTACCAGGAAAAGGAAAGCGGAAGGCTGAAGAAGTTGAGCCATCAAAGAAGGCTCCAAGGGACGCGGGCGTCATAAAGAAGGTCCCACCGGTCCCTCGCTTCGAAAGGTATACCCCGCTAACCCAGAATGTGTCCTCCATCCTCTTGGCTATCCAGGACAGGGACCTAGTCCAGTATCCCCCTCATCTGTCCAACAACACCAGTAAGAAAAGGGATCAGCGGTTCTACTGTCGCTTCCACCGGGACAACGGGCATGACACGGATCACTGCCGGGCCCTGAAAGACCAGATCGAGGCCCTTATTCAGCGAGGGTACCTCTGAGAGTAAAAGCGAGAGGAAGCTCGGGGGCAGAGGGACACGAGGAACAGGAGGATGCCGCCTCCTCCTCGAGCTCCCTTGCAGCTCCTCGAGCGAAAGCAGGAGCTTGATGAGCCCGAGGGCCAAGCCATATTACACTGCGTCCACGGGGGGCCCATAGGAGGGGAGTCCAACACTTCCCGCAAGGCGTTCATCCGGGATGTTAACGTCGTCCAAGGTCCTCTCCCCCCTCAGATCCAGCAGCTCCCTGTCTCCTTCTCGGGGGAAGACCTGGAAGGGGTGCGGCTCCCACATTGCGATGCCCTCGTCATCAACCTCAGCATGGCCAATTTTGACGCTCGGCAAATCCTTGTGGACAATGGGAGCTCGGTAAACATTCTGTTTCTCGAAGCCTTCGAGAACTTGAAGCTCTCCCACGACAAGCTGAAGCCGGTGGGGTACACCTTGCACGGGTTCTCGGGCGTCCCTGTAACAATTGAAGGGATCGTCACACTAGATGTCACAGCAGGTATGACCCCAAACCGAAGAACCGAGTCCATAGACTTTATGGTGGTAAACGTCAAGGCAGCCTACAATGCGATACTCGGTCGCCCGGGCCTCTGCTCCCTCCAGGCTGTCCCCTCGGCCTATCACCAGAAAATGAAGTTCCCCACCAAGACCGAAGTAGGAGTATTCCGGGGGAACCAGGAAGCTGCTCGCTCATGCTACATGACAGCAATCGGGAGCGGCGTGTTTCCCCTCGTCGCCGTCGAGATACAGCCCCAGAGGACCCAGCCAGAGCCGGATTCGGCAGACGAGGTGGAAGATGTCTCGTTCAAGACAGGGGATCTGTCGAAGCAATTTCGAGTAAGTCGCTCCCTCACCCCTCACCTTAAGTCCGACCTCATCACCTGCATTCGCCGCAATGTCGATCTCTTCGCCTGGAAGCCTTCTGACATGCCCGGTATCTCCGAAGATCTCATCATGCACAAACTCAGCGTGATCCCCGGGTCGAAACCGGTTGTCCAAAAGCGACGTAAGTTCGCTCCGGAGCGACAGCAGGCGGTAAATGCGGAAGTCGACAAGCTCCTGGCCGCACGCTTCATCCAAGAAGTCAGCTACCCCGAGTGGCTGGCGAACGTCGTCATGGTCAAGAAGGCAAACGGGAGCTGGAGGATCTGTATAGATTTCACGGACCTCAACAAGGCGTGCCCGAAGGATCCATTTCCCCTCCCCAGAATCGATGCTCTTATCGATGCCACATCGGGTCACGAGCTCCTGTCCTTCATGGATGCATTTTCAGGCTACAACCAGATCCGCATGTTCCCTCCCGACATCGCCAAGACGTCCTTCGTTACAGACCAGGGGCTGTACTGTTACAGGGTCATGCCCTTCGGACTGAAGAACGCGGGCGCCACCTATCAGAGACCCATCAACCGAGTCTTCAAGGAGCAAATCGGGTGCAATATGTAGGTATATGTGGACGACATGCTCGTCAAGAGCCAGCGGGGGGAGGATCACGTCGCCGATCTAGAGGAGGCCTTTGGGGTACTTCGGACCCATAATAGGAGACTCAATCCAGCCAAATGCGCCTTCGGCGTCTCCGCGGAAAAGTTTCTTAGCTTTATTGTTAGCGAGCGAGGCATCGAGGCGAACCCCGAGAAGATCCAGGCCATATTAGACATGGCTCCGCCCAGGAACATCAAAGAGGTCCAGCGGCTGACGGGGAGACTGGCGAACATCGGCCGCTTCCTCTCCAAGTCTGGAGAGAAGTCTCTTCCGTTCTTCAAAGTCCTGCACGGCACCGGAGGGTTCGAGTGGGGTACCCAAAAGCAAGAGGCCTTCGCCCAATTGAAGGAGTACCTCGCAAACCCTCCCCTCCTCAGCAAGCCCGAACCAGGAGAGCCACTCTGGCTCTACCTTTCTGCCTCGGAAAAGGTGCTCAACGCCGTTCTCGTTCGGGAGGAAGAGGGATCACAGAAGCTTCTGTACTATGTCAGCAAGGTCCTGCTCGACGCCGAGACCAGATACTCTCGGATGGAGAAAGTAGCGTACGCCCTGGTCATGGCCTCGCGAAAACTCCGTCCATATTTTCAATCTTATTCGGTCCAGGTACTGACGGACCAACCCCTGAAGGCCGTACTCTACAAGCCGGAGAGCAAGGGTCGACTTGTCAAATGGTCGATCGAGCTCAGCCAGTATGACATTGGCTATCAGCCCAGAACAGCCATCAAGGAGCAGGCGCTCGCAGAATTCATCACGGAATGCACCATCTCCGAGCATCCCGCGAACAAGGAGGCCGACCAGACGTGGGAAGTTTACGTCGATGGATCCTCCTGCGAGGCGGGTAGCAGAGCTGGCATTATTCTACAAGGCCCGGATGGTTTTCTTCTCCAATACTGCCTCCGCCTCAACTTCCCGGCCTCCAACAACGAGGCCGAGTACGAAGCCATGATCGACGGGCTCACCCTGGCTCATTGGGCCGACACCAGACAGATCAGGACTTTCAGCGACTCCCAGCTCGTGGTCAACCAGATCACCGGGGAGTACGAGGCCCGCGACGATTGAATGGTCCGGTACCGAGCTGTAGTTCAACGCCTACTAACATCCTTCGACGAGTCGGTCGTTGTGAGGATCCCCCGAGAACAGAATGTCCAGGCTGACGCCCTGTCAAAATTGGCTTCCTCATCCTTCGAAGGTCTCGACCGCACGGTCCTGATCGAAGTCATGTTGAAACCAAGCATTGACATCCCGGAGGTCCTGTGTATTGAAGACGGAGCTCCCCCCGACGACTGGACCACTCTTATTAGGCGATTTCTCGTCAAGGGAGAGCTCCCCGAAGACCGAGCTGAGGCAAGACGGGTCAGGGCCCGAGCAGAAAGATTCACCATGATCAACTCAACACTCTTCAAAAGATCCTACACAACCTCGGATGGCCGACCCTATCTCCGCTGCCTCACTCCAGATGAAGCCAAGTATGCTCTCAAGGAGCTCCACGAAGGGATCGGTGGATGCCACATGGGAAGCCGCTCGCTCATGCGGAAGGCTTTGAATCATGGGTACTACTGGCCCACCATGTTGCAAGACGCCCTAACCCTTGTCAGGAAATGTGGTCCCTGTCAAAGGTTCTCGCCCATCAAAAGGGCCCCGCAAGCAAACCTCCGCTCGATGGCCAGTCCGACCCCCTTTGTCATGTGGGGAATGGATCTGGTAGGCCCCTTTCCCAAGGCGACGGGGCAGCGAAAGTTCCTCATTGTGGCGATAGACTACTTTACAAAATGGATTGAGGCAGAGCCATTAGCAACGATCACCGAGCAACAGACTCAGCAATTCTTCTGGAAGCACATCGTCTGTCGGTTCGGGATCCCTCAAATGCTCATCACAAATAACGGGACCCAATTCACGGGCAAGCATTTCTGCAAGTTCTGCGAAGATCTCGGGATCCAGCAGTGCTTCTCCTCGGTATGTCATCCCCAGTCCAACGGGCAGGCGGAGAATGCAAATCGTCAGATCCTCGACGGACTCATGAAGCGACTCGATAATTCCTCCAAGGGATTATGGGTCGACGAGCTGCCAAGTGTTCTCTGGGCCCACCGAACGACGAAGAGAATCCCGACAGGGGAGTCGCCATTCAATCTGACATACGGTGCAGAGGTCGTCATTCCCCTGGAGATAGGGATCCCCTCTCCCCGGATCATGGCCTTCGACGAGGCAAGTAACTCTTTACAGCTATGAGCCGACCTGGACCTCGTTGACGAGGTCAGGGAGAAGTCGGCTATTAGAAGGAGTATCTACCAGCAGAGGATCGAGAGGTTCTACAACAAGAAGGTGCACCCAACTAACATCAAACTCGGAGACCTTGTTCTCCAAAAGCTGGCGGTATCCAACCCCGGCCAGAAAAGAAAGTTGGCACCGAACTAGGAGGGCCCTTACAAGGTATCAGAAGTCGTACGTCCCGGTACGTATCGCCTGACCAGCGCCGAAGGCAAGCCCATCAAAAGGCCCTGGAATGCGGAGCACCTGATCAAGTTCTTAGGAGGGGAGTAGCCTCCATATCCATGTAAATTATCGTGATTATAATCGGCACATCGTGCCTAGTCTTTTGTAATAGCTCAAATATATTGTAAATATGCCAGCTTTCTTAAAGCAATCCATGGCTCCATATTTTGTTACCAATGGAGAAAATGTTCCACTCTCGGCCCTCGGATGGAATCCCGAGCCAGAACAGCTTCTCTCACAAGCTTATGGCTCGGCCCTCAGACGGAATCGCGAGCCAGAACAGCTTCTCTTACAAGCTTATGGTTCGGCCCTCGGATGGAATCCTGAGCCAGAACAGCTTCTCTCACAAGCTTATGGCTCGGCCCTCGGATGGAATCGCGAGCCATAACAGCTTCTCTTACAAGCTTATGGTTCGACCCTCGGATGGAATCCCGAGCCAGAACAGCTTCTCTCACAATCTTATGGCTCGGACCTCGGAGGGAACCGCGAGCCGGAACAGCTTCTCTAACAAGCTTATGGCTCGGCCCTCGGATGGAATCCCGAGCCAGAACAGCTTCTCTTACAAGCTTATGGTTCGGCCCTCGGATGGAATCCCGAGCCAGAACAGCTTCTCTCACAAGCTTATGGCTCGGACCTCAGAGGGAACCGCGAGCCAGAACAGCTTCTCTGACAAGCTTATGGCTCGGCCCTCGGATGGAATCCCGAGCCCGAATAGCTTCTCTCCTAAGCTTATGGTTCGGCCCTCGGACGAAACCGCGAGCCTGAACAGCCTCTCTTACAAGCTTATGGTTCGCCCCTCAGACAAAATCGTAAGCCAGAACAGCTTCTCTTACAAGCCTAAGGGTTCGGAGCTCGGTCGACTCGGCCTGATTAGCCTTCTGTCAACTCTGTTCCAGCCATGCCCGCACCGACTCTCCCCAAGAACATGTGTAGGAGCTCGGCGTCGACCCCGAGCAAGGCGGGTGCCTTCTCCAAGGGCGACCTTGACGCTCGGCGGCGACCCTCCGCTACGCCTGCAATTGCCTTTCTCACCGGTATGGGGGCTCGGCATCCGTCCCTCGCTCGGTTGGGGCTCCTTACAGCCCCTCAACCTATGTACGAGGCGACATCTTCCAGCCACGCCCGCATCGTCTCTCCCCGAGAACATGTGCAGGAGCTCGGCGTCGACCCCGAGCAAGGTGGGTGCCTTCTCTAAGGAACTGCGACCTTGACGCACGGCGGCGACCCTCCGCTACGCCTGCAATTGCCTTTCTCACCGGTATGGGGGCTCGGCATCCGTCCCTCGCTCGGTTGGGGCTCCTTACAGTTCCTCAACCTATGTACGAGGCGACATCCGCCAGCCACGCCCGCACCGTCTCTCCCCGAGAACATGTGCAGGAGCTTGGCGTCGACCCCGAGCAAGGTGGGTGCCTTCTCCAAGGCACCGCGACCTTGACGCTCGGCGGCGACCCTCCGCTACGCCTGCAGTTGCCTTTTCTCACCGGTATGGGGGCTCGGCATCCGTCCCTCGCTCAGTTGGGGCTCCTTATAGCGCCTCAACCTATGTACGAGGCGACATCCGCCAGCCACGCCCGCACCGTCTCTCCCCGAGAACATGTGCAGGAGCTCGGCGTCGACCCCGAGCAAGGCGGGTGCCTTCTCCAAGGCACCGCGACCTTGACGCTCGGCGGCGACCCTCCGCTACGCCTATAGTTGCCTTTCTCACTGGTATGGGGGCTCGGCATCCGTCCCTCGCTCGGTTGGGGGTTCCTTACAGCCCCTCAACCTATGTACGAGGTGACATCCGCCAGCCACGCCCGCACCGTCTCTCCCCGAAAACATGTGCAGGAGCTCGGCGTCGATCCCGAGCAAGGCGGGTGCCTCCTCCAAGGCACCGCAACCTTGACGCTCGGCGGCGACCCTCGACACTCTTCGAAAAATGGTTCTCCCAAACACGGGGGCTCGACGAACCAAAGCCCCAAACTCGGTTCCGACCCAGTGTTGCCAAAATTTCTTTAGGTTTAGAGCCTCCGCTTCGGCAGAAACTCCGAGCCTCGTATCGAATTATCGACCACCCTCTCACCCGCAAATAACTCGGGGTTTTACGACCTTGACCGGCCTACACCCCGAACTGTTCGAGGGTGGCAGGGGGGCCATCGACCCACTGCTCACACCATCAGGGATCAAACGCTCCGAGCCCTCGAGCTGTTCAGCTGAACCTCCTCTTGCCCAAGAACAACTCGGGGTTTACGGCTTTTACGAGCCCGAAACCCCAAATTGTTCCCGGACGACAGGAGAGCCGCCACGCATCGAAAATATTATATTCTCTGGGCGCCCGCCATTAGCAAACACCCGAGTCAGATGGCTCACTGCTTGACAAATGACAAGGAGTGTGGGGGTTATATAGCCCCCTGAGGCCCTCATTTATGGCATCTGGGAATGCAAAACGACGGAAGGCGAAACGTCGCCATAAATGTTCATGGGAATGAGAAACGTCGCAATTAAGGATGCAGTCGCATCAGTAGCGACCCTTCGTATCAATGACACCGACCAACCTCGGCATCCGAGGCAATCACGGTTACGGGAAACGAATGTTCTTATTGATTACTCATTGCTTACAACTCAATGAACGTCGGTACAAGTACAAAGAAAAAAGAAGGCTCAAAAATCACTCACGCTCGCCGGGGAACTCAAATTCAGGGCTCCTATCGCGATCGGTCGGGCCGATCAGGGAAGACACTCCCGCCACCGAGCTCCCCGCATCGTCCGGCTGGGCCTCAACCAATGAAAACGGCAGAGACCCCCCAGGGTCGAGTTGCTCGCCTCTTCGATCAGACCCGCTCCCAATATGAGCTTCAGCCGACGAATCTCCAATTCCTTCTCCACAACGGTCTCACGAAGAAAAGACTCCGAAGCCGAGTGCCCGCTAGAGGCGTCCGAGGCAGACCAGTCCGTCTCGATTACCCACCAGTCCCGGTCGGCTACGACTTTCCTCAGACGAGCAACCTCTAGACCGAGCTCCCTTGACTTGTTCAGAAAATAATTCTTGGCGGCCTCTCGGTCCCGAGCCAGCTTTCGTCGGTGGTCCAGAACGGGGTCGTGGTCCCGAGTCCCACGCCTCTACCAAAAGATAAAAACGAATTATCACAAAAACGCATGTCTTGAGAGGTCGGCCCAAAAAAGTATATTTTCATTTCTTTCCAAAATTTTGATACAAAAAACTGCGGTGGCCAGTCTGCTGTAGGAATTTACATCAAAAAACAAAAAGAACCAAAACATCTATCTATTCTTGGGGGTCGGGATGCACCTCGTCGTCGTCTTGGGCTCCCCCGGTCCCATCATCGCCAGGGGCCGGAGGGCAGTCCGAACGCCACCCGTAGCAGAGGTGGTCGACGTTCAGCTCAGGGTATATCTGCCTAAAATGGGACTTGGCATGTTCGTACGCCACGTCCTGCGCCGTCACCACGGTCTCCCCCAAGATCGCCTCCAAATCCGCCAGGGCCTTCTTCCCCTTCTCTGCCTCGGCAGCGACCTTCTTCAAAAGATCCTCCCGATCCTGCTTATGGATCTTGACGAGCAATTCCAGCTGAGCCTCGTGGACGAGCACTTGGTCCTGGGCCGCTTTCAGATCGTCCTTGGCCTTAGTCAGCTCCCGAAGGTACTTCTCCACATTTTTCCGCTCAAAGAGAATTTCCTTCTCCAAACACTTGTGGACGTGCTGGCCGTGGAGCATCGCCTGTTCGAAGAGAGATCAAAATTAATGATAGTCCCAAGCTAAGTCAAAAAACAAATCTCAACCGACTTACCGAGAGGCTTGACTGGGCCCACCGCATATAGGCCTGGTCGGCCGTCTGCACTGCCAAGGCCATCCCATCGCGCTCCGTGATGGCCTTCGAGACGAACTCCATCGAGACGGGCCCGTCTAGGATGTTGACCCCCTTCAAAATCGACCAATCGGGAACAAAGGGCATCGTACCCATCCTCCCCACCAGCTCCGCGGCACTTGGCCATACCGGCGGAAGCTGCTGTTGCGGGGTTTCCACGGTCTTGCCCGAGCCACCCGCTGCGTCCCAAGCCGACCTCGACGAGTGGTGCGAGTGGTGCTTCTTTTGTTTCTTCACCAGGGATTGCCCCTCGGCCGTAGGGACAGGCGCTTGGGAGGACCCTCCAGCCTGTGCAGCCTGGCCGGCCAACTTCTTCCGCTCGGCCGCTAGGCAATCTTGCTCCTTCTTCTTCTTCTTCTCCACCCTCGTCTTCTCGGCCGTGGCGAGCAATATCTTCTTGGCTTCCGCCTGTTGTGTCGACATCCCTGCAAAAAGATGAAACAAAAAGGCTAACGTTAACACGAAGGCAGGAAGGTGAACAAATATGGAAAGAAACATACTAGGGTCGGCGGGACTCAGTCCGGCCCTCACAAGGTGAATCTCGGTCACTCGGGGCCATGCAATACTGTGACCCCCCACTATCGCCTCCACCTTCTCCCACTCCTTGGCCAACAAGTCACTCTTCTTCGGAGGCTTGTGCCTCGGCTTTACGAAGTTCCACTGGGTCGGTATCTCCCAAGATCCGTCGGTCTTAACGACAAAATACTTGCCCCTCCATCCCTTTATCGAGTCCGGGTGGCCGTGCACCACCTTCTTGTGTGGCCTCGGTGAGAAGTAGAAAACCCCCTCCATATCTCCGAGCGAACCAATTCCAAAGATGGCCCAGAAATATGTCAATCTGGGCTTCACCCTCTTCTCTTGGCATTTCAGAATAAAGCAGATAAGAAGCTTCCAAGAATTAGGGCCGTACTACATAGGGCACAGCTCTGCCCAGTTCAAAACCCTCTTCACAAAAGGGTGCAGGGGCAACCTCAATCCCGAGAGGAATGCGTCCTCTAGGAATATGCAGTACCCAGGCGCTAGAACAGTGGTAGGACGGATTTTGGGGCTTGGAAGGAGGAGCTCGTACTCCCATGGAATGTAATAGGCGGCCCTGATAATGTTGAGATACTCCGGACTCAGAACGCTTGGAGTGCTGTCTGCGCAGATCTTCACCCGAGTGTCCTCACCCAGCATGGGAGGTATCGGTTGGATGTCCTTAATGTCATCCGGGTACATACGAATCGACACGGGATTCCGAAAGGTGACAGGGGGAACATCGAGACCCGATTTCGGCGCGTCCTCGTCGGGCGAAGAAGGACTGTGGGGAATTGCCATGACCTTCTTCTTCCGACGAGGGCGAGCCTTACGCTCGGGGGACGGTGCCGACAAAGGGGGTAGCAGAGGAAGGTCCTCTCCGACCCCAGCCGGCCCCCCGGGCATGCCCTGACCGGCCTCCTGTTCATCAACCTCCTCCTCGTCTCCCTCGCCTTCCTCCTCCTCCTTGTCTCCCTCTCCTTCCTCGTCACCCTCGTCAACTTGCTCCTCTTTGTCCCCCTCCTTGTCATCATCACCCATCTCCTGATCCAATTCCTCATCCTCATCCTCGCTGTCCCCCTCGTCCTCCTCGCTACCCTCTTCCATGGGTTCCTTCCCCGGTCTCCTGGACCTCAACGGGGACACTACAAAAACCACATCGTCACCTCCATCAGAACCGGGGTCGGAAAGAACTTCCTCTTTCATCTTGTACTTGCTCAAGGACGAGGACGTTTCCAGCTCAGACTCCTCTGCCGAGTGACCTGTCGAGCTGGCCTCGGATCCGGACTGAGTTCGCGACATTGGTAAAAGAAAAATATTAACCTGGAGCGTAGAAAGTCACTATTACCGGAAAACCCGCCGACGGCAAGTAAGATTCCTGCTCTTGCTGAAAATGGGAGAAAATTGGAGAGTGGGTAATGAAAATGAAGATGAAGAAATGAGAAGGGGATTGGGGTTTTTTAAAGAGGAAAACGACTCCTCGATTCTCACAAAAAAAGATCTGGCCGTTGGATCTTATCTGACAAGATCCAACGGCCTCCAATATCTGAAAAAGCTTTGATCTTCGCGCCATGACATCAGCCAAAAAGTATAAAATTACCCCACTACCTCTTCCCCTTTTCTAGACAGAAAAAATTTCACCAAGTCAGAGGGCTCGGAGCTCGGATAGCAGCGCAAGCCAATTCCCCTTCTCTTCCTCACAGAGGAGTCGATGCTCGGATCGAAGCTCAAGCCAGGCCACCTTCGCCTTTCCCAGTGGGGGCTCGGAGCTCAGATAGCAGCGCGAGCCAATTCCCCTTTTCTTCCTCACAGAGGGGTCGATGCTCGGATCGAAGCTCGAGCCAGGCCACCTTCTCCTTTCCCAGTGGGGGCTCGGAGCTCGGATAGCAGTGCGAGCCAATTCCCCTTCTCTTCCTCACAGAGGGGTCGACGCTCGGATCGAAGCTCGAGCCAGGCCACCTTCTCCTTTAACAGTGGGGGCTCGGAGCTCGGATAGGAGCGCGAGCCAATTCCCCTTCTCTTCCTTAGAGAGGGGTCGACGCTCGGATCGAAGCTCGAGCCAGGCCACCTCCTCCTTTCCCAGTGGGGGCTCGGAGCTCGGATAGCAGCGCGAGCCAATTCCCCTTCTCTTCCTCACAGAGGGATCGACGCTCGGATCGAAGCTCGAGCCAGGCCACCTCCTCCTTTCCCAGTGGGGGCTCGGAGCTCGGATAGCAGCGCGAGCCAGGCCACCTTCTCCTTTCCCAGTGGGGGCTCAGAGCTCGGATAGCAGCGCGAGCCAATTCCCCTTCTCTTCCTCACAGATGGGTCGACGCTCGGATCGAACCTCAAGCCAGGCCACCTCCTCCTTTCCCAGTGGGGTCTTGGAGCTCGGATAGCGGCGCGAGCCAATTCCCCTTCTCTTCCTCACAGAGGGGTCGACGCTCGGATCGAAGCTCGAGCCAGGCCACCTCCTCCTTTCCCAGTGAGGGCTTGGAGCTCGGATAGGAGCGCGAGCCAATTTCCCTTCTCTTCCTCACAGAGGGGTCGATGCTCGGATCGAAGCTCGAGCCAGGCCACCTTCTCTTTTCCCAGTGGGGGCTCGGAGCTCGGATAGCAGCGCGAGCCAATTCCCCTTCTCTTCCTCACAGAGGGGTCGACGCTCGGGTCGAAGCTCGAGCCAGGCCAACTCCTCCTTTCCCAGTGGGGGCTCGGAGCTCGAATAGCAGCGCGAGCCAGGCCACCTTCTCCTTTTCCAGTGGGGGCTCGGAGCTCGGATAGCAGCGCGAGCCAATTCCCCTTCTCTTCCTCATAGAGGGGTCGACGCTCGGATCGAAGCTCGAGCCAGGCCACCTTCTCCTTTCCCAGTGGGGGCTCGAAGCTCGGATAGCAGCTCGAGCCAACCGCTCTCCTTTTGCCTCAGTATGGGTCGGCGCTCGGATAGCACACCGAGCACCAATCGCTCCCCTTTGTCAATTGGGGGCTCGGCGCTCGGATAGAATCCCGACCACCCATCACTCCTAGAGCTCAATGTGGCTCGGCGCTTGGATAGCGTACCGAGCACCAATCGCCCCCCTTTGACATTTGGGGGCTCGACGCTCGGATAGAATCCCGAGCACCAATCACTTTCCAAGAGCTCAGTGTGGCTCGGTGCTCGGATAACATACCGAGCACCATTCGCTCCCTTTTGACACTTGGGGGCTCGGCGCTTGGATAGAATCCCGAGCACCAACCACTCTCCTAGAGCTCAGTGCGACTCGAAGCTCGGACAGCGTCCCGAAACACCAAAATACTCCTTGCTCTTCCAACTAGCGAGGAGATCGCCCACAGGCTCGAGGAGGTCGTCTGCCAATCCCAAAGCGCTCAACAGGCCGACCCCCAGGGTCTCGGCCACCGACCCCTGGCGCTCGGCAAATAAGCCCCAACGAATGGCCTTGACATCCCCTCGCTCTTCCAACTAGCGAGGCGGTCGTCTGCCGACCCTTAGGGCTCGTCTGCCGACCCTTAGGGCTCGTCCGCCGACCCCATGGGCTCGTCCGCCGACCCCCAGACCTCGACTTGCGCCCTTCCGGCTCTCCTCTCTCCTAAAACTTAACCTCCCGCGCAGAATCCAACGAAGGGTCCCTTCCTCCTGCCCCCTGGCCTCTTTGGGAAAACAACAGATCCTACTTCTTACCCCAACATCTGCTCTTCCCCTAGGGGCAAAGAGTCACTCCCGTACGGCTGAATCACCCAGCCCGGCGGGAGCGTGGGGCTTGTGATATGGGTCAGGAATAAATGTGGCTCATCCTGGGCCACTGGATTCCCTCAGGATACGCGCTCTTTCTGATCCTTCAGATCTACCACATCAGCACCGAAAAACCGCCTGGAGCTCTGCCACGTCAACCCGGAAACCACTCCGACGTCTGCCACGTCAGCCCTATACCGCCTGGCTTTCCACCGCTTCAGCCAGTCGGGTAACCAGGTCCGGCCCAGCCCCAAACGGGTTTAGACCCGATTGGCATCCCCTATAAATACCAGACCCTCCCCCCTGTCTGCAGGTAATCAACCTTTCTTCCACAAAACCCTAGTTACTGTTGCTCTATCTTAAGTGACTGACTAGATAGTCGGAGGGTCTGCCACCGGGACCAACCCCGGTGTTCCTAGACCGTCTGCAGGTACACCAGACCTCGGATCCGAGCCCCCTGATCCGAGCCCAGCCTCCAGCCTCACCTCACCCCAGCCTGTCACGAGTATCGCTCGGCCAGCCGAGGGTCGTCTGATCAGTAGCTTCCTCCTTCAAATACAAATCGAGTAAGAACTCACACCTGGTGCATCCACACGTCTCCCAGAAACAAACCGCATCATATATCTACTACCCACTCTAAGCATGGATCTTCACTACTTAAGCATGGATGGTCACTACAACTCAAGCATGGATATAACTTAAGTAGAAAGCGAATATAAGTTTATAGCATGAATAGCAACTAGATTTAAGCATGGATATCTCCTACTACTTTAGCATGGCTAATTGCTACAACTTACCCATGAGTATTTAACAATTTAGCATGGTATACAACAAAGCATGATTTTCTTTACTACTTTAACCTACAACAATTAGCATGGTATACAACCTTAAACATCATTCTACAACAATCTCAAGCATGGTAGGAACCCACAACAATCTTAAGCATGACATACTACTTAAGCATTCCTACAACAATCTTAGGCATGGTAGATAATTTAAACATCAATCCTACACATTCCTAAGCATGGTATGTGACTTAGCATGAATCTATAATATTCTAAACATGGTATACTACTTAAGTATCAACCTAAGCATGGTATACATTTTAAGCATGAACCTACAACATTCTAAACATGGTATACTACTTAAGTATCAACCTAAGCATGGTATACATTTTAAGCATGAACCTACATCATTCTAAACATGAACCTACATCATTCTAAACATGGTATACTACTTAAGTATCAACCTAAGCATGGTATACATTTTAAGCATAGCTAAACATGAGTTCTCTACTACAATCCCTACAACATGCATACAACATAAGCATGAACTCACTACATCTTAGCATGAATGATTACTAGGCTTAAGCATGGATATCTTCTACTAGCTTAAGCATGTATCTTTTCCTACAACTACTTAAGCATGGTATACAACGTAGGTATGAGTTTCTTTTCTACCTTATCTTACAACAAATTAAGCATAGTAGAAAGCATGAGTATCAATCCTACAATAATCTAACATGATATATAATTTTCCTACAATAATCTAAGCATGGATTTTACTTTTCTACAACAATCTAAGCATGGTATATATCACAAGCATCAACCTACTACAATCTAGCATGGTATGTTGATCTATAACAATCTAAGCATGAAAACAACTTAAGTAGAACATCTACTACTACAATCTAGCATGAGGAGTTTCTTTACTATATCAAACCTACACAATCTAGCATTGTTACAACATAAACATGGGTTCTTACTATAATTCTTACAACAAGTTAAGTATGGATACAACATAAACATGGATTCTTACTATAATTCTTACAACAAGTTAAGCATGGATACAACATAAACATGGACTTCCTACAACATTGCAGACAACATAAACTTAGATTTCCTACAACATAGTAGACAAACATAAACTTAGGTTTCCTACAGCATTTGAGCATGAATACAATATACACATGGACTTCCTACAACATGGTAGACATTATAAATATGGGCTTCCTACAACATCTAACATGAAACAACAATTTAACTTTATGAGCTACCATTTCTACATACTACAAGTCTATCTTTTTATAACTAGGAGCTAGCACAAATTTTTTATTTAATAAATTAGAGAGCAAGAAGCAAATAAAAGGCTCTTTTTTAATAATCAAGAGTTCTACAACCCCAAGGGATATGTAATAGTTCTATGTGCAAAACATATGCTTATGCCAAAGGTTATTGGTTGAGTTCTACATCCCAAAATGGGTATGTATACAATGTTCATATGCATATGTGTATGAGTCCAATGTCAAGTCCTACAACCCAAAATGGGTGTATACACAATCCTTCATATGCTTAGGTTCATTAGTCCAAAATAATAACAACAAGAACAACAATTACAACCATCAGAGAGTCAATCTTTATGTTCTCCATTAATTAGTTCTACCCTTTACCTTCATTCATGAGGTTCTTTCTTTTGTCCATACAAATGTTAGCTCAAGTTGCTAACATAACAACATACCAAAATAAAAAAAAACAACATAACAACTCCCAAAAAGAACAAGAACAACACAAAACAAAAGAAACAACACACACATAAACTTGGAGAAACCCCCACCTTAGTTTCTTGTTGGAAGGACTAGCCTATGCAAACCTTCTCCTTCCCCTTAGCTCTTAAGAACTCCTATGGAAACATATAATAAAAACTCTCCTATTAGTAGTTCTCTCTTTCTTTTCCTTTCCTTCTTTTTTTTGTCTTTGTAAAATGAGACAAGAGTGAAGGGAGGGGGTATTTATAGGATGGAGAGAAGGTGGAGAATGCTAAATCACCAATGCAATTTTGCAAAAACCCCCTTCCCTAAAAAAAGAGAAGGCCATACCTAGGTGAGGTGGAGGAGAGAGATCTTCTAGAAGAGAACTCTCTTAAACTCTTATGCACACTTAATCCTAGGTTTAATCTCTTTATCAAAACCTAACTATATAATTAGGTTTGTCATGACAAAAGAGAACTATTTTATCCAAAAATACATACCCCACAATTTGCACAATGTACTAATTTGGCACAATACACATGTGTATGTATATATATACCAAAAATCTTCGCATAATCCGTATAAAAATAATTTAATTTCGAAAATAATAATAAAATAAATTTATACAATGTAATATCCATTTGGGATATTACACCAGTAATGGCAGCGGAAAGCTGAACAGCTGAGTTTTTATCTGGATTCCATTCATAGTTAAGGGCATCGGGTCGGTTGCGCTCGAAATGAACAAGAAAGTAATCATCGGTCAGTTGATCTGCACTGTGAAAGCCATAACGCTTGGATTTCTCGCTAATCACCTCTTTAGGACAGATCTCTGTGTATTTATAAGTAGGATTGATACCGAAACGACCATAGAGCGCATTCATGGTAAGCTTATAGGTATAGCTCATTGCCTCATCACCAACCTCTTTTGCAGCTATGCGCTTAGCATAGATGTTACTGATAAAGACTTTGAAGGGGGAATCGTTCTCCTCAAAGAGGTAGCCCTTCAAAGGATGGATAGTGTATCCTAGCTTGCGAGCATACTTCAGTTCTTCATTGAAATAGACACCGACAAAGCTACCTGTTGGGAAGAGCAGTCGTTCATTATCTTTATAGGGAAGGAATGGTTTATTCATGCTGTCTGGGAAGATGACATAAGCCTGAATGAAGCCATAGAGGCTGTCCAAGTCATGATCTTTAAGATCACCATTCCAGAAAGGTTTACCAGCTGGCATTGAACAGGATTGCATAATAAATGGATACAGGGAGTTCACGTCATAGTGATAGAGATTCTCACCATAAGGTTGATACATATCAACATGACCACCATAGTAGCCCTTACGTATGAAGGTATCTTCGTTCTTACTTGGAATATGGATAGAGAAAAGCTTAGGATCGTAATAAGAAGAGCGAAAGATTCTAAGGGCAAGGGAAGACTGAGTTAAGCATTGCTCTATATCCACATTGTAATCATTCCAGTTTATCTCTTGACACTTGTGCATGATACCACCTGAAAGCAGATTCTCCTCGCAAGGTGGTAAAAATGAAGATGTCCTGTTTCATGTAGTACATCAATTCAGAACCATACTTCTTCAAAGCGGGCACATCTACTTGCTCATAAGGTAGAGGCATCTCAGTCTTAGATCCCAAGTTTGGACATATGTACTTAGCTAATTGGTTAAGTTTTCCTGGTAAAAGATTCAATGAATCCTTAAGACGGAACAACAACTTCTTACCACGATAAACAACCAACTCATAGAGCTTGTTATTCCTCATCAGTGGCCTCATGGTGTAATTCTTGCTACGAACTAGGTACTTCATTAGTATAATCCCATCGAATCATCCTAAGTTGTGGAAGTAGACTGTACTCACTTTCTTGGATGCTACTACACAAGCTAGACCCTCTATAAAGTCAAAGAGCATCTTATCACTCCTTTTAAGGAAATCTTCTTTATCTGTATATAGTACAGAGTAATCTTCTGAAAAATATGTGACCACTCTATGAAAATGCTCGGAAGAAACACATTCATCAAGATGAACAAGCAAGAAACCAGCAGCGTAAGGTACCTGGATCTTATCCAGGAAGATGGTCTCAGTATCTTCCACAATGAAACCGTTCCTTTCCTTTCTTATCTTGCGCAGCGTGGTTAGGGATTTGGGAGGGCGAGTCTCGATTCTATCTTCCTCTGCTTCAGCACAACCTAAGAGCAGTCCTTCATGAACAAGGTCTTTAGCAAGCCTATAAAACTCAGAATCTGAATCTGGTAAGTCTTTTAAGTCTTTAGTGATCATATCGTTTAAGTATACTCTAATATAGAGACCTGTTATCAATTCTCTCTCGTAAATCTCACCCTTCTTGTTGATTTGCTAGCAAAAACATGTGTATGTCTTAGAGTTGACACTCTCATCTAATGAAATAGCGGGTCCTATAGTAAAGGGCACGTAAGTAGATTGACCATCGGGAGAGTGTACTAGACCTCTGGGGACTACCATGCGGTAGGCTACTATGACTTTTGCGCTCGAATAGCTTATGCAAGAATACACATACTTGTTTAGAAGATAGAGCACAATTGTAGATATATAACCAGTAGAACCACATTGAAGGTAAGGCTTATGAAAGCTCACATCAATGAATCTCAAGCAAAATTGAAGGTCTCGACAAGTCTCATCAGAAATTATATGGGAGAGAGCACTGGTACAATAACAATAAGAAGCAGTAGTTCGGAATAAGGTTTTAATCAATATTTGGGGGGTGTGAATTAATACTTTCATTTATTAGTAGTGAAGACAGTACTTGTACTTCTTTTTGGACCATTCATTCATACTACCTCGAAATGTTGACAATTTTTCCTCATGTTCCGCCAGAGTCGGACCAATGACAGAAAGATATTTATTGTATAATATGACTAGTTCCTCTATCTTCTTCTTCAAATGCTTATCATTTACACTATCTTTCTTTTGAATTTGATAAACAAAGTCTTTTTTGTATGGAAAGAGCTGATCTTTTAAGAATGTGATTATTTTATCACTGGAGATTGGGGATTCCATATCTATAGATAGGTCATCAGGATTACTAGAGAGATTGTCTATAATGAATTCATTTATTATGAAAAGTGGTGAATTCAAAGAATTAAAGATGAAATATACGCATGCAGAATTAAATCACCATAAAGAGGGGTTGTAATAAAGTTATCGTGTACTACTGTATACATAGGATATTCTTTGTGTTGAACAACTTTCATAGCTATAAAAGCATCCTTTTGATGTATGAAGTTAGCACACCCTATCCCCAGTAGGCACTCGGAGAGTAACCCGATGTCTCTTCTTTGAATTCCTATTATATATATTGATCGAAACTTCCTTGCTACGCATATAATCCTGAACAGTTGTGAAGTAGTCAATACTATATTGGACTGGTTTATCAAAATAAGCACAAAACCAACCTACTAGGTTCAGCAGTCTCATCAAATTAACAATGTCAGGGTATTTTTCATAGAAGAAAGAATTGCAAGATCGTGCTAGATTCCTCAGATCCTCATCACTCAGCAATGAACCATATGAAACCTTCAGATCTTTCTTGATTGCTATCATGGTTTTCCCATAGATCAATGGCATAAAGATAGATTTCACTAACTTTCTTGTTAAGCGAGTGAAGATGATAGCATACTTCTCTGGATTAAATACCTTTTTGTGGTACGACCCCAGAACATCTTTCAATTTAAGGTAGAGATCCTTAATAATATTGTCTTTATTAGGACAAAGATTAGTTAACTCGGCTACATCTTTGTTGAGTAAGAAGTAACTCATTATTTGATAAGCACTGGCAGAGGCATCTTGAGTAACGGGGAATTTATTCAATATATTAATTCTTTCCATATGATTGATAACTCTATCACAAGATAAACACTTAGATATGAACTGAAAGGGATCACTAGCGGATGAGGCAATCCCAATGAGAATTAAGTCATTATGTAGTATATTTTCATAGTGTTTTTCATACCAATGATAAGCATCATCATAGGATTCAAATTTCTTAAACTTAAAGGCTGCACCCATAGCTAAAGATTTTCTTATTAATGTCTCAGTTTCCTTGCTATCAAATCTAGAAATCGTAGAATCAGGAGAGGGCACAAAGAGAAGCAAACTACAGAAGAGATCCCTCTCATGGAAGTGTAAGACTCCAGCTCGATAGATTCTACCACGGAAATCCATGAATACTGGAAGAAAGAATCTATATCTAGAGTAGGTATAAGATAATTCAAGCAAAAACACCTCATAATGCACTCTCTGATACCTCTTTTCAAATTCTCTTAACAAAGACTGTAAAGAAAAGAAGGACTGACACTTTTGAGGTAAAAGATTGAAAAATTCCCTTAAGGTATCACAGCCAAATGAAAACTCCACTCTTGAGAGTCTTTGATCCAAGAGGAGAACTTTTTCAACTAAGGTAGTGATATTATCTTTGATAAAAAAAATAATAATTTAGTATTCACTGCAAACGCTTCATTTTGTAGAGAATTCAAAATAGTGCACAATTGGTCTGGTTGTTTCAACTTGATATAATACGACTTCTTATTCTTAGATGATAGTAAGCGAAACGTATTATAAAATTCATTACTATATGATGTGAGATAGCCACCTTTCAGGTCAGACAGTGTAGATGCATGTTTACCAACATCAAAAGAAGACCACTCGACAGGGGGGATAAATCATAGGCAGATTGTAAGTCACTAGAAGTAGTGATAAGTCAAAGTTACAATAGAAATAACTAGTAGTTTTCTTAAACCTAGAACCTTTCACACATAAAATCACGGTATCACTTGTTTTATTGTATATCACAATTATCTCTCTTTCAAACAAGAAATTGATTAATTCACTACCTATTGAATAGAAACCTTCATTATCCTTTCTCTCTAAAGGGATATTAGACTTATCCATCAATGACCTTGAGTGAACTCTAACATATGAGTTCAGTTGATCTACTAGAGTAGCGAGCTTCACTGCTGTGGGAAAGAGCTGATTACTGCTAAACACTGAACCTATCACATAAATTATTATTGCCTCCAAGGTATATGTACCAAACTGATTTATCATAATTTTATCATCCGAAGTTAAACTATTAGAATCACAAAGATGGCTCTTTGCATTCTTCTTATCTTTAGATATTAACATTTCCACTAATTTTGGAGTGGCACGAAACAGATTATCCTCATTAAAACTTATACTCATATCTTCAATCCTTTTCTGTAAATAATATAATTTTATATAATAAGACTCATACTCATCGTCCTTAATGACAGCATTTTCTACGGCAAATTCTTGCATTAACTTAAAGACACTACCATAATTAGATGGAATATTCTCCTTATTGATAAAATCTTCATTACTTGACACTTTATTAAATAAATACTTTTCGAACAAATCAAAGAACTTTTTTGTTTTTTTTTTAATTATCTACCATGGTAGAATAGTAAAATCGACACTTTAGAGAATGAGAGCACACAAGTACTAGTTTAGTGCTCAAAGCACTACTAGAAAGCAACCAAATCATAACCTTGTTTTTCTTTTTATTAATTTAATTCCATTCAACACATAGACCACACGGAGATACACATCCGGGGCTATATGGGATATCTCATTACAAGATATCTCTAACTTGAGAGGAAAAGGAAAGAACTCATAGTGAACATATCACTAGAGGAAAGAAGACGACAAAGTGAACATATCACTAGAGGAAAGAAGACAAATACATCTTTATCTAGTATCTAGTAGTATCTAGTCAGATCCACTAGATTTAGATATTACCAGACAGACGACAGAGACACAAGACAGAGCAAGAAGACCAATGTACAGAGCGAGTTCTTTCTTTGGAACTCCAAACTTCGAAGGAGAAGGATCAGAACACAAGACAGCGACATCGACATCGACATCCTCGGGTTCGGGAGGAGAACATAACTTAGAATGAATTTTCTTAATCATATCCATAGCATCCATGAGGTCAAAGATTAAAAGAGAGATGCCCATCAGACCCATTAAAGTCTGCAAGTGATGAAGCATTGATTTGACACGACTAACAGGAATAGTTTGAGCTTTCTTAGGTTTAGGTTGAGGTTTCCTTTGACTGACAGCACGAATCAATTTATTATTATAATTATTAGGAGTTAACATCTTTATATATATATCTATATTTGTTATTTGTCTTTAGTTTTTGTGTGTCAAACTTTTGTCTTTTTATCATTTGATTCATCTTGTCTTTTTGTCTTTTTATCATTTGATTCATCTTGTCTTTTTGTCTTTTTATCATTTGATTGTCTTTTTTTATCATTCAAAGGTCTTTTGTTATTTTGATCATTTGATTTCATTTTGGATAAATAATAAGTTTGGAGGAGTAACATAATCTGTCGAATATTATGTTATGATCTATCAAACTTTTAATAAGAAAGGAACTTAATAGAAAGGAACTTGAGATAAATGTTCTTTTTAACACAATCATGCATAATAGAAAGGAACATAAGAGAAATGTTCTATTTAACACAATCATGTTTGTGAGTTTTTATTTTTGTTTATTACTTCTACTCAACGCATAACAAAACTGGACAGATTAGCCAAATGTATAAGCAGGGGTTCTCATTACAAGAACTATCTTTCAAAAAGTGAAATCTCACCGTACTATCAGTATAGTATACCTCACGGTACTGTCAGTATCAATAAGTATCACTCAGTAACCTGTTGTTAATTCTGTTCATTCACATATATATCTATTGGGCTGCTATTAACTAATGAGCCCATAGTTATATGCGGGAGATCTCATTACAAGAACTCCAAGTTAAGTTTTTAATTCTGATAACACACATATATATCTATTGAGCAGTTAATAATTTAGCCAATAGTTATATGCGGGAGATCTCATTACAAGAACTCTAAGGTTAGGGGAAATAGGGTAGGGAGGGTATTTTTTGGTAGAGAGGTCTGGTCTGTTAGAATATTATATTTGAGTTGTGGTTCAAATAAATATTACTAAAGATAAGATATGATAAGATTTGCTTAGCACTATACCCTGAATAACCTTTTTTTCCCCTAAAGGGTGCTAGACAAAGGGAGGGTATTTTAAGGAGAGAATGCTATTGAGCGTTAAAGGTCCCTTTTTCCAGTTTCGAATCCGGGAAAGGAGTATCACAGGCGATAAAAGATAGTAGGGATCTTAGCGGACAAAAGCAGGTTGTTAATCAGATGGCTAAGGGGCGGGGCACAAAGGGAGTCTGTTTGTGCCTTTACCGGGCATTTCGAGGCAATAATACTGTCACGCCCCGCTTCCCAAAAAGAAATACGAAATACGAGTACGTAACAAAAGCCCAGCGAATGATTATCAGCATCCTTAAGCTGTTTCAGAATCTTTACAACACATCACAGAATTTATCAGAGTTGGAAGCAAAAGGCACAACCATTCACGAATACTTGAAACAAGTTACCAACAAAAATTTACTTAAATCCAAATACAATATTCTCAAATAAAATCAGAGTCTGGAGAAAAACAAACGTCCTGGGTCACATTGCCCAAATACAAATAATATCCAAATAACTGAATACACTCGTTCAATGTTCAAGCAACAACTAATAATAAATATAAAGCAGAAATTCCAACTTAATACATCCTCTCGCCATTACCATCAAGCAGCTGACCAACCTGTTCTGCAATTAGTAAATTTGCAGGAAAAGGGAGAAAGAAGAAAATAAGTACCCGTTAATTGCAAGTCGCGGGTCACAAAATAATGTAGGATACAAGCACATGGGGAAAACTAAACAGATCTAATTATTAGCAAAAACAGACCTAGCATGGTATGGCAGAATTTAACTAACATGGTATCCTAGCATATGTCTCAAGTGTTAAGTGTCAAGTGTCAGATAATAAATATGTCAGGTAATCAGGTAACAGATTTCAGATAGTCAGGTATTCAGATTCAGATTTCCATATAACAGATTCAGATTCAGATTTCAGATTTCAGAAATAGATTCAGATTCATATAAGTCTTGTGTGATTACTATCTAGGTAGCACTTCATGCGCCATACTTTTATCACATGGTTGCTACATTCAAAACAGTTTTGTTTGTAGATTTCGTAAGGGATCATATAGGGCTGTGTACTCAGGGTCAGACAGATATCAGATAACAGACATATAGAACCTAGTGGTTCTCTTCTTCTCTACACCTTCATATAGAAAGTAATGTAGACAGGATCAGAAACAGACAGATAGAACCTAGTGGTTCTCTTATGCTCTACACCTCCATATATAAGAAGTAATGTAGACAAGGTCAGAATACAGATAATTATATGGGAAACACGGGCCCCCTTCTAAGTACACATTTTTATGCTTTCCCACTACTAGATCTTTTCCATAAATCCCGGCTTGATTACTTTTATTATGGTTGTCAAACAGACATGAATGTGTGCAAAATAGTGTCAAACTAACATGATATAATTAGGTTTAGGTTCAGGGAATCAAATCAGCATGTATAGATAATATAGAGTCACATAAACGAGCAAAATGGTGTATGTTCATAATCAGGACAGCAAGACCAATCAGTACTAAAATAGTGATTTTGGACTCTACAGAAAAGAAAACCTAGATCCGTCGAAGGATCTAGAAACTAGACATCCACATGAATCCAACGCATATAATAAAGTCATATACTAGTTCACAACAACTCAGCTCAAAGCTGATTTGAATACAGAATTTATGTTCAGCCAGAAGACAGGGGAACAACTTCAAAAGCATGAAAACAGCATGAAAACACATCAAATAATTCCACGAAAAAACTGGGATATTCCCCTATACGTATAGACTCGAAATAACAAGTTTTATAATATTCCAGTAATTATAGACCAGCCATCAAAAATAAGAAGCAACACGAAAACATAGTTTGACGAATCTGGAATTTCTCAATACTGCTATACGAAAACTATGATATCTCGCAATCAGTGAATCGAAATCCAATTCCGCCAAAATGACATAAAAATAGATAGATTTTAATAACTTTCATATTTCACAAAGAATTTTCATACAGTATAAGGAATTATAGTGAAAATAGAGTTCTTTACTGAACAGCGCGCAAATTACAGCATAAGGAGATTTTAGAAAAGAATATGAAACACCACATAAAACTTATCTTTATAATTCATCAAAAATTTGGGTAGTCCCTAACATCATAAGGAAAGACTGAGCAAAATATTGGGTCAAGATATTATGTATAGAATAGTTCTTGAAAATAGTTTGTTAACAAAATTAACCCAAAACAGAATATGGAATTGTTCGACACGTCTGTACCAAAACACACATAACACAGTCATACGGAATCCAAATCAAGTAAAACCAGTGGAGTTTGAAAATAGACAAAATTATCTAAAATTCATCTTGTAATTTTGGAATTAAGATTCGGACTGTAGCATGGACGAAAACAGCAATCAAAACAGAACATGCAGCAAATACAGATTTCACACCTCTAATCAAGAATAGCATAACTTTCACAATATTGATCCAAATACCTCCAAACTTGAAATACAACCTACCAAATATCTAAACATCATGATTTAGGGTTACTAATATGTTCACACCTACATGAGTATTCAATTAAACACAATTCATGCAAATAATGACATACATGCATCAAAATTAAGTTTTGGGCATAGCCTAGTTTATCTCCTATCTAAATTGGTGTCATAAGTCATCTATGGCCAAATTAACACAATAGAGAAAAAACCCATCAAGGAAAACACAAATTTTGGTTTTCACTAGACCCAACTACACTAGATGTGAACTTTTTGACTTGTATCAACCTAATAAATTGTAGTACAAGTTACTTGCCTTGTTATGGAGTGAATACGATGCCAATTGCCCTAGAAACAAAACCCACGAACGATTCCTCTCCAAACGCAAATCCAAGCAAACCCACGAACAAAAACCCCTGACGAACGAACTCCTCGATGCAACGAACAAAGTGGAGAATACCCGCTCCAAGGAACACAAAGAGAAGAGTTTTGTGATGCTTTTGATGTGGGTGGTGGTCTTGGTGGTTCCGGCCAACAAGGAGGAGGATGGGGGTTTGTAGGGTTTTGATGTATGGAGATGGAAGGTGGTGTAGGGTTGTGATGGTGGTCGGATTTGTAATGGAGGGAGGGCTCGGTTTGGATGGGAGTAGAAGCCGGGATGCAAATATTAGGGGTAGGCCGGATGTGATTAGGAAGGGGAGAGAGTTAATAGAGATTAGGGTTAGGGTTTTGGAAGTTTAAGGAATTTATATAGGGGATTAATGTGGGCTAATGGGTTGTGGGTATGGATATATAGTAATAGGTATACAAATGGATAATGGGTATTGGGTAGATTTCAATTGGAGTTACAATTTATAGTGAATTCTATTGCTACTAAAAATCTCATTAAGGGTCAAAAATCATAGGTTTGACAAATCACCACCAAAAATCCATCACATCACCACGGAAAAATAAAATGGAGATAATGAGGCCAAAAATGAAGAAAAGAAATCAAAATGGCGAAAACGAACCAAAACGACGAACAACCAACACAAGGAGCTCAAATGAAAGAAAAAGAATATATATTGAAAATAAACTCAATATACGGTTCCGAAAAAAATACAAGAGATATAAAAATATACAAAATGAAAAAAATACTCTCCAAAATACATAAAGTGAAAAACAGGGGTTACAAATACGTAGGATTTTCCTGGCTGGAAGAGGAATTAGTTTACTTCTCGGGCAGAGTGCTTGTTACTGAGCTTCGGTGGACATCTTTCTTAACAGCATACCTCTTTGTATAGGTAGAAACTTTAGAAAGTGTTACTCCCCTCAGGATGTCTTTTATCGATTTATAGCTTACATATTGAGGGCAGAGAAGGCAGCGTTAAGGTGCTGTTGATTCTTCCCAGAAAACGTATCTTCCAGTATCGCTCTATCTTGGAAAGGAGGGAAAGCCTATCCAGATAAGGATCTCGTCTCACTAATAAATCTTATTTTGTTGAAACTAAGCCTGCGAAATTCATTGATCACCGACCCCCACCCGTTGGACCTATAGTAAGCAGTAGAAAAAACCGTTTCTTTCTTTCTGCCCATCGTGCTGAGATCGAGCCTAACTTCTTTCCCGAATCAGCGAAGTGTGTTACTACTAGCTTTTAGTTCCTTGGCTCTGTAGCCCTCTTGTTTCGTCCCCAGTCACTAAACCGGGATAGTTCCAATTACAAGCTATTGAGGCTTCGAATCCCAAATTATGGACTCCTCGAGGAATAGCAATAAGAGGAGCAGAAAGCCTAATCAATCAGTATCAGAAGGGGTTGAAGTCCTTCATTCAGAGGGGATTTTGCTGAGATATTGAACAGATTGCAGCTAATCATCGTATGTACGTATTCTCTGATTTTTCACTACGATATTTAGGCAGGGATTGTATAGCATGTGGAACATATACCGATTTGGTAGCGAAACGAGACGCCCCATTCTTTGCGGAAACATAGGCCATACATGCCGGTATTGGCAGATTATACGAAGACGAATGCGAAAAGGACACCCCCACTCTATTGGTGGGAACATAGCTCTTTTGTGGAAATATAGGCATAGCTTAGAGACGGCGCCGCCTCCCTAACTAAATAGACACTTGAAAAGTCCGGTTCAACAACCGAGAGAAAGAACAGGACCAGAAACGAAAGAAGAAAGGGGCCTGAAAGAGAGGCACTTTTTGGAAAGGCATAGGCATAGTAGTAACATTGAGTATCTTCGGTAGATGAAGCATTGCTAAAGGCTTGCCTGGACTCGATCCTGGTACATAGAATTTCGACTTAAGGAAGTAAGCGCAGGACCCTTAGGTTCAGGTAGTAGACAAAACTAACTACCGAAGTCAAGCATTAAAAACACCCAAAGAAGGCGCTATTCAATACTTAGAACAAATCTCGAGATCAATCCCCGCTAATGTTCTTCTACCGATACTGATTAGGGCTTGCTCACTCTCAGCAGCAAAGGGCTTTTGCTTCCTTTTTAGGATATCCGGAATACTCCTTGTTAGGGCTCGGCTATCTCTTTACCTCTTATTCGCTTCCACTGATTAGCCGTCACAAAGCCTTTCAATCACGAAAGTTGGTCAAGATTACGAAGAAACGCAAACTCGCTGATCAAGAATAAGGTTATTCGCCTAGCCGTTAACGTTATTTAGTGAAATCGGTCCTGATCTAGGTTCAGGTGAGGCTCTCTTGTGCTTGCTTTCTTTGTTCCCGGGAAACACTAAACCTATCTTACTTAGAAGTAGAGCTTGACTCATAAACCCCTGGTCAGCATCTAAGTCGTGTACTTTTACGTCCCTAAATGCTATCCTGAGCCATATAAGCCATGTCCTGTTTAAGAGGCGTTAATCAGGAATTGATATATCTTCATAAACCCGGGTCTCTGGTGCAGAAACTGCCTTTGACTATTTTAGTAGGGCTTTCCGGTTTTAGTACGGGGAGGGTGACCCGCTGCTCGAAGATGACCGAGATTCATTTCCAAACCCGAAAAGCGGGGAGTCAAGGTAGGGAAGGACTTCGAATCTAAAGAAAAGAGTCAACTGTACTACTAATATAATAGTTCATTCAACAGGATTTCCTGCTAACGTCAATTCCTTTCTTGAACCCGGCTCTTCCTCCATTTCTGAGACTATGAGTAAGGAGTGCTAATCTTGGTTTGGCTTCGACACCGGATCAATCTGGTCCCTTAATCAGAGAGCTTGAACACGCTTTCTGCTTAAAGAAAGATTGCCAAAGAGACGACTGATACAGACAGGGGACAACTATTTTTTAAAAGAAAGAACCCAGCTTAGCAACTTTACTAACTTGTTCCAATAGCCTAGAGTTTAAAACATATAAAGTGTACCCCCCAAGAGTCTTATTGGAAGAAAAAGGTCCTCCCAAAATACCATGCAAGACAGTTGAATAAGTTGAGTGAAACGAGCGAAAGATTGAAAATGGAGAAAAAAAACGCTTGGTTCGAAGGCAAGGACTCAAATTCGGTAACCCAAGAAATGGGGCTAAGAATGTCTTCTAGAAGCAAAGTGTACTATCTACTGTTCCTTCTTTCTTTAGTTATAGAGTAGACTCAAACATTGAATGGAGAATGCAGAATAGAATCATCTGAATAATTGTAGGATATTCCATCTAGCTGGGGTTAGCTTTCTCTCACCAGGAAAGGGGAAACCAAATGAAGCAGATGAACGGGGGATTATAACGGACACCATTCCGAAGCAATGGAAAGAAGGCACCACAACTTAGTTAACTAGAAAAATAGGCAAGGAAGCAAACTTTTGCCCAAAAGCAAAGGTCGACTCGGGAGAAGGAGCTTCAAGACTGTAGTTCTTACGATCGATGTCATCCACCCACCAAGGGAAGACCGAACCCAGACTTTTCTTTATTACCACATTGTGCTTTGCTCGGTACGGAGATAGGAGCTCCGAACCTGCAGAGACGATATCTTTACTCCTAGAACCTTTGCTTGTGGTTTGGGGCACCGTAGCTCCCCTTTCACTCAAAAGAAGGTACAGCCAGGTTAAGAAGTTGCTAACATCGGCTGCTACAACCCTTGACCTTCAGCATCCCATTTTCTGCAAATACATTGATTTATTCATTGCGCACAGCACAATCGGATGCAAACCTTGAACTGACCCTTCAACTGACTAAGCGCTTGGTAATTCTGAAACCTCCCCCCTTTTCTTTTGAGACCTACTTCCTCCTTGCTTTCGACTTAGTCCTTGCTTGAACCTTTGCAACGACTATGGCACCTTTTGGCTTGTACTCCTCTTTGACCTTTGGAACCGAGGGGCACGGACTCCACTAAAGAGTCTGATTGGAATTGGCATTCTTGTTAACCATTGATTTAGCTGCTGCTACGAGATCTCAAAAGCGATAGAAAGATAGTGAAAAGCATGAACGAACCCTTCATCAAGACGACTTATTTCTATTCTATTTTTATCTTGCAGAATGGAACCCTACTCTTTGAAACAGGGGAAGACCCAATCCAGAGAGGAAAGAGGAAAAACAATTGGTTATTCAAGTCGGTCTGCTTTCAGGTATGTGCTTGGGTCTTCTTTCTTCATAAATCCTATTCTAGAGCCTAGATCACTGTCAATGACTATATTTGGCTTTCGAGGCCTCTCCAATTGATTTGATCAGTCAAGAGAGTGGTAAGAGAATGAGAGTATTCGTACATCTCCTCAGAGGCAGCGTTCGGCGGCTTCTTTGTCTTAATCTAAGCCTCGGGCTTGACCAACTAATGCCAAACAGGAGGGCTAGGCTTGGCCCACCATTTCACACTCGGCGAAAGATGGATTGTCTCTCGTCCCCTTGCGAAAGATTATTTGTTCTAATGCATTCCTTATTCCTATACTTTATCTACCCCTTATATATGAAGACGCTAAGACTCATGCCATGTTTCCTCCTTATTCCTTCCCTTAAGCAAAGAAGTCAAAGTCTTATTAATGCTAGAAGAGAAAGGGATAAAATCCTCCTACCTGACTTCTGCCCAGAAAAGAAATGGCTTGTTATCGTAGGCCACTAGAAGAAAGACTTTAAGGGAGGGCAGACTAAAGGTTTCACTTTTCATATTCTCGAAAGACAATCATTAATATAACTGTCATACTTACGAAAGGATAAAAGATCCAGTACTGCATCTCGGGACTACCATTACCCGGCTGAATTATGGTATTCATTGCAGAAGAGACGCTCCTTGATGCGGAATCCTAACTAAACCTATATTATATATAGTAGCGTCATTGCTAGCCTACTTTGAGGACTCTAGTCAAGCCGCTATGGAACCTATTTCAAGACTTGACTTACTTCTCGACTTTAACACACTAAAAGAAGAAGCAAGGACTCAACTTGACGTAATTGCTCATTGCCTTTGTTCAAAACTTTCCTCACTCGAACCTTACTCAGATTAGCTAGCAACCCTCACCAAGGCAATCACTTAAAGTACTGTTGATACAGCAAAGATAGTTTTTCTCGTTCAACATCAACTTACAGCTTTCAAAGTGGGATAGCTGTCCTCTCGCAACCCTAATCCAAGAAATTATCCTTCTACTGCGGATCCAGTTGATGCTGAATCCCAACTAAGAACTGGCCTTGCTTCTCTCTTTTCGAGGTCAAGAACTTGACTCAATAGGGCAATCCTCGCCGCAATAACGATTATAGCAAGGAATTCACCCGAGGGAACAAGGCCTTATATAACTTATTAATAAGTCACTGCCTATGAATAAGAAGCCCCTAAGACGGAGAGATTTGTTACCAAGTAAACTCAATAAGATTAGCTAACTAGCTTTCCAAAAACTCTATCCCTTTGTTTGGTGATTGTCCTTTGCCTTCTTCAAGCTCTGATCTTCATTTGCACTAGATATAGACTAGGGTCATCTTTGTCTATATAGAAGGTGCGTAAGCCTCTTTTGAAGGTGAATGTGAGGTTCCACTCCTCATCTGATCTTCTTGACTGATTCGCCTAGCTGGAATGAGAATAACTAACCTTTCTCTTCTCTAGCTATAAGCCGAAGCCCCAAGTCTTAAGCCGGAGAAAGCTAGCTTCATTTGCAAACTACAAAAAAACCCCAGCTACTAGCTCTGGAACGAGGACTAAACTGAAAGGACTATCTCGTCTCGTGGGTCAAGTGGTCAATCAAAGCTGTCAATCCTATACTACGGAGATTTGGCCCTAACTGAAGGAAGGAATCATACTTCTTGCGAGGGAAATCCATGGAATAATTCTTGTATGTAGTGAGACTATCACGAACTCAAATAGTAGAAAGTCAAAGCTGAATAAGAGAACTGTCTTCCCTCCCCTTCATAAATAATCTCTGCTATCAATCTCGCTATAAATCGAGCTAGAACGAAAGAAAGGACTGGATCTCACTCGCCAAAAAGCAGTAAAGCTTCTGCTAATGCAGATACTGAAGCCGATGATTCTGCTTGACTTTATCGATTGCTCAAGCGCAATGAAGCTTGACAGAGATATTTGAACGGGAAAAGACACTGGTAGCGATGCGAATAGCTTCAGTTCAGAAAGAACAACTCAAATACAAGGGAGTGAGCAGATGAACTCTCGTAAAACACAAGAGTTTGCGGTATAAATCTAGTTCAAAAGCGCCTTCTCGGCGAAATTATGTGTGTGGCAGATATGCTGCAATGGCTTTCTTGTTTGCTGCATTGCCTTTCTTTCTTTAATCACTTACCTATCTCTTTCAAAGGTACTTAAATAAGTTTAGATACTATTTTGGATTCTCCTCTTGTCTCTTCTTTTTTGAGTGGAAATTTACTTATTTTATGAACAAATTTGGAGAAATTCCTTTTTCACAACTTTCTTTATAGTAATCCGGTAATAAAGGCAATCGACAGTACAGGGATATTCAAAGCATTAGGAAGAAAGGACGAGCGATTACTCTAACAACGGATACGGGCAAAAGACTAGCAGCAGGAACTTTCACACTGGGATTCTCACTGAAGGAAGATTTCTCTTGACTCCGCCAACCTTTACTTATCAAGCCCTGACTTTGATCAATTTCCTCCAACACCGGATATGGCGACAACAGCGGTTACGTGAACAGCTGATCCCTCAGGCACAAAAGACGATTTGTAGCATTCTGCCTCCTTCTTCTTTAATCAATCGAATGCCTATATTTAAAGAAAGATACTATTAACATTTCTCGGCCTAAGGACTGCTAATGAGAGTCTTCCTCGCCATGTGAAACTCTCTTTATGCTCGAAATCGTCCGGTATGGACTTTGATTATCTAACTGATAGCATCGTCCACTGAAGGCTAGAGATCAGACCCTTCGTCGCAAAGAATGTATTTGTCCACAACCCGGCCTCTAATAGTAAGAACTTTTGAACATCGACAACCTAAAAGCTGACATCTGGCTAGGGATTCCTTCTTCGTGTTCTGGCAGCTAGGCATGCAAACTCGTTTTCGGTTCTGGTGGTAAGAAATCTCAATGTGAGGCAATGTCATTCTTCCGTCAAACAAATTCAAAGTCATAGCTCCGGGAATGAAGCATTGAAGTGAAAGCACGTGATGGAACGGGATTGTTCAAAGACATCATTAGTTGTTCCTCGAAGAAAGAATCAGTTCATTGACAAGAGTAGTGCCGGAATACAGAGATATTTTTAAGGGAAGTAGGCAACTTTTTTAAGAAAGGGGTGGGAAAGCAGCTTTCATATTTTGGAAAAGCCCTGTTCTCTTTGTCTTTGAGTTTTCATTCCTCAATCCACTTATGCATTCTTTCATATACCTCCCCACCAATAGATAGAGACAAATGGGAATAACCGAACCACGTCTACAAAATGCCAGTACCAGGCAGCTGCTTCAAAGCCAATGTGATGCTCCTTGGTCAGATGACCAAGATATTAGCTAATACCACATATGATCAAGAAAAGAGTACCTATAATCACATGAAAACCATGAAAGCCAGTTGCTAAGAAAAAGGTAGAACCATAAATACTATCCGAAATTGTGGAGGGTGCTTGGTAATATTCCATTCCTTAAAAGCCAGTGGATACTAGAGCCAGTGAAAGGGTAGCTATTAAAGCGTAAACCGCTCGTTTTTCCTTCCCCGCGAGTATAACATGATGAGCCCAAGTTACGGCAGCTCCGGATGAAGGGAGAATAGGGGTATTAAGAAAAGGGATTTCCCGAGGATCTAAAAACCAAATCCCTTTTGGGGGCCAAATACCTCCGCTCTCTACCGTAGGCACCAAAGAAGAATGAGAAGAAGCCCAAAAAAAAGCAAAAAAGAACATAACCTCCGAGACTATGAATAGAATAGAACCATATCGAGGTCCTAATTGTACAGCTTTTGTATGATATCCTTCCAAGGTGGATTCACGTAGAACGTCTCGCCACCATACGAACATGGTATATAGGAGAAATATTAGGCCCAAACTGAGAAGTGTTGCACCCCCTTGAAATGGGTGCATGTACATCACACCTCCTACGGTGGTTGTCAAAGCTCCGAGTGAACCCAAAATAGGCCATGGACTTGGACCTACCAAATGATAAGAATGCCTCTGAGATTCAATCATAAACCACTTTGTCTCGGTTGTATGTAAACCCCCCTTCACCCCACCCCTAAAGTATAGTAAAGATGGCCTTTTTGGTCTAATTTTCTTTCTATCTGACAGGACAAACAAATAGGAAGGGATAGTTCTTTCATTGCATTGATAGAAGTGAGACTAGATAAAAAAGACTCTATCTATTATATTACTTTTTTTTGTCTTATTTGTCTGTAGCCTTATGTGTCTATTTTATCACCCTTTTGACGGATCTGGATTTCGAATTTTATTTTATGAATTATCTGTGTTTTTGTACTGCTGTGTCTGAACTTTCAGAATCAAGATTTTGTTGCATTACTGTGTTTTCCCAATTTTATTGAATATACTATATGTAATATAAATTCATGATATTCTATACTTTGAAACTAGATATGTCAGGAAATCTTCCAGATTTTTCTCAGATTTTGTTGTGATGATTTTAAACTGTTTTCATGCTTATAAACAAGATTTTGCATTTTCTGGCTGAACATAACTTTTGTATTAAATGTTATTTTCGACCCTGTTTCTGTGGCTGTTATGTGACTTATATATATGTGCTGGAAGCGGCAGAGAGTCTAGTTTCTAGATTTTCTGACGGATCTGGATTTACTATTCTGTAGCAATGAAAATCTCAGATTTGGTACAGTATGTCTTGTTGTCCAGAACTGAAAATGTCGTTGTTTTGACCATTATGAGTTGTTTTTATCAACAGTTACAATTACTGTTTCATCTTAAACTTATTTTCTATTCTTGCCATATCTTTAGTCTGTTTTATTTTCTTCACACATGTTTATTAATTATAAAAGAAATCAAGCCGGGATTTTTAAGGGAAAAGATCGAGTAGTGGACAATAGAGAAATACATATTCGGAAGGGACTCGTTTCCCCACTATTACTGTGGTACCTACTTTTTATCTATAGATGCATGAGGGCATGATCCATGACACTGTTACTGTTCTTATTATTGTTACTGTTACTGTTTGTCTGAATATATTGCCCTATAGAAGTTCCACTACAAAATCTTAAAGTGAAACTGTTTGCTGTAGCAACCATGTGGTAAATAAATGGGACGCATGAAGTGCTACCTAGTTAGTAATGAACATTAAACAGAAGAATAACTGTTTACACTATTATATCCTGTTACGGTTACTGATGATTACTGTTACTATTGATTCACTGTTACTGTTGATCATCCTACCGTTGAGACACTGTTACTATTGACCTTTACTGTAAATGTTACACTTTTACTGCTATTCCGCTACTTACTACCATCTGTAGACTTTTATATTTATTGCTTTCTCCATGTTAGTATGTTCTGTCTAGTTAGTTTTACCCCATTTCCTTACTTGGGTTGCTTGTGGCTCAGACTTGCTTCTAACGGGCGCTATGTTTTTCTGTTCCCATTTCCTCACTTGTATTTCTTGAGCCCCGGACATGCTTCTAACGGGCGCTATGTTTTTCTGTTGTTCCTATTTTCCTTATAATTTCCATATGAGCAGGTTTTGCTGATCAACTGCCTACCAGAGTTGGTGAGCAAAAGTTTTGCGCTGCGAAATTTGATGATTTGCTTAAAATATTTTGATGAACTATTTTATTTCATGAACTGTATTGAGACTTGTATTTGGCTTATTATCCCAGGATTATTGTTTTGTTTTGGATCTAGTATTTGTTGGAACATTTATTATTATTGATGCAATAAATACTGTTGAATTATGATTGTTTTTGCATGCCTGGTTGGACTATACTGTTATATTTACTGTTATGATGAGTCAAGCAGGTCCGTATAGCTTATGGATGGTGAAATCTATCTGCTGGGTTTAGTCACGTGTTGTATTATGTATTCTTTTGGGAAGCGGTGCGTGACAACCTTAATCCCTCAAACATAGTCTTTTCTCCTCTCACTTTCCCAATCTCACCCCGCTCGTGCCCCCCACTGCCCAACCCTCATGCCCTTTAACTTCCTCCCCAGCAGCTTTAGTAATATTCAAATGTATAACACTCTAGTTTTGCTGTGATTCTCTAAACCATCTTCTTATGTGAGGATGATAATGAATATTTCAGTTACTACAGTATGAATGATATTCATAAGTCTCCCACAATTTTCTCATATTTTTGGGAGTTCTATATAATTTTACGAGTCCCTAAAAACTATTTTAGGCTGTGCAATTTGCACAGGATAACACTAGTTGGTGAAATAGATAAACAGTGGGGATTTAGAAAAGAATTAATATAAAAAGTAGATAAAAAAGAATATGTAAAGAATATTTCTCTTTGGAGTTAGAAATGGAGTTATGGGTTGGAGATGAAGTTACTGTTTGATGGGACAGTTACTCCATTTTGGAGTAAAAGTTGCTCTAAAATTGAGTAAAGGGTTGGAGATGCCCTAACCCTAGTCTGTTATCTTCTCACCAAGAAGTAATAGTTAAGTAGCTTCTCTCTCTCTCTCTCTCTCTTTTTCTCTCTCTCTCTCTCAATTTAACAAAATTCTTTTCCTGATCACTAGTGGGGAACATGGATCATAATTATTTTATAAGGATGGCCTCAATAACACTATTGATTTGTTCCTAGTACCACTTAGAGCATCCACAATCGTTTGCTAAATTGCCAAATTTGCCACTTTTTGACAAATAAGTCGTTGCAGACATTTTCCAATTTGCTATTTTTTTCATTTTTTGCAACAACAGTTTGCTATATTTGAGAAACGATTTGGCAATTGCCATATTATAGATGTTTCGTCCCTATTATTTTATGATTTTTTGAAACCATATGACGAAACAAGATGTTTCGTCCGATGAAATTATGATTTTTTTAAATAAAAAATTCCTAGAATTTTTTTTGAGTCCGGACGAAACATCAGGTTTCATCCGAGCTTTGAGGAGACAGGACTAAACATCATGTTTCGTCCTAGTCCCTTTTAAAATTTAATTATTAATAAAAGTTTGGACTATTTTGCCCTTATATCCTTTCAACCTTGAAAATTAATCCAACGGCTATTCCAACAGTTGTTTCTCTTGTCTCACTATATATACGCATTGCATTCAACCGAATAAAATGCACAAATTTTCTTTTCATCTTCTATCTTCCCCAACAACATCTATTATCTTTCTGTCTCCTATTGAAGAATTTGTGGAACGAAAAAATGGCGAGTCGTGGTTCGAGGGGGAGAGCATATACAACTCAGGAAGATGTTACTCTATCTCTAAGTTAGATTACTATAACTCAACGTCCGTTGGTCGGTATTGATCAATCCGGCACACAGTTTTGAGAGCGCATCTGTTCAACATTTGTTGTATTAGTAGGAACTCCTACCGACAGAACAGTTAGCTCACTGTCAAGTCGATTCCATGAAATTTCGAAAGAAATTTGCCGTGTTTATTATGAAGTTAGGTAGTGTAACAAATAAAGCTGCTAGCGGAACAACTAAGACAAATAAGATATGTTAAAATTTTGAATTTATTTGCAAATTTAAAATTTTGGGTAAATGATAACAATATGCTATTAAAATTTTCCATAGATACACGATGCGAAAGTAGAATACATGCAAATCGCTAAAAAGCGTTCATATTTAAAGAATGTTATGATTTACTTAATCAAAAATTTCTTTGCGTACAACACATGTCTTCGAATCTATCCCGAGTTCCCAATCAGGGGAAGTTGGTAGTAACCAATATTTTACACAGTGAACAGTTGGGATTCAAATACACTGGTTGACTTAGAATCGCCTACGCCCTTCACCCATCCACCAGGTCGAAAAGCAGAAACGGAAAAAGAATGGCTGTATCATCAGACTTTGCTCACATTGTCAAAGTGACAAAAAAAATTTAATGCTTTGTATAAAGAAACACAAGACAGGACGAATTCGACGACGCAAATGACGCTTGCCATTAAACAAAAAACCATGAACTGAAAGAACGAATGGAGGAAGATCGCATTATGAGTATGGACCTCAATACCTTCCCGGATAATCAACGTTATTATTTCATGTGTAGACAAAATAAAATTATGCAAAAATGAGGTTACAATAGGGGGTAAACGATGTTTACAGCTTAATTTAATTTAAGCATTCTCTAGTATATCTTACTTTATTTTGACAATGTACCTATATTCATTTTCATTAATGAAATTTTGGAAAACACAATATTGAAGGCAAGATGTTATATTGAAATACAGCATCCTGAATACAAAACAGTGCATTAACTATTATGCAAATAAATTATTATGCCTTTGGTTTACTAATCTACATCTCCATATTGGGACCAAATATACTCCACCAAATCTTCGAAAAGTGCATGATGTTTTTGTCTATCATGTAGAATAACATTGCGTGACAATCAGGTTGCTTGCTTAGTTGGTCCACCTCTGTTAGGTACGACCAAGGTCGAGTCAGGTATTTGATTGTAATCATAATCACCAATTCCTTCTTCTCATTCGTCTTCAACAATCATATTATGTTAAATGATACACATTTTTATGATATAAGAAAGATTATCAGCATCCCATAATCGCGTTGGACCCTTCACTATCTCAAATAGTGCATGTAAGACTCCGAATGCGCTTTGTACATCTTTTCTGGCACCTTCCTGCATTTCAGAATATTTCTTTTTCTTTTTCTTCTGGTTATAGTACGTTTCAACTATAGTTGTCAATAGGTGGTTTATACCATCCGCTAAATTATACCCCCTGTTATAATTGTGGTTGTTGATAACAAAATTTGTCGGTGGTGCACAACCATCAAGATTATCATTAAATAAAGTAGAATGGTTAAGTACGTTAAGACCATTATTGCATCCAATATTTCGAAGAATGAATGTCAAAACCAAAGATCATAAGATGTCACTGCTTTGAGAATAATTGTTGGCTCCCCAACATGGCCTGCATAATGGCCGTGCCATGTTGCTGGACAATTTTTTCACCTCCAGTGCAAGTAATCTACACTACCCAACATGCAGGGAAAACCCCTAGCTTTGTTTTCTTCAAGGAGTATTTGTACATCGATAGGAGTTGGTTTCCTCAGATATTGCGTGCGAAATATAATAATGATTGCGAAACAAAATCGACGTAGAGCTTTCAAAACAGTAGTTACACAGATTCGTATATATTCATCAACAGCATCCACAGCACCTCCATACGCTAAACAGTGTATAGCCACTGTTATTCGCTGATGCAGAGTTAATCCAAGATTTTTACACACATCTTGTTGCTGAAGAAAGTATTGATCATAGCCAACAGTAGCTTCCATTATCCAACAGAAGAGGACTCGATGCATACGAAAACGATGATGGAAAATATTGTCGTTATAAATGGGATTATCGGAAAAATAATCCCTCCACATTCTTCTATTACCTTCTTCTCTTTCACAACATATGTATCAGTGGCGAGAGGATTTTTGACTTTGTTGTACTCCATGCCTACCCTTAGCATACGATTGTTTACATTTCTGGCAACTTCATCCTGGTGCTTAGATGATTCGTCTGATAAAGTCGAGGAAGAAGAGGAATTAAAATGAGCCACGACTTTTAAATGAATTGAAGATTTGTGGAAGTGGTGTACAATGTGGAAGTGTTGGCAGAATATCAATGGCCTTAAATAATGTAGGAACTGTCCCCATTGGAATATTTTGTCCAATCAACCCCCGTGAATGTCGTTGTTGGGTGTGAATGTCTTTGTTGGGTATAGCCATTTGACTATTATGTCCAACAATGATTCCATAGGAATATTATGTCCAACAATGGTTCCATTCAGTCCAATCAAAAGAAAGTACACTTCATTTTCATACAACGATTATTGGATAGGACTTTGTTGGTTACTTTTCATTTAGCAACGAGGCGCTCGTCTTCTCTGCCTTATGGTTGGTCACAAAGTGCGTCAGGAAGATTTCCTCGAGCTGGTTGAAGGAGTAGATGGAGCCGGGAGTGAGCCTTGAGTACCACTCTCTCGCCGAGCCCCGGAGAGTGGCAGGGAATGTCCTGCAAAGAACTGCATCAAAGTCATTGTTAATTATCATGAGAGTTTTAAAACTCTCGAAAGCGCGAGGATTGAAGCCTCTCGGGGCTGGTGCTTTAAGGATAAAAGGGGCGAAGGGAGGTTGGATGGGTTGGTACCCCCTGTTTTGTTGCCTCTCCTGTTGTCCTATCTGGACGAGGTGATCTTCCATTTCTTGGAGGCAATTTAGGACTGCCTCTTCTCGTCCCTTGAAGCAGAAAGACCCGTAGGAAACTTCAATGGAGAAGACACCGGTGCGAGGAACTCCCGAACAATGGTTCCTTCTGGGCTCTTCTCGAAGAGCCTGCATAATTTCATTTATGAAGTCCCGGAACTCAGCTCTACTAACATTGGATCCCTGCTCCCAATTGCCCCTAGGACTCGCCGATGACGGGATTAAGGATTTGTTCATTCTTGCACCCTCAGGGGAGGGGGAGGGGAATCTCTGGACCTTTCCCCATAAGGGGAAAGGCTCATGCAGCTTCTCTTGTGCTATAAACCGGGGCCTCCATTTTGGGATCGATTTTGCTCAATATGGTGGTGGAGGTCTTCCTCTAGCTGTCATTTATTGAGGACATGTCGTATATCCTGATATATGGATGGTCCCGCCTTAGGATCGACTGAGAAAGAGATGGCGCGGATAGGACCCTGGTCCTCGGGATGAGAACCTGGTCGGGGTTCTACACGTCGTTGTTAGGACACTTGAGTTACAACCCTGCTGAGGGAGGGATGCAACGGTTGAGGGGGAGGCGAATTTGCCTGTCGATTTGAGGTCGTCGCCTTCTTGGTTCGCTGGGGCATGGTCAGAAGTGGCTTCTGACCACGGGATCTAACCTGTAGGCTGAATCTTTGCCTTCCCACAGACATTGCCAATATGATGTTGCTTTTTTATGTAAGAGCAACAATATAATAAGCTATTTGGAGGATGGATAAAGATAAGATCCTCACCCGTTGATCAGATCTGATGAGAGCCTAATATTTGTGGTTGGCTTTGGATTTGGTAGCCTGATATTTCGTGCTGGAATACGTCCCTGATCAACTGTAATTTTTACCCACATCAAAAATATTTCATGAATTTTACATAAGCGAGGATAACAATTTCGCTAACCAAAGGACCAAATTTCTTTTTTTTTTTGAAAAGTTGAGAATATAGTAACTATAGTAAATAAAGTATAACTAGAAGTGGACTCATAAAAACTTGAAAATTGAACAGTTGCATCGTCAAAAGTTTTAAAATTTTTAACAAACATTCGGCAGAATCCCAACATTTTTCATTCATGCAAAAGTTTTCCATGTGTTTTGCAATACGCAAATTATTTGTAACCACTTTATATTTAATGACAACTGTAATAAATTTGTAACTAGAAATCCATCGTGTTTTACTATCTTTAGAACACTTTCTAAATTTTATTCATCTAAGCTTAAACCATTGATCAAATTCTTGAAGATTAGGACCACTCAAATCTGTAAAATGCAAAAAAAAATTTATTGCATAACTTATGGTTCAGCTATCTTCAAAGCATCTTGCACACACAAGTTGAGGATATAACATACATATTAAATATGAAATATTACAGACAGTGGAGGTATAAACACATCAATTAATGAAGAAACAATTTCTTTTACTATTGGCATATTGTTAAGGCTAATAGAAATAATTTTATCTTCAATACCAAAATTATTACATGCTTCTCTAATTTGTGATTTGATAGCCGAACCATTATGGGGATACATCAAATAAATAAATTGAATGGTCCTTTTTTGAATGATCCAATCACTAGCAATCCAATGATAAGTAGTGCATATAAAGGGAACATTATTACAACATTTTCAACAATCACTAGTTAATAAACTAAGTACCTTTAAGCTCATTATATATTTTGATATAATCGTATTTGACGGTGTTTCTAGGAATTCTTTGAAATGGAGTTTAGAGTGAGCTAGTTAAGCATTTCTAGGTTCTTGCTTTCGAAATAATGTAAATGGTAATTCATCCTTAATAACGAGTTTACACATTTTCCTATGTACGATGTCATAATCATAATTATAACTATCTACTTGACTGGTCTTAGGGTTTACTTTTTGTTAGGTAAGGTGTTGTACAAGTTCCTTGTGTTCACTATACAAGTGGTGCTTAAGGTACCTGTCTCGCTACCCACATTCCATTTGTAAGATATTTGACATGTGTTACATACCTTATTTTTTCCTCTTTCGGATTGGACGTAGATGAAACATATGTAAAATTTTGGTGCATGTTACTGCTTTTTTAGGTGCAGGAGTAACCAGGTGATGTGGATTCTTTTGTGGAACAGTTGAGAATCTGACTTCTTGACTTTCGTTGACGTTGACTATCGCGATTGCTTCCTCCAGACCTGCAAAATGCCTGAAACATCGGGATTGATCCCTCCGACGCTGTAGTCAGTAATCAGGAAGAAAATGATAAAGCTTTTTATGGAAAAAATATCGGTTACCTTCTTTATGGTGGGGGTAGAGGGGTATTTATAGTCGCCTTGGGGAACAATTTCGAGATAAGGATTTATCTCCACTTCCCGGTGTTTATGGATAAGAAATAGAGTTTTGAATCATTTCATGATAAGAGATGTGGTTAAATCCGCCTCTTAAAGATAATCATGAATTTGAATTACTCTTTAGAATATCCTGGGATTGTTCATAGTGGGTTGTCACCCTGACCCAGTAAGACAGAACCTTTTTTGGGTTGTTGGGCTTAGAAAAGACCCAGCTCAGTTTTCAGACCCGTTTATAGGTGAAATTACTGTTTCATCCCTGAAAGCTTTGAGATTCGTGCCCGATCTGAATGGTCCCGATTTAGTTCTATTTTTACCCATATCACAAGTCCCCTCACTCCTGGAGACTGAGTTCCACAGCCTTTAAGGAGTAGTTTGCTCGTTTCTAATTGTTTATAGAATTTATCGTAGTTCTTGGGCGCGTTTGAACCTCGCATTGGGTGAAATAGTATTCTTGTGAGCTTATAAATTACTCAGAATTATGTCGAAGTCTTTCTTTGACTTTTTGTGATTTTTCCTATTTTTTCCCAATTTTTAATTATTTTACGAATTTGTATTCAATTCTCGAATTAAATGATTAATTCTCAAAAAATTATAATTAATTATTCTAACTTAGTAATTATTGTTCGGAATTTTAGAAAATATTTTTTTGAATTTAATAAAATATTTTTAGAATTTTAAATTATTTTTTTTACAATTTTTAATACTTTTTCGAGTTTTTAAATAATTAATTCGATTTAATCTATATAATAAAACACAAAGAAAGCGATCAAGTGGCTCTCCCTCAATCCCCCCAAATTTAAAGGTTCAAATCTAACCTCACAAAACACATTTTTTCCCCCAAAACTCAAATTCAAATCTCCCCACCCATGACAACTCCTTTATTTATTTAATTATTTCTCTCTCTCTCTCTCTCTCTCTCTCTCTCTCTCTCTCTCTCTCTCTTCTATTCAAAAAATTAAGAAAATAAAAATTTTTAAAAATTTTTTAAAATAAATTTTTTTAAAAAATTAAAATTAAAATAATAATAATTTTAAAACTTTAAAAATCATTCAAAAAATCAAAAACTTTTGAAAAAGTATTAAAAAATTTTTAAAATGTGAAAAATATATATTTTTTAAATATTTAAAAATTTTAAATTTTATAAAAATTTTAAAAAAAATAATTTTTAAATTTTTTAAAATTTTTGAAATTTTAGAAATTTCGAAAATTTTGAAAATAAAAAAATTAAAAATAATTAAAAATGAAAATTTTTAAAATTTTAAAATTTTAAATTTTGAAATTTTGAAAAATTTTAAATTTTGAAAGTTTGAAAATTTCAAAGCAAATCCAAATCCACATCCAATGTCGAACCCCAATCAAAAGGTCGTCGCCAATATCTGATCCACTGCTGATTCTGTATCGGTGACTTTCCTCCACCAAATCGAGCATGAATATCAAGTGACTCCGTACGGCGACTCTCCTCGACCAAATCAGGAGCCTCTATATGCGATGCGACGACTCTAATTTCATCTCATTAACCGAATTCTCATTCTAATTTTTATTTTTTTTGTGCAGGGGATTACTCAGTTTTTTGCTTACTCGAATTTTTTATGTGCATGGGATTTAAGTTCAGAGAGGTATGTATGATTGTTTTATTTTTGGGTTTAAAAAAATTTAATTTGGTGATTTATTTGATGAGTTTTTTATTGGTTTTGATTTAAGGTGTACACAAGTGAGAGATGGATCATTTGGTGGTCTTAATTTGGGCTTCTAAACCATAGCAGGACAGGTAAGCGACTAGCAACCTAAAATAATTTGGCAAATATGCAACATTAATTTCTTTAGTATAAGAGAAAATACTATCGTGAAGTGTTCCCTTCACTGGTTATTAAAAACCATAAATAACATATCATATAAGAACTTTTAGTGTATGTTAGGATATATAGGATTGGGATGAGTGGAGTTTACCAGTCAAGGGTGCAAACTCTCAACTCAAAAAAGACAGCTAAAGTGAATTTGTTATTTATCCATTTTGAATTTTTTTATAAAGGTGCAATGGGGAGACAAAGTGGATATAAAAGAAATGATTAGCTTGGATTAGAGTTTTGAGAACTTCATGTATTTCATTTTGGTTGAAATAATAACAAAAGGTATTTCAACTGCAAACTGAGCCTCAAACAAACAAATGTTTAGATTATTGATATTGTAGATACCTTCACACATGCACTTGCGTTATCATTGTATTTCGACATGCTCATAGTGGTTTTGGGATTAGAGTAAGCTCTATAAAACCTATAGGATAATGTCCTTGCATAACTATTACAAGCATCTATAAGTGATGTTGAATTTTAAAAAAAAAAAACTTTATGCAATGTTTCTAACAAACTATATGCATTCCAGGTAAGTTCAAGCTAATGATCAAGAAGGCGATGGATGAGCTTACAGGTAGATATACTGCCTTCTCATATAATATGTTTGTTACTTCAATTAATTTACTAGACTGCCAAAACTATTTTATATAATCAAACCAGGTGCACCGTTCCGAAGACGTGTCGTAGGCACGTGTCAACGGGCATGCCTACTAATTAAATAAAGGAAATAAATAAAAGAAATTATCACGGTCGTTGATCAAGAGAGGACTAGCGCGTTGATGCGGATGGACGGCAGTGATGAGAGGAACAGGTGGAGAAGTGACGTGGTACGATCTGAGGCGCTGATCATGATCGAGCGCGCATCGAGAGAAGAGGCTACCTTGCCATATTGCTTTCGGGGACACATCTGTTCAGCTTTTGGATTCGAACGATGTGACCAAATCTGAGCCGTTGATCATGATCAAGCTCACATCAGAAGATAGATCCGTTCAGATTTTGGATCTGAACGACGTGGCGAGATCTGAGCCATTGATCATGATCAAGCTCGCATCGGGAGGCAGTTTGTTTGGATTTTGAATCTGAACAACGTGGTGAGATCTGAGCCGTTAATCCTGATCGATCTCGCATCAAGAGGCAGATCCATTCGGATTTTGGATCCGAACAACGTGGCAAGATCTGAGTCGTTGATCATGATCAAGCTTGCATCGGGAGGTGGATCCATTTGGATTTTGGTTCTGAATGATGTAGCGAGATCTGAATCGTTAATCATGATCAAGCTCGCATCGTGAGGCAGATCCGTTAGGATTTTGGATCCGAACGACGTGGCGAGATCTGTACCGTTGATCATGATCAAGCTCGCATTGGGAGGCGGGTCCATACGGATTTTGGTTCCGAATGACATGGCGAGATCTGAGTCGTTTATCATGATCAAGCTTGCATTGGAAGGCAGATTCGTTTGGATTTTGGATCTGAACGATGTGGCAAAATCTGAGCCGTTGATCGTGATCAAGCTTGCATCGGGAGGCAGGTCTGGTCTCTCATTCTTCATTCGGCGACACCTTTGTTCAGGTTTTGGCACCGAACGACGTGGATGGGTCGGGGAAGTGACTCGTGGCATTGACCGTTGACCGTTGACCAGTCAAAGATTTTCTATGATTTTTCGATCGGAGACACGTTTGTTCGACGTGGGACACCGAACGTTGCTGATGGTTCAGCTGCATGAGAGGTGTTACTGATTAACCGTTGTCCATTGACCAGTCAACAATTTTCTATGATTTTTCGATCGAGGACATGTTTGATCGGCGCGGGATGCCGAACGTTGTAGATGGTTCGGCTGCGCGACACATGTCACCTGTTGACCATTGACCGTTGACCAGTTAATGATTTTCTCCAATTTTTCGTTTGGAGACACGTTTGATCGGCACGGGACGCCGAATGTTGTAGATGGTTCGGCTGCACAACACGTGTCTCTTGTTAACAGTTGACCATTCAACGATGTTTGGCACTTTTTCTTTGTCATTTAGCCTCCCTATCTCATGGGCTTTTCCTATCCTTACGCTTTTTAACTGCCTTAAAGGCCCATGAAGTCCAAGAGTCGCCTCTCAATATATAAATATCCCCCCCCCAACACATTTCTTACTTCTTGCTTTTAGAAGTTCTTTTCTCTCTAACGGAGTTGTCAAAGCATTCCAGCGATCTTTCTTTTCCGGTGAGATTTCCGACCATACCTGTCACATCCAAGGTAAAATATATATATTTTACTCATATATATTTATTTTATCAAAGATTTCTAGGGTGTCATCCGGAGACGAGACCTCCCCCTTAGGTTGAGGCGAAGGTAGGTCGGTTGTTAGAGAGGACAGAGGGAAAGAGGCGGTGGGATCAGTCATAGTCGAGGAGATTGTTGAGAGCCATCGAGATGTGGGTGAGTTGGGCAGGTTACTGAGCACCTTGTCAAGCCTCGGCCGAGTTAGAGGTTATTCTGCCGAACTTCTATCCCAGGGTCGAGCACGGGATGGAATCTTTATATGAGGAGAGCGAGCCTCGGGAGCACTCGGAGGTAGACGATATCCCAATGATGCTCACTGAGAAAGACTTGTGTTGCATTCGGGGATGTTTCTTAATTCCGGGAGAGTATGAGCTTGTGTTGCTGGGCCCAGGTGTCAGAGCTTGCATGCCGACATCTCCCGACACTTGCTTCTTCTCCTTCGATGCCTTTCACGCAGGGCTTCGTCTCCCCCTTCCTCAGTTTACTTCTAATGTTCTTCGATGGTTCGGCTTGAGCCCCATCCAGTTCATGCCGAACATGTGGAGACATGTGAACGACTTTGTTCTGCATTGTCAACCGACAGGGATCGAGCCTCGACTGAGCGTTCTGAGGAAACTATATAAGATTCACCAAAAGAATAGGTCAGAGTACATGTATTATCTTACTCCCTGTCGAGGTGTGAAGTTGATCGATAACAGTGACTCAATCAAATTTTGGAAGGAGAAGTTTTTCCTCGTTCGTAGTAGTCAGCCTTGGGGGATCCCTACGAGGTGGAGGAAAGAAGTGTCGATGAGGGAAAAATCCGAACCTGTCTTAAGCCCGGAAGAGGATGAGATGGTTAGTACACTTTTAGATAGGCCGGCCTTAGATTGGAGAGAAGTGATGGAAGAAAATCTCTTCGGGGGTGCTCTTAGTCCGATCAACCCTAGTATGCATCTTTGATTTTGCTTTTTTACTTGTACTTATCTTTGCCATGCATCCTATCTTACTCCTTTTATTTTTCTTTTCCTCCAGAGGACCGTAACATGGACTTCGGCTCGATGATCTTGGAGCGAACGAGGTTAAGTGGCAAGGCCCCTGAAGAGAGGAAGAGGAAGAGAACATCCTCCAAGCCCTCTACCTCTAAAGTTGCTCGAGGTCAGACTAGCGAGGCCCCCGTTGTTGATTTCAAATCACCTCCATCTACTTTGGTGGTCCCCTCGGACGGGGGATTCACCCAGAGCGCCGCTCTCGCCCTTGAGGCACCTCCCCTCACCGCTACTGCCGAGGCCATTTTGACAGAGGAGCACAAGAAACTTTTTGTGCCGGACTGGCGTGTGATGAAGCACGACGGTTTTCTTGGCGACTCAGCCTCTTGTATGCAAGCGATCAACCACCTTGCAACCCCAAAGGATAGAGCCGCAATAGATGCGAGGTCAGTTGGTGACGATGCTTTGGATATCGCTAGGGCCAATATGGCAGTAAGCACTTGTTCTTTTTTATCAGTCCTGGTTGTTTTATATTTTGATGAATTTAGACTTAAACATCGTCTTTCACAGATCACTTGCCACTTCGGCCACTTGATGAAGCGAATGGCCGAACAAGAGAAGGAACTGAAGGCGGCGAGTGACAAAGATAGGTCGGAGCGTGCTAAGTCTCAGAAGCTGCTCGAAGAGATGACTCGTGTGTCTGAGATGCAGTCGGCGCAGATTGTGCAATTGGAATCTACTTTTGCCAAGTCGAAAGAGGAGGTAGCTCAGTTGGAGAAGCAGTTGGTCCGAGAGAGGGAGAAAGCTGCTGCGGAGAAGGATGAAGCGGTGAGGGCTGGTCAGGATGAAGCAAAGGGCTTCCTCCGGGGGAACATGGAGAAGGCGTACACCAGAGCCCTTCTTCACGTGATGGTGCGGACTCCCAGTTTCAAAACCTCGGGGTATACCCTTTATGCCCCCATCCCTGAAAGCGTCGAGGAGGACGATGACGAGGACGATGAAGAGGTTGAGGAAGAGGAGCAAGAGGTCGCACCGGACCCCCTGTCTGCCGTAGTGGTGGCCCCCGAAGCAACTGAAGGGGTTGGTCACGAGCTTACTCCCCCCAGGGCTCAGTCAAGCGAGGTCGATCCTTGACCACCCTTCTCCTTCTTATTTTGTAGTTGCCTTTGGCTTAATTTTGTTTTGTATTTATAAGGATGCCTTATAGCGGACTGGCCACCGCTAGTTGTGTCTCTTATATTGCAATGAAAATAGTTTTTGTCCCGTCTGACTTGCTACTTTTTCTCACAAATTTTTTTTTTGCATGTCCTGTGAACTTGTCACTTTTGATAGAGTATTCTATCAGTATATCTTGTAAACAGGTTGTTGTGTGTGAGGTCGGTGAGGAGTCTCGTCTTCGCTCTAAGCTTCTGGTGGCAGAGCTAGGGCTCCCTCACTCACGAGAGAGGCTTTCTAATAAAGAGATGGAGCTTGGCCATTGGAGGAGAGTCTTGGCTCGCCGAGATGTTGAGACGTGGTGTGAAGATGAGATCCTTCGAGAAGTGCCCCATAAGGGCATGGAAGATCACAATTCGGTGGCTGTAAGGAAATCTTCGAATCTTAAAGTTCTTCGTCGTTCTCTGTTTTAGATTACAGCTGAAAGAGACGAACTGAAGAATGTATTGCTTGAGAAGAGTTTCGAAGTAGCCCATCTTAGAAGGATGATCTTTGAGTTCTCGCAGGGTGCTAGTGCGAGTGGTGTGCCCCGTTTGAAGTTTAGGGTGACGGATGACTCTCTCAAAGAGAGGCTTGTCGAATTAGAGGCGAAGAATCTTAGTTTAAAGCTACTCACCGAGAGGGGCAACGTTAGGAGCACCTTTTGCTCTCATGAAGAGCGTGCTCAGGGGAGGCCTTTCCATGAACTAGCTCTATGCTTGCCTGAGGCCCCAAGGAACCCTGGCGATGCTCAAAGTGGCGTGGCCGGCTCCTCTAGTGGGGTGTCGATCGGTGAAGTGGAGAGGGTTGTAGGCCCCGATGGTGCGACTAGCTCCATAGGGTTGGACATTACTTCAGATTGCTCGAGGGAGAAGTTTAGAGCCGGTATTTCCGTTGGAGGTCGCAATCCGCGTGTGTCCTTGAAGAGAAATATCCCTCTACCACGAAAGAGCTAAAGTGATGCCAGTTAGCTTTTGCAGCCTTGTGGCTGCTTTGCTCGTCCAATAACTATTGTAACATTTTTTGTCAAATTTTTTGACTAAGTGTTAGAGCACTGCCTTCTTGTAATGGCCTCGTTTGTCCAATAACACTTGTCATCTTTTTTATCAAGATTTTTAACTAAGGTATCGTTCTTTTTTTTTCCTCTTATAAGAGGTTACCTCTTATAAGAGGTTACCTCTTATAAGAGGTTTACACTAAGAGCCTCTTTTTGAGGTGTTCTTTTTATATAAAAATAATCTCTTATAAGAACCTCTTATAAGAGATTTCTGTTCTTTTTTCACCTCTTACAAGAGCCTATATTACCCCAAAGTCTATATTACCCCCAAAGTATAAAAATAGTGAGAAGAATGACAAGAAAAGATAAGTTCAAATTACTAATATATAAACTAGTTTAATGGCAAGTTAAATTCACAAATCAGTGTAATTCATCAATTATAATTCTGAGCTACTATAGACTTTTAATTAGTATGAAAATTAGTATGTATACATATAAATAATAATAATTTGTTTCAAAGAAGTTGGATTAAAAAAATTTAAGGTCAATGGGCTAATATAAATTCTCCCTTAGCTGTAAATAAATAAAAAATAAATAAAATTACAGTCAACTAATTGTTTCGACAGCATCCCTAACATAATTGTTCGAGATTGTGAAGAATGAATTCCCACACTTTTTCTGGGATAGCATATTACAGTCAACTACGTATATGATTACACTTTTTCTAGGATAGCATATTCCGGGCTACTATAGACTAATATATAAACTAGTTTAATTAGTAACAATTATAATATAGACTTTGGGGTAATATAGACTTTTTAAGTGATAGAAGTCTTATAAGAATTTGAAAGAGGCTATTAGAAGTCTTTTAGGCTTATAAGATATTTTGAGAAAAATGTCTTATAAGAGGTAAAAAAAGAACACTAAAAAAACTCTTGTAAGAGGGGGACCACCTCTTACAAGAGGTAAGAGGGGGACCACCTCTTACAAGAGGTAAATCTCTTATAAGAGGAGAAAAAGAACACTACCTAAGTGTTGGAGTACTATCTTCTTGTAATGGCCTCGTTTGCCCACTAACACTTGTAACTTCTCTTATTTATGAAACAAGCAACATTTTTGGCTAAGTGTTAGAGAGCTGTTTCTCTAAGTGTTCGATAACACTTGTATTCTCTCTTGTTTGTGAAACAAGATTTTTTGGAGTTAGAAAGCCGTTTCTCTAAGTGTTCAATAACACTTGTATTCTCTCTTGTTTGTGAAACAAGATTTTTTGGCTAAGTCTTAAAGAGTCATTCCTCTAAGTGTTTGATAACACTTTTACTCTTTCTTGTTCGTGAAATAAGCAACATTTTTGGCTAAGTGTAAGAGAATTTATGGCTATTCGACGAGTTTTAAGGGCATTTGAATGGCGAGTTGCTTCTTCGCCTACTTGCTCGGAAGCAGTGTGGCCAGGGCAGCTCCATGAACCACAAATGGACTCCTCACTCATCTGGTTTGTTTCATGAGCATTCGAACGGCAAACCGAACTGTGTCTTCTTGCTCAGAAGCAAGTAGCTAGGATGGTTCTTCGAACTGGAATGGACTTCGTGTAGGGTTTCGGGGCACAAACGCAGCAAAAAGAAATGAAAACAGATCCGAAACCCTAACCCTAGGATCCGTGTACAAGACATGGCTAATAATGGAGAAATAAAATTTTACCTTTCGGAGCTTTACGAAGGCTGAAAGATGGAGGTTGCAATCACCACGCAGCCCTAGTAGCTAGATCCGCGTCTCTAAGGCAGTCCACACGAACGTCCGATCGTCCAACGATCAAGGGAGCCGGTACTAGCCGATGATGCTTGCCTCTCTCTCTCTCTCTTTTGCCTCTCAACAGTTGAGCGGCTAGGGTTTTCTGTGGAAAACGGATTTGTCAAAGATTATCCTAAACCAATACATCTCTATGTATTTATAGGGAGAGATAAGAGGTGGGCTTAACCGTAATCAGTTTGGCTTCTGATAAGACCAATCTGATTTGGTTTTATCATTTAAATTCGAATTAACCGTAATCAGTTTGGCTTCTGATAAGACCAATCTGATTTGGTTTTATCATTTAAATTCGAATTATCCTTTAATTAATTAAGTCCAACTCAATTAATTAAATAACTAATTTCGAATCATTTAATTTAAATTCCGAATTTAAATTAATACTCCTTTTAAACGTTCTAAGTGTGTGACCCTTTAAGTTATTATTATGTTGGCAATAATTTTATTATCTTATAATAAAATTATAAACAATGAGCGGCATCTAGTAATACATCATTGCTACCCAAGTAATAATAATAATTGGTGATTCAATTAAACCTTTCGTGACTAATGTCTCCATGTAATATAATCCTTTTAACCTTGATATTATAGATTAAACTAGAGGCATGGGACGTGTCATCCTCTTAATAATTTAATCTTTATTTTCTTGATCGATGAGTAGACTATTCAAACAAATCAATATTTGAGCATGGCCATGCATTTCATAGTCTCACTCAAACAAGAGGCCGATAATATCGCTCCTAAAATTAGGAGGGTTAAATTCCTTCTAGATCATTCATATTTCTCACACGATTCATAATGAACCCAATACTATCTTTATCATTACCCGATTAAAGATAACTTTTGATAGAATCAAAGTACATTAATTCTCGTGTAGAAATATAATGATTTCAGGTCAGAGGACCATTACACCATTATCACAGTGAGATTACTTATGACACTTATTAATTCATTCCATGTAGAATCTCACAGTGGGTCTGTCCAGTACAATGTACTCTTACATTTACCTATGTATTGATTTTAGTATCTCTATACTAATGACCCATGAGAGGTGGTCATCAATCAATCAACATACTAGTCTCAATGTATTATTACTGTCCTAATAATAATAATACTCGACTAGGGACATTTAAGATTATTATACTATATGTAATCTCATGTTCATATAGTTCGTATTAATAATCTAAGGACATTTATCATGCTAATATTTATAATGCAGTAAATACGAAGCATAACAAATTATTAATATAATCAAAAGAACATAATGTCAATAATACTGATTACATAATATCATTGTATTGCCTCTAGGGCACCTACACTAACACTTCGAACAATGATGACGACGAGTTTTTGGAGTATTCGAGTGGCGAGTGCTTCTTCGCCTATTTGCTCAGAAGCAGTGCGGCAAGGGGCAGCTCTATGAACCACGAATGGACTCCCCACTCATCCGGTTTGCTTCAGGAGCACTCGAACATAAACCGAACTATGCCTTCTTGCTCGGAAGCAAGTAGCTAGGATGGTCCTTCGAACCGTGAATGAACTCCGAACAATGATGACGACGAGTTTTGGGAGTATTTCAGTGGCAAGCTGCTTCTTTGCCTATTTTCTTAGAAGCAGTGTGGCAAGGGGCAGCTCTATGAACTACGAAAGGACTCCTCACTCATCCTTTTTTTTAGGAGCACTCAAATGGCGAACCGAACCGTTCCTTCTTGCTCAGAAGCAAGTAGCTAGAATGGTCCTTCGAACCGTGAATGGACTCCGAACAATGATGACGACGAGTTTTGGGATCATTTGATTAGCGAGTTGCTTCTTTGCGGACTTGCTCGGAAGTAGTGTGGCAATTGCAACACTATCAACCACAAATGGACTCCTCACTCATCCTGTTTGCGACACTTGTACGGCAGGATACACCCCACACACTTGCTCGGGAGAAAGCATGCCCTTGCGATCCTTGAATCCTGGATGGAATCCGCAATCGTCCGTTAAAGTGTGAAGTGGGTGAGATAATGTTGTACACGTGGTGTTGAATCTATTAATCACTCATAACTTTTTAAACAAAAAGAAATAAAGACAAATTTTATTGAATAAACTAAACGGCCGCTTGAATGCGAGCCATTATTACATTCCATGAACGCTATAAATCGTCAATCTTTATTACATATTTATAACTACTAAGCGAGAGCGTTTAAACGCTCTCTTGGTACTTCATGAGGTGCTCAGCATTCCAGGTCCTGGGTATTCTCTTCCCCCCCTCCCCCCCCCCCTAAAGTCTTCAAGTTTGTAAGCCCCTGTCGGATTACTTGTGAGGCTTTGTACGGTCCTTCCCAATTAGGGGTGAGTTTCCTTTTTTTCGGGGGTTTGAGATTTCTAGCTTCCGGAGGATCAAGTCGCCCTCCTGGATATTGGCTGGACGAACTCTCTTATTGTAGAATCTCTCCACCCTCTATTGATATATGTTTCTGATATGAATATTTGCAAATGTACAAAATTGCAACAAGTAGTATAGTAAGTGAAAAGAGTGTCGAACCACAAAGACTAATTATTTTACTGAGTACCGAAATTTACTAGATTAATTACTATTTGGAAAATCGAAATTTAATCAAGAAAGCAACCAAATTAAATTAATATAAAGTACTAATTAAATTATTTAAAGGAGTGGAGACTAAAATTTTGTTGTTTATTAATTGCAAAATTAATTCTAGGACTTCATGATTTCACCTAGTTAATCTCACACAATTCATAATTCCATGTGAACAAAAACATTATTTTTCCAATTTGTAGACCAAAATCCCCTAAGTATTCAATGCTTTCTCTCGAACAACACCAAAAATATCTCTAACTAACAGTTTGTCATATTTCTATGCAAATTTAATTAATTGAAGACTCATTAAGTTCTATGGATTTCTTTATAGTCACATCAATCGCGGTAAATTATCTCTAATTTCGATCAATCAATGGTGTTTAATTTTATAGTTCAAAATCAAAAATTACCTCTCGGTCTCTCCATGATCCAATAAATCATACAAAAGTTGGTTAAACAATTGTAAGCATTAAACACAAAAATCAAACACACAACCATGAAAAATAGAAAAATAATACGGAATTAAAAATTGTGTTCTCAAGATTAGGCTATATCGAAGCCCTAGAAAAATAAATTTAGTTCATATTAAAATTGCAATTAAAAAATACTGACTTGGATTGCATAATAAAATTAGAGAAAGAGAAAAGAGCTACAAAAAGAACTGTTTTGTAAAAAAAAAAAAAAATTGCAAACCGAGCCCCACTGTTCACCGTCGAAAACCGCGCCGCAAAAACAGAGCAGCGTCGCCCACGTCAGCGACGCAGCAGCCCAGTCACGTTCTGTCTGCAGTCCTCTCTCTTCTCCTCAAGCTGCGCGAGCCAAAGCCCCACACGTCACGCTTACTTTCTATTTACTTTTTTTTTCTCCTGGTCTTGGTCACACTGCCCCACCTACCCTGTAACATCTCGCAAAATTGAAAATAACAACTTTGCCCTCGTATGTTACGCAAGTGTATTTTGTACCGTTACTGGTAATATTTGTAACGCATTTCACTACGTATTTTGATTTACGACTAATTATACATTTCCCGTATTGATTTTATCCTATTTTGAGTCAACTCGAATACATATTTTAATCTTGATATTTTACGTGTTTTTTACGTGTTTTCGATGCACGTATCGATTCCGTATTTTTCCACTGATACATATGATACTCCGATGTCTCAATTATTTATTTTATGCATTCGAATTCGTTTTATAAACGGAAATTTATTTCCCTTTATTTTTTATTAAAATAATTTTGTACGCGTAATGCACGTGTTTTCTACGTACGTAATAATTACGTCGTGAAATATATAAAATTAATAAATATATTTTCTTATATTGTATTTTATTATCTTTAACATTTTTCCATTGATAACGTCGAATTTCGTATTTTTGATATTTTACGTGCGACGCACGTGTTTTTTTCGGTGCACGTATTTAAGTATATTTGTTTTCAAAATAAATTTCGGAGTGTGCGTAACAGCCTGTAATTTCTAAAATAAATATAATAGTATATATATAATGTATATAATATATATGTTGATATAAAAGTTGACTGGTTTGGTAGATTTTGTGAAACGAACAAATAAATGTAGAAAAGGGTCCCACGGGTTGAAGCAGTAGGTTGGCTGTTTGACTCTTTCACATGCTGACGTGGTGGCTTGCAGCTGGGTTCCACCGGGTGAAGAGAAAACAACCTGGCGTTGTCTCCTTTGTGTGATGACGTGGCAGGGGCTGCTGAAGTCGGTTTCAGCTGTTACACACAGAGAGAGTGAAACCGGTTTTGGGAGTAGAAGAGGTGGGAGTTAGGGGATTTGGAAAGGTGGAGTAGTGAAGAGGTGGGGGGGTTTAGGAGTTAAGAAAATGAAAAGTGAGTAATTTATTAGGTGGACAATTTTGCACTTTAAACCCTCACCTTGTCCTATAAATACACCCCTCATTTTTCTTCTCTTGTCACACCTAAATTAAACAAAAAACTAAGAGAGGAAAAGAAAGAGAGAAGAGAGTATTCCTTGTGCTTTTGAGGCTTGCTAGGAGGAGAAGGACAAGGATGTGCTAGTTGGAGCTAGGAGCTAGAAGTGTCTCTTCATTCTTGATCTTCATTCTTCATAAGAGGTGGGTGGTCTTAATATTTTCTAAATGTTAGTTTGAGCATGCTAGAACATGATACTAGTAAAATAGATCAATCGATGTGATGTGATTAATCTTATGTTTCTCTAATTTATGAGATATGCATGCTAATATAGTAAAGATAAAGTGAATGTGAGAACAAATCCATGCTATTATGTATGTTATGAATTGTAGAATTTTCATTATAGTCAACATATTGATTGAGAATAAGAAAAAGAAAGATAACAAAATCCATGCTTTTATGTGTGCTATGAGATTGTAGAATTTGTGTTGTGATTAAAGTGAATAATTGTCACCATGTTAATTAGAAAGAAGAAATGTGACAAATGAATTAATACTATGAATCATGTTAGTATGCTTATAATTTTGTACTTGTTGAATATATAATTTTGTATGAAAATTGGTTGGAGAATGCTATATTCAATCTATGCTTTAGTGTCATGATGATTAGAAAGAATAAAGAAAGGAAAACAAATCTAGTCATTACCATGAAATGTGTCAACTTATGTATGTTGCCATGATATATTAAAAATATAATTTTTTGCTTGAAAGAGTTTCTTTTGAGATTCTCATGATTGAGAGGCATGTTTGGTTTTAATACAAAATTTTAATTAGTATAATGGAGTACATAAACTAGTTTTAATGAACATGATTCTTAAATTCGAATTTTGAGAAAATGTAAATTAGTATGTAAATGAAAAGGAAAACTATTTAAAAATGGAAATATATATTTTTTTAAAGGAATTGAAACTTGTTGGTTGATGTTTTAAAATTCATCCTAGTCAAAAGAAAAGTTTATTTCAATATCCTAAAAGATTAGATCTTTGGATAAACGAGTTTTGCGAAAAGGAACTAATTTCAGAACAGTATGAACAAAAGTGTATTAATACAACTCCTAAACAATAATCACACTTAAACTTACTGGTTAGCCAAAGCACCACAGAGTACTACTTGTAAGATATCTTGGGTTCGAAACTTGATAGCCACATTTTATTTTGGTTCACTCAATTAGAATTCCGAACCTGTACAGAGTGTATAAGTAAATTTTTATTTCGGTATATGACACAAGTCCAAACGGACTTAGTGGCTAGTGGGTTTGGGCTTGGGCGCTGGCTGTGTGTGTCGACAGGTTCTGGGTTCGAAACCCAGAGCCACTTTTTTTTTTAAAAATGGGTTTTTTTGTGTTTTGATATGAAAAAGATTTAGAATAAAACTTTATTATTCATATTAAACGAAATGGGAATTATTAAAGATAGTTATAAAATTTTCTTGTATATTTTGATATGGGATTTGAAATAGTAAATGAGTTTTGACTCCAAAATTATCATTTGAGTAAATGATCCTTATTTTTGGGAAGAAGGAAAAATATGCAACAAGTTTTGAATTTCTCTTGTGTAAACAAATATTTTTGTTGAGTAAGAAATAACTTGAATATGAATTGAGATATGAATTGCTTAAATTGCTAATAGAATTTATAGTGATGAATCCTTTGTTCATGAAAGGAATTATTGTTCTATTTTTGAATTGTAAATGAATAAGTGAATCATGAATAAGTGCTAAAATAAGACATTGATCAATTGTGAATAAGTTGAAGATAAGAATACTTTGAGTTAAGACATGATTATTGAAGGGTATGAGTACCCATGATTTCTTGTACATGAAAGGTTGTGATTTAGAGTTAGTAGGACCTCGGGTACCGGCACTGTTGAAATAAAAAGAATTGAATTATATTTTTAAGATTTGTCATGGAGCGATCTCGGTAATTATGATTAAGTCCGGTAGGGGGTAAGACTAACTCTATGTATGATAATTGATTCATGTCTTGAACTTAAGAACTAGGCACATAAGTGAAGATCTAGTAAAACTTGGGCAAACGTAAGTGGGGCACTCTATATAGTCGGGCAGTGTACTCCGGGACTATAGACCCAGTCCGGCGGTGTACTCCGGGACTGAGGTTGCTTCGATGGATACGAGCTTTTATTTTAAATCCGGGACTATGCATAGTCGGACGGATAGTTTGTCGTACTCCAGTGTATATACGTATACCGGAGCTAGAGGGGCACTTGCAGAGATTCGCACGACGAGGAGTCTGTATAACAATCGGACGGTGTACTCTGGGACTAGGATCTGTACTCGTGGAATGTCTAAACCATGTTCTTATTACTGGGTAGTTTGTCATGGCAAGGGATCAAACCCTTTATTGTGGAGTACGTATGTGCTTGCCCTCGGACCTATGTAGTATGGGATGCATAGAATCCGAACAAGTATGCATTAGTATCATCTTAGTATAAAATATGTGCATTAGGCATTAAGGCATCGCATACACTTACATGTTCAGAATAATCACTTTTGACACTTTATTGTTCATTCAAATTTATGGTTTGTTAAAGTATTGAGATCGTTATATGTACGGCATAAAGAGGATAGCCGAGTATAACATTTTCGTCTGTTGTAAATAACTGACGTGCCCACGGCTTATTATGCAGGAAATGGACATATTCAGGAAGGAGTAAAGTTGATTTCGATGTTGTTGATTTATTACATGTCGCAAGTTGTATATTATTTGTATTGTTGTAATTCATCTTATCTTCCGCTGTGTACAAAATTGTAAAGAACTCTGATGTATGATGAAAAGTTTAAATTTCCTTGTAAAATTGTACGAAGTGAAGTGTAAATATCCTGTGGAATCTCGAATTCGGTCTTATTTAGAATTCGGGGCGTTACATACCCCCTATTTTCCTTCACGCCACCTAAAACCACAGCACATGTTCACAATCTGCACACATATATATAAGAATAGGAGACATGTAATTAGATTTAGATTAGTTTATTAGGATAGTTAATTAATTAAGTAATTAATATGATAAGTATATATTTTAAATAATTAATTAAGATTAAAAGATTAGGTGATGTTGCTTTATTTAAATTTTTTTTTTATTTTGTTCCAAAATTTTATTGCACCCCCTAGTTGACCATAATATTTTTACTAATTCTTCAAAGAGCCAATTTGTAAAAACATGTATTTGAGTGCTCAAATTTTCTAGAAATTTTCAACAAAAAATAAATTTGAATTTAAAAATCTTTATCCTTGTTTCTTCTTTGATTTTTACCAAAACTCATATCTTTTTGCACTTATAAATCTCATTCCTACAAAATCAAACAAATAAATAAAATTAAGCAGAAACAAGATACATTTCAAAGAAATAAACGAGAACTCGCAATTTTGATACATAAAAGAGTACTAAAATTTATGTATAAATTCAACTCATCAAATACCCCCAAAATTAAGATTTTGCTTGTCCTCGAGCAAAAAGTAAAACCATGAATCAAAGAATAATAATCATAATTAGGCTCAACTCATCTCACCAAGAGATCTTATAATGCAAGCAACAAAAATTCAATTAAAAATATAAACAACAGCAAATAAAGTAAAACTAAGCATACTCACTTTCTCCAGTGCAATTATTCATTCATAATTCCCAACCCAATCATATTTGTCATGCAATTAATATAACTATAGTATGTAACAACTCCATCTGTGATTACCCCTTCTCACTACTACAAACTGAATAGCAAACTAGAGTTTGTTTTTTTTTTAGTTCTCTTCTCTAAGTTGTCACTTGTCTTTTGACGCGAATGCAAACATTTGTGATGAATTCATCCCGGTTACTCAACAAGTCACAAACTTAGAGTACTTTGCATACTCATATTTCAAGTTGTCGTTTGACGTAAAAATAAACATTGGTGATGAATACCCCTAGTTACTAAGCAACTCAAAACATTGAAGTAGATAGACTTTATTCATTAAAAAAAATTATTATTGTTTTTTTTCATTATTACTCTATTTACTTAAACTCTGTTTAGGAATAGATCAAAGGGGATAATCACAAGAAAAATCATCACAGTTTTCTTTTATGTATAATTACATGACTGTCACAATTGTGTAAGGAATTTTGAAATTCAATAATCCTAAAGTAAATAGGTATTCTTAATCTTGCTTTATAATCAATTGTCTATCTAAAAAAAATTTATTTCAATGCTTTAGCACAATAAAGAACTCAAAAGTATAATGGTAAGCCTAATTGCAATCCCTTTTTGTTTTGTTTTTCTTTCAAATATATATAAATAAAATATTTAAAAAATTTTACCCCTTTCCCCGAACTTGAATATCACATTTTTCTCAATGGGAAAGGAAAAGGAAAAACAAAAAGAATGCAAAAAGTTTAGAATTTCTCCCCTGAATCGTGTTAAAATTCTGCACGTGCAACATTCATTGTTTCAGCGATATCTGAAGCGGTAGATGTCTAAATGGCCTGATTCTTTTTGTTCTGGAAATCTAAGACAATTTCCTATGATCGCTCTTTGAAACACTTTTCCAGATTCTGACTACATCCTGCTCAAAAACAACAATCAATTCAGGTGTAGAAAACAGCTCCGCCCGGCGATTTCCAAACTTATGCAATCCTACAAAATAAAATCAAAAATTAAAATTATAATAAATTAAAAGAAAGGAAAAATCTAAATGTAGTAAAAGAAATCACGGGTTGCCTCCCAAGAAGCGCTAAGTTTAAAGTCTTCAGCCAGACTTGATAGTGAGATGGTTATGTGATGCCAAGATCCAACAACATACGAGTCTCTTTTCTAATAATTCTCTTCATATGTGAATTAGATTTTTTCTGTGCATCCGTCAAGCTTGATGGTAGGCGGCTCGAATTTCAGTCGTTTCTTTCTTGAAGATAGTCTTTGATTTCCCCAGCTCCTTCAATGTCAGCTGAGAAAATGAATGAATAGATGGTGCAGCATCCAAATACATAACATATTCAAAAATATTTTCTTTTTCGAATTCAAGACTTGCTGAATTTGTTGGACATACTTCGATTGGTAACTTTTCAACTTCAGCCTTATGTTTCTCGCCCACAATTAAATCAGTTTCACGTACTTGAAAAGATGACTGTTCTCCGGTAGGAAACTTCATGGATTTAAAGACATCATAAGTTACTTGCTCATGCTGCGTTTGTTCCTCCACAATTGGTTCGTACTCTTCTTCCTTTTCAACCACATTTTGTTCGTCATTTTCTTCTTGTGGTTTCTCAATTGTCCTCCCGCTTCTTAGTGTTATTGCTTTGATATGCTCCGTGGGGTTGGTCACGGTGTTGCGGGGTAAGTTTCTGCTGTTCTCTCTGTAAGAATATTTGAAAGCTGACCAATTTGAGCATCAAGATTGTGAATTGAAGCCGTATTATTTTGTATCGTCAAATCTATCTTTTGCATGTATTGCATGAACATATCTTCAAGTGTCGGCTTCTTTTCTTGCTATGGAAAATTTTGAGGTGGTCTAATTGCTCCTTGATTATTGTTCCAAGAAAAATTGGGGTGATTTCTCGATCCTGGATTGTATATGTTTGCATAAGGGTTGTTTTGATGTTGAAATTGGACACGTAATTTGCTTTGATTGAAATTTGATTGAGTAAAAGGGTTCTCCACTTGGCAATCTGTACTTGAGTTATTTCCTGTACAAAGATCACAAATCATATTAGTATGAATAGCATTAACATTCATATTACCTATTTGTTTAGATAAAATATCAATTTTTACCAGTTAAAGTGGTAATAGGATCAAGTTCAAAAACTCCAGCCACTTTTCTTGGCATCGTTCTCTCTGAAGACCACTAGTAATTATTAGATGTCATCGCCACTAAAAGCTCATAGGCTGCTTCATGAGTTTTACTCATAAGTGCACCTCCAGCTGCTGCATCTACCAAAGATCGATTTGTAGCTCCCAAACCGTTATAGAAGGTTTGTACTTGTAGCCACTTCGGGAGTTCCTGATGAGGATACTTTCTCAATAGCTCTTTGTACCTCTCCCATGCATCATGCAAAAACTCGGTCTCAAATTGAGTGAATGTGGTAATATCATTCCTTAGCTTCGCTGTCTTTGCCAGCGGAAAATACTTAGCCAAAAATTTTTGTGCAAGTCCCTCCCAAGTAGTAATACTACCAGGTGGTAGAAAATTTAGCCAAGCCAGGCCTTATTCTTAGTAAAAAGGAAAGAGTCTCAATCGAATTGCATCATCTGATACTTCATTATGCTTGAAAGTGTCACAAATTTCTAGAGAGTTTGCAATGTGAACATTAGGATTCTCGTGCGGTAGTCCTCCAAATTGAATAGTTTGTTGAATCATTTGAATAATCGCCGGTTTAATCTCAAAATTTTTTGCTTCAATAACCAGCCTCTTTATGCTTGATGTTGCTCCATGAATTGAGGGCATAGCATATTCTCTCAAATCCTTGTTTTCCTCATTGTTTATCATTGTGATACACGTCTATGTCCTGAAATAAATCTATTAAAAAATAGAAAAACTAAAAAATAATTTAAAAAAATAATAATTAGAAAAGAATAATTAGAGAAAGACAAAAAAATAAAAAAATAAAAAATAAAAATAATAAGAAAAATCCAAATTAGTAACAATCTTGTAATTATCAATATCAATAAAAGAATAATCAGTCCCCGGTAGCGGCACCAAAAACTTGATATAAATATTTGCAAGTGTACAAAATCGCAACAAGTAGTATAGTTAAGTGAAAAGAGCATCGAACTCACAAAGACTAATTATTTTACTGAGTACCGAAATTTACTAGATTAATTACTATTTGGAAAATCAAAATTTAATAAAGAAAGCAACTAAATTAAATTAATCTAAAGTACTAATTAAATTAATTAAAGGGAGCGGAGTCTGAAATTTTGTTGTTTATTAATTGCAAAATTAATTCTAGGGCTTTTTGATTTCACCTTGTCAATCCCACACAATTCATAATTCCATGTGAACAAAAATATTATTTTTCCAATTTGTATAACAAAATCCCTTAAGTATTCAATGTTTTCTCTCAAATAACACCAAAAATATCTCCAACTAACAGTTTGTCATATCTCTATATAAATTTAATTAATTGAAGACTCATTAAGTTCTATGGATTTCTTCATAGTCACATCAGTCACAGTAAATCATCTCCAATTTCGCTCAATTAATGATGTTTAATTTTATAGTTCAAAATCACAAATTACCTCTCGGTCTCTCCATGATCCAATAAATCATACAAAAGTTGGTCAAACAATTGTAAGCATTAAACAAAAAAATCAAACACACAACCATGAAAAAATAGAAAAATAATATGGAATTAAAAATTGTGTTCTCAAAATTAGGCTACATCGAAGTCCTAGAAAAATAAATTTAGTTCATATTAAAATTGCAATTAACAAATACTGATTTGGATTGCATAATAAAATTAGAGAAAGAGAAAAGAGCTACAAAAAGAACTGTTTTGTAAAAAAAAAAATTGCAAACCAAGGCCCATTATTCACCGGCGAAAACCGCGTCACAAAAACTGAGCAGCATCGCCCACGTCAGCGACGCAACAACCCAGTCACGTTCTGTCTGCTGTCCTCTCTCTTCTCCTCGAACTGTGTGAGCCAAAGCCCCCCACGTCACGCCTTCTTTCTGTTTACTTTTACTTATATATATAACAACCCAGTCACGTTCTGTCTGCTGTCCTCTCTCTTCTCCTCGAACTGTGTGAGCCAAAGCCCCCCACGTCACGCCTTCTTTCTGTTTACTTTTACTTATATATATATATATATATATATATATATATATATTCTCCTGGTTTTGGTCACACCACCCCACCTACCCCTTATTTTCCTTCACGCCGCCTATAACCACAGCACCTGTTCACAATCTGAATGTCACGCCTTCTTTCTGTTTACTTTTACTTATATATATATATATATATATATATATATATATATATATATATATATATATATATATATATATATATATATATATTCTCCTGGTTTTGGTCACACCACCTCACCTACCCCTTATTTTCCTTCACGCCGCCTATAACCACAGCACCTGTTCACAATCTGAACATATATATAGGAATAGGATACATGTAATTAGGTTTAGATTAGTTTATTAGGATAGTTAATTAATTAAGAAATTAATATGATACATATATATTTTAAATAATTAATTAAGATTAATAGATTAGGTGATGTGGCTTTATTCAAATATTTTTTTATTTTATTCCAAAATTTTATTGCACCCCTAGTTGACCATTATATTTTTATTAATTTTTCAAAGAGCCAATTTGTAAAAACATGAATTTGAGTGCTCAAATTTTCTAGAAAATTTCAAAAAAAATAAAAAAAAAATTTGAATTTAAAAATCTTTATCTTTGTTTCTTCTTTGATTTTTTTACCAAAATTCATATCTTTTTGCACTTATAAATCTCATTCCTACAAAATCAAACAAATAAATAAAATCAAGTAGAAACAAGATACATTTCAAAGAAATAAACGACAACTCGCAATTTTGATACACAAAAGAGTACTAAAATTTATGTATAAATTCAACTCATCAGTTTCTCCGAACAAGGGACTTCTTTCTTCTAGGAGATCAAGATTGGCTCGGATTCCATTCAAGTTCCGTTCTTCATCAAATACGATAAGGCGAGGATAGGGTATTGCTAATTCAAAAGGAATGACTGCTTCGGTGTCGAACGTCAAGTTGAACAGGGATTCTCCCGTGGGGATTCTCTTTCTTCTCCTATAGGACCACAGTACGCTGGGGAGTTCTTCAATCCATAGTCCCTTCGCAGCTTATTCAATCCTTTTCTTAAGGCCATCCTTGATTTTCTGATTAGCGTTCTCAGCTAGACCATTGGTTTGAAGATGTGATATTGAATAGAATCGCTGCTCAATACTGAGGTCAATGCAGAATTTACGGAATGCACTACCAGTAAATTGTGTTCCATTAATGGTGACCAGGATGCGAGGGATCTCGAATCGGCAGACCATGTTCCTCCAGAAGAACTGTTGGACTCGATGTTCGGTAATCGTTGCCAGTGGTTCAGCTTCTATCCACTTTGTGAAGTGGTCAATAGCGACCACTAGGAAGGTCCGCTATCTGGTTGCCGGAGGAAAAGGCCCGAGGAGATCCATTCCCCACATCGCAAAAGGTATGGGACTCGAGAGGGAACTAAGGTTGGCTTGAGGGGTGCATTTGATAGTGGAATTCTTTTGACAAGGAATGCATTGGCGGACGTAGGCTTGAGCATCGCTTAGGAGAGTGGGCCAATAGTAACCGAGATTGAGTATCTTCCGCGCAAGGGACCCTCTGAGGTGGCTGCCGCCTATCCCTCTGTGTACTTCCTTCAAGGCATAGACGGCCTCTTTGGAAGAAAGACACCGAAGGTAAGGTTGACCATCAATCTGGGTGTAGAAGCGCTTATAAAGTACCCCTTCGATGAGCACAAACCTTTCAGCTCTTACCCGAATTTTTCTTGACTCTTTGACATCTGCAGGGAGGATCCCCTTATTGAGGAAATCGACGAGGGGCTTCATCTAATAGTCTCCAGGTATTCGAGGAGTAATGGGCATGAGCTCCAACGCTTCTTCTTCTATACTTGGTTTGAGAAGCACTTCAATTAGCACGGTTCGGTCGAGCCCGTCGGCTAATTTGGAGAGGGCATCCGCCTACCCATTTTCTTCTCGCAGAATGCGAGTAACCTGGACCTTTTTGAAAGTGGTTATTATCTCCTTTACGTATGCCAAGTACTTGGCCATGCGGTCATCTCTCACCTCGTATTCCCCATGGATCTGATTAACCACCAATTGAAAGTCATGCCAACTCTTTGTGGTCCTGCTCTTTTCGCCAGCAGGAAACCAGTAATTAGGGCTTCATACTCGGCCTCATTGTTGGAAGCTGCAAATCTGAGACGTAGAGAGTACTACAGGACGAATTCTTCAAGGGCCGATTAAGATCACCCCAGCTCCGCTCCCTTCGAGGCAGGAAGACCCGTCCATGTATGCTGACCATAGTGGAGGGTTGTCTCCTTCTTAGGTAGGATCGGGGATTGTACATTCGACGATGAATTCAGCCAAGGCTTGGCCCTTGATCACAGTTCTGGGGCAGTATGTAATGTCATGTTGGCTTAGCTCAATCGACCACTTCATTAGTCTACCCGAGTTCTTAGGTTTGTGAAGGACCTGCTTAAGTGGCTGATCGGTGAGCACCCAGATGGAATGTGCTTGAAAGTAGGGTCTAAGCTTTCGGGCGGTGGTTATTAGGGCATAGGCCATCTTCTCCATCTTCGAATATCAGAGTTCGGCATCATGGAGTACTTTGCTTACATAGTAAATTGGCTTTTACTCCTGCTCTTCTTCCCCTACCAATACAGCACTGAGGGTCTGTTCGGAGGCGGCCAGGTAGAGGTAAAGGGTTTCCCCGGGTATATGCATGCTTAGGATTGGAGGATGGGTGAGGTGCTCTCTGAGGTTTTCTATAACACCCTGTGTTTGGAGAATATTAGAGTTATATATGGAGTATTAAAGTGTGACCTATAGAGGTTTCTATGCGCTATGAAAAAATGGATTAAGAAAGGGGGGCTATAGAAGTAAAGTCTGGGGCTTAGGAAATATGGAAAACATTAAATGAATCAAAAATGAGAGAGAGAGAGAGAGAAAGAGAGAGAGAGAGAGAAAAGAGAAGGAGTGCCACATGTGGATGGTGATGTGGAGGATGAGAAAGATAAGATGATGATGAGATAAATGGATGAGATGAATGTGATGAATTATGATGTGTGGTCAAGATTAAAGAAGAAAAAGAAATGAAGAGGGGTTGTGCATGGTGTGGGTGTATTGGGTTTAATAGTCCCACATCGGTGATTGGAGTGAGAGAGAGAAAGAGAGTATAAGTTGAAATTGCCAAGGTCAAAGGGCACCCAACCGTCCGGATACCCTTTTGAGGCAGCCTATGGTGGGCAGTGGTTTAGGATTTAATTGTGTGCCTACGAGTTGAGTACGGGGTGTTACATTTTCAAATGCTGCTTGTTGCTCTTCTCCCTACTTGAAATTTATTGCTCCTCGGAGAGTTTTAAAGAAGGGGAGGCACTTGTCTCCAGATTTTGATAGAAAGCGCCCAATAGCAGCGAGGCGGACCATAAGCTTCTGAACCTCTTTAATAGTAGCTGGAGGGGTCATGTCGAGGATTGCTTTGATCTTCTCAGGATTGGCTTCGATTCCTCGCTGACTCACCATAAATCCCAGGAACTTTCCTGAGGCTACTCCGAAGGCACATTTCGAGGGGTTCAGCCTCATATTATTCATCTGGAGTACATTGAATGCTTCTTGGAGGTTGAAAACATGGTCTACTTTCCTGAGGCTCTTTATGAGCATGTCATCTACGTATACTTTCATGTTTTTGCTAATCTGTTCCTGGAAGACTTGGTGTACCAAGTGTTGATATGTGGCCCCAGTATTCTTCAACCCAAAAGGCATGAATCAGTAGAAATACAGCCTTTGATCGGTAATGAAGGTAGTCTTCAGGATGTCTGGTGGGAACATTCGGATCTAATTATATCCCGGAAAAGCATCTATAAAGCTTACCAACTCGTGGTCTGATGTGGCGTCTATCAAGGCATCTATGTTTGGAAGAGGGAAGAGATCTTTTAGGCAGGCTTTGTTGAGGTTGGTGAAGTCGATGTATATTCTCCCCTTGCCATTAGCCTTCTTGACCATCACCATGTTGGCTAGCCACTCGGGATAATTAACTTCTTGGATGAATCGGGCGGTTAAGAGCTTTTCAACTTCTTCTCTAACGACTTGTTGTCTATCGGGCGCAAACTTATGGCACTTCTGCTGAACAGGCTTGATTTTTGGATTCACGTTTAAGCAGTGCATGATCAGGTCTTCGGCAATGCTGAGCATGTCTTCGGCGGTCCAAGTGAACAAGTCCTGATTATCCCTGATGCAAGTGACAAGTTGCTCTTCCATCTGGCGGGGGAGTGCTTTTCTCACCCGGAAACACTTGGCTTCATCCCCTACGGAGAAAGGGATTTATGTCAGTTCATCCACGGGTTCGGAGCTAGCTTGCCCCAGATCGAGAGGGAGTTCAAATGCATCAACGGGTAGGATTGAGCCCCCCATTGTGGCTGTGTAGCACGCCCGAGCGACCTCCTAACTCCCTTTGGCTTTGTCTACTCCTGCGACCATAGGGAACTTCATTTTCAGATGGTATGCCGATATGACTGCTTAGAGGCCACCAGCCCCGAGCGGTCGAAAATAGCATTATAGGCAGACTTCATATCAACCACTATGAAGTCTAATGCCTCTGTACGAGTAGCGGGGGCTTTCCCTAGAGTCACTTCGAGGGTTACAATTCCCTCAATCGTCACGGGGTCCCCAGAGAATCCATGGAGGGTATATCCAGTAGGCTTGAGGTGATCCCGTTTGAGTTTGAAGCCCTCAAACACATTCAGAAAGAGGATGTTGACCGAACTTCTGTTATCAACCAGAACTTGATGCACTTCGTGGTTTGCCATGCACATGCTGATCATGAGTGTATCATAGCGAGGGGGTCAGACGCCCTCTATGTCCCGGTCTGAGAAGGTAATGCTAACTCCTGAGCTTCTTGGAGGGGAATGTTGTGTACAGAATATACTTCTCGAACGAAGGATTTCCTGAATGAGCTAGAAGCTCCTCCCATATGGCCTCCGTGGATCGCGTGGAATATATCCATACACCCCGATCCTTGGGATTCAGGATGGTCTTTCTACCTGTTTGTTAGGTCCCCTTGGAGGAGGTGGTTCAGTGTCGTTGATCTGGGCAAATTTGGGGAGGTATCCTTGTCGGATTAGCGCTTCGACCTCGTCTTTCAGAGCTTGGCACTCATCTGTGAGGTGGCCATGATCCTTATGGAAGGCGCACCATTTTGTTTTATCTTGTCTCTTGCTCGGGGCATTCATCTTTGGTGGAGGCCGAAGGATGCCATCCTTGTCAACTTTCATGAGGATGGCAGACACTATCGCAGTTTAGCGGAGTGTATTTCTCAAAGTGAGGCATGGGAGGTGGGCGGCGTTGTCCTAAGGTGTCCTTCTGGGACTTTCGAGGTTCGTCCTCATTAGCGCATTTCCGTTTGTTCCCAGAAGGAGGCATCCTCTGCTCTTGAGGGCAGGTTACCTCTTCGACTCAGATGTACTTCTCCACCCTCTGAAGGAGGTCAAAGAAATCCCGAAGAGGTCTTTTGATGAGGGAAGCCTTAAGGTCATCATGTTTGATATTAAATCTGAATGCGGCTGTCGCCACCGCGGAGTCGAGTGAAGAGATTGACTTGAATTCAGCTGTGAACCGATGGACGTAGCTCTTGAGGGACTCTCTGTCTCTTTGCCTGAGGTCTAACAAGGACGCACTGGTTTTCTCCCACTTGCGGCCTAGTGACAAAAGTGCGTAAGGAATACTTCTTCAAGTTTGTCAAAGGAAAATATAGAACCCAAGGACAGGCGAGAGAACCATTCCCGTGCCGAGCCTTTCAAGGTCACCGGGAAGGTTTTGCAAAGGAGGGAGTTGGATGCTTGGTGGATCATCATAATGGTTTTAAAGTTTTCGATGTGGTCCATAAGATCGGTCTCTCCGCTGTATAGCTCGAAAGTTGGGACGTTGAAGTTGGAAGGGACTAGCGCATCAATAATTTTTTAGGAAAATGGGGGTCTGACAAGGCGGTACTTCCCTTCTCGCTTTGTTTCATCCCTTCTGAGTGACGCTAGATGGTCTTCCATCTTTCGGAGGCACCGGAGGACGACGTCCTCCCACTGTTCAGATCTAGTAGAGACTCTTCATGTCGCGGGGGGAAGGGTGGTGTGGTGGGACCACGGTGAGGGCTTGGAGAATCTCATTCTTAAGCTCTTGAAGCTCTGCCCTGGTAGCTGGCATCTCTTCATCGATTCCTGCCCTGAGGGTTGTCCTGCTAATCAAAGTCGGGTCCCTCATCTCCCTGGGAGGAGTCCTTCTGTGATCTCTTGGAGAGTGGCGACCCATTCTCCCCATAGGAGAGGGGGATCTCCTTTGCATTCGTGGAGAGGGACTTTTCCTGTGACCCTTGGGGGAGGGACTTCTCCTGCGACCCCGGGGGGCAGGGGGTTCTCCTGGACTTCCTGGGAGATGGGCTTCTCCTGTTCTCGCTATGTCCTGGATAAGAGGCTTCCCCACGAGCCCTATTGAGATGGGTTCGGAGGTCTGACTCTTGCTGGAGATTGATGATGATCTGACGAAGGTCAGGTTGTAACTGAGGGGGTGCGAAAGGAGTAGAGGTGTACACCGATCCCCTATTTCGATGAATGGCCTTGTAGATGATTCGGTGCGATTGCGGTGAGAGACTCTCAGAGCAGCCGCACCGGGTGGAGGTGGATCTAGTTAAATGAGAGGTTCTGATTGCTGTGGTTGGATGGCTAGAGGGGGTTCCTCTCGAGGATGAGATGGTTAAGGTGGGTTGGCTCATCAGCTTAAGGCCACCGCCTTCCCTTTACATTGGCAGGGCACTTCTGGCGGATGCAATGGAGGAGGAGGGTTGGCTCGTTGGCCTGAGGCTGCCGCCTTCCCTTTACCTTTAGGAGGCATGTTAGAGTCTTGAGTGTCTGGTGATGTTTCAGTCGGATTTCTTTCTATTCCCACAGATGACACCAACCTGTTACTGCTTTTTTCTGTGCAGGAGTAACCAGGTGATGTGGATTCTTTTGTGGAACAGTCGAGAATCTGGCTTTTTGACTTTCATTGACATTGACTATTGCGATCGCTTCCTCTTGGCCTGCAAAATGCCTAAAACACTGGGATTGATCTCGGCGACAGGCCATCCGACGCTCTAGTCAGTAATCAAGAAGAAAATAATAAAGCTTTTTGTGGAAAAAATATCGATTACCTTCTTTATGGTGGGGATAGAGGAGTATTTATAGTTACCTTGGGGACCAGTTTCGAGATAAGGATTTATCTCTACTTCTCGAAGTTCATAGATGAGAAACAGATTTTTGAATCGTTTCATGATAAGAGAGGCAGTTAAAACCGCCTCTTAAAAATAATCGTGAATTTGAATTACTCTTTAGAATATCCTGGGTTTGTTCGTAGTGAGCTGTCACCCTGACCCAGTAAGACAGACCCGTTTTGGGTTGTTCGGCTTATAAAAGGCCTAGCTCCCATTTTTGGACCCATTTATATGTGAAATTACCGTTTCACCCCTGAGAGCTTTAAGATACGTGCTCGATCTGAACGGTCCTAGTTTAGTTATATTTTTACCCATATCAGTGCACATTGAAAGTTTTTTCTCTAAATTTTTAGGAAGAATATGGGTTCTCAGTATTTAGTGTTTCGGTATCATCACAATGAACTTCATCATCATTGTGGGAAAGGCCGGAATAATTAAAATCGGAAATGTTTGTAGTATTAAACTTTGTAACATCCTCGGGATCTAAATGTGAAACATAAACATAAACTTTGTAACATCCACGCCAGGTACGGTTCACGACCCGGCAAGTCCAGGCCCTTAGCGGTCCGGTTCGAACCGGGGCAATGTCCCAAACATCCGAAACCGGACCAACCCGCCTATTTTATGTGGGCCGGTCCGGGCGGGTTTCGGGCCGAACCGGCCTGGTTACCATTCATAATCTTCTTAACGTGGACTAGTAGGTACGTGTCTTTGGTCTCATGCATCGAAATTCTTTGTGAATCTTTTCTACATACAATTGAGGAAGATGAATCGTGATTATTTAATAACGATGACCTCAAGTGCACGGTTGATTTAATCTCAGTACCTCCTCGGCATATAAGAATGACTTGGAATTCTTGAACAAAATCTTTGAATATTGTTTATTCATTAAACGATTGCAACAATATTGGGAAGAGTGTAATCTGAATTGTTTTCCCAAAATGACCCACTTTTTGAAAGTTTTTTCCAAGCTGACTTACTTTTTAAAAAAAATTTCAAACTGACCTATTCGCTGTCTCAAAAAGCGAGTTTGGTAAAAATCCCATCGCTTTTTGAGACAACGTGTAACGCCCCGCCCCAATACTCCGACAATTTTAATATTTTTAGAAGACAAATTATATACTATGTAAATACTTAGACAATTTTAATATTTTTAGAAGACAAATTAGATACTATGTAGTACAACTGCCCACCACAGGCTGCCTCTCAAAAGGTGGTTAACCAATTAGGTGACTCTTGATCATAGGCAATTATATTTATACTCAAACTATTTTTTGTATATCTCCCATGTGGGACTATTATTCCAAATCCCCTACTCAAATCCCGTAATCAAATCCTTTTTACAAATATACCGTGTACTTACTTTTTTGTACACGTCACATTTCAAATAGGCAATTACTTGCCTATTTCTTCTCCAAATCCCGAGGGCCCTACCCACCCATGCCGTCATCATCAAACACAGCACCGCCCCGCCCCAATATTCAGACAATTTTAATAATTTTAGAAGACAAATTAGATACTATGTAGTACAACTGCCCACCACAGGCTGCCTCTCAAAAGGTGGTTAACCAATTAAGTGACTCTTGATCATAGACAATTATATTTATACTCAAACTATTTTTTGTATATCTCCCTTGTGGGACTACTATTCCAAATCCCCTACTCAAATCCCGTAATCAAATCCTTATTACAAATATACCGTGTACTTACTTTTTTGTACACGTCACATTTCTTTTTGATGAATCGGATAGAGCCCTAAGGCTCCAGCCGTCAAAAAATATATATTAATCAATAAAGCAGATAATAAACAATACAAGTAGTCAAGGGTTTTACAAGAAGTAAAACAGAATTAAGTAAGAAATACAAAAAGCGAGTAATTAAGAATTACAATAACAGACACAACATCGGTAAAGCAGATCGGGAACCACAGCACGAAGCACCACGCCGTGATCCGAGGGTGGAGCCACGGCCCAGAAAAGCGAGCAAAGAGAAGGAGACAACAGCCAAACCGTCGCGCTCGACAAAAACCCCAAGGAAAATGACACAAAGAAGCGGAAGACGTCCTGCCACACCAAGATGGAGGAGCTACACCCACAAAGACTAGCACTCGCAGGACCCAAAGAACCGCCAGCGAGCAAGGATCCATTGTCACCTCTAGGCTTGGAGAAGGGAACGAAGAAAGAGGAAGACAGCCAAACGGCAGGCCGAAAACTCGGGAGATCAAACAAACTCACATAACTACAGAAGGCCCAACCTGCTAAGAAAAAAACCGGATAGCCAAATCCGAGGCGAAGGAGAAATGCCAAAAACTCAGGTGCGTGCATGAGGAAGCGCCAACCCTGAAGATACTTTTTTAGCTAATAAACGTGCACTCACGTGAATAGGCAAGTTAGAATAAAGTTTCTTCTTGTAAATCCTCTTAGCGGGGGGAGGATCGACTTCCACCAGTGGAAGCGAGGTCCTGCCAAGGACAGGCCCAGCAATGTTGAATTCGTTAAGGCACTTAGAGGGATAACGGATACTGGACGAGACAGGCGAAAATAAAGGTCTGAACTTAATTTGAACATTATGAAGAGAAAAGAAGGGTACTCCATGAGTCGATTGGCGCACAAGCCCAATCGAACTACGGAACCAAGAATGGCAAGCCCTAGTAGGAGTCCATAATTGAGGTTTCTTGTCCCGATACCGACGCATCGAAGGCCTCACATCACTAAAATGGGGACTAAACTGAGAACGGCCTGACCGAGGAAGGGAAACGAATTTTGTGAACTCCGAACGAACTATAAGCAGGGATGCCAATTTAGGAAACTGACGAGTCGCAAGAAGAGCATCATAAGCAACGAAGGAGGGAGTGGGGGAAGTAGGTGGATTAGGCACCACAACAGAGGCACCCAACTCATTTCCAGGCTCACGACTACTCTTCGTCGCAAGGCATGTATAAAGCATGCACTTAAAGAGGGGAAAAATAAGGAGGAAGAGACGATCAGCCGGAAAAATTCTAGCCAATACATGGTCCTTATCCAGACTCTTAAACAGCGATTGCCCCACAACTTTAGAAAGGGGGCGAGTCTGATAAGAACCCAATCGAGGGAGGGAAACTAGTTTCGAATGAAACTTTCGATCCTTAAACAGGCTAGAAATACTGGTAAGCTGAAGAGTGCCAGAAGATGCATCACAATCCGAGAGGACATCGAAAGAATTCGAATCTGAATAAGAAGCATCCGCCGTGGGGACAATAATCTTATTAGACTCAATACAAAAGTTCCTCTCCAAACAAGCATTAAACCTGCCTTTTAAGAGAGGATAGTTGAGAAATAAGAGAAGTTTGGCCGGTAATGGTTTGCATCTGGGTAAACCAAGAAGTTTTTGAAGGGAAAAACATCGCCTGCGAGAGTGCCCGTGCTTGTCACAAAATAAGCACTTCATTTTGTTGACGCACTCTCGTTGGAAATGTCCAGGCTGAAGGCACCTGAAACACACCAGGAGCGGTGTGGACCGACAGGACGAATGGTCCAACGAAAAAGAGGGCGAGTAAAGAGAGCGACCCAGTTTAACGGGCCTGTATTTTTTATCGTCCTCGACCCAGTACGGACACAAAGAAACCATGGCTCAAGACCAGAGAAGGGCAGTGGATACTGATATAGAGAGGATCAGTTACTGCCAAGGAGGCTGAAATAGTCAGGCTAAAGGATCACTACAGATCCAACACCAAATAACTAATAAAATATAACGCAGTCGAACAAACGAGAAGAAAAGAAGCAGAGGATCGGAAAGATCCAAACCATAGTGATACAGAACTTATAGGAGTTCAGAGAGAGTAGCTAAACAGCTACAGAGGGATAAGTAAGAAACTATATGCTGAAATAACTAAAACATAAAATGCATAAGAGGGTCGATATAATGAAAAGAAGTATCGACTGAAATAATAATATGGCGAAAGAGCAGCGCAGAGCATCAGCTCGCTCTAGGGAAGTGCGGGGCCAAACTCCACCAACAACAGAGGTACGAGGACTAGGGGAAGGGTTACAAATGCACTCAAGCAAGATCGAAACGAAGAACAACCTGAAGAAATGAGAAATAAATCGAAACGGAGACTAGATTAAAAATAACTCACAGAGCTTGAAGAGGGGTGAAAGAGTCCAATCTCCGATGATGGGAGAGACAGCAGCGGGAGAAGCCCGGATCTCGAGAGGGAAACGCGCTGCTCAACGGGAGTCGGCGGAAGAGGCCGGAGATCAAACGGGAGAAAGAAGCAACAAACCACTGGGAACGAGCCGTAAGGGTACAGCCCTCTCACCGCCATGGACAGCACTTCGAGAGAGCGCTGGCAACAAGAAAGGGAAGTCTGGTTGCAGCGGGGGAAAAAGCTCACGAACAAAGGGAGAGAAATGGCCGGAGGGCTACAGCGATCAGGTGGATCCAGAGCTCAAGAGTGCTACGGAGAGACCCTCAAGCACAAACAAGAAGCAGCCCTGGGAACCTGAGAAGTCAAAACCAAGCCTGGGAGGAAACATGGCAAATGGGTTTGAAGCTAAGGACGGGATCTCGAACTTTAATGAAGGAAGAGTGATGGATGACTGCCCGGAGGGCACGGATCTGGCCGGAGAAAGGGAGGAGGATGAGAGAGAAAGACTGGAATGTTGAATCGCTCAGAAATCGCCCTTTTTGAAATTTGAATCGCTCAGTTTAAATTCGAGTTCTCCCCTACACGTCACATTTCAAATAGGCAATTACTTGCCTATTTCTTCTCCAAATCCCGAGGGCCCCACCCACCCATGCCGTCATCATCAAACACAGCACCATGTGCTGTTACAAATCCGGTGGGCCCCCCCTCTTTTTTTTTCAATACCGAATTTTCCCATGAAACCATCCAATAGAATAATTCTATAGGACAACCCCCAAATTAATTTATCATTATATATATATTATTTCAGAAATATGGGGTATTACACAACGAGTGTGAGGGTTAGGTATTTTTTATTTCTCCCTGGCCAAGACTCGCTGTCTCAAAAAGCGAGTAGATTTTTCCCAAACTCGCTTTTTGAGACAGCGAGTGCCGTTTAAGAGTTTTTATTACCTCAAGCTCGATTTTTTTCCTTTCCATATCTCCATTCTTACTCTTTCTTATCTCCATTCTTACTCTCTCCTTAATTCCGAAACCCAAAACCCTAGCCTCCCAAAATCGACCTCTTACCCACAAAATCTCCTATAATTCTAAATATATTCACTTAATCTTTCCCAACCCTCTCACCTTCTACTCTCAAAATCCTAAACTCATTTTCCGAAAGATCCATATTTTGGAATTTCGATAAACTTCAAGATGATAGCAACTTCAACTTTTCTACCCATACCGAATGATCCATACTTTTTCCCTAAACTCGCTTTCTGAGAAAGCGGGTCTGGTTTAAACCTCCTAGCGTTCTTAGAAAGCGAGTTTAGAGTTGAGAGATTTCCAGAGCATAACTAGTGTCTGAAAATTTCTCAATTCAACAGTCGCTTTATCAGAAACCGATTGAATTTTTCCTACGGTCACTTTATGAAAAAGCGAGTGTAGGCAAAACTACATCACTTTCTGAGAAAGCGACTGTGGAGTTGAGAAATATTCAGAGACCAGCTGGTCTCTGGAAATCTCTCAACTCTAAACTCGTTTTCTCAGAAAGCGAGGAGGTTTCACCTACAATCGACGAGAGGAGATCGACAAAATGTGGTAGGGTTTCGGGGTTAGAAGAGGAAGATGGAGATAGAGAGTTGAAAGAGAGAGTGAGGTCGAAACAGCGAGTCTGGAATATTAAATACCCTCAAACGACACTCGCTCTCTCAAAAAGCGAGTTTGGAAAAAACCCACTCGCTTTTTGAGACAGCGAGTCTTGGCCAGGGAGAAATAAAAAATACCCAAACCTCACACTCATTGTCTCAAAAAGCGATGGGATTTTTACCAAACTCGCTTTTTGAGACAGCAAATAGGTCAGTTTGAATTTTTTTTAAAAAAGTAGGTCAGCTTGGAAAAAACTTTCAAAAAGTGGGTCATTTTGGGAAAACAATTCAGATTAGTAGGTATGTGACTTTTTGTCTAATATTCTCTAATCAAATTCTTTGTGAATCTTTTCTAATTAATGTTGAGGAACATAGATAGGAATAATTCACAAGGATGGCCTCAAGAATGTTGTCGATTTAATCTCAATACCCCATAGCTTATAACAATAACTCAGATTTCAGATCGAGAATAGGTAAACATTGTTGAACCTTTAAATGAGAACAACAATATTGGGAAGAATGCAGACCTCCAGACTGGGGTTGGTGGAGGAAAACACCAAAATGGGAAAGAAGACAAGCGAAAGAACTCTCTCGACCAAAGAGTGGGTAACCAAGAGACGGTTCTCATCAGATAAAGAAAAAGGAACTATTTTGGAGCAGAGGGTTCAGGAGGCAGAGGCCTCTTTGGGAAAAGCGAAGAGCACGGAACTGCTCAACGACAGAGAAAAGTGCAAGAAGGCGAGCGGGAGTAGCGCTGAGGGAGTGGGTAGCGGAGCTAAGCTTTTGAGGAATGGCAATTTTAGTAATGAAGACAACAGAAGTGAAGGAGATGCCAGAATGAGGAAGGAGGAAGAGATCTATGGCATCTCTTCGACTTTAGCGCCTATTGCCTCGTACCTATCGCCCAGCTCTGACCCCATCGTGGTTCAACCCAATCTCTGTGTGATAGCTGGCGACATCGGTATGGGTACCGCCTCGATATCTCAAGCGCCGTGGGGTGTTTTCGAGGAGCGCGGTATGATAAACTGCGGAGGAGTGGACGCTTATGCGTCATAAGAGATTAATTATGGGGGGTTGGTTTGTGCACATCTTATAGATGTTAATGGGCCCAAAGAGGGGTCCAAGAAGCATCTTATTGTCTCTGGGAGTAGCAGTTCTGAAATCTCGAACAATCAGTCACAATGTCAGACTAGTAGCGGGCCCAATGAGGGGAACGCATTGGAGAACACTACGATTACTATTGGCCCGCCAATTTGTGAGCTCAATGAGGAGTCCGCAATGACAGTACCTACTCTTCAACAGGAAATTCATCGCACAGACAGTGAAGAGGACCTAGAAGGGCGACTAAATCTAGACGAAGAATTCTCATTCACAGATGAGGAGTCAGAGGATCTAGAGTTCATCGCTAACACCCAGAGGGAGTTCTCGCCTGAGATGGTCTTGTCTACACTCCCAGAGTCAGCACCAGGAGATAGTTCTGGAACGTCCCAGAGGAAGGTTGGGTTCAGAGTTCACCGATCGCTCAAGAGGGCTCCTAGTCCTTGGATGACTATCTCGAGGTCGCGGCGGCAGCCAAAGCTGCTAAATTCGACAACGGAGGTACGAAAGTTTTTTAGCTACAATATTAAATTTCATGTCAGATTCTGAAGTTTTTTTCCTAGCTAAGACATGTGGCTTAGAGGTGTGTGACACTGAGTGCAATGCTTCATTACTAAATGAAATTAGGGGTTGGGAAACCGAAAGGGTTAAGACTTGCTCTGAGAACGCTCTAGGAGATAGCGCTGGGGCGACAGTCATCCCCGAGGATGAAGTCAGGCCCCACCTCCGCACCAACGATCTTCCCTGACACTGTCCCCTAATGAATACTCTATTCTGGAATGTTAGAGGGCTGGGGGATAGAGGGAAGAGAGATATGGTTAGGGACGTTATTAGCAATTTCAAGGCGGAAGTGGTTGGTCTGCAGGAGACCACACTTTAGCACGGGTTCAAACTCAATAGAATTGGGGGTAACGGAATCAAGGAATGGGTATTACGCCCATCTGCAGGAGCCTCAGGAGGGATTGCTATTGGGTTCAATTCGGATATCCTCACCTGTATTGAGATATACAGTGGAACGTTCTCCTTGACCACCCAACTGAAACTAATATCTGATGATTGGGTGCAGTGAGTGACTGTCGTTTATGGGCCAAATGTGGCCTCAGAGCTAGAGGCCTTTTGGCAAGAACTGGTTAACATCCGACGTCGTTGGCCTAGAGCCTGGATTGTTGGGGGGGACTTCAACATCACCAGATTTACTTTTGAACACAATAGAAGGGGCTCCAGCGACAGATACAGAGAGGAGTTCAATAGGGTGATAACGGAACTAGAGCTGATTGATATCCCAATTAATGACAGACTGTTCACATGGTCTAATATGCAAGCAGCTCAGGTTATGGCCAAGTTGGACAGAATTCTAGTATCGATGGAATGGGAAGCGAAATTCCCACTAGTTACAGCTCGATCGATTCCTAGACCCACATCAGACCATACCCCGATCCTGCTCGATGTGGGGGTACATGGATCGCAGAAGGCACAAAAATTCAGATTAGAGAAGGTCTGGCTGGAAATTCAGGGGTTTCATCACATGGTGATGGAAAATTGGGTGCTCCCAACTTCAGATAGGGACGCGGCTTCCCGATGGTGTGAAAAAATTTGCCGATTGCAAAAGCGGCTGCGACGTTGGAACCGATCTAGGTTCTCGACCATCTGGCATGCAAAAGATTCCGTTTTGGAAGAAATCGATGAGCTAGAAAGGGTGGAAGAGACGAGAGTCTTGTCACAAGAGGAAAGAAACAGGCTATTAGAGCTCCGGGGAAATATTGTCAATCTCTATAAGTTGGAAGAGATCAAATGGCAACAAAGGTCTAGGATTTCATGGCTCAAAGAGGGAGACGCAAATACGGCCTACTTCCACCGAGTGGCTAGCGCCAGATGCAGATCCAATCTCGTCCTCTCAATTCAGACGGAATTGGGAACTGTGCAGGACAAAAAGGTGATCTCCTTAACCTTCTAGAACTCCTTTAAGGGCCTCTTTGGAAGAAAGAATGATTTCAAAATCTCCTTGAGGGAGGACTACTGGCAGGAGAGCCAGAATGTATCAGTGCAAACTCTCTCCAATCTGGAGGAACCGTTTTCGGAAATGGAAGTGAAGAAGGCCATCAACCAAATGGGCACAGACAAGTCTTCTGGGCCCTACGGCTTTCCAATGATGTTCTACCAAGTGTTTTGGGAAGAAATTAAAGAGAACATTATGGCACTGATGGAGGATTTTTTTCATAACAACCTCAGATTGGGCATGTTCAATTTTGCAGAAGTTGTCCTGATACCCAAACGGGAGGAGTCTAAGTGTGTGGGGGTCTTCAGACCGATAAGCCTCATTAATTGCTCAGCGAAGATCATCACAAAGGTTCTGGCCATCCGCCTGGGGAGTTTAATGGATAGCATTATCAACAAAATCCAGATGGGCTTCATCAAAGGCAGGTGTATCCTGGACTGTATGGCCACTGCCGAACAAGTTATACACCACTGTCATACGAGCAACTCTAAGAACTTCCTTCTAAAGTTGGATTTTGAAAAAGCATACGACTCTGTCGATTGGGAATGCTTGCTGGAAGCTCTCAGAGGGAGAGGATTTGGGGACAGATGGATTAGATGGATCAAACAATGGCTACAGACTAGCAAAACGGCAATATCGGTGAATGGGCGGCCAGAGCCTTCGTTTTCCTGCAAGAAGGGACTCTAGCAAGGGGATCCGTTATCCCCATTTTTATTCACTATCGCAGTAGATGTACTAAGGGAAATGCTAGAAAATTGTCGGAGACAAGGTTGGATTAAGCCGGTGGCCAGTAGCAACTCCAATCAAGGGTGTACGATCTTCCAATATGCTGATGACACTCTACTTTTTGGGAATGGATCCAAATCAGAAACAGTCTGCTTTAAAGGGGGCCTCTACTGTTTTGAAGCATGGTCAGGTCTCAGGATAAACTTTCCTAAGAGTGCACTGATTTTTCATTACTCTCTCTGATGAAGAAGCCCGGGAACATGCCACCATACTAAACTGTATGACGAATGAGTTCCCAATCAAATATTTAGGGCTCCCACTCAGACCAGGGAAACTCACTAAGTCGGACTGGTTGCCTATAATAGATAGGGTAAAGGATAGACTGTTTGGTTGGAAAGGAAAATCGCTGTCACTAGGAGGCAGAGTGATACTCATTAATTCAGTATTATCTAACCTGCCCATTTACTACATGTCCTTTTTTGAGCTTCCAAAATAGGTCATCCAAAGGATTAACCGAATCTGTAAAAGATTCCTTTGGAAAGGGGCAGATTCGAATAGAGGAGGCTACCACCTGATCAAATGGGGTATTGCCTGCATGAAGAAGAAGCATAGAGGGCTAGGAATCATCGACCTTAGAGATATGAATCTTGCCCTCTTAGGAAAAATGGTGGTGGAAGGTTTTCCACCACGGTGGGAAGGCTGGCAGGATTTCATTCAACCGTACCTACGGGGAAAAGGTACGAGAAGCATGGGCTTTCGAGTAGGAGCTAAGGTCTCCCGTTTTTGGAAAGGAATTACCAAAACAAGTGGACCGTTCAATTCAGCAGTGACATCGAATATCGGAAATGGATGGTCCACCAGATTTTGGTGGGATAAGTGATGTGGTGCTATCCTCGCCCTAATATCTCAGTAGCAGAGATCTGGAAGAGGGGAAATTGGAAACTGACGTTTCAAGGAGCTCTTACCCCAGGACTTCAGCAGCAACTGCTAGAACTGCAAACACACATCACACGGTCCGGGTCAATGTGCGCCCAAGGACTAGACCAGCTGCATTGCAGATTAAGGTCCAAGGGTGCTTTCACGGTCAGATTTTTGTACCATCGTATTCACTTCCGGGGATGCTAGCCCAGCTGGGCACAGGTGCTATGGAAGGCAAAAACATCACTGAAGGTCAGAGTATTCCTCTGGCTAGTGCTCAATAATGCTATCCTCACAAAAGAAAACCTAGCAAAAAGGCAACCCTAGATTGTGACTGCCTGCGGGTTCTGTAACATACATACGGAGACTTTGAATCACCTTTTTATCCAATGCCCAAGGAGTAAGGCGACTATGGTAGAGGTTTGAAGAGTCCTAGGTTCAAGTGACTACTCCAATGAGTATGAGGACTTGTGGATCGGTCCCAAATTCGCTTCGATTCGTCACGAAATGAAGGATGCGTGGTACATTGCCATTGCGGTAACTACATGGGTGTTATGGCTAGATAGAAACAACTTTTATTTTCGTACTTCAAGTAATAGTATTTCTGGTAACCTTACTCATATCATGCATCTTATCTCTTTTTGGGCTACAGCTGCCGCCACAGGAGCGAGAGGGAGGATTGCCAGAGTCTTCCAGGTGGAGGATTTTGATGATGAGAAGGTAGACTTTGGGTCGACACTGGATTGAGGGACAGAGCCACCCACCACTATCAGACTCCCAATCCCTACAGTCTCTACGAGTTCTTTCCTGGCCTAATGTACTTCTGATTGGGTTGATGTATGGAGGATTTGACCCACCCCTCAGGGTTTTGTTGGGGGTTTATGTTTTATTTTCTGCACTGTATTTTGTTTCCTGCTCTGTACTTTTGTTACTTTTGTTTCTCCTCCGGTTCACCGGGGTTGTTTTATTAACATCTTATTAATGAAACAGGGTAGCCTTATTCCACCTTTTAACTCAAAAAAAAAAATATTGGGAAGAATATGAGGCCAAAGTGAGCGTCATTTCAACATTTTTTTCATAAATAATTTATTCCTGAATGGTAATGTTTATTAGTTTTTAAAGTGTGGCTATATTCCACTTTTTCTTTTTCTTTTTTAAATTTATTAGTTTTCCTAGCACTGAACACCCCTGAATTGTATCTTATTGTTGCACTTAATGATAAAACTTATACAAAAGGTGGTTTACTTGATGTTTCTTCACTCACACTCTGATAAGTCATATCAAATTTTTGGTGCATTAACATAGGGTCAGGGATGTTGGGTTTAATGTATACTCATTCAGTGTGAAGAAAGATGGTGATACGAGTAGAGCATTCGAAACGAGGGATCGAAGAAGAGAAGAAATTGAACAGCAGCCAGGCAGCGATGATCGACTGCTGAGTGCTCTGTTTAGGGCAGAAGCAGGGTCAGTTGACTGCCTTCCCAGGGCGGCAGACAGCAGGTTTGGACTTTTGGACTGAATTGTTTGAAGCCCAGTTTTCATCTTCATGTTAAATCGTATAGCTCTTATTGTATGTTTATCTCTTCAGTAATCATCGAGTGGCTATTGTATCAAGTATCTAAACTATAATTTTTCTAGATTTATATATTCATTGTAACGGCTCCTCGTGAAGATATAACAAAAGAGAGTCGAATACAACAGAGAGTTCATCTAAGAGGTAGAGTTTATTTTCCATTGTAATCAGCAAGTAATTCCAGTAGACTTTAAAGAGAGGTAGGTTCATGGTGAGAAGTTGTATTCCTTGTATCTTTCTGTAGTTGAATAACATATCGGTTCTTTCAACCCGGATTAAGGCGAAAGCACAAACCAAGACAATTCTTGTGTGCTTTTGTGTGATTGGTGTGATCTAGTATTTGCTTGGTGGTTTGTTAATTGACTCATGTCGTTAAACTTCAGAAGATTCAATCTGGAATTTCCTAATAATTGGTATCAGAGCGTCAGGAGTTGCAGAACAAAGTTGATCGAATTCCTTGGAGAAAATGGAAGATCAAAAGAGAAAATTACGCAGTTTGACGATAAGATCAATTTCAATCTGTGGGAGGTGGACATGTATGATATACTGGTTCAGAAGGACTTGCACTTTGCCCTAGAAGAAACGAAATCAACCGACATGAAGCAGGAGAAGTGGGGTGGGATTTATTTGAAAGCATTGAGTAAAATGCGATTGTCATTGGCAGACGAAGTCAAGTGTAATATTCTTAAGGACAAAAGCGCAGCGATTCTTTGGGCGAGACTCAATACTGACTACTCCAGATCATCGTTATTGAATCGGATGTACTGGAAGAGAAAAACTGTTTAGGTTCTCAATGAAGAAAGGTACTCATCTTCAAGATCATATTCTGGAGTTCAATAAGGTATTATCTGAACTGGAGGCGATAAACGCCGATGATCTAAGCGAAAAGAATAAAGCTTTCAACTTGATTTATTCAATTCCTGATTTGTATGAACTGTAACACCCAGCAAAATTGAAAATTATAATTTTGCCCTCGTGTGTTATGCACGTGTATTTTGTAACGTGTTTTCATCCCGTATTTTGATTACCGACTATTTATATATTTTCAATATTGATTTTTCCCTATTTCGAGTCAACAAATATATAATATTTCGATATTTGTATTCTACGTGCTTTGTACGTGTTTTCAATACACATATTAATTACATATTCTCCACCGCTACGTACAATATTTTTTATGTATTTAAATTATTTATTTTATATATTTAAATCTATTTTATAAAAACGGAAATTCATTTTCCCCCTATTTTGATTAAAATGCAATTGTCAATTTTTTCTGCACGTATGGTGCACGTGCAAATTTTTATTCTCATTTTGCTACTCTCATTTTACTATTTTTAGCATGCATAAGTTTTAATTAGCCTTCTTTTGATTCATGGACCTATAGAATAAAATCTAGCCCATTAGGAGAGGAGCCCACTAGATAATTAAATTAATTAATTAGAAATGAGCCCATGTAGCAAGCCCACTATTAAAATCACAAATTAAGTTATACATGAAAAGTTACAAATATTAGTACACATTTAGAGTTATAGAAATGTGTTCATATTTGTTTGTGCATGTGTGCATGCACACACAAATGTATTTGGACCATTTTGTGGGCTAGGGGGGTGGCCAGTCATGGAGTGAGGAGGAGAAAGGTTTTTGAGTTAAGTTAGTGGAGAGTGGGGAGATGAAGAGATGGGGGTTTTAGGAGTTAGAAAAGTGGAGAGTTGTAGAATAAATTTGAAGAGTTATTAAGGTGGAATTTTTGCACTTTAGACCCTCCCAAAATCCTATAAATAGAGCCCCCATTTCCTACCTTTATCTTGCACCAAAAATATTATCAAAAGAAGAAAGGAAAGAAAGAAAAGAAAGAGAGTGAGGGTCCTTTTGCTTGAAGGAATTGCTAGAGAGAGGAAGCCATTGCTAGGGAAAGGGAGCTTTGCTAGGAGGAGAAGCCTTACTAGGAGCTAGGAATCTTTGGAGCTAGAAGTGGTGTTCTCTTTTCTTTTCATTGTTCAAGCTTCACAAAAGGTGGGTGTTCTCCTACTTTCTAATTTTTTTGAATGTACATGCTAATAAAAGTGAATGAGTAGTTTTGATAAAATAGAATAACTATACCATGATTGTGGTGAGATTAATAGTGAATCATGCTATGTTGACAAATAGATTAACATTGTGTTAGTGGGTGATTTCATTATTTTCTAGTATAGGATATGCATACAAAAAAGAGTAGTATAAGAAGATATTGTTTGAGAATTATAAGATAAAATTTATGCTAGTATATCATGTTTTGAATGAGGATGATTTTGTTGTGATATCATGCTAATTAAAAAGAAGAATTTCTTTATACCATGAATCATGTTAATGTGATTGTAATTTTTGTACTTGTTGAGTATGTGGGAATTTTAGTGATGAATATCATATGATAAACATGCTTTATGATTTATTGACTAAGAAAGAAGAAAGTAAAATTTTGTTATTATTGACATATGTATATTTTTTTATTGTTACATTTGGAAAATAATAATTTGTTCATGAAAGAGATTTTGTAAAATTCTTATGATTTGAGACTTGTTGGCATGCTATAAATTTCCAATTTGTATAAGAGAAATTAAACAAATTGTTGTTTTTCATTCAAGTTTTGAGAAATACAAGTTTATGTGTAGATTGAAAAGAAGAGTTTAACTAAAGAATTATTACTATGAAAAATGTTAGAATACTCGTAAATCTAGGTATGTCAAATGTGTGATATGTATGAGAAATTGTTAAAGATTGCTATATTTCGACATATGATTAGCGATATGATGAAAAAGAAAAGAGAAGAAAATAATTTTTATGAAGTATGTTGACATATGTCAAAAAAAAATACAATTTTTTTTTATGAAAGGAATTCCTTTGAGACATCCATAATAGATTAAAAGATATGTTTGATTCTTAACACAAATTTTTATTTGTAGGATGTTGGGCATAAACTAGTTTTTAGAAAAGCATGATTTTAATTTTTGAGTTTGAAAAGAAATGTAAATTTTGTAAAGAAAGGAAATAATCTTTTTTTTTAAACGAGATATATGCAAAAAAAAAAAAAGTTTGGACTTGTTGATTATTATTTAAGATTTCCTTTTAGTCCAAAGAGAAGTTTATTTCAATATCCTAAAGGATTGGATTATTGGGTAAACAAGTTTTGTTAAAAAGAAACAATTTCAGAAAAGTATGAACAAAAGTATACAAATACAACTCTTGGACAGAAATCATATTTGGACTTACTGGTTAGCCAGTGAGCACCTCTTATAATAGATCTTGGGTTCAAATCTTGATAACCATCTTTTATATTTTTTTTCTCTCACTCAATTAAATTACCAAATCTGTACTAATGTATGAAAGGAATTTCGGTTGCTATATTTGACAAAAGTCCATATGGACTAAATGGCTAGTGGGCTCGGGTTAGGTGCTGGCTATGTTTGCCGTAGGTCTGGGGTTCAAAACCCATGCCTCACATTTGTTTTTTTTGGGGTTTTCACTCATGAATGTTTATTTGGAATTAAACTTTAGTATTAATATAAAATGAAATGGAAATATTAAGAGATAGTTTCCTTGCATATTTTTGAAGTATAAAAAGAAATAAATTTTGAGAATAGCACTTTGTGGTGAAGAAAAGGAAAGTAGTATTTTGTGAATTGATCTTCTAAAAGAAATTACTCTTGTATCTTATTTAAGAAATTTTTATAATGAATTGAAACATTGTGACAACTTAGATTTGTTATAACAATTTATGTGGTGAAATTTGTGTTCTTGAAATGCATCTTTGTTTAAAAAGAACATGAATCAACAAATAGATCATGAATAGTGTCGAGACTATGTTTATTTCGTGAATAAGTTGAAAGATGAAAATATCTAGATTTAAGACATGTTTACTAAAGGGTATGTGTACCCATATTTCATGTACATGAAAGTTTATGATTTAGAGTTAGTAAGACCTCGGTACCGGCATTATTAAAACAAAAGATTTGAGAAATGATTCGGAGATATGGCTAAGGAGCCATCTCGTATTTGTTGATTAAGTCCGGTAGGAGGTAACAACTAATTCTACGTGTGGAAATTATTCATGTCTTGAACTTAAGAAAATTTAGGCACATAAGTGAAGATGTAGTAAACTTAGGGAAACGTAAGTGGGGTGCTCTATATAGTCGGCGGTGGACTCCAAGACTATAGACCCAGTTGGTGGACTGAGGTTGCCCTGTGGGAGACAGATTATTATATTTTAATCCGGGACTATGAGGACGGGTTGGCGGTGGACTCCAAGATCTTGAGTAGTCGGACGAATGAGTTTTTGTGTTCACCGTCTCCAATGTATATATATATATATATATATACTGGGCTAGAGGGTCACATACGGGACGATTCGCACGATGTGGAATCTGTTATAACAGCCGGCGGTGGACTCCAAGGCTGGGATTCAAATTCGTGGAATAGTCTGAACTTTGTTTTGCTACCGGGTAGTTTTCATGGCGATGGATCGAGCCCTTTATGGTGGAGTACGTAGGCGCTTGCCCTCGGACCTATATAGTATGGGATGCATAGAATTCGAACAAGTGTGCATTAGTGTCATCCTAGTGTAGAATGGTATGCATTAGGCATTAAGACATGACATACACTTATGTTTAGAATAATCACTTTTGACACTTTATATGATCATTCAATCTTTTTGTGATTTGTTAAAGTATGAGATCGTTATACTATTTCCGGCATAGAGAGGATAGCCGTGTATAACATTTCGTCAGTTGTAAGTGACTGACGTGCCCACAGATTGACATGCAGGTAATGAACTATTCATGGAGTTATAAAGTGGATATGCTGTTGCTGTTTAGAAGTTAAAGATGTTGCAAATGATGTTAAAGTTATACAAGTTGTATTTCATTGTTGTAATCTTTTATTCTTCTGCTGTGTAAAGGAACTCTGATGTATTGTGAATGAAAAGTTTTAAATTCCTTGTAAAATTGTACGAAGTGAAGTAAAGATCCTGTGAAATCTCGAATTTATCCTTATTTAAAATTCGGAGTGTTACATGAACACTTGATAGTTACCATGCTACACGGTAAATCTACCAAGGAGACACTCACAGTAGCCGAGGTGATCAAGGGTTTGAAGGAGGATGCACTTAGGAAGGAGACTCAAAAATCAGGGTCAATTTCTAGAATCTACTTGGTGGTGGATGGTACTTCGATAAGACACACAATGGTAAGATCCATTGCCATCATTGTAGAGAGATTGAGCATTACAAGAGAGACTGTCGCAAGTGGGTGAGCCAGAAGGGTGCTGCTACAGGAGGTGATTAAGCCAACATAGATGGTCACTGATTCAGATGAATTTGGTAAATTTGAACAATGTCTTCTTGTTTCAAGTTCTTCATATGTGGATTCGAGTTGGTTTCTTGATTCGAGAAGTTCTTCTCATATTTTCTCCAATATGGCGATGTTTTTTACTTACAAGTCTACAACAGGTCGTAGTGTGAGAACGAGGACTAGTGAGATTTGTGAAGTGGTGGGTGATGGAATGGTTGATTTAGAGACGACAGATGGTAAAGGGTTCACACTAGAAGAGTTCATACATATTCCAGTGCTGAAGCGAAATCTGATATCTTTGGGAACTCTTAATTTTTGGGGCTGCAGGTACACAGTTCGGGATGAAGTCATGTCAATTTGGGAGAATCGTCGTAAGGTGATCAAGGGCAAGAAAGGATTTGAGCAGGGTCAGCACAACCACTACTAGCTTTGGGGGAACAGGAAAACATAGTCTAGTGGTTTGAAGCTCATTGTTCCTAAAGTACTATGTTGTACGCCGTCACTAGAATCATCAAAGCGAGACTACGATATTTGCATATCGTCGGAAGGTGGAGAGAGCCTTGGGATAAGTGGAGTTCGTGTGGATGTTGTCACCTCCATGAGTACGCCTACCGGGGTGTGCCCTTGAAGGGTATCATTGGAGAAAAATATGTAGAGATTTATTTAACTAACAGAAGAAGCCACTGGCTGAGTTGTTTATATGTAACCCCTATGTTCCTTTCCTTGTATTTTTGTATGTATTTATTTTTCCTGAGTATTTATTCTAATTGTATTCTTTTGTCCTTTCTGAACCGTGTAATCCTTCTTTGTTCTTAATGAACTGTTTTTTCATTTCCGTCAATTTAATTATGTGACTTCAATCTTCAGATTTAATTTCGTCTGCTAATTAATTATCTTTGGATGATTTGTTTGATTCTAAATCATATATTTCATGGCCTAATTGTTTATTATTTGATTTCTACCTTATTGGATCCGATTTCCAACCCAATCTACCCTATTTGAACCCTATAATCCGCCATATAGGATCCTAAACCCACTACCCAGTACCCTCTTTTATCCAGTCTCCCTCAAATCTCTCTCTCACATTCACCTTTATCTGCCTAACTAGACAGATCACTCCCTTCAATCCCATGATTTTCTTCCTCTGATTCTTCAAATACCAACAAGCACAACTCCTCATCTTCTCCACACTATTCCAACCCCATTACTGTGCAGACCTAAAATCTAAACCTCGTTTAAATAACCAACCGCCTACTGTATAACCCTTCCCCCACTGTTCACCCATCTTCAACCTCCCGCCCGTCTTCCTTCGACCCCGCCGTCGAGCCACCCTTATCGAGCCTCGCATATCTTCGTCCTCGCCAGTCCCCGTCCCTCTTTAAAACCATCCGCTCATCCCTTGACCCATCATCTTCCCTGTTCTCCTCATCGCTGCTCTTTCCCCGTCGAGCCGCCGCCCTGTCTCCATCCCCATCGAGTTCTTCCCCGCTTGACCACTGCCACTCTGAGAACCTACAGAAGCTTTCCTCGTCCTTGTCCTACCGCAATTGAGCCCCTTCTCGAGCTGCCCTTTCCCCCGTCGACTGTCTTCAATGCTGCCATCGTCTTGCCGCCAGACAGCCACCGCAAGCCAGTCGACCTTCGTCGACCATCACCGCGGTTGTCACAGCCATCCTTGCTGTTGCCGACTTGCTGTTGTTGTGCATGTGTTGCACATGCTTTGGAGTTTGTGCTGGTGTGTTGCACGTGCGTTGGGATTCACACGTATTGTCGTGTTCGTGCTCGTGTGCTGGGATTCGTTCTCGTTATTCTATCCTCGTCAGATTCGTCATCTTCATTGAGGCAAGTATAGCAAAAATAAAACGGCCACAAGATAAGTATGATCTGTTTGACAGCTGGTACCAAATACTATCCACAGGAGCAATGAAATGACAGAACAGACAGTTGATGAAGACAAAGCTTCAACACAAATATGGAGCAAGTGAAGATGTCGGCCAGGAGGAATCTCTTTTTCTAGAATAGTCGACAATGTAATCAGAGCAATTATTAAAGGCCGATGTAAGCAGTTACGTATTTGTAGCAATTATTGGACATGTGATGTCAGCAGTGACACATGTAAACTTGTTGTAAGTGGATCCCTTTGTCTATATAAGGGTAGGTTGAGTAAGGGAGAAGGCAGAATATCTAGAAGAGAGAAATTCCATATAAGTTTGTAAGAAAATTTTGGTCTGTAAGAAAATTAAGAGGAATAAAAGATTATCTTTCTATGAGTTCTACGATATGTTCTAATACAAAATAAGGTATGAAAAACTAATTTCTTTCCTTATGGAGGGTTTTATAAGGCTCTGCCTGAAGGATCTTGCAAAAAGACTCATTTGTAACCTTCAATAGTGAGATTGTATACCTAGTAGTAGGAAACGAGCTAGGCTATGGTTGCCGGTATCGAAGTGCTACTAGTTACTCCGGACGTATCTCTTGGATGAAGCTCTCTTGAAAAGCATAGTAGTCCTGAGTGGGAGGAACGTAAAAGGAGCACTGAAATTGGAGTGCATGCCAGAGGTATTTTATCCACTGATACTAACTGGTACAGAGCAGCTAAAAGAAGTTTAACTAGGTCGGAAGCATGATGGGCCATTTTGTTTAGATTTTTAGGGTATTATTATAAATCTCTCCCTACTCATGATTCATACTTGTTGTTTTAAATCACAAAATTACTATAAAAAATAATAATGGATAATAATAATTTCAATCTTGCTTCAGAAATTTATGAATTAATGACTAATTATCAAAGAAGTGATAGAATGCGGGTCTTTGATGTTTACTATCCTGAAAGAGTACCAAGCATGGATGATATTTATGAATTTAAATTATTATTCTTTAGCATACATAGAGTAATAATTATAACAATAAATTAAATTAATCCTGGAGAAACTAGTAATATAACTCTCCAAATAATTGATGATCTAAGTTACTTTGAAAGATCTTTATTATTTTATGAAAATGGAGAATTTAGGAGTTACATATGGAATCCTACAACAGCATATAGACAATTTTTCGAAGAAAATGAACATATGGAAGAACCCGAAGAACTCGAAGAACCTCCATATGATAGTGATAGTGGATTATTTGAAACAAAATCAGTCAATGAGAAGTTTTGAAATTATGCTTAACTTTGATATTCTGAGAATGATAATGTAATTGATTTTGAATAATACTATTTTACAGAAGGTTATCACCTTTAAAAAAGTTTTTTGATACTCTTTTGTTCTTTTTTTACAGGCATTAACTACATATGTCACGCTTCGCACCATCTTGTAGTATCAGAGCCAGTTCAGAGTAAATAATTTTTACTTAATTATTGTAATTTTTTAAAATTAATTACTAATTTATAAGTTATAGAATAGAAAACAAAAAAAATTAATAACCAAAGTAGAAATTATCCTAAAACCTAAAACTTTAAGTATTTAATAAAAGATCACGCATCCTATAAAAAATATTATAGAAAGTATCCTATAAAAATTTAATTAAGAACTAGATCATATTGATAAATATTTTCAAACTGGCTCGTTTCACAAATAATCTAAAAAAAAAATGTGGGTCAGATAATTAGCTCATTGGAATCCACGTATTCCCATGCCAAACATTCCCCACTGCAACATTAGGTGGGCTGATCTTTCATAAATATAGTCAGATCAAGATTGGAGAGTTACCACCTCACCAATTATCATGCCAAAAATTCACTTCAATTTTTCGTTTCCCTAAGCTCAGTTTGGGTTCTTATAGAACAAGTTGTTTTTATTTCGCCCTAGCTCAGGCCAATCTTCTTTCATATTTATCCAAAAAAAAAAACAAACAAACAAAACAAACAAAAAAAAAACAAAACAGAACAGAACTACAATATCGGCATCCACATCCACATGGACCACATCCACATCCACATCCAATGAAATCTATTACCCGATACCCATTGTCTCATGCCCAGTTACCCACCCATCAAATCCTAATATCTGTATCTGTATTTCGAAGGAAAAAGAAAGGAATCTCTGTTGAGTTCTCCTAAGAGAAAAATACCCCCGCTTTGGTTTGCTTATCACAAAAGTTGCAATTTCTTGGAGGCAGGGGCATAGCTGCCCCATGCCCACGGGGTGCAGCTGCGCCCCCTGAGATTATAAAAAAATTTCAAAAAAAAAAATATTAGTAAAAAGAAATTTAATAAGAATTTATGTGTAGAATTCCCAACCCATTTAGTCATTTACCGGCAGGGGCGTAGCTGCCCCATGTCCAGGAGGTGCAGCTGCGCCCCCTGAGATTATAAAAAAATTTCAAAAAAAAAAATATTTAGTAAAAAGAAATTTAATAAGAATTTATGTGTAGAATTCCCAACCCATTTCGTCATTTACCGGTTTACTTTACTCTTTCTTCTTCCACTCTTTTGTTTCCACTCCAGTGAACCCAACCCCACTTCATAATGAATTTGTAAGAGGGATTAAAATATACAAGTGATTAGTTGGGTTTATAGAGGAGGTCAGAAGAGAGAGAGAGCGAGGAGTCGATCGATTCCAAATCCTATTGTAAGTAAAAAAATTTGTACATTTTGATAATTAGGGTTCATATTCTGAAATTTCGTGAATTCATATATAATAGGATAATTAGATTGTTAATTTCTGTTTCAGTGTTACTGATTTGTTTGAGAATGGACTGAATTAGTATGATATGTAATCAAATTAGAACCCAAATGGATACAGATTATAGTGTTAATTTCTGCCCCAATTTTGAGCTAATTTCCGAAATTTTTTATATTTAAACACATGGAGTTTAGAGTTGAATTTTTTATATGCGTATCTTATATATGTGAGCAACATTTCCACAAATTTTCATGATATTTGGAGAAAATCCAGGTTCAAGGCGCTACATTAAATTTGTACATCACATTGTTCAATGCCCAATCTTGTTATTTGTACAAACATATACTATTATGATTCACCTTCATTCTCTTTCTCTTTTCCTCTTTTGAATTTAACTTACAAATCTCATCGTAAATTCAAAGGAGACCTGAGAGGAGTTCGAGAGGAGTAAGAAATAGATCAAACAACAAACACAAAGTGGGTAACTAATTCTAACCATTAGTTTTTACTCTTTCTATGCATGTACTTATAAGATGAACATCTAATGCTTGATGCACTTAATTACTTTGAGGTAGACTGATGATTGAAGTTGGAAATAGAGAAGGTTTAACTACTAGTTTATTTTAATGGCATTGCTATTACTCGTTGCAACCGTAACAGTAGAGAGAGTATTTTTTGCAATGAAAATCATCAAGACTTCATTATGAAACTGATTGGGAGATGAGATGATGAATGATTGTTTGGTTGCATATATTGAAAGAGATGTATTTGATGTCATTGACAATGAAGATATCATTCAATATTTTCAGAATATGAAATCTCGAAGGATTTTATTGCTAAAAAAATGCTATTTAGTGATTGTAATAGTTTGTGACATTTGATAGTAATATATGATATTTTGAGGCTTGCAAATGTGTTTATTATAAATTTTTTTAATAGTAAGTGTCGCGCCCCCTAGATGGAAATCCTGGCTACGCCACTGCTTGGAGGAGATATAATTTAACCGTAAAAGTGTTGTATTTATGAAGGGCCTGAAGGCTAATGGCCTCTTGTTTATAACTGCTATTTTTTTTTTCTATGTAATAATTTTGTACCCAAGCATCACACCCCCACCATAACTAGTTGGGAAAAAAATTTTGTTATTATTATTGTATGCATCACACACTAGTTGGAAAAAAACTTTGTTGTTGTTCTTGTATGCATCACACCCCAGCAGTGTGAGTTTTCAAAGTAGACCTTAATGTATCCTCAATTTAAATATTACCACAAGATGCATTATACTGGTCTTGGCAGAAACTGAAACTAAATCAACATGATAGGCATGAAAAAATTGTGATTCAATGTCAAAATACAAAAATGCCCACTCTATAGTCCTATATATAGTACAATTCCTATATATTATACAAGTTAGGAACTGTGTAAAAAAAAATCGATTTTAAAACTTTCCAGCTTGGCAGGAGACATTGGCTGTACATACCTTATAAACCGACTCAATACCAGTCATCCTAGTCCAGCCGTAAAAACTGTGTGCCTAGGCCGTCTTCCTCTTTATTCTTCTCATTCTTCTTATTATTCTTCTTCAGCTCTTGTTAATTCATGTTCTTCCTTGTATGGTCCGAATGCAAAATAATCGATTATTATAAGCTGAGTTGGCAAGGGTCTCTTATGGGCGGTTCCACCACAAACTGCTCACTGATTAAAAGGCTTATATTTTTGCAAGTGTGCTGCTTGTTGTAAGTGACCACAAATATAGGAGGGTCCTCGTTATCTTTTTGTTGAACTTGTTTAGTTGCCGGACAACCTTGGTCATCTTTGTGAGTGCATCTGTAGTAGCATCTGCAGATTCCATCGCATAAACTTTATAAGTATATAATAAATCTTGTTATAATAACAGATTGGAACTATTTCATACGTAATAGAAAATTAATAAAATTAATAAGGCTAAATATACAAAAGTATACAAAGTTTTGAGCCAGTTTAAAAAAAAGGAGACAAAAGTTTTTTTTTTTTTTTTTAAGGACACAATATTTAAATAAAGAGTAATGCTACATCCACTACCAAGTTCACTACATTTCTCTTCACTACCTTAGGTGGCACACTCCAATAGGTAGGGGAAGATAGAGTAGGAGGGAGAACTATCCAATAAGAGTATGCCACCTAAGGTAGTGAAGAGAATGGTAGTGAAATTGGTAGTGGCTAAAGCATTACTCTTAAATAAACTCTACTGGGTTAGTTAGGGTTAGGGTTAGGATTAGTGTTAGGGTTAGGGTTAGTTCGGGAGGGTTTATTTAAACATCTGATTAGTTAAGTGATGTTTTTTTAAACACAAATAAAAGATGAATATAGTTTTTTAAAACACAAATGAAAGATAAATGTGATTTTTTTAAACCCTACCCTACCCTAACCCTAACCCTAACCCAAAATAAAAAAAAACTTTTGTGTACTTTTTTTATATTTAGCCAATTAATAAGATAACCAACTCTTTATTAATCTAAATTATAAGAACATCTACATTCTAATTATAAGAACTTGTAATTTACACGGTGATGCACGTTTTAATAAATATTATTTTAAAAAGTAAAAACTCCGACGTAGTGAGGACTCCAACCTACGATGTCCTTCATATTAGCTATGTACGCGCGATACATGTAAGTTGGTATGTTCACATGCAACAACCCATACTCTTCCATTATAGAATTACTAGTAATTTACACGTGTGATGCACGTCTTAATAAATATAGTTTTTTTAAAAGTAAAAATTCAGACGTAGTCAAAATCTCCTCCTTCGCCCTACAACCCCAATTCACTTTCTGTCCAGATCCGTCCTTCCGGTGCCTCCTTTGCCCGACTCCCCTTCATTAAAGTTGGAATACTCCTCATCCTCTTCACACCCATCTCCTCTTCTCCCACCCTCTCCTGGGTGCCTTGGATATCAACCGGTGGTCCATTAGTTTGTGGCCTCTCCCCTATCTCTGTGGAGTTCGTGGTCCCTATCTCATTCTCTCCCCCCATCCTACTAGATCTTCCCCTCCCTTGTGGCTGAAGATTGGTTTGCTAGCTGTCGCTCGAGAATTTTGTGGTTGGTGTTCTCTTGGTTCGTCTCCTGAGATCTCTCTCCTGCGTATGGTACGTAACGTGCAGGCCTCGCTTTGTTGCGTGCTCTCCTCCCCCAGTAAGATCTCTTATTCTTCTGATTTCTTGCTGTTGTGTGAGATTTTGTTTCATTGGGTGTTAGTTCTGGTGGATGTTTCATTGAGGTGTTAGATCTGGGGTGTTAGATCTCTATCCGGCTGTGGTCACTTTTCAGTGGTGACCGTTTAACGGTGTTTGAGTGCTGATTTCCTTCTTCTTGGTTTCTGGTTCCACCTTGTGTGGTAGTGAGTTGGTTTGTGCTGGTCTAGCCTAGCATTGTACCATCCCATTGCACAGTATGTGATTGTGGTGGTGGTTTTGTTTCGATTCTCTTCTGTTCTTCGTATTTGGTGGAATTTTTTCCTTTTATGCTTTGGTTTGTTCTTTCCTTGTTTATTAGTGGTGATTTGCTTGTTCAGTTCTCTTCTTGAATTTTTGTGGAGTTCTGCTTGTTGTTTTTTGCCCTATTTGTGTCTATCTCTTCTGTCAATTCTGATTTCTACTGTAAGGGTTCGGTGTGACCCTTATTTTTTTGTCACTCTCCTTCTTCTGTGTGGAGTGGACTTTAGCATGGGCTCCCCTTCGTGGGTTGAAGTGGTTAAAAAAAGGCCCATTAATTTAAAAAAAATTATCACAGTTAATCAAGCATTTATTTCTTCTGGGCCAAGTGTGGCCCAATCCCCTTCCGCTTCCTCTTCCCAAATCCAAAAGGTTCTGGGTAACTCTACCGCTCGCTCTTCCCGCCCTAATTTCTGTCCACCTTATCTCTTATTTAAGCCTATCTCTCATTCGCCCTCTCTATGCGCTCTCTTCCTGCTAATTCGAAGCGTTGCATCCGTTGTCTCTAGATCGAACACCTCAAGCTATTCTGCAAAGAAAAGATGAAATGTTTGTTTTGCCAAAAAAAAGGTCACTCTCGAAGTCGTTGTTTTGCTCTCCAACAAATTCTTGGTCTTCCAGTGGGTATCTCCATCTCCGAACAAGTTTTGGGAGCTCTCGATTTTCCCCCGCTCCTTGCGAACTGGCGGAAGTGGAGGCTAGAAAAGCAAAGAGGCCTAAAACCTCTGAGGCCCCTGTGATTCTGCCGACCCCCCTACATCGCAACTCATCTCTGTGCCACACAATAGCACACCTTCTGATTCTCCTCTCTCTCAAGCTTTGGTCTCCTCCCATCCTACTATTACTTCCATCCCTCCGCAAACTTCCCCTCCCATTAATGTTCAAACTTCTTTAGTGGTTGCCCTGGCACCTGAACTCCTGTCAAAGATTGCTTCTTTGGATAATTTCGATGTAGTTTCTATCTCAGATGGAATAATCTCCATTTCTGCACTCGATGAGTTTCTTTGTCAAACCTGTGATGTTACCAATTGGACTTGGGTGGTCAATTCTTGCTCTAATGGTGACATGGTCATTCAATATCTTTCGCTCAAGGTACTTCTGAATTTGGTTGGACAGAGTACCTTCTTGCTGGGTCCGATTCATCTCAAGGTCCGTAAAGGGGCTTCTAAAGGCTCTTCCTTACCTACCCTCCAAGCAGTTCCCACCAAAGTTTCTATCATTGGTCTCCCCCCTTATTATGACTCCCCCCACATTATTTCTGTGATGACCAAATATATTGGTGACCTCACCTGTACTTCCTCCGTGTCTTTATTGGCCTCTGGATGCTTGCAGATTGAAGCGGAGTTCATGTGTCCTCTGGTTTCTGACAGGGTCTCCAATTACTCTTTACGAGTGGGGGAGGCCTTATATCAAGTTGTGGTTTCTTACCTTGGCATTGTGCTGACTCACTCCGCTGTTCCTGCCTCTCCTCTACTACCTTCTACGCAGCTTCTCTCTCCTGGCCTGAAATCTGCTACGTTTGCGGCAAGGACTTCTTCTAAGCCTATTCTCTCATCCAGTAAAAGTAAGGTGGCTCAGAAGAAAGCCTTTAAGAATTTAGTTCCCTTTGGTCGTATGGGTAGTAATATGGCATTCAAACCTACCATCTCGCCTTTTACGGCACCCAATTTGGTGTGGATTAATCCCGCTTTATCCTCTCAATCTCTCCCTGGTCAGAACTCGACAGGTACGGGTCAATCTCTGGGTCCTGGTGCCGTTGTGTCTTCTTCTCCTCCTGACAAGGATGCTCTGGCTATCGTCCCCTCTACACCGCTACCTCCATCGAAAGATGTACCCTCGATGGCTGGAGCTGCGTCGGGGGTTTCTATCTCTACCTCTGGCCCTTCTCTGTCGTGGCCTGCCTGGGATTTAAATCCCTCCTTTGCTGGTTATTGGGACAAGTTCAAAAAAGCTATTCAGGTGTCCCCTTCCAGGTCTCGCAGTGCTGAGCTTTATTCCCTGAAAACTTCCATCTTTTCTGGGGAGCTTGATGAGAACGAGAAGGAAGTCAGGCCATCGTCAGGGGGCAAGGTATGCGCTTCGATTATTGTTTTTAAGTTTCAAGCTTTTAATTCTCCCTTTAAGTTGTTTCCCTTTTCTCTAGCTTTTTACTCGTTTCCGTGTGTGGTTTTCCAATCCTTCTATTATTTGATTTACGTTAATTTCCTTTTGGACCTTGTTGAGTCAGAGAATGGACAGGCCAGATCCCAATTGGTGATTTCCCTTCTATTACTGGTCCTTGCCCCTCTCCGACTCCCTCTCTTCGCTTTCCCTTTTATGTCGGCCTTGATCCTGACTCTGTATTTGATCGTTCTCCGCAACCTTTTAGTATGCCGTTGTCTCTTCTAGAGAGTCCAGTTGAGGGATTAACCCATGATGATTTTCCCGAATGTTCTTCCTCTTATTCGGATCAGAGGAGGTCTAGTCCGACCTCTGTCTGCTCGGGGCAAGAGGGTGTCGAATGTTTCTTCTTTGCCCTCTGTGCTCCCTCCCTCTCGGTGTGTTAAGATTAAGCCATTGCCGATCGTTAGATCGAGTGCTAGATTACGTGCCAAAAATAATTCTTTCCTCTCGGCCTCTTTTAAAGCCTCTTTAGCGGCACAAGTGAGGAACCTTAAAATTCTGCCGTTCGACCCCAAAAACCATGAACTTTCTTCCCTTGGCTCGGTGTATCAAATCCACTTTGATTCCCTTTCTAACTCTGAATTGCTTCATTTAGCTTCGGAGATGGGCTTATGTCCAGATCCCTCTAGCACTTTTGATGTGGAGTACTTTCGAAACTTAGAAATCAAGCATGCCCGAGATTTTCCATTAACTCATGATTAGTAACTCCTGGAATATCAGGGGGCCTGGCAGCGCCCTGAAACAACATGTCGTTTACCAATTAATTGCTTCCTCTCATTGTGATATGATTACCTTAGTGGAATCTAAACTTCACTTCCCTCTCCCCATCCATTCTTAGAACCATAGGTGGATCTAGGATATCCAAATGGATTGCGCTGGACTCGATAGACACTCGAGGTGGCATTCTATTTGGATTCAAAGAGGATGTTTTCAATCTCATTTCCGTTCGACAGTCTGGAATATTTCCTGGTGGTTTGCCTTCAATGGATTGAATTCAACTGACCTTACCGTAGTTTCGGTATATGGCCCGAGCTCTTATGAGCGACGGCAATCCTTCTAGGATGAATTTACTTCCTTTAACGGGAGTATTCAAGGTTATGGATCATTTACGGTGACTTTAACGTTACTAGATTTGTGCATGAAAGGTCTGGTAACCCTTCCTCCCTCAACAGATCGTTGCGTTTTAACGATTGTATTCGGGAACTGGCTCTCGCTGATATTCCCATTAACGGCAGATCATTCACTTGGTCTAATATGCAAATCCATCCGTCGTTGGCTAAGCTTGACCGATTCCTAGTTTCCCCTCAATGGCTTGCTTCCTTCCATAATGCATATGCTCAAATGCATTGCCAAATCCTTGTCTGATCATGTTCCTATTATTCTTCACTCGAACTTTTCCTTTCCTAAACCCCGTAAATTTCATTTTGAAAAATTCTGGTTGGAAGACCAAATTTTTGTTAACCTTATTACTTATTGTTTAGCCAGTGTGGTGGGTTCCTATGGGCTTGGACGAATTCTTCTCAAATTGCATGCCATTAAACATGGTTGTAGAATTTGGCATAAAGAGAGACTCGGCCAGTCTCATCTTCTTGAAAAATTTCTCCTTTCTTCAATTAACTCCATCGATACGCTTGAAGAATCTGGCCCCATTCCTCTCCCACTGAGGATCTGCAGAAATGAGTGTAAACAGGAATATGCTACACTTCTGTGGAATGATCATTTGAAGTGGGCTCAACGTGCTAAGGTACGTTGGCTCAAAAAAGGGGATTCTAATACGGCATTCTTCCACAATTTCGCCTCTCATTGTAGGCATTGGAATCATATTTCATCTATTATCGTTGATAATGTTGAGGTCCATTCTGATGAGGAATTCCATGCGGCCTTTTTATCCTTCTATAAATCCCTTCTTAGAGAGTCGGGCAAGCGTTCTTGTTTCCTTGACTGGATGCACATTTATGGTGATGAACATTTCGACCTTTCTAGTCTTGAAGCACCCTTTACTTTGGAAGAGATTAAAGTGGCGGTGTTTAATATGAAGAGTGACTCTGCACCGGGTCCGGATGGTTTCCCGACTTTCTTTTTCCAAAAATTTTGGGAGTCCCTTAAAGACGATATCCTTATTATGTTCAATGATCTCCATCAAGGGGTGTTGTCTTTTGACCGTATTAATTACGCTCACATTGTCCTTATCCCCAAATTGATTGGTGCCAACAAAGTATCGGCTTTTCGTCCAATCAGCCTTCTCAACTCCATTTTTAAGATCATTATGAAAGTACTCTCGGCCCGTCTTAGCCTTGTCATCTTTTCTCTTATTGATCCGGCACAATTGGGGTTCATTAAGGATAGATTCATTCTTGATTGTGTGGCGTCGGCTCAGGAGATTATCTATGGCTGTAAACATTCCGGCTCCGAGGGTATTCTTCTTAAATTGGATTTCGAGAAAGCCTACGATAGGGTTAATTAGGACTCTCTTTGAAACTCTCCTACATCGACGATTCGGTCCATGATGGATTGCCTGGATTAAATCCAGTCTATTTTTTGGTTCTTTGTCCATTATCATTAATGGGGCCGAAGGAAGTTTAAGTGTAAGCAGGGTCTCCACCAGGGAGACCCGCTTTTCCCTCTTCTATTCTCTCTTGTAGCGGATGTTTTTAGTAGGATTCTTCGGAAAGCTTGGAATGCCAACCTTATTGAAGGCCTGGGTGGATTCCATGGCTTCAGAGGAGTCCTTAATCTCCAATATGCAGATGATACCATCATCTTTTCCAAAGCTAACGGCACCATCCTCCGTAACCTCAAGCTTCTCCTTTATCGTTTCGAATCAGCTTCTGGTCTTTCTAATAACTTTAGTAAGACCTCCGTCATGTGGTTAGGGGGGTCTCCTAATCGTCAAGCGGAGATCACGCAATTTTTCAATTGCTCCTCTGCTTGCTTTCCTATTCACTACCTTGGCATACCATTGCGATGGGGCAATCTTCTTGCGGTAGATTGGATGCCTATGATTGATAAATTTGACTCAACTCTTGGTTGGGTAGACTTTTGTCGCGTGGAGGTAGACTTATTCTTCTTAATTCTGTTCTAACTACGCTTTCTCTTTATATGATGTCCTTTTTCTTCTTACCGACCTGGGTGGTTAAGAAAATTGATCAAATTAGAAGAAACTTCTTCTGGACTGGGTCCGCTACTTATAGACCTGGTAAACATCTTTGTAATTGGTCGATGGTGTGTAAGCCTAAAAAGATGGTGGTCTTGGCATCCTCAACCTGAGGATGAATCTGGCTCTTTTGGGAAAGTGGATTTGGCGTATTTTGAAAGATGACTCTAATGCCTGGGCTCGCTTAATCCTTCACAAGGTCCATTCTCGTCATAAAATTTGGGAACTGGATCCTAATTATTCCCCAACAGCGTCCCCATTCTGGAAAGGGGTGTGGAAAGCTGTGGCTCCTTTTCGTATTGGGATTTTTAAATTATGCTCTGATGGCACTAAAACCTTGTTTTGGCACGATTTTTGGATTGGTAACTACATGATAGCGAGTGCTTTTCCGGACCTCTTCCGCCTGGCTGCAAATCCTAACGCTTTGGTTGCGGACTATGTGGACGAGGTCCAAGGTGCACTTGAATGGGTTATACCGTTCAGAAAAACTATTTCTCCGTCTTCCTTTCCTAACTAGGTTCTTCTACTCTCTGACCTACATTCCTTTGATTGGGCTACTCGTGAAGATACTTCCTGGAGATGGACGTCTTCGGATTCATTCACTGTTAAATCATTTTATTCCTTTCTTAACTACCAAGGAGTTACTTCTCCTACGGCTAAGTTTAGTTGGAGTTCTGTGGCCCCTCTCAAAGTGAAAATTCTGATTTGGTTAACTATTCAAGATAAGCTCTTGACTGTGGATAATCTCAATAAACGGAATCTAGCTTTGGGCCAACTCTGTGCGTTTTGTCGTTTGCATCACGAAGACGCCAATCATCTATTCCTTCTTTGTCTTGCATTATCCCCTTTATGGACTATCTGTATTAACTCTTGGATGGTCCGGTCCCGCCCTAACTGTATCTCCTCATGGTGGACTTCTTGGAGGTGCTGTAATGTCAATAGTGTTGTTCTTAAATCTTGGGACCTCACTATGATGGCTTTGATTTGGATTATCTGGTCCGAACGAAATAATCGCCTTTTCAACAAGTCCAAGAGATCTATCCCTGAGCTCGTTGAGGATCTCCTGTTCTATACTAAATTCTGGACTTCTTCTTTGTCCCCAAAGAAAAAAATTAAATTTTCACTTTCATAACTTACAGATGGTTGCTAAGTTCTTTTTACAAAATTCCTTCCTACCGCCCTAAATGTTGTGCGTTTTTTATGTTTTTGGTCTTTCTTTGCTCCATTTGTTTCTGCTGTGTTAGTGTTGGTTACTTATTGAGTTTATCCAGACTCTTGATCTGGTGATTTCACTTTTCACGGTATTAACATTCTCTTCTTCCTCTTTTGATGCAAAGTTGATTTGATTGGACTCCTGGTCTCTGCCCTGGTTTTGCTCTACGACTTCTCTTCTTCTCTAGTTAATGCTGGGGATTATCTTTTTTGATGCTTGCTTTTGCAGGTTTTTTTTGGATGTTCTTCTCTGTTATGTGGTTGTTCTAACTGCGATCAGTTTTTGGGTTGCTGTAGCTGGATTTTGACTACCCCCATTATCAGCTGGGGTTCTGATTTTGATGGTCTAATGTCTGTGTCTTTACTTCTTTAACCTTTTCTCAACTTGGCCTACTTGTTATTGGGGGTCTGCTCTAGCGCAGCTACGTTTAAACTGTTCTTATGCTTTTTATCTATTGTGATCTTCTATGAAGTTATGTTAGTTTCTTCTATGGGTTCTGTTGTATTCTGCCTATTATTGGCTTTTTGGAGTCGGCCATCAATCATTCTTTTCGCTTTGTTTTGTGGCCAGCGTTTTTTTTGTGGTTGTGGCTGCTGCCTTCTGTGGAGAGTCGCTCCCTCCTATGTTTGCATTCTGTTTTTGTGCAGGTTGGCAATCGTTCCTTTTGCTGGTCTTGGCAGCTTGGGGGTGTTTTTTTGGATGCTTTCTGTTCCGGCTACCGTGGTGGGCTTGCTCTCCTTCGGGAGCCCTTGTGGCACTTTGGGGTGGTTTGGAGCGGCCTTTCGTTTTCAGCTTCTTCCTCCTGTGGTTGCGCCTCTTTGCTTTACTGGGTTCCGTTTGTGCCGCTGGCTCCATGCCCTTATTTTGTTGTTTGTTTTGTTTCCCTTGTGCCCTGCTCTTTACCGGGTCTGTAATATTCTATTTTTGGTGGTTGGGCTAATCTCTTATTAGCTTTAGGTTGTTTTTTCCTTTTCTGTTTTTGGGGCCTTGTATTTAGTTTGCCCCTTGTAAACTATCTCATTGTACCATATTTTGGTTATCTATCTATTTTGGGCTGGAGTGACTTCACTCCATCCTGTTGCTAAAAAAAAAAAAAATTCAGACGTGGTATGGGTTTGAATCTGAAACCACTACAAAACATGTGCTATTTACCGGCGTATATTCCCCGGCGTTTTATCATTCGCGCCGGGGTAGGGAGTGACCAGGAATGGGGCATCAGATTGGATGGTTATACACCGGCGGCCTCTATAAAACGCCGATGAATCATGATATTCACCGGCGTTTTATTTGTAAACGCCGGTGAATGGTATTATTCACCGGCGTTTTAATAACAAACGCCGGGGAATATATAGATACATTCACCGACGTTCGTAACTTCAAACGCCGGTGAATTAGCTGAGATAAATCCCCGCGAACCCTAACATTTCGCTCGCTAATTCCCAAACCTAATTTTCGCCGCTTCGTTTTCCCTCCTCCCTCTCTCCATTTCGTGCGCTTCGCCTCCGACCCTTCGTCATCTTCGACAGCCCAATTCGATTTCCCTCCTCCCTCTCTCTATTTCGTGGTGAATTTGCGATCGAAAACCACCGCTCGTCGCCCTGCTCTCTCTCTATCTCCTACCCCACCGCTCGTCGCCCCGCTGGTCGGCCCCCTCTCTCTCTTCGGTAATTAATGTTGATTTCTCTCCTTTTCACTGTCAAAGATGCAGAATTCATGCATCTGATTGGCATCTTAGCATGATTTTTTTACCAAAATGGGTTCACTGTCAACTAAGTATGCTGTATGTATACCAAAATCCTCCAAATCTGTACAAGAATTGGGTGAGAACAAACCATGTGCAGTTTTCTTTTGTAGCCACAAACATCATGATTTAGTTGGGATGGAGAATTAATAGAGAAACATATATGCTTATATATTGGAAATTTTCATTTTCTTTTACTGTGAAAGAAGCTAGAATTCATGCATCTGATTGCCTTCTTAGCATGATTTTTTTCCCAAAATGTGTTAACTGTCAACTAGAGGATGCTGGCTGTATACCAAAATCCTCCAAATCTGTACAAGAATTGGGTGAGAACAAACCTTGTGCAGTTTTCTTTTGGAGGCACAAACATCACTGGTTTAGTTGGGATGAAGAATTTATAGAGAAACATATATGCTTATATACTAGAAATTTTCATTTTCTTTTACTGTGAAAGAAGCTAGAATTCATGCATCTGATTGCCTTCTTAGCATGATTTTGTTCCCAAAATGTGTTAACTGTCAACTAGAGGATGCTGGCTGTATACCAAAATCCTCCAAATCTGTACAAGAATTGGGTGAGAACAAACCTTGTGCAGGTTTCTTTTGTAGCCACAAACATCATGATTTAGTTGGGATGAAGAATTAATAGAGAAACATATATGCTTATATACTGGAAATTTTCATTTTCCTTTACTGTCAAAGATGCTGAATTCATGCATCTGATTGTCATCTAAGTATGCTAGCTGTATACCAAAATCCTCCAAATCTGTACAATATTAGTAGCCATATTAGTTTCTTTTGTGTAGGTTTATTATTATTATTATTATTATTATTATTATTATTATTATTATTATTTTGGGATGAGTAACTGATTATTAGTAGCCATGAACAGAATAGTTCATGAGTCATCAGATCTTCTTGTTACCGTAATTACAGCACGACGCCCTCGTTATTCGTCCGATTCCTCGTCCTCAACAAATACCCTTTACCATCATCATCTCCTTGAACGGAAAGCCAAATACAGGGGTGACTATAGTCGAATCGATATTAGACTCGAACACAAGGTGTGCAATAAAATGCCACTAAGGTGGTTGTGATAATTTCCACAATGGTAGTTTAGGGTTAGTTGAATAGAGTAGATTGTATTAAGATTTAATTGTTTTTTTATACATTTTTGGAACCACGATTTCTTTATTTTACAGTTAATTGTTATATCGTTTATTTATTTGCAGCTAGGGTTGGTTTTAAAAAAGCTGAAATTAAATATACAAAATGCTCTTTAATGTCAATACTATTTAATATGTCAAATTTTAATTTCAGATTATGTGCTATTGTTATAATGGATAGAAGTTGGATTAGTAAACCATGATTATCCAAGGAGTACCTTGATGGTATTAAAGATTTTATTATCTTTGCCAAACGACATTCCCGTGATCCCAACCTAATCCTTTGTCCATGCCTTCGGTGTACAAATTGTAATTTGAGAACATGTGACGTAGTACATACGCATTTGGTTGTCAACGGTTTTCTTCAAGGGTACACACGGTGGTTTTGTCATGGAAAGGATCATACGTCAGCTCCTGTTCGTCCGGTTGTATTAGAAAATGTAGATGAGCCCTTAGTGAACGAAGACTTAAGTGTTCCCGATGAGATGCATGCTTTGTTGCAAGACGCCCTGGGGATTCATAATGTTTCTTTCCACACCAATAATCCAACAACCCAAGTTCATAATGAGTCAACAGAAACAAACCAGATTGGTGGTGGAGTGGACGAGGAAATGCCTGACCCTACCCCTGAAAATAATAAACAGAAAGAATCCTTCGCTAAGTTGCTTGAAGATGCTAGTACTCCGCTGTACCGCGATTGCACCAAATTCTCTAAATTCTCATTCATTGTCAGATTATTTCAGATTAAATGTTTAAATGGGTGGTCAGCTAAGTCCTTCAGTATGCTACTTGAATTGTTGAATGAAACATTTTCAGAAATCTGTATTCCAAACTCAGCCTATAAAATCAAAAAATTCCTAAATTCTTTCGATCTAGGGTATGAGAAGATAGCAGCATGTCCAAATGACTGTATGCTTTTCACGGGAGGTAAGGAAAGTATGGAGAATTGCAAAGTATGTGGTTCTTCGACATGGACAGAAACACCAAATCAAGACGATCAAGCCAGTGGATCTACTAAGCGAAGTAGGAGAAAGAAGCCTGCCAAAATACTGCGTTACTTTCCTCTGATTCCTAGGCTACAAAGATTGTTTATGTCTACGAAAACTTCTTCTGATATGAAATGGAATGCTGAATGTCGCACTAATGATGGAATTCTTAGACATCCTGCTGATTCTCAATCTTAGAAAAAATTTGATGAAAGATATACCGATTTTGCGGAAGATCCTCGAAATGTGAGACTTGGACTAGCTAGTGATGGTTTCAACCCTTTTAGGCAAATGAGTAGTACATACAGCATATGGCCTGTTGTGTTAATACCATACAATTTGCCGCCTTGAAAATACATGAAGCAGTCCTCATTTATTTTGTCCATGATAGTTCCTGGACCGAAAGGTCCTGGAAATGATATAGATGTGTACCTACAGCCGTTAATAGATGAACTTCAGAAATTGTGGGTGGGTGTTCCAGCCTATGATGCTGTGGCTAAAGAAATATTTTCTCTTCGGGTTGCGTTGTCTTGGACAGTCAATGATTTTCCAGCATATGCAAATTTATCTGGATATAGCACTAAAGGACGTTATGCATGTCCTTGTTGTGCTGACCAAACAAGTATGGTGGTTGTACAATGGCAGAAAGTTTTGTTATATGAGTCATAGAAGATGGTTGTCTGACACACATATATTTCGGACAGAGACAGCGACATTTGATGGTACCGACGAGTGGGAACATGCTCCTGGAGCTTCTTCTGGGTCAGATATTTTGAGGCGGGTAGATGGGCATCAGTTCAAATATGGAAAAGAACCACAAGTCAGCAAAAAGGACAAGAAAAGGGTAAGGTCGGAGCAAGGTGAGGAGACCGATCTATGTGGCGAAGATGAGGATCAGAACATGACGAGTTTAGGTGCATGGAAGAAGAAGAGTATTTTCTTCAAGTTGTCGTATTGGGAATTCAACTTATTGCGACATAATTTAGATGTGATGCATATCGGAAAAAATATTGGTGAAAATTGTATAGGAACAGTTATGGGAGATGACCGGAAGACAAAGGACAATCTCAAGAGCCGACTTGATTTGAAGTCAATGGGCATCCGACATGAGTTGCACCCAGAGGAATTACCGAACGGGAAAGTACTCCTACCTCCTGCAATCTATTCAATATCAAAATTGGAGTTGGAATTGTTTTGCAAAGTTCTACTGGAACTTAAAGTTCCTGATTGCTATTCTTCTAACATAGCAAGATGTGTCAACTTTAAAGAGAAGAGGCTTCAGGGTCTAAAGTCACACGACTACCACGTCCTAATGCAGGATCTCCTTCCTGTGGCCCTAAGGTCTTCAATGTGTGAGCAAATCACTACTGTCCTGAAAGATCTTTGTAGCATATATAAAGGTATTTGCTCAAGAATGCTTCGTGTTGAAGATATTGACCAATAGGAGCAGCGGGCGGCATTGACACTTAGTAAAATGGAGATGATATTTCCGCCATCGTTCTTCACTATAATGATTCACTTGATAATCCACCTTGCTGGTGAAGCCAGAGTCGGCGGTCCTGTTCACTATCGGTGGATGTACCCCATTGAGAGGTAAAAGAATTCATGCATCTTACAAAACAGAATTTTCAAAAGCTCATTTTTTTTAATCCCCTACTTCGCTCTAAATCATTAATTATACATGTTCAGGTACCTATACCGGCTCAAGGGTTATGTTAAAAATAGAGGATATCCTGAAGGGTTAATAGCTCAGGGATATCTATCAGAGGAGTGTTCACATTTTTGTTCCAGGTATCTGCAGGGTGTAGAGACATCTTTGACTAGACCATGAAGAAATCCAGACATTTCCAATCTTGATGGTAATAAATATCTTTTTGATACCGCTTGCACTACTGTTGATAAAGTTGATGCATTTGAGATAGATAACTTAACGTGGGAACAGGCACATCGATATGTGCTAGACCACCATGCATCAGTGGAACCATTTCGAAAGTAAGTTGCTTTTGAATTTAAATCGAATATAGGAAAAACTGCAGAGTTCGATATTAACTTATTTTTGTTATTCCTTATTTCAATTGCTTGTATTCTAGTGAATTTGTCAGGGACATCAAACGAAGGGCTAGACCAAGAAGACTACCACCACGTGAACAAAACAAGTTGATGAATAAAAAATTTCATAAGTGGTTTGAATCTCATGTAGGTGAATTCCGAAAATGCAAGTTAATCTTCATTATATCTACATTATCCATGGTGCTGATACGATTTGCGCAAAATTCATAGGTACATTCTTTGGGTCCTGAAGGTGTGTCATCTGAAATACAAGTACTTGCCAAGGGTCCCTATAAGATGGCCAAAAGATACGGAGGATACATATTCAACGGCTTTAGATTTCGTACTAAAGATCGTGAATGTAATTTGAAGTCTCAAAATAGTGGAATGGTAGTGACTTCTAAGACTAGAAGTTATGCTTCCAAGTCGGACACGAGGCCGGTAGATAGAGATCTCGACTACTATGGAGTGCTCACGGATATCATTGAGTTGAACTATTTTGGTCATTTTTGTGTTGTCTTATTTCGTGGGGATTGGGCTGAGTTTGATAGGAATTTTGCTAATAACAAGGATAAGTTAGGTTTCACAGTTGTAAACTTCTCAAAATTAATTCATATCGGTACACACATTAGCCAAGAACCATTTGTGTTCCCATCCCAAGTGCAACAAGTGTTCTCCATTAAAGATCCAACCCTTCCAAAATCGTATGTGGCTCTTGAGATGCAACCAAGAGATGTATTCGAACTGGGCGATACTTTAGACGATGAAGACGGTGAAGCCATGCACAGTTACATTGCTTCTGAGTTTCCTATGTTTGATGTAAACACAACTGACGGCGGAATTTGCGGGACTTGGCTCCGCAAGGATGGAGAAGAGGGCGATGTATTGGAAGATGTCGTATTGTAGTTTACTTGATTTTCATAGCTCAATATTATATGTCCTGTAATTTTCGTGTCTTAAATCTTGTTGTAATATTATATCTTGTAATTCCGAACATGTTGTATGTGAATTTAATAATTGGTTTAATTATCTTTCTATTTTCTACTGCTTGGTGTCATTTACATTAAACAATGCTTAGTGTCATTTACATCAAACTATCATTGTAGTTGAATTAGTTACAAATCTCACTTTTTTTAATTTTTTGTAATTATGTTGGTTTGTTAATCCTAGGTAATAATGGCAGTCAAACAGAGGAGGGAGAGGGTAGCATGCCGCCCACTGTCGGGCAACCGATTGGTGATAGATGCAAGCAAATTCTCATCCTTTATTGTGGTAATAGCAAGGAACCCATGGATAATTCCACCGGTAAGTCTTTAAATTGGTAATTTTGAAGATATTATAATTTTGAATGCATGAAAGACACGTATTAGTGTTTGTAAGTCTGCATTGTGGCTGTCGTCTATGTTTCTTAATTGGGCTGTGATTAGAAAAAAAGTGCTCGAGTGGAGATCTAGAAACCTGTATAGAGACATCTCGTTTATTCTAATCTATTATTATTGTTGGACCAACCCCCTCTTGCTGTGTGCATGTGTTGAAGAGAAAGAAGGGATGAGAAAGAGTTGAGGAAAATGCCGCTATGTTAGCCTGGTGTATCCTCATTCTCTACCATTCCTCTTTCTGGCTCCATTTATGGCTTCTATATTAAATTGGTTTCCTTCCACGATGACAGTTCCGTAAAACTACACTTGATATGAGCCCTGTTCTTATTGTTCTTCAAACACTAATACGTGTCGTTCATGCATTCTATGACCAACCCCACTTTGGCATATAGCATGCTTAGATGACATTCTACGACCTACACAAGGTTTGTTCAGCCCAATTCTTGTACAGAATTAGAGGATTTTGGTATACAGCCAGCATCCTTAGTTGACAGTGAACCCATTTTGATAAAAAATCATGCCAAGATGACAATCAGATGCATGAATTCGGCTTCTTTAACAGTAAAAGAAAATGAAAATTTGCACTGTCAACTAAGGATGCTGGCTGATGAATTGATGAACAAACCTTGTGCAGTTTTCTTTTGTAGCCACAAACATCATGATTTAGTTGGGATGGAGAATTTATAAAGAAATGTATATGCTTATATACTGGAAATTTTCATTTTCTTTTACTGTGAAAGAAGCTGGAATTCATGCATCTGATTGCCTTCTTAGCATGATTTTTTTCCCAAAATGTGTTAACTGTCAACTAGAGGATGCTGGCTGTATACCAAAATCCTCCAAATCTGTACAAGAATTGGGTGAGAACAAACCTTGTGCAGTTTTCTTTTGTAGCCACAAATATCATGATTTAGTTGGGATGAAGAATTAATAGAGAAACATATATGCTTATATACTGGAAATTTTCATTTTCTTTTACTGTGAAAGAAGCTGGAATTCATGCATCTGATTGCCTTCTTAGCATGATTTTTTTTCCAAAAATGTGTTAACTGTCAACTAGAGGATGCTGGCTGTATACCAAAATCCTCCAAATCTGTACAAGAATTGGGTGAGAACAAACAATGTGTAGTTTTCTTTTGTAGCCACAAACATCATGATTTAGTTGGGATGAAGAATTAATAGAGAAACATATATGCTTATATACTGGAAATTTTTATTTTCTTTTACTGTGAAAGAAGCTGGAATTCATGCATCTGATTGCCTTCTTAGCATGATTTTTTTCCCAAAATGTGTTAACTGTCAACTAGAGGATGCTGGCTGTATACCAAAATCCTCCAAATTTGTACAAGAATTGGGTGAGAACAAACCTTGTGCAGTTTTCTTTTGTAGCAACAAACATCATGATTTAGTTTGGATGAAGAGTTTATAGAGAAACATATATGCTTATATACTGGAAATTTTTATTTTCTTTTACTGTGAAAGAAGCTGGAATTCATGCATCTGATTGCCTTCTTAGCAAGATTTTTTCCCCAAAATGTGTTAACTGTCAACTAGAGGATGCTGGCTGTATACCAAAATCCTCCAAATCTGTACAAGAATTGGGTGAAAACAAACCTTGTGCAGTTTTCTTTTGTAGCCACAAACATCATGATTTAGTTGGGATGATGAATTGATGGAGAAACATATATGCTTAAATACTGGAAATTTTCATTTTCTTTTACTGTGAAAGAAGCTGGAATTCATGCATCTGATTGCCTTCTTAGCATGATTTTTTTCCCAAAATGTGTTGACTGTCAACTAAGGATGCTGGCTGTATACCAAAATCCTCCAAATCTGTACAAGAATTGGGTGAGAACAAACCTTGTGCAATTTTCTTTTGTAGCCACAAACATCATGATTTAGTTGGGATGGAGAATTTATAGAGAAACATATATGCTTATATACTGGAAATTTTCATTTTCTTTTACTGTGAAAGAAGCTGGAATTCATGCATCTGATTGCCTTCTTAGCATGATTTTTTCCCCAAAATGTGTTAAATGTCAACCACAGGATGCTGGTTGTATACCAAAATCCTCCAAATCTGTACAAGAATTGGGTGAGAACAAACCTTGTGCAGTTTTCTCTTGTAGCCACAAACATCATGATTTAGTTGGGATGATGAATTGATGGAGAAACATATATGCTTAGATACTGGAAATTTTCATTTTCTTTTACTGTGAAAGAAGCTGGAATTCATACATCTGATTGCCTTCTTAGCATGATTTTGATTGTCATTTTCATTATCTTTTACTGTTAAAGAAGCTGAATTCATGCATCTGAAGATTTAAGATCCAAGATGGCAAATTTTGATTGGGCTGTGATTTGATTGTTTACTGGCTGTCGTCTATGTTCTTAATTGGGCTGTGATTAGAAAAAGAGGGCTCGAGTGAAGATCTGGAAACCCATATAGAGACATCTCGTTTATAATAAATTATTATTGTTGTTGTTCTTGTCGCTCATGCTGTTGTTGCTGATGTCTCTTTATGTGCGTTTGTTGAAGAGAAAGCAGGGATGAGAGAGAGATGAGGAAAATGCCGCTATGTTAGCCTGGTGTATCCTCATTCTCTACCATTGGATGAGAGAGATGAGGAAAATGCCGCTATGTTAGCCTGGTGTATCCTCATTCTCTACCATTCTCTGTTTCCATTTCTGGCTTCTATATTTGGTTTCCTTCCACGATGACAGTTCCTTAAAACTACACTTGATATGAGCCCCTTCTTATTTTACTTATTTTTCTTATATTTGGTTTACTGTTGAACTAAATTATTGTTTTTTTTTATAGAGCAGTCACCCAGATCAAGGAAATTCTGTTGATCAGCACTGAAGCTACTTGAGGGGTATGGATCTGTGGTCGGTGGCCTCTAGTTGTTGTTGTTATGTTGTTCTTGTTGTTGTTATGTTCTGTATTGTTGTTTTAAGTAGTTGTTGAGATATTTGGGATGTTAATTACTGTATTTGTTAATTATGATGTTAATTAAGCGGTGAATTGGGACGATTAATGGACTATGTGTGAAACTTTATCATCTTAATTAATTCTTGTGTTTGATTGTGATTTGCGCATTAATATGCCTGAAATTGGTTGATTCAGTTGTGAATTAGTTTATAGGTTTTTTAAATGAAATTGTGAATTGAAATCGAATGAAAAATTGGAGCAGGAAAAACCAACGAGCATATACCGGCGTTTCATAGAATGCCTGTGTATCTAATTGTTTAGATGAAAATTTCGTTAGAGAGGCGTTTCCACACAGGCGGGTGTACCAGTAAGTTGCAGCACTCCTAAGCTACACCGGCGGTGAATATCTATATGGCGGCGATTTATGACACGCCGGTGTTTGTAAGTAGGGAAAGAAGGGCGCTTAGAAACAAGCATACACCGGCGCTTTACGACCGCCGGTAAATATTACAGATTCCCCGGCGTTTGTACAATCGCCGGTGAAAAGATATATACCGGCGGTATGTGACCGCCGGTGAATGTATATTGGGGAAAAGAACGGCACCCAGAAATCGCCATATACCGGCATTTGCCTGGCCGCCGGTGTATTTTAAAGATATACCGGCGTCCAGTTAAAACGCCGGTGAATGTACCTATCTTTTCGCGACGCTCGATTCGGCGGCATTTGCACCGGCGTTTTTATAAACGCCGGTGAATGTTTCACCGGCGTAAAAAAACGCCGGTGAAGGTCTAAAAAAACGCCGGGGAATAGGTTCTGTGTTGTAGTGAACCTCCTTTATAATAGTTATGCACGTGCGTTGCACGCATTCATAGATTGACAAATGACACTAAGGCCTTCTCCCATTATAAGATTAGAGATAATATTAGAGATGTACGATGTATTTTAACTAGGCCTGGTGTCTGTCTTATGTAGTTGTTTCTCACCACTATAAGTTGTATTCTGAACCGGTTGATCTTTTATATATATATATATATATATAAACCTATATAAGAATGTACCTCTTGCTTAATTATATAATGTACTCTATTGTACCAAAAACAATCAAATATAGGTTACAAGTTAAAAGTGTTTTCCCTTTGTTCATGCAATTTGTGGGTTTTTGACAGCCATTCTCTCCATAGTTAGTTCTAGAACCGAACAGAAAATAAAGTGAACCAGACGGACCAGCAGCATACACTGTGATGGGACCAAACCAAGTGCCCAGATACTACTAGTGAGAAACAGAGTAGAGCCTTAGAAAATTGAATGCATAGTGGTCATCATAATTAAAACCTAAAATAAGCATTGAATACTGCAGATTGTACAAAGTCATAATTATCATGCAGGATGAAAAGAAGACCATTCAAAAGAATCGAACATAATTTTTGCTTCAGCTACAACAGTGCAAGAAGCATATGGAAAAGGATGAATAATGAGCATAGCAAAAGGCGTCTCCTGTAAAAAGGATATGCTTAGCAGGAAGGTTAAGACTACAATTAGTTATCACTTGAAGTCAAACGTGATAAGTTCATCAGTCAGTGTCAACGAAGATGGATGACAGTTTTATCTACTGAGAGAACAGCTAATGTTCTGTTTTTTAACTCAGAAACCAGAATCTAACAGTGGAAAGAAAACACATAATACGATATGAATTTCATGTTAATTGCAGTCATTTACCTCGGCATCTTGGTATTGCTAATCTTCTTTTCCCCATATTTTCTCCATTGGTGACCATCATTGAAGGGCGTGCAAGTAGTTGTTGTCCACGAATATAGATGACTTCTATATCATCACAAATTTATCAATAAATTGTGAAGAAGTTTGACATGAGGGTATAATTTTAGTGAAACATTAAATAGAGTTTCTTCATTAAGTTAGATGAGAAAATTTTAGTCAAGTTCTGCATTTCTCAAAAAAATAACAAACAATATCTAATTAAAATATTAAATGTTTCCGAAAAAGCATACAACTTGAGAATTAGCATATTTTAAGAATATAAGAGGCAGAAATCAAAATGTTTTTAGAAGAACACTCATATTATCAACAATGGAGAAACAAATTCTTTTGCCAACTAAGTTCATCTGAAACTCAGCAATTCTTAGAGAAAAACTGATCAATATAAACTACTGAAATTCTGCAGATTAAACTTATTTTTTATACTAGTTGTGTGACATATCCAATGCATGTGTGAGTGCAAAGATAAAAATACGTAATTGTGAACTTCAATATAATTTTATCTTAGAATGATAAAAGGAAAAAAATTTGCTCAGTTCATTTCAAATTAAAATAAACAATAGAAGAGAAAAGCTTATGAACTTCTATATTGTCATCTAAATTTAATTAACAAAATTCAAATTAACTACCTTTGTGTCTCTTTCTTGCAGATCTTCTTTTCTTTGACAACCTTGCAACGGCGACCTTCATCATATGTTTCATAGGAAATCGTTGTCCCAGATTGTAGATGATCTCTATAACAAGAAACAAAAATATATTTGTTTTTTTTTTTTGATAAAAGGATAGAGTCGAAAGACTGTAGCCCAAAAAAATAATATATAAAAGGAGAGTAACAAAAATATATTATATTGTCTTGATATTTCACATTCGGTAAGCAATAATAATTACTGTAATTTATAAATAGTTCTTGAAGCATTATTTTTAACTCAAAGATGGCAAAACGTGTTGTGTTTCATTAACGAGATTTAAAGAAAAGAAGGGTTCAAAGAGATAAAAGATATACCCACCATCAAATATGTTAAATATTTAGCTACATGACTTGGTACCAAACTTGTGAAAACTTTAATATGATGTGTTAGGTGTTGAAATTTTTTAAGTATTTAATTATGTAGCTTTCCTGTTAATCTGTGTGTAGGCCTATCTATATTTCCTTTTGGTTATCATTTTAAGCCTTTTTCCGTCAAACATGTGTTTGAACTGCAGCTTTGTCTTCGGCTGAAAACAGGTTACCACAATGGAGTAATGGATCTGGACCAACTTCATATGTAAACCAATGGCTTGCACATCGTAACTGAAGATGAAGCTTGTTCAAGATCCAAGAAATACAATATTACATTGGGTGACACAACCTGACCCAAAGGCTTTAAACTAATTGCACTAGTTTCAAATGCATAATCCATGTGGGGTGATATCATTTGTTATTAGAGCGATCCACAGAAAGGATCATTATTATATTATTCTGCTTGGGCTTAGTCTCTTGTGATTTCTTTTTAAAATCAAATGTTTAGTCCGTCATATTTATAATATTTTTTCAACTGTATTAAATAAAGAAAAAATAGAGAAAGAATCCTGAATTTAACTATTAAACAACTCAATTATTGTCTAGGTATTAACAATTAGCATATAAAAAACTTGGTTGTTTATGAGAGGGTCAACGAATGCCACCTTCCCCGAAGCTGCTGGCATTGAATGTAAAATACGTAAACAAAAGTTTCATTTTCTGGGCTGCAACTTGTAGACTAATATAATTGTTAATGACTCACTTTGAAAACAAAATTAATAAATAGATAAAGACCAAACTGTGGGGCAGTTTGTGGGGACCACATCTCTTAACGTGAACTCCTATTTTATTGATTGTTTTTTTTTCCATAATTGATATATTCTTGTATTTATTTTTCTAAAATAATTGTTTTCAATCAACCATTCTTCTTACGGATTCCCTTCTCTTTTGGAAATTAAAGAGAGTTTGATAGGGAAATCTGAACCTCTTAAAATCAAAGTGTATTCATGTAGTAGCCAAACGAATAGATTGCACCAAGTTGTCATACTGCTAAAATGACACATTCGGTCCCCTCTAAAATTTCCATCTAATTAGCCTAAGATAGTAAAAGCAGAATTCTTTAACAAAAATAGGTTGTCAATTTCGGAACAGCTACGTCTCCTCTTTATCGCTACTATTGAGATTTTTGCTGCCTTGACATAGTGCATTGGATTTGGAAATCTCCCATCACACGTGCCTTCCACATGCTTACCATCTCTTTGTTCCATACCCATTAAAAACGGATGACAGTTACTATGCTTCAAGAGAACGAACACAAAAGACTCTTGCAAAGAGGGAAAAACATGTAAAGTGCAAGTGTTCATCATCTAGTCATTAAGAGATGTTGGGCAGACATAGGATGTGTGAACTCACACTTGTACTGTTTGTACTCTTAATATCTAATGTCATACAAATTCTAACATGTGTGGAGTTAAAATGGACTGAAACACATGGGACCCAAGTAAAATTGAGTATAATTAGCACTACTCTATTAACACTGAAATTTGAGAACTTAAAGCATCCTCAAGATGCACGTGCATCATGAGTGTTCATAGTCTAGATCCACCACCACCACCACTAAACTAAACTAAACTACACAATAAAAAAAAAAAAAAAAAATTCCCCTAATAATCAAACTAAACAATCTATAATGAAAACAACTTCATTCAAAACCAATCAAAATCCTTACCTTTTTCTTGAATTCTTGAAACTATCATCTTGCATATTCACCACAGCCGGTGAAACCACCACCTTCACCTCTGACGTCCTGCTATCGTCATCGACAGTCGCGGAAGTAGTATCAGGTAATCTAATCTCCAAGGCCAGCGGATCCCCCGACGACCTGAACCTGGCGACTCCCTTGCTAACATGCCCACTCCCATAACTATTACTGCTAACATTAGCACTCGTCGTCGTAGTCGTCGTCGGCTTCAGAATGGAGATCGCGGAGGCGAAGGACTGCTGCACGTCCTTGGAAATCTTGTAGGCGGACTCAAGGAGTCCATCTCCCCTCGGCACGATCTCCCTGAGCAGCGTGTGCAGCCTTGTCGACAGTTCGTAACCTTTCCGTAACTCCCGGAGCGCCACCTCTACGGGATCCAGTTGGGGCTTTGACATTTCTTTCTTTCTTTCTTTCTTGCTCTTACCTTTCTCTCTCTTCTGAAATTTTTTTTTAGAGAGATAGAAAGAGTAGATAGAGATGATGGTGGTGGTCAACTGAAGGAAGGGAAATTTTAATATTGGGTTGCTTCCGGGAAAAAGCAATTGGCGGTGGCACGTGGCACGTGAGGCAGCCGCAATACTAAATATGCTTTACTGGATTTGGAGAGGACCACGTGATTACTAACTGTTCGGTGATTGGGTTTGTTGGTATGGAAATGGAAGCTTGACCGTCTACATTGCTTATTTTCAATTTTTATGCTTTAATTAATTCAAGTGGCGTTTGAATTTTTTGATAAACAATGACATTTTCTTCTAGGGAGAGATAGATGCGTTTGATTTTGGAAGCTAGGAGTCTTAAACTATATGCAGCCGACGGAAAAAACAAATTGAAATTATTGATACAAGTCTTAAATTTATTATTATATTTTAATCTCTTGCTATGTACATCAAAAAAATTTGAATAAATATACTTATAAGTTTTTTAATGTTTTTTTATTGTTGAACTAGATACCGAAAGTTCAAATTTCACTTGTATCAAGAAGTTCTCAATTAATATATATTCAAGATAAAATATAGATGTATATGACTACAGTTTTACTAAAATAAATAAATTAATTAAATTAAATTAAAAGAAAATAATAATACAAGGAAAGAGGAAAAGAAAGAGCATCTTTAAGTATTCTTGCAAGTAATTAAATAAGGGTAATTAGGGACTTAAGAGACCATCTTATATAGTCTCTAATCATCTCTGATCTCTAATATTGATTTAAATGGAAAATATTATAGGGTTTCTTGACTTAAGAGGCCATTCTTATCCATATTCTTTCGAATTCTGGTGTTGCCACCATTTTATTTCTTTCCCTCTAACCATCTACTATATTATCTTACGAATTTTACATTTGCTCTGTCCTATGTCTCTCTTGAATGAATTTCGAGAACAAAATTCTTTTTGTAAAGTTGGTAGGATTGTAGCCTCTATTTCCGTTTATTCCAAAAAAATTTCGTATCCTTGTATTCCAGTTATCTACAATTCTTCTGCTATTTTGAACTCAATTGTACACACTAGAACATTCAAACTATTGTTAAAGTCTTTTCTAATCAACAATTATATTTATTTCGAATGATTGTATATTTTAACTTTATTTTCTATTCATATTTGATTGATTATTTATATTTTAGCCAAAACCAAATGTATTATTATTCGTTGATTAATTTAATTAATGTAAACCCGGACTCCTAATTCATTATATTCCATTATTGTTTGATTATCTATTATTTTGATTGAAACCAACCCATTCTTATGGTTTTTTTACTTTTGTTTTCTCTTTAAAGTAATCCAGATCTAATTCTCTATTTGAGTAAAACCCATATATTATTTGATTCATTATTATTATTATTATTATTATCATTATTATTATTATTATTATTTTTCCTTAAACACAATCTAATCCCAAACCAGTTCAACCTTATTATTATTATTATTATTACTAGATTTGCCCGTGGGTACGATGTGCCTACGGCACGTCTTTGGAACGATACAACATATGAAAGTCTTGTAAACAGTAAAACAACAATTATGTAGCTCAAGTTTGAATAGTAAAGCAATAATTAGTTGTAAATAAAAGTCCATGTTTTCATTAATATATGTTGAAAAATAATTATAAATGGTGATGTAAAATCCAACTTCTTAGAACTTTAAGTGTGGAAAATGATGCAATTTACATTGATGAGATATTTGCTATTTTCAATGTAACATGAGCAATAAAAAATACATAAAAAATCTGAAAATTTACAAATCTAAAATCTAAAAATATAAATTTTTGAGTAAATAGAGAAAGAGATAAATAAATAAATAAATAAATAAATAAATGAGTTGTTTTGGGGAATTTGAATTTGAGTTTTGGAGGGAAACTTTTGGGCGGTAAATTATGGTTTGTGAAGTTAAATCTTGACCATTGATTTCAACCCCATTGAATTCTTGAATACCTTGATAGCTTTCTTTGTGTTTTATTATTATTATTATTATTATTATTATTATTATTATTATTATTATTATTATTATTGTTATTTTTATAAAAGCCAAAAACCCAAGCCCAAACTCGAATTACATACTACCCCCTATCTTCACTAACAGCACAATCCCCAATATTTTCCCCTAATCACTCATCTTCACGTATTCCATTTCTTTCTCTTATCTCTAACTAACCCCTTAGTCCCCTCATTTATTATCCTAACCCTAATTACCCCAATCTTCTTCCATCAGCCACCTAATCTCTCTCTCTCATCTCCCTTCTCCTTCCTCCTCACGACTGCTGCTCCTTTCCCCTCGTCGCCCCTCCAGTCACCACCACTCGAGCTCCCTACACCTCGCAGCCCCCTCCACTGCATCACCTCGCCATCACCATCATCCACCACAGCGACCACCAAACCTCGAGTCACCGCCAGTCAGCACCACCCCCACCATAGCCTGCATCCCAACCCTGCCCCCTTACAGCGCCTCCTCGCAACCACTCGACAACCACCGACCGACTTCCATCCCCGAGCTCCTTGTCGCCAACAGCGACCACCAACCCTCCAACCTCCAACACTCCCACCCTACCTCGCCACCTCGAGAACCCAACGCTCTTCCTACCATCGCTCTCCTTTGTAACTCCTATTTCTCCGTATTTATATTTTATACTGTATTGTGCCTCATTGTACTCTCTCATCTATTTGAGATCTTGTGATTTGTTCAGATTGAATAAAATCATTATTTTTGTCTCGACTCAAAATTTTGGGTCCTCTCATCGAATTCATTTGTGTGCTATTTGTGTCGTTCTTCGTGAAGAATTGACCAATTCTTCTCATTTATCTCTTTAATCCCCATTTTATTGCATTTTGACCATTTCTCCTGTTGGATTCTATTTGAAACGGATACCCAAAACCCACAAACCCGAAACCTACTATATAAACCCTACCCTAACCCTAATCCCAACCCTACACTGTTAAAACCCATCGAAACCGCCGCTACCCCACGTCTCCTACCTCCGCTTCCTACTCCTTCGATAACAAACCAATCCCCCCCCACTTCCGATCGTCTCTCCCACCTTCGACCTTCTCCTCGTCAACCCACCGCACCAATCCTCCACCACCATCATCCTCCGTCACCTTCACCCATCGAACCCACCTCGAAACCCAATCGCCATTACCAAACTCCGGAACACATTTTGCCATCTCCAACCACTGCACCATCACCTCACCGCCTCCAACTCATCCCCTCGACCACCTCTACACCTCCGTCGCATCGCCACACACCACCGAACCCAACACCCCGCTCCTTCTCTCCACCTCTATTTCGAATCACGAACAGAGTCGCCGAGCGCGTCACCCTCCTCAGTCGTCGCCGCCCCGTCACCGCCGTGCTACCTCGTCGCTGCGTTACTCCTCGACGTAGCGTCGCCATCGAAGAACCCCGCCATCGCCAACCTCTCTCTCACGTTCGCTGATCGTTGAAGAAGAGAACGAAGGAAGAATAAAGGAGGAAAATGCAGGATCAAATCTCGACCATCGGATCGCATCAAGATCCGTGCAATCGAGCCAGATCTGATCGTTGTTCGGTGTTCGCCCACAGCGAATCCCAGATCTGCTGTTCGCTGTTCGGGAGGGATCCGCTGCGTAGGAGCGATCCCATTGGCTGCGTTCGCTGTTTGGTGTTCTGGGCACAGCGAATCTCAAGGTCGTTGTTTGCTGTTTTGGCGATCTGGTGTGGGAAATTTTGGCTCTTCTATTGGATTTTCGCACGTGCTTTTAGGAGACTCCTTCCGGAATTTTTCGATCCAACTTTCTTCAGCAAGTGAATCTAAGCGTCGTCAATTAAGGCAAGTATCCCTTGTACGATTTTAATTGTTCTAGTACAAACATCCCTTGAAAAATACTACAAATAGTTAGAATTGTGACTCCTCCTTGACTATCGTTGTTGACCAATATCAATCCTCCAAAATTTTATAATTCTAAGAGTCACAAATTTTTTTTTGTATTAAATTATAATTACTTGGACTCTTTTACCCCTTGAACACATGAACACATGAGATTATGGAGCCCTAAATTTGTAGACACATGGTATATTTTGTATTCGATGAACTTGCAACCATTTGACTTGGAAAATAATTATTACTTACTGTGTGGACCACCAATATCATGTATTTATATCACAAAATAACTTAGATGCCTAATAACAAATTTCCATGAAATGTATACTAGTAAGTTATTCCCAATGTTGCTGTCCTGAATCTTCTTTTGCTGTTTTGACCCATTTAACATTAGAATTTGAACCCGAAACCTGAATAGAAAATGTATCCCTGGATGTCTAGATGTCGTTAGACTCTAAAATTTTTGAATTCGGAGTTACGGTCTAGGAGTTATTGCAGTTTTACTGCAGCTGTGTCGGTAGGCACAGATTCGTAAAACTGCTGCACACCTTTACTTTGCGAATTAGTTTAGCTATGTAAACAGCAAGCGTTGGACATGAAATTTCATATGTAGTTGTTGGACACACTATAGGACATCCCCAATTTTTCTTAGAATTAATTTACAACATTTCACATATTTGCATGCTTGCTTGATAAGAATTAATAAATGTAATAAGCCGGGGTTAAGGAAAAGACCATAGTAGTGGACAATATAGGTAAGTGTACTCGGAAGGGGGCCCGTGTTTCCTACTTGATACATATCTCATGAACTAGTATATTATTATTCAATTCATGAACTAGTATATTATTTGATTCATGAACTAGTATATTATAAATCGATTCATGGACTAGTATATTATTGATCCGTGAACTAGTATATGTATGATTCATGACTTGTCTTGCTATGACTCGACACATGAACTAGTTATATGATTACCCGATTCATGAGCATGACTTGCTTGATACTTGATACTTGATACCTGAGTACACCGCCCTATAAACTCCATTACTAGGTCTAAACGAAATTGCTTTGTCTGTAGCAATTATATAGTAAAAAGATGGATGCATGAGTGCTACCTAGATAGTAATAACTACAAGACTTGAACATGAAACTTGAACATGAAACTTGAACATGACACCTGTTACTTGATACTTGATGATATGATACATGAAACATGATACATGAGACTTGAAACCTGAAACTTGAACTTGATACATTCTTACCTGATACTTGACAACTTGTTACTTGAGACTTGACACATGAAATAAAATTTTGATACTAGACTTGAAAACTTTACACCTGACACTAGACTTGAGACTTGTCACTTGAGGTTAGATACCGCTACATGTACACTTGTCACTTGCTTCACCATTAGTGTTTGTTTACCCAATCTAGTCTCTTGAGTTGTCCTTCCTACTAGTTAGTTCCTGAATCTCTATTACTTGTTGTAAACTCTATTATATTCTTGATTCCAATTCTTGTTTCCCATTACTTGTACTCATTTTTACTATTTGTGGCCCTAGCTTGCACTAAGGGCATTCTCTCTTGTTTTTTCCTGTTTTTCCTTTTTATATTTATTAAACAGACTTTGGAGACGAGCTACTCGCAGGCATTGGTGAGCAAAGGTTCTAGGCTTCAAGTGAAGAAATGACTTGATTAGAAAATTTATTTCTTGAATTATTTGTTCTTCTTGGATTACTATTTCTTGCTATTTGAGAACTTGTAACGGGCTGATGTTCCCGAGTTTTAACTTGACCCAAACTTGAAACTATTTGGATGTTTTATCATATTTCAGTTGTTTTTGTTGCTAATAAATTATTCATGCATGCTTGGTTGTATATATCTCTCTTGTTATATTCTTGTTGTGATGCTGAGTCGATCCTACAGCTTATGAATGATGTTAAGATCATTCGCTGGGCTTCGTCATGCACTCGTATTCCGTACTTTGGGAAGCGAGGCGTGACATCCTTCTTCCTCCTTGCCAACTGTGACCACCGATGACAGCCACCTCCACCATTGTTGCACCCCATCATCTCCACCATAGCTCCCCTCATTGCTACTTATCGTGAAACGCCCCGAATTCCAAATAAGACTGAATTCGAAGTTCCACAGGATCTGTACACTTCACTTTGTACAATTTTACAAGAAAATTTGAATTTTTATAATACAACAGAGTCCTTTACATTTATTTACACAGTGAAAGGTAAAATGAAGTACAATAATGAAAAATTATACAAATGCAACATCTTTAACATGTAATTAATTAACAGCAGCATATCAACTTTATATCTTTATAAAAATCCAAATCCTGCATATAAAACTGTGGGCATGTTAGTTGCTTACAACCAACGAAAATGTTATACATGACCATCCTTTCTATGCCGAAAATATAGCAATCTTAATACTTTAACAAACCACAAACTTGAATGCAAATAAAGTGTTAAATGTGACATCTCTAAACATATAAGTGTATGCAATGCCTTAATACCTAATGCAGATAATTTATACTAAGATGACACTAATGCATACTTGTTTGGATTCTATGCATCCCATACTACATAGGTCGAGGGCAAGCACCTACGTACTCCATATTAAAGGATTAGATCTCTCGCCATGACAACTACCCAGTAATAAAAACAAGGTTTAGACATTCCACGAGTACAGATCCCAGTCCCAGAGTACACTACCCGACTGTTATACAGACTCCTCGTCGTGCGAACATCCCGCAAGTGCCCATCTAGCCCCGGTATATGTATATACACTGGAGTACGGTAAACTATCCGCCCGACTATGCATAGTCCCCGATTTAAAATAAAATCTCGTATCCATCGAAGCAACCTCAGTCCCGAAGTACACCGCCCGACTGGGTCTATAGTCCTGAAGTACATCGCCCGACTATATAGAGTGTCCCACTTACGTTTATCTAGGTTTACTACATCTTCTCTTAGTGCCTAGTTCTTAAGTTCAAGTTATGAATAAATTTTCATACCCAGAGTTAGTTTTACTCCTATTGAACTTAATCACAAATATCGAGATAGGTCCATGGCCATATCTCAAAAATATAACTCAGTTCTTTAATTCAACAATGTCGGTATCTGAGGTCTCACTAAACTCTAGATCACAACCTTTCATGTACAAGAATCCACGGGTACACATACCCTTCAATAATCATTTATTAAACTCAATGTATTCTTATCTTCAACTTATTTACAATTTAATCAATTTCTTATCTTAGCATTATTCATAAAATTTTCAATTCTTTCACTATCTTTCAAAAGCAATAATTCTTTTCATGAACTCATAATAGATTTTAATTTCATTAACATCTTAATCACACCAAGTATTTCTTAAACCAAATAAGTGTATAATCTCTTCAAGAGAATTCAATTCATATAACAATAATTTACTCTTCTTCTAAAAATAAAAGTCACATACTCAAGTAAATAATTTTGAAGTCAATAACTCATTTCCTATCTCAATTTTCCTTTCATTTCTCAAAATAAACATGAAAAGTTCTAAAACAGTTTTAAATAAATTCTATATCATTTTATAGAAATATTAGAATTTTTCCCCAAAATTTAATTGCATTTCAACTCATTTAAAAATCCAAAAAAATCAAAAGAAACAAAATGGCGTCATCAGGTTTTGAACACAGCTGGATTGAATCTTGCTTATCCTGGTAGCGAACCTTCTACTCGTTGACAACATGAATTCGTGACCCCGACCAAGCACAGCGAGCACCCAAAGCCCACACCGCAAGCCAATAAGTCCATGTGACTTGGCTGTCATAAAGCCATCTCGAAATCCCCAAATATTAACTTTCGGGTTTTGGATTTAATTAAATGAAAACAAAATAAAATGGCATGTTAGTTGCTTACAACCAACGAAAATGTTATACATGACCATCCTTTCTATGCCGAAAATATAGCAATCTTAATACTTTAACAAACCACAAACTTGAATGCAAATAAAGTGTTAAATGTGACATCTCTAAACATATAAGTGTATGCAATGCTTTAATACCTAATGCAGATAATTTATACTAAGATGACACTAATGCATACTTGTTTGGATTCTATGCATCCCATACTACATAGGTCGAGGGCAAGCACCTACGTACTCCATATTAAAGGATTAGATCTCTCGCCATGACAACTACCCAGTAATAAAAACAAGGTTTAGACATTCCACGAGTACAGATCCCAGTCCCAGAGTACACTACCCGACTGTTATACAGACTCCTCGTCGTGCGAACATCCCGCAAGTGCCCATCTAGCCCCGGTATATGTATATACACTGGAGTACGGTAAACTATCCGCCCGACTATGCATAGTCCCCGATTTAAAATAAAATCTCGTATCCATCGAAGCAACCTCAGTCCCGAAGTACACCGCCCGACTGGGTCTATAGTCCTGAAGTACATCGCCCGACTATATAGAGTGTCCCACTTACGTTTATCTAGGTTTACTACATCTTCTCTTAGTGCCTAGTTCTTAAGTTCAAGTTATGAATAAATTTTCATACCCAGAGTTAGTTTTACTCCTATTGAACTTAATCACAAATATCGAGATAGGTCCATGGCCATATCTCAAAAATATAACTCAGTTCTTTAATTCAACAATGTCGGTATCTGAGGTCTCACTAAACTCTAGATCACAACCTTTCATGTACAAGAATCCACGGGTACACATACCCTTCAATAATCATTTATTAAACTCAATGTATTCTTATCTTCAACTTATTTACAATTTAATCAATGTCTTATCTTAGCATTATTCATAAAATTTTCAATTCTTTCACTATCTTTCAAAAGCAATAATTCTTTTCATGAACTCATAATAGATTTTAATTTCATTAACATCTTAATCACACCAAGTATTTCTTAAACCAAATAAGTGTATAATCTCTTCAAGAGAATTCAATTCATATAACAATAGTTTACTCTTCTTCTAAAAATAAAAGTCACATACTCAAGTAAATAATTTTGAAGTCAATAACTTATTTCCTATCTCAATTTTCCTTTCATTTCTCAAAATAAACATGAAAAGTTCTAAAACAGTTTTAAATAAATTCTATATCATTTTATAGAAATATTAGAATTTTTCCCCAAAATTTAATTGCATTTCAACTCATTTAAAAATCCAAAAAAATCAAAAGAAACAAAATGGCGTCATCAGGTTTTGAACACAGCTGGATTGAATCTTGCTTATCCTGGTAGCGAACCTTCTACTCGTTGACAACATGAATTCGTGACCCCGACCAAGCACAGCGAGCACCCAAAGCCCACACCGCAAGCCAATAAGTCCATGTGACTTGGCTGTCATAAAGCCATCTAGAAATCCCCAAATATTAACTTTCGGGTTTTGGATTTAATTAAACGAAAACAAAATAAAATGGGTCTAACAAGTTTCGAACCCAAGACCTCCGACAAGCACAGCGACACCCCTATGGTGCACCCACTAGCCAGGAAGTCCATTACGACTACTGGTTAGGAATCACATTAATGTGGTTTTGTTCATACTGTTCTGAAATTAGTTATTTTTCACAAAACTCGTTTATTCAATCGATCCAATCTTTTAGTATACTGAAATAGCTTTTCCTTGACTGAGATTAATTTAAAAACAGTAGCCAACAATTTTTTAATCCATTTTACAAACATATCTCTATTTTTTAAATAGTTTTTCTCTTAATTTCACACATAAATTTGTATTTTTCTCAAAACTTGAAATTAAGAATTGTATTCTTTATAACTAGTTCATGCATTCATTTATACTAATTAAAATTTAGTAATAAAACCAACCATGCCTCTTAATTGTCCATGAAGATCTCAAAAACTCTTTTATGCAAAAAATTATAATTTTAACATAACATGGCAATGTGCATAAACTAACACCTTTCATGACAACAATTTAATTTGTTCACTACAACACACAATGGGTTTGGTGGCATTTTTTCTGAGATTCACCGGCATTTTAAAACGCCGGTGAATAATTCACCGACATTTTTAAAATTGCCAGGTGCTAATGCCGCCGAAGAAGGCGTTGTAGAAAAGGGGGGTTTATACCGGCATTTTTTACGAACGCCGGTATTTCTGTAAGATACACTGGCAGGTCGCAAAAACATCGGTGTATGGCATATTCAAGACTGCCTCTTCTTCCCTTATAATCATTCTACACCGGTGTTTTTACAAACACGCCGGTGTAGGTATATAATTTTTTTTTAAAAAAAATTTAAAAAAAAACATGCAACACTCTTACAATCAAAACCAGACTATGGAGTTCAAATTATTGAATTACAAAGAGTGGAAAAGAATACTTTCACTGTCAAATTCAGGTAAAAATGCTACTAACTGAAATGAAACTTATACTTTTATAATACTCATGAGATAACTGTCAATTGAAACCACAACATAAGTTCAAACATGATTATTTCATCACTAGTCACTCCTCTGTAAATCATAGTATGCAACTTCAGTTACATAATCCATCTCATCATCACTTAAAACCATACGGCAAAGAACAATCACATTTTCAAACCCAAGCAACAAGCATGAACATTACGTTAGAAACTGATACTCATGTATACATCATGATATAATTGTATATAAATTTCCATCACTAGTCGCTCCTCAAAAAATCTTAGTGTGCAACTTAAGATACATGATCCATCTCATCTCCAAATTCAGAAAAAAAAAGCAACTAACCCATATCTCCAAATGCATAATAATTCTAGTTTACTCTAAACCAAACTAAAACTCAAATGCATAATAACCTATCTCCAAAAGCAACTAACCCATCTCCAAATGCATAAGAAAGCAAACTCAAACTGAAGAATGAAAAAAATGAACCTGCATGGTCCCAATTTTTGTTTTAATCATGATAAGCTTCAAGTATTGAACAGTGAAAAAAAATGAAGCACATACTATACAAAGAACCCAAACTAAAGACCCCTTTCTTCAATCTAAACATGAATATGAAGATCAAAGCTGGAAGCCCCCAAAAGCAAAATCATTTGCTATTATATATCCTGATATTTTCTCCCCATCATTCATATACCCTAACATTACCTTTTGCATAACATCATAATAAAATGAGCCAAATATAATAGATTGCCAGCATGGAGAACATAACTTCATTAGCATCTATCCCAATATCTTGCCGAATATCTATAAACCAACTACATTACATTTATTAATAATGAAACTAACCACAAGCAATTATGAACCAAATGAACAAATAAGTAAACACATATACCAATCATAGAATCTCTCTCAAGACAATAAAACACTTCATCTTGTCATTCTCATGCATCACTAACATTAACAATCCCCTAAAATTGAGTATATTGCCACATTTTTGGCAAATTGAGTTTCAAATCTCCCTTAAATTACTCCTTACAAAAACAGTGAAGTGAAAATACCGAAGCAAAAATAGATCCAATAACAGAGTAAACAGAGATTCGAGATCTCCCCTAAATTGAGTTTCAAACTATTACCACCCAAAATTCCCACAAACATAAACAAAGATTAAATCCCTCAAAATCTCAAGAACAACAAGTCAGTGAAATTAAAACCTAGCTACATCCAATCACAGAGTAACACAATGAAACCTAGATCCAATCACAGAATAACACAGTGAAGCAAAAATGGAGACGAGATTCGTGATCGCATGAGTTCTTGAGCATAGCCCCCAAAACAAAATCAAGAAGTAGAGAGAGAGAGAGAGAGAGAGAGAGAGAGAGAGAGAGTACTTACGATGAGAGAGAAATGAGTGAGCGGGATAGAGAGTGCGTGGACGTCGACGTGGGCACAGCGACGGCGACCCTGAAGGTAAAATCGACGTGGAACCCACTCCAATGGCGGAGGAGTTGTCGGGAAAATTGAGGAAGGGAAGGAGGCCCAAGGGCGCCGAACAGCGAAAAAATTAGGGTTGGGAAAAAAAACCAAGCGAAAAGTAAGGGTTTCACGGTAGGATTGGGGATGTATCCCAGTAAATTCACCTGCGTTTTTATTAATAAATGCCGGTGAATGGGAGAGAATTTGTGGGGTATATTGTCGCTTTCTATTCGCCGACGTGTTTTTATAAAAATGCCGGTAAATATTATAATTCACCGGTGTTTTGTAGAGGCCGCCGGTGTATAACTATACAATTTTGCGACCCAATCCTGGTCTTATCCTACCCCGACGCGATTGGTAAAACGCCGGGAAAAATACGCCGGTGTAGTTTGCGAATCTTATAGTGGTTTTACTATCTTTCATCTTTCTAATCATCATGGTATCTAGGCATAATTTAAATACCACATTACTTCTACAATTTTCATGGCATAAATAATCAACATGAGAGTGTACTTTATAATCACATTAATTTAATTCATACTACTCATTTAACATTACTAGCATGCATTTCCTACATTTAGGAAGCACAAGATCACCCACCTCTTATGAAGAATTTGTAAACAAAGATGATGAGACACAACTTTTAGCTCCAACAAGCAACATCTAGTCCTTCTTCTCCTAGCAAGAGCACTCAAAAAATCTCCAATGCAACAAGAATACTCTCTAACTCTCTGTCTTTTTCCTCTCTCTAATTTGGTTTGTTTTGGTTTGTTTTGGTGTGAAAAGATAAGAAAAGATGGTGTATTTATAGGACAAAAGAAGGACTAAAATGAAATTTTCATCCACCTAATAACTACCCACTCACCTTTTCACCTTCCCACTACCCCACAACTCCACCTCTCCATCTCCTATAACCTCCCGACCTCTCTCTTCATAACCGACCGGCCCCCTCTCTCTCCTAATGCACGTGCACGTGTTGTGTACTAGTGCACACACACACAAAAATAAATACAAATTCTATAATTATAATATGTGTATTAAAAGTTGTTAAATGTCATGTGTGAGTCCATGCACAACCAAAATTTGATTTTTATTATTGGGCTTGTCTTATGGGCTTGCTTTTTAATTAATTTAATCAATTAGTCTAGTGGGCTAGAATCTATTCTTAGGTCCATGGGTTTAATAAAAGGATAAAAAATAAAAGACTCATTCATGCTAAAATAGTAAATGAAAGTAAGAAAAATAAAGATGGAAAAATTAGCACGTGCTTGCACGAGCACATACTTCACTAATTAATTAAAACATAAATTATATATATACATAATATGTACATAAAATTTAGTTTAATTAAAAATTATAATGCTTCATGCACAAATGCGCACACATTTTATGAAATTTATTTCGAGAAAGAATACGCCCAAATACGTGCATCGAAACAAACACGTGCATCGCACATAAAATATCAAAAATACGAAATTCGACGTTATCAACAGAAAAATGTTAAGGATAATAAAAAATACAATATAAGAAAATATATATTTGTTAATTTTATATATTTCACGACGTAATTGTTACGTACGTAGAAAACATGTATAATAATATTTTAATCAAAATAAAGGAAAATGAATTTTCGTTTATAAAAATAGATTTGAATACCTAAAATAAATACTTTAAACACACAGAAAATATTACACGTAGCGATGGAAACACAAAATCGATACGTGCATCAAAAATACGTAAAAAAATGCAGAAATTGAAATTTAATATTTTAGTTGATTTAAATATGATAAAATATACGGAAAATGCATAAATAGTCAGAAATCACAATACGAAATGAAAATGCGTTACAAATATTATCAGTAACGGTACAAAATACACATGCATAACACACAAGGGCAAAATTGTCATTTTCAATTTTGTGGGGTGTTACACTCTCCCCCCCTTAGAATAGTTCCGTCCCCAGAACTTACTAGGGTAAATGTTGTATTTTGTACATGCCAAAGAAAATATCTTATTGTCGATAGAAAACTGTAAACATCCAAAAAATAAATGTAGTATAAAAATAAGCAATGAGGAAAAATAAGACAAACTCTATATATAAGAAAACTATGAGTATCAAAATTTTATAAGAATGGAACAATAAAACTAGGAAAATTGTATAAGAAAAAAAATGTGACAAAAGATAGGATAGATTGAGAGAAATTTTCTTACAAAAAAAAATAATATTAGATGAACCATGAAAAAATGAAAAATCAATTAAGTCATTAATTTGTGGAATGGTTCGGAAAACAATGCGGTAAAGAAAACATGGTCAATAGATAATTTATAAATAGAATTAGAAATCAAAATTTATCAATATAATAAGCAGTAGAAAATCGCAAACTGAATTGGTACTGTATGACCAAAATTGAATAAGCAATTTAAAAGAAAACTATCGGATAACAGTCTGAAAAAATAAACGAGAATGAATTTCAGTTAAAAGTATAAACAATATAAAACGATTTTGTTTACCAATTAATATCATAAAATAATTTGTAAGACAAATTTTATAATTATACATACGATTTGAAAAGATACAGAAGACATACATCGAAATAGTATCGAATTATCAAGTAGAGCAAGAAAAACCAATATACAAAATTATATACGCACATAGGCATAAAATTTATAGGGTGAAACAACCAATACGAAAATTATGAATGGATTGTAGGAGGAAAACAAAACATTATAATGGAAAAAGTAATAACACATCCCAAAACCAATTATATAGAAGTAAATTATGAATCGTAAACAAAATATATAAATAATAAGATATATATATATGTGTGTGTGTGTGTGTGTGTGTGTGTGTGTATGTGTGTGTGTGTGTATATATATATATATATATATATATATATACACACACACACACACACATATATATATGTGTGTGTGTATATATATATGTGTGTGTGTGTGTGTATGTGTATATATATATACATATATGTATATGTGTGTGTGTGTGTGTGTGTATATATATATATATATGATATATATATATATATACACACACACACACACACACACACACACACACACACACACACATATATAATATATGTGTGTATATATATATATGTGTGTATATATGTGTATATATATATATATGTATACACATATATGTATATATATATATTGTTAGGTGAGTAGCCACCAAATAGCAATATAAAACACGATGAAGCGGTATGAAATGCTAACTCATGTAAACATTCAAAATAAAGAAGAAGACGGCAAGATAGTTGGGATTAAGTAGTAAATACACAAGTAGGATAGATATAGAAATCAGTATAAACAATATAATGCTAGGTTGCAAAATATTATAAAATAGTATAAGCTAGTACAAAAATAGAATAGGGGTAAGTAAATATTATAGAAAATAAAGTAGGGGTTATCTAAGTAGAAAATTTCCTTCTGGTGTAGGTTCGCCTCGTTGGTATCCAACTGCAGACTTGCCTCCTGGACCTCAAGTTGCAGAATTGCCTCTACGACATCCGATTGCAGTTTGCCTTTTGAACATTCGGTTACAGACTTTGCCTTCCCGACGTCCAGTTGCAGTTTGCCTCCATTGATGTCTAATTGCAGATTTGCCCTCTCGACATCAGGTTGCACTAAAACGGAAGATGGAAAGATGTAATCTTCCATATATACTTGGATATTGGGTATTTAATAAAGTATGGTGTTATGTTTTGAAACCAATGATATAAAAGTGGATGCAAAGTAGTAAATGAAGTAGGAAACTACAACGGCAAAAATATTAAAATAGATATATAGACTTTAAATATAGGATATACAAAATTTGTAGAAATGAAAATGATTAAGACGAAAATAGTGAAGCATATGCACGAGATGAAAACACAAATGAAAACAATAATTCTGTAGTGTATGTATTATATTGAAAAAGTATAAAACTACAAAATTAATGAGTAGCGATTAATATTAAAAGTGAATATAACAAAACAAATTAGTAGATTATATGCAACAACGATAGTATCGAATGTAGGCAATAAAACAAAATGGTATGTCATATTTATATGGGTAGAAAATTTCAATGTTGTTAAAATATACTAAAATATATAAGACAACATAAGATAATGAAAAATACAGTATCACAAAGTCAAATCATACAAAATGAATGCACATAAGAAAATTCAAAATATAATAGAAATAATAATAGTCGCAAAATTTATTTAATAAGTTGCAATAAAATACATAAAGTAATAGCAAATGTAAACGGATAAACATAAAGGGATATAAAAACATGAAAGATAAAATTTTAAGACTGAAAAACACATAAAACAAATTTAAAAGATTAAGGCTAAGGAAGATAGATAAAATAATATATATTCAAGTGATTTAATAGTATTGAAAAATATTGAATGTTAAAAAATACTATGATAAAATCCACAAAAAAATAATTTGAGAGGGAGGTGTGTCTAAGTGTAATGTATCATGAATGTAAGTTCAAATCAACCACGCTTCCGCTGCGCCACTCTGATACTCAGGAAAAATGTACTCGGATACACTCTCACATCAATGTATACGAGGAGAACATCATGAATGAAGGTTCAATAAGTACTTCATTCACGACTCCAGCCATCCAAAAGGAAAAGGGGAGAGAAAACATCAGCCTATAGAGCAATACAAATGTAAATCACTTACATTTAAATCTCCGTTGACTGAACCCACACTTCTAATGTCCACCCTAATATGTTATTGCTTATAAATTTATACTATTTATTGAAGCATGGCTCTGATACCATCTGTAATGCCCCGAATTCCAAATAAGACCGAATTCGAAGTTCTACAGGATCTTTACACTTCACTTCGTACAATTTTACAAGAAAATTTGAACTTTTTATAATACAGCAGAGTCCTTTACATTGATTTACACAGCGGAAGGTAAAATGAAGTACAATAATAAAAAATTATACAATTGCAACACCTTTAACATGTAATTAATCAATAGCAGCATATCAACTTTATATCTTCATGAAAATTCAACTCCTACATATAAAACTGTGGGCACGTCAATTACTTACAACCGACGAAAATGTTATACACGGCCAAACTCTCTATGCCGAAAATATAACGATCTTAATACTTTAACAAACCACAAACTTGAATGCAAATAAAGTGTTAAATGTGACTACCCTTAACATGTAAGTATATGCAATACCTTAATACCTATTGCAGATATTTTATACTACGATGACACTAATGCATACTTGTTTGGATTCTATGCATCTGATACTACATAGGTCCGAGGGCAAGCACCTACGTACTCCACATTAAAAGGTTCGATCCCTCGCCATGACAACTATCGAGTAATAAAAGTAAGGTTTAGACATTCCACGAGTACGGATCCCACTTCCAAAGTACACTGTCCGACTGTTATACAGACTCCTCGTCGTGCGAACATCCCGCAAGTGCCCTTCTAGCCCCGGTATATGTATATACACTGGAGTACGGTAAACTATCCGCCCAACTACGCATAGTCCCGGATTTAAAATAAAATCTCGTATCCATCGAAGCAACCTCAGTCCCGAAGTACACCGCCCGACTGGGTCTATAGTCCCGAAGTACATCGCCCGACTATATAGAGTGTCCCACTTACGTTTGCCTAAGTTTACTACATCTTCTCTTAGTGCCTAGTTCTTAAGTTCAAGCCATGAATAAATTTTCATACCCAGAGTTAGTTTTAGCCCCTACCGGACTTAATCACAAATACCGAGATAGCTCCATGGCCATATCTCAAAAATATAACTCAAATCTTTAATTCAACAATGTCAGTATCCGAGATCTCACTAAACTCTAGATCACAACCTTTCATGTACAAGAATCCACGGGTACACATACCCTTCAATAATCATTTATTAAACTCAATGTATTTTTATCTTCAACTTATTCACAATTTAATCAATGTTTTATCTTAGCATCATTCATAAAAATTTCATTTCATTCACTGTCTTTCAAAAGCAATAATTCTTTTCATGAACTCATAATAGATTTCAATTTCATTAACATCTTAATCACACCAAGTGTTTCTTAAACCAAATAAGTGTATAATCTCTTCAAGAGAATTCAATTCACATAACAATAGTTTACTCTTCTTCTAAAAATAAAAGTCACATACTCAAGTAAATAATTTTGAAGTCAATAACTCATTTCCTATCTCAATTTCCCTTTTATTTCTCAAAATATACATGAAAAATTCTAAAACTGTTTTTAATAAATTCTATATCATTTTATAGAAATATTAGAATTTTTCCAAAAATTTTAATTGCATTTCAACTCATTTAAAAATCCAAAAAATCAAAAGAAACAAAATGGCACCATCAGGTTTCGAACCCAGGCACCCCTGACCAAGCACAGCGAGCACCCAAAGCCCACACCGCAAGCCAATAAGTCCATGTGACTTGGCTGTCATAAAGCCATCTCGAAATCCCCAAATATTAACTTTCGGGTTTTGGATTTAATTAAACGAAAACAAAATAAAATGGGTCTAACAAGTTTCAAACCCAATACCTCCGACAAGCACAGCGACACCCCTATGGCGCACCCGCTAGCCAGGAAGTCCATTATAACTACTGGTTAGGAATCACATTAATGTGGTTTTATTCATACTGTTCTGAAATTAGTTATTTTTCACAAAACTCATTTATTCAATCGATCCAATCTTTTAGTATACTGAAATTCCATGACTGAGATTAATTTAAAAATAGTAGCCAATGAATTTCTAATCCATTTTACAAACATATCTCTATTTTTCAAATAGTTTTTCTCTCAATTTCACACATAAATTTGCATTTTTCTCAAAACTTGAAATTAAGAATTGTATTCACTATAACTAGTTCATGCATTCATTTATACTAATTAAAATTTAGTAATAAAACCAACCATGCCTCTTAATTGTCCATGAGGATCTCAAAACTCTTTTATGCAAAAAAAATTATAATTTTAACATAACATGGCAATGTGCATAAACTAACACCTTTCATGGCAACAATTTAATTTGTTTTACTTTCTTTCCTCTTTTTAATCATCATGGTATCTAGGCATAATTTGAATACCACATTACTTCTACAATTTTCATGGCACAAATAATCAACATGAGAGTGTACTTTATAATCACATCAACTTAATCCATACTACTCATTTAACATTACTAGTATGTATTTTCTACAATTAGGAAGCACAAGATCACCCACCTCTTATGAAGAATTTGTAAACAAAGATGATGAGACACAACTTTTAGCTCCAACAAGCAACACCTAGTCCTTCTCCTCCTAGCAAGAGCACTCAAAAAACCTCCAATGCAGCAAGAATACTCTCTAACTCTCTTTCTTTTTTCTCTCTCTAATTTGGTTTGTTTTGGTGTGAAAAAAGAAGAAAAGCGGGTGTATTTATAGGACAAAAAAAGGGCTAAAATGCAAATTTCATCCACCTAATAACTACCCACTCACCTTTTCACTTTCCCACTACCCCACTACTCCACCTCTCCATCTCCTATAACCTCCCGGCCTCTCTCTCATCATAACCGATCGGCCCCTCTCTCTCCTAATGCACGTGCACGTGTTGTACACTTGTGCACACACACACACAAATAAATGTAAATCCTATAATTCTAATATGTGTATTAAAAGTTGTTACATGTCATATGTGAGTCCATGCACAACCAAAATTTGATTTTTATCACTGGACTTGTCGTGTGGGCTTGCTTTTTAATTAATTTCATCAATTAATCTAGTGAGCTAGAATCTATTCTTAGGTCCATGAATTTAATAAAGGGATAAAAAATAAAAGACTCATGCATGCTAAAATAATAAATGAGAGTAAGAAAAATAAAGATGGAAAAATTAGTACGTGCTTGTACGAGCACACACTTTACTAATTAATTAAAACTTAAATTATATATATATACATAATATGTACGTAAAAATTAGTTTAATTAAAAATTATAATGCTTCATGCACAAATGCGCACATATTTTATGAAATTCATTTCGAGAAAGAATACGCCCAAATACGTGCATCGAAACAAATACGTGCATCGCACATAAAATATCAAAAATAAGAAATTTGATGTTATCAACGGAAAAATGTTAAGGATAATAAAAAGTACAATATAAGGAAATATATTTATTAATTTTATATATTCCACGACGTAATTGCTACGTACGTAGAAAACACGAATAATAATATTTTAATCAAAATAAGGAACAATGAATTTCCGTCTATAAAAATAGATTTGAATACCTAAAATAAATACTTTAAATACATAGAAAATATTACACGCAGCGGTGGAAACACATAATCGATACGTGCATCAAACATATGTAAAAAATGCAGAAATTGAAATTTAATATTTTAGTTAATTTAAATAAGATAAAATATATAGGGAATGCATAAATCGTCAAAAATCACAATACGAAATGGAAACGCATTATAAATATTACTAGTAACAGTACAAAATATACGTGCGTAACACACAAGGGCAAAATTGTCATTTTCAATTTTGCAGGGTGTTACACATCGCCTACTACCCTCTACCCTTGTTGCCTTGACCCCAGCGCTTCCCTGAGCACCACCTGCACCTCGCCATTACCTCTCTACCGCACCATCTTCCTCGACAGCATCGTAGAACCGAACCACCACTGCCGTCACCAAAGCTCCTACTCGCAGTCCCATTACCGCACTCCGACTACATAGCTCGTCGTCACTCCACCGTAGCACCCCACCACTGCTGCACCTCATTACCTCCACTGTAACTCCCCTCATCACCACTCGCCGACCACCCTCTACCCTTACTGCCTCAACCCCGGGGCCTCCCTGAGCACTGCCTGCATCATCGTCGGCCTCCTCTCTGCTGCCGCCATGCAACACCTCCTGCCTCCACCCTCACACTCAGCGTCTCCAGCTCCTGCACCATCGCCTGCACCCTCTCCCTCACCCAATGCCTCGAATACCTCTTCCTCCTTCAACTGCACCCAAAGCATCGAATCCAACACTGCACCCCGAGCCTCTCCCATTGCTGTCGTTGCTTGATCTCGGCGTAGGCACCGAGTCGCTGCTCTCTATCGCAACCTCGAGCCACCATCACCTGAGCCGCCACCTTGTTGCCATCGTCTTCGTTGTTTCCATTGCTGCCAGTCGCTACCCAACGTCGTTGCTGACTTGCGCTCGCTGCCCTCTTATTGTCATCGCCACCGTTGTCGTTGGGATTCTCTTCTTTCTGTTATCCGTCGCGAAAAAGGCAAGTATCTCTTGTACACTTTTGTTCTTCGGTACAAGCATTTTATTTGATCTCCCGTAATTAGTATTCATATTTGATTATCGTGTTTTGAAACTCGTTACCATCCATTATCATGAAAATGTTCTTTATGAGTTTTAATTAATTAACCCATCGTATTGTTCATGCTTCATAATCCTTCCATGTTTAAATTAGTTGTTATATATATTGCATTGAATCAATCCAGTTGCCTCTGTAATTCGATGCCCACTGAAAGATCGCAAACTTCATTGTCACCATATACATTGCATGAACACGAGTTAGAATTATATGAATATGTTTATATAAATAAATAAGATGACTTGAATGAATTTTGGTTGTATGTGATAGTATGGTTATATCCATATATTAATGTCGTAGAAATGATAATCTCTATCATGTTAACAGTAGAAACTCATTCTAATTACTGGATTTGAATGTATGTTCAATTCTAGCTATAAAACTTTATGTTTGCAAATGAAAATCGTTACAATTGAAATTGGTAAATTTATGCCCTACTGTTTGCCCTAATTTGTTCTGAGATTTCAACCTAGATCCATCTAATATAATTTAGAACTTTAAAAATAAAAGTTGTAGCTCTTCGTGTTTGGAATCCAGATCATCTGACAATTTTGAAATCCAACTCACGAACTACAAGATATTCAAATTCCCGTACTGTAACATCTAAATTCTAGAATACTGTTTATAAATACATTGTCATGTTTAGTTAATTGAAACAGTTAGTAAAGATTGAAATTAAGACCTGAGATTTAATAGTATGCTACTTAAAACTGTTAAGAGTTAGTATATAATTTTTATGAGATTTTTAAATGAATTTACAGCTGAGTTATATGTACAAAAAACTTGACCTTATGTTGCTACCAAAATTTTGGACCCATAAAGAACTGACTGTTTGACATAGCTAATTTTATTATAATATATCGTGTGAATATGCGTTAGAACCGACATGAAGTCTATTTACTAGAACCCCTGACATTACCTGATTCGCTTTCTTGTAGCAACAAAAAAGTGAATTTTTGTACTGCAACGTATTGCTGTTCAGAATTGTAACTTCAAGCTCTTGATTGTAAATATGTTTATTTCTTGCATTTAATGAATTAAACTTGTATATCATGCATGGCATAGCCCTTGATACCTTCTTGATCCTATTCTGATACCTATTTCACTAGTTGTATTGTTCATGTTTAATTATTGCAAACGAATAACAAGTCGGGGTAATAAGGAAAAGAATCTAGTAGTGGACAATATAGGAGGCCCGTGTTTCTCGTAATAGTGACTTTGTATATGTTTACATGATATGATATGATTTCTGGTTACATGATATGATATGATATGATTCTAGTTATATGATATGATATGATTCAGGTTACATGATAAGATATGTTTTCAGTTATTGTCACTGTAAGACTGAGTACATGACCATATAGAATTCACCGCTAGAGTCTAAATATTAACTTGATTGTATGCACCCGAATATGTGGTATGAGACGTAGGATTGCGTGCATTAGATATGACTGATAAAAGATTGATATACATAAGATTAACACTGAGCATGTGCATGATTCCCGTTTACAAGTAACGTGATTCCTGTTATATGATACCTGATTACAAGGTACATGATTCTAGTTATATGATTCATGTTTACAAGGTTGCATGATTTCTGTTTACAAGTTACATAATTCATGTTATATGATACCTGATTACAAGTTACATGATTCCAGTTATATGATTCCTATTTACAAGGTTACATGATTCCTGTTTACAAGTTACATGATTCCCATTTACAAGTTACATGTTACTAGTTTACAAGTGTACATGATACATGTTTATACGTTTTCATGTTTTTCTCGTTTACATGTCATGTTCCCTGCATTGTGGATTCATTGTTTCCCAATTAGTTATATTTTGAGACTTGTTCCAGTTGTCACTTGCATTATACTTGATCATGTTGTGTTACAATTGCATTGCCAGTTCTTGTTTTCCTTCTTGTCCAGTTCTTGTTTCTCTCTTATTATATATATTGTTTCTCGTTATCATGGTTGTTCCATATTTGAATTACCAATTCTTATTACTTTCCTTGTTATGCCTTGTTTTTTGTTCTATTTTGCTTGTTACTACTTGCGGCTCGTAGCTTGCTCTAACGGATATCATCCAACTTTCTTTTGAGTTAATATTATACAGGTACAACGATGGGATACTAAAAGAATTTGGCAAACTACTTACTACATTGTACATTCTCGGACTTCTTTTGTAAGTTCTTGCATCCCATATATTGGTTATTGCATTATGTTCTTATTCTTGTGATTATTATTGTATTGTTCAGCTTACTGGTATTATACAGCTTATGGATGATATGAGTCAGTATACTTATATCATTCGCTGGGCCTCAGTTACGTTCCAGTGTTTTCGTATATTGGAAAGCGGGACGTGACAATTTTACATCCCTATCTAGATGCCATGACCAAGGCAAGATTAATAGGAACTTGAATTTTACTGCAACATTAGTTTCCTAATAAGCTACTGAAGAAGGTGATGGAGAATGGAGTTCCTACTTAGATGGACAAGTGGTTACAACCTTATGGCACATGCTTGGATAACTCGTAAGGAAGCAACCGTTTACTCTTAGTTTGGTGTGCACAAAACATGCTCATTAATACTAATAAGTTTCAAGTTAGTTGTTCAGATTTTTAGGATCAAATAATATCAACAAGAGATCCAAGAGAGATTCAAGAATATTCAAACAAGGAAAGTAATAAAGAAATATTGCAAATACAAGCAAAGCGGAAGATATTCAAAAAGATCTCCAAGAAAGCTATCAAGACTTGAGTTTTATTTCTATTTTCGTGAGATTTTAATTGTATAAGACTAATTAAAGATTGATTAGTTTATGGTAAGAAAACAGAATGGACTCGGAATATACAGTGCGATACCGGTCGACCGTACTTCATAATGGTCGACTGCATCGCAGTTGACCGCAACCTTGAGTTGCTTGAGAAGCGGTCGACCTTTCACCTCTCTACTTTACGTCAGAGAGCTGAACGGTCGACTGCACTTTGCGATGTGTATATTCTTGGAAAGTATCGCTTCTATTTTTTATCGATACACTTCCTCGTCTATTAATATTGGACGAATTCACTATGTATTCTTCACCCAATTAATTCTGAAAAAATCATTCTGAACTAATCTCTCGATAATCAATCCAAGTGTGAGCAATAATTTTTCTGTATTCTTCAGTCAGGATCATTAACGATCTTCAGTTTTAGTTTTTCTTTCTTTTCCACTTCGGTGAGATTGACGGGACTTGTATTGGAAGTCCTGTGGGTGTAATAGGGTCTCTCGGCCTGAATCTGAGAATTACTGTACAATGGGTTTTAGGTATAGTGGAATGCTTGTGGCAGAGAATTGCTATAAGTAGGTGGTGTGGACGTAGACTTGGGAGTCGAACCACATTATATCGCTGCGTGATCTGTGTTTGCTGCTCTTAACTCTTTTATTTACTTTGCACTTTATTTTATTATTTTTTAATTACGCACAATCACCCTATTCACCCCCCTAGGGTGATTTACAGTGGTATCAGAGCGAGGTGCTTATCAAAAAGCTTAAAAGCTTAAGCAAAAGGTCCAATAGCCGAAATCCCTCCTCCCCAAAACTTGTACTCATCGGAGCCTTTCGTCTCCAATAGGACAAGTCTTACATGCTCACCATTTTTTGATGGAAAATGCTATGACGTCTAGAAAGTTCGTATGTCTCATTTTTTACAGATGATCGGAGAAGAAGTATGGAATGTGTGCATCAATAAAATAGAAATTCCAGTCAGCGATGGAAAGAAAGCTTTTACAAAAGCAGAGTTGGCCCTCAAGACAGCAAATTCCAAAGCCATAATGGCTCTCTATGCAGGGTTGAACAATGAAGAACTAATGCGATGTGGGCGAAACTGTAAGACAGCAAACGAGATCTGGAACAACATGTTGAAGCGGCATGAAGGAACCGCTTCTGAGGTAAAAGCTAAAGTTAATTTATGTTTCATAAGTTTTATGTGTTTCGCATGTTGCCTTGGGAAATGTGGATCAAATGCTCGCCCACTTCGATATCAGTGCCCACGAACTTGAGAGCTTAGGTAAGGAGCTAGATGATGACCGAAAGGTTGGAAAGCTCATAAGCTATCTCACGCCAGAATGGGATGTAAAGGCTACTGCAATGAGGGAGACTCTTGAAGAGAAGGGATTCGACTACTACACATTTCAGAGAAAGCTGAAGACTTATGGGATGGAAATGTCTGAAACAAAAAGATATAGACAAAACATCGGGATTGAACCAAGGACCAAAGAGAAAACCATTCCACTGAAGGCAGAAAAATTCTGACCATCAAAAACAGATTTAGACCGTGAGGAGTCAGACGAGGACATTGCTCTATTGACAAAATAATTTTGTATGTACCTCAAACATAAAAAAAATGGCAGGTACCAAGGAGAAAGAGAGAAGGATAAAGATGATGTGTGCTATATGTGCAAGAAGTTTGGACACATTCGTACAAGTTGTCCCGTCTCACAAGACAGGAACAGAGACTACTACTGCTCAAATCCAAGTCTGAAAAAGAAGGCGCTAAAGGCAACATGGTTAGACTCCGATTCAAGTGAGGGAGAGCAAGACTACGATGATGTCGACTTCATGGCTCTTGGGAATGGTGAGGTGAAATCACCATCCCAAGAAGAGGTAATTAAAGAACCCACTTATGATGAGCTAGTAGACATGTGTAATGGTTTGAAAGACTCTTTTAAGAAATTAAGTCGTGAACTTAGGTAATATAAACAAATTTGAAATGATACCCATGACTCTTATATTACAAAAAATCAAAAAACTGAAAAATAAGAATACTTTGATCTTGGAAAAATTTGAGTCATTTAGAAAAAATCATGATGTATTGCTAGAGGAAAAATGAAATCTTAAAACAATAAATTCGAGAATCTTTAGCAATGCATGATGATCACTTAAGAGAAATTCATGAGAAATCTGTTTACATCGCCAAACTCACAGATGATTTAAAGGAATGTAAAAAAAATTTGATGAGGTAGTGGAAGGATGTAATGAAGCCCTTGAACAAAATAGGATTCTTGATGCTACAGAAGATCTTGGAACACAAAAGCCGATGAGATGACTAGGAAAAGATTATGTAAAAGAGTAACTGAGCTTGAAAAAATTATTGAAAAATATGAAGGGCCCAGTTACCTTATTACAAAAAATTCAAGATCTTATCATAATAATCGAGGGCTTTGGTTACGAAGAGCCAATACACCATCAAAAATGTAAATCATCATGTCATACACACTTGGACAATCTCCAACATAATCATAAATCATTCCATAGCTATGCAAGTGTGTATGACTCAATACATAGTCGTATCACATGTCATTACTGTTGTAGACTAGGGCACATTTCTTTTAATTGTCCATTAAAAATGAATACTAATTGTGTGTAGATAAGAAAGAATGTAAATGCAGGTTCAAAACAAACTTGAGCACGCAAAATTATACCTATTAATCTTGGTGTAGGTACCTCTGCGTATCAAGAATAAAGATCGGTGGTACCTTGATAGTGGATGCTCAAATCATATAACAGGTGACAACAAATATTTTACATCACTATCAAAGGAAAAAGGAAAGGATATCATCTTTGGAGATAATAGCATGGGACAAACCATTGGTAAAGGTAAATTAAACTTTGGTTCCTCATACTTCATTGAGGATGTTCTATTGGTAAGAAGTTTGAAACATAATCTAATTAGTGTCAGCCAATTATATAATAAAGGCTACACAGTCTATTTTGATAAAAATTCATGCAGTGTACTAGATAGCAATAAAGCTTGTTTACTTCTAGCTAACTGATGTAACAATATTTATGTTATAAATTCTAATGAATTAGCACAGAAAAATATGAGGTGCTTTGTTGCAAGAAATGAGGATGGTTGATTATGGCATAGAAGACTTGCACACACGGCCATGGACAATCTCAACAAACTCGTAACCAAGGAGCTTGTAAGGGGGATTCCTAAAATCAAATTTGAGAAAGATAAACCATGTGAGTCATGCCAATTTGGTAAGCAAACTAAAAGTTCTCAAAAATCCAAGAAAATGGTATCAACTTCTAGACCCCTTGAACTCTTGCACATGGATCTTTTTGGACCATCACAGATACGTAGTAATGGAGGTGCACGATATGCTTTTGTAATTGTTGATGATTATAGTAGATTTACATGGGTTGCCTTTTTACCACAAAAAGATGACACATTGTATGTATTTCAAAAATTCTGTCGAAGAGTGAAAAATGAGAAAAGCCTCACCATTGTCACTATTTGCAGTGATCATGGTCGAGAATTTCAAAATAACTCTTCACTACATTTTGTGACAAAAAGAGAATAAAACATGAGTTCGTTTGTCCTCGTACTCCCTAACAAAATGGGGTTGTTGAAAGGAAAAAATCGATCTCTTCAAGAAATGGCCTGAACCATGCTTAGTGAAAAAGAATTACCTAAATCATTTTGGGCGAAGGCTGTCAATACAGCATGTTATACAATTAATCAAGTAATCATTAGAAAATATCTTGAGAAAACTCCTTTTGAACTATATTATGGCACAATTTCCAACTTAAGTTACTTTCGCGTCTTCAGATGTAAAGTGTTCATTTTAAATACTCTCGATAATTTCGGAAAATTCAATCGTAAAAGTGATGAAGGTGTCTTCTTAGGATATTCTCTTAGTAGCAAAGCATATCGTGTATTTAATAAAAGAAGATGCACAGTTCAGGAATCTATTGATGTTATTTTTGATGAAACTAATCCTTACACCAAAGAAATATTGCATGTTGTTGATGATGATGAGGCAGATGTTCGGGTTGAAAAGCAACAGGTTCACGTTGAAGAAGACCCAAGTATGAATGCTCAAAATCAAAAATCTCATCAAGATGAAGATGCATCCAAATCGCAAATAGAAGAGATGCCTGCAGAACAAATTGTTGCCATGGAAGATGAACATGTACAACATTATATTTCCACAGGTGAAAGACGCCTGGCATGGAAAATCATGTCTAGCCATCCACCAACTCTTATACGAAGCGACATGTCAAAAGGGGTAACTACTCGTACACAAGCTCAAAATTTTATGTGTTTTTCCGCATTCGTTTCCATACTTGAACCTAAGAACATTAAGGAGGTTTTGCATGATAATGACTGGATCATTGCTATGCAAGAAGAACTTAATCAATTCAAAAGGAATCAAGTATGGAGACTTGTTCCTAGACCTCATAATAGAACTATACTTGGAACTAAGTAGGTGTTTAGGAATAAGTTAGATAAAATAATCAACAAAAAGGTGTAGATTTTGATGAAACTTTTGTACCTGTTGCACGGCTTGAAGCCATTCGTATTTTACTTGCATTTGCTGCTTATATGGATTCTACTCTCCTTCAAATGGATGTTAAAAGTGCATTTTTAAATGGTTTTATTTCGGAAGAAGTTTATGTTACACAACCACCGGGATTCACTGATCCCACACACCCAAACCATGTATTTCGTCTTGATAAAGCATTGTATGGTTCGAAGCAAGCTCCTCGTGCTAGGTATGAACGACTAAATTCGTTTCTACTTCACATAGGTTTTTCTAAAGGAAAAGTAGACACTACACTTTTCATAAAACATGTTTCTAAAGAGATTTTAATTGTTCAAATTTATATTGATGATATTATATTTGGATCCACTAATGAAAATCTTTGCAAGGAATTCTCAAAGCAAATGCAGGATGAATTCGAAATGAGTATGATAGGTGAACTAACTTATTTTCTTGGACTTCAAATACAACAAAGAAATGATGACATCTTTATAAATCAATCCAAGTATGCAAAGGAATTAGTCAAAAATTTTGGGCTTGAAACTGCAAATGCTTACAAAACACTTATGGCCACTACCACCAAGCTTCCAAAAGATGAATCTGGTAATAATGTTGATATCTCTACTTATCGAGGTATGATTGGTAGCTTACTCTATATTACTGCATATCGTCCAGATATTATGTTTAGTGTTTGTCTATGTGCACACTTTCAATCGTGTCCCAAAGAATCACATTTGGTTGTCGTTAAGCCTATCATTCGATATCTAAAAGGCACACCAAATACTGGACTTTGGTGCTCGAAAAATAGACTCATTTCTCTTGTAGGATACTCTGATGCAGATTATGCCGGTAGCTTGACCGATAGAAAGAGCACTAGCGGTACATGTCACTTCTTGGACAACTGCCTTGTCTCATGGGCATCCAAGAAGCAAAACTCTGTAACTGTCTCTACGGCTGAAGCAGAATATATCGCAGCAGGATCTTGTTGTGCGCAGGTATTATGGATGAAATATACTCTCAAAGATTACAAGGTATTCTTTGATCATATTCCAATAAAATTTGACAACACTATCACTGTTCATATGACCAAAAATTCTGACCAACACAGTCGCACAAAACACATTGATATTAGGTATCATTTTATTAAAGATCACTTTCATAAGGGGGATATTTTACTTGAATATATTTCTACTGATTCACAACTTGATGATATTTTTACCAAGCCTTTGAATGAAAAACGTTTTTATTTCTTGAAAGGCGAATTAAATGTTATTGACTTTTCAGCCTGAAAATAAAATTGCATGTCGGTCGACTGTACGGTCGACCGGTACAGTCTCGGTTTTGGTTGTTTCTCATTTTCACCAAGTTTCAATATTTGCGGTCGACCGGTCCATCCTCTGTGACTTTCGTTGGTTTTGCGGTCGACCATGTAGTCGATCGGTATTCTCTTGGGAAAATTTTGAATCGTCTCTTTTGCGGTCGACCGTACGGTTGACCGGTCTCCTCTCTGGTCTTCGCTAAAAATCTTTTTAAAACCATTTTTTTGATTCTTAAAATTCATTTTTTATTATACTTGTATTGGGGAGGATCTCGAATCTATGATATTATGAAGAGCTCTCACTGTATAGCAAAGAGTTTCGCTATCAACGGTTTCATGTAAAAAGATTCTCTTCCACTTTTTTACATTACCATTTAGTTCTTTTCAAACTCTATCCCTCTTGTCTATGTTGATTAATGAATTTTTTAACGTGCTTTCACTGGAATTTCTTATTCACTTTTCTTCTACTTAATCCCTCTTGGTGTGTTCCAAAAAGGGGGAGAATTTTTTTGGAATGTTTTCAAATATAGTCTAAAGTATTCATGAAATGTTTTCAAATGGCTTTACAATGATTCTATGCATGTTTTCAACTACAAATATGTTTTCAAAAGTTTTACACTAATCATATATGTTGTAGTTCCGTATAACAAGTGGCATTGAATTAAGGGGGAGTATTTACATCTCTCTTAAAAGCTCTTACTTACAAAAATATGTGTTACAAGATATACTAAATTCAGGGAGAGTATTTATGTGGCCTATTTTAATTTTCAAACATTCTAGCATGTTTTGTTCACACCAAAAGGTGGAGATTGTTGACTCTTAGTTTGGTGTGCACAAAACGTGCTCATTAATACTAATAAGTTTAAAGATAGTTGTTCAGATTTTCAGGATCAAATAATATCAACAAGAGATTCAAGAGAGATTCAAGAATATTCAAACAAGGAAAGTAATAAAGAAAGATTGCAAATACAAGCAAAAGAGGAAGATATTCAAAAAGAGTTCATGGTTAATTGGTCTCCAAGAAAGCTATCAAGACTTGAGTTTTCTTTCTATTTTCGTGAGATTTTAATTGTATAAGATTGATTAGTTTATGGTAAGAAAACAGAGTGGATTCGGAACATACAGCGCGATACCGGTCGATCGTACTTCATGACAGTCGACCGCATCGCAGTCGACCACAACCTTGAGTTGCTTGAGAAGCGGTCGACCTTTCACCTCTCTACTTTACATCAGAGAGCTGAACGGTCGACCGCACCAATATGACGGTCGACCAAACCAATATGACAGTCGACCGCACTTTGCGCTGTGTATATTCTTGGAAACTATTGCTTCTATTTTTTATCGATACACTTCCTCGTCTATTAATATTGGACGAATCCACTATGTATTCTTCACCCAATTACTTCTGAAAAAATCATTCTGACCTAATCTTTCGATAATCAATCCGAGTGTGAGCGATAATTTTTCTGTATTCTTCATTCAGGATCATTAACAATCTTGAATTTTAGTTTTTCTATCTTTTCCACTTCAGGGAGATTGATGGGACTTGTATTGGAAGTCCTGTGGGTGTAATAAGTCTCTTGGCCTGATTCCGAGAATCACTGTACAAAGGGTTTTAAGTATAGTGGAACGTTTGTGGCGGAGAATCGCTACAAGTAGGTGGTGTGGACGTAGACCTGGGGGTCGAACCACGTTAACCACTGCGTCATCTGTGTTTGCTGTTCTTAACTCTTTTATTTACTTTACACTTTATTTTATTATTTTTTAATTCTGCACAATAATTCTGCACAATCACCCTATTCACCCCCCTAGGGTGATTTACAACGACTTTTCAGATTTCAAAGACAGGATTGAGGTTTACCAATGTTCCAAAAGATGTCGCTTCACAACTATCATGAGGGTCTAGTGGCCAATATGTTCGCTAGTGGGCAACATGTCAGAACAAACTGAGAGAGTTCCTTTTGTTATGATTTCGGCTGAGTTCTGTGACAATCGATCCAATGAACAAACCACCAAGTAATAATAGATCAAACCAAACACACAAAAGCACACAATTTTGTCCCGGTTTGGGCAAACCCTAATCCAGGGGAGAAATAATCGAGATATTATTCAACTTAAGAAGATATAAGAGTTACAATCACTCCCACAAAGAACATATCTATCTTTCAAGGCTCACTAGAAGATAATCTGCTATTTACAATGAAAACTCTCAGTGAAGTATTTTCTCACTTACCTCTTAGAGAAGGTCGTTACAATGATATATACAGAACTAGAGAAACCCTATGTTATAGTGTTGATACAATAACCATCCGATATACCCTGAAGAGAAAGCCACAAGGAGTTGTACAATCTAACTTGGAGAAGAAATAGGGCTTCAATCAGGTCAACCAGACCCAGGCCCAAACTATCGCTGCTTCAACTTGCAGTTACAATGGCCCCAACCCAAGTCAGAGAACATTCAGTAGTCGACTATACTTTAGGGTAGTCGACTGTTCCTGCTGGCTTCTTCCTGTTGTTGCTACTACTCCTTCTCCCTCCAACAACGCTTCGATTCTATTCTCGCTTCATCGTCATCTATTCACAATGAACCCAATATACAAGACATAAACCCTATAATCTCCACCTTTGATTGCATACTCATGCTTCCATGCCTGTGTGATTAATCGCCTCTAGACTCTTTCATTCTTCTCTTGCAAACAACACAATTCAGTAGCTTTTTCTGTTGGACCTTTATTTCTCCAATAATATACCCCCTTCAAGGGCATACCCCAGTAGGCGTTATCACGAAGGAGCCACTGTAACCTCTGTCCCTGTATATATGTATTTTTCCGTGTATTTTCTATATTTAAAATTTTTATAACTTTCTTCTCACTTTTGAATTCTTTTTTTCAACAATTACATTTTCAATTAATCAAATTTTAACAAAATATTATTCTGGTTTCTAAGAAATTTTATATTTCATTTTATTATTCGAAAATTATATTTATTTCGAATAACGATGTATTTTAATTTTATTTTATATTCCTAATTGATCGACTATTTACATTTTAGCCCAAACCAATTATATTATTGCTATTTGGATTTTTTAAAGATTGTTAAACTCAAATTCCATTTTGATATGTATATATATTATCATTATTGTTATTATTATTACTTCTGAATGTTTATTAAAAGTAGGAAGGACCTATAGGCACCTAAAGTTTGTCCTAATACCCTAAACACACATGAAGTGATGGTAATACCCTAAACACACCTGAACTTTTCAAAATTATAGACACCTGGCATCCAATTCTGTTAGTTTTTTAACAAGTAGGGGGTGAAATTACTTTTTCACCCCACCCCTACATTCTTTCTTCTCCATTCTATATTTCTTCCTCTTCCCCTTCGACGACAACCCAAAAGCCCGACCCCCCAATGCCACACCTCCTCTCCACCATCGCCACCGAGCTCAGCCTCCGACCACCTCTCCTCCACCCGAAGCACCTCCTCGCCATCTCCATTACCTTCGCCACCACCCTCGACTCCACCGCACACCTCCTCCGCTGCTCTCCTCCACCGCCGCACACCTCATCCACTGCTTTCCTCACCACCACCACCGCTCACTGCCCTCGACGAACACTACCGAAGCACCCCAAGCTCCATCACAGTCGACGAGCGCCTCGCCACAACTCTGCTACTACCTTCAACCTCCTCCGAAACTCCTCCTCGCCATCGTCGTCACACTCGATCTCCCCTCCGTCGCTACCGCCAACCTCTGAAGCTCCTCCTCTCCTCCTCGCTGCCGTCAACACCGCCACTAAGCTCTCTTCGAGCTCTCGAACTCCACCGCTCTCCTCCCCCTCGAGCTTCCGACTATACCCATCCACTCTCGCCACCACTACCACCTTCGAGCTCCCTCTGAGCTCATGATTACCTCCTTGTCGACCACTCCCCGCCTCCTCCTCTTTGCCATCGAGCCTCACTGTAACTATCTCTCTCTCACTCTCGTTATTTCCCTCTCTCTATCTATCTCTCTCTGTTTTCCCCTCTATCTCTCCCTAGCACTCTCTCTCTCTCATTCTCTGTCTCTGTTTCTCTTTATCTCTCTCTAACTCTTTCTGTCTACGTTTAAGTGAGAGAGAGAGCGAGTCACTAAAATTATTTTGGAGGGTATTTTTGTCTTTTCACATGCCTCTTAATGGGTTTAAACCCACTAAGGGGTATATTCCAAGAATATTTCACTAACTTAACTGAGAAATTAACGGCGGGGGTCTTTAGGTCCAAATAATAGAAGTTTGGGTGCTATTGAGGTATTATAGAAACTTTAGGTGTGTGTAGATAATTTCTATAAACTTTATGTGCCAATAGGTCATTCTCCCTTATTAAAATTACCAATTGATTTAATTGTTCTACTATATGAATATTGATTTATTTATTGATATATTACTTATTATTTTAATCTAAAACCCATTTTCTATTGGATTTTAAACATAACAACCCTATTACCCTATTCTCTTATTGGATCCTATCCTATACTATCCATTAACCCATACCCGTTACCCTATATATATAACCCCTAACTCTAACCCTAGCCTAAACCCTACCCTACTCTACTATGCAATCCCATTTTCCCTCAGCCGCCACCCCCCCTCCCCCCCAGATCCTTGTTCTGCCTCTTTCAACCTCCCGAAACCCACTCTCAACCCCTCATCAAACCACCCTGAGCCCCTCCTCATACTGCCTTGGCCATCCCACATCTTCACCTACATCTTCCTCGTCAGCCTCATCCTCGTCACCCTACACCTCGTTGCCATAATTGAGCCTCGCCTGCACCCCATTACTGCTGCTCATTCCATTGACTTTGCACTCCTCACCTTCTGCCAGTCGCCCATCAATTCGTCGAGCCTGTGCCCACGTCGACTGCCCTATTTCTGCAAAGCCATCATCGCCATCTCCTTTTGCCCGAGCCTCACACCCCCTCTCCTTCATCATCGACTGACCACCACCATGGTATTCCCTGGTCGAGCCTTACCCTCAGTCGAACCATCAGCCTCGTCCTCGACCAGCACCCCGTCTTCGATCATCCCGTCACCCAGTGTCTCATCCCCTGCATCCCGGTGCTCCCCGCCGTTAGCCTCACCTAATGCCGCCGCCATGGCCTTCGTCCAGTACCCCCGACTACTGTTGTCCTTGCTGTTGTGCATGCAGTTGATCAGGAGTTGATCCTGGCCATCCGATCTCCTCTTGATCATCACGATCATAATGATCATCAAGCTTCCTTTGATCGCAGCCATTCGGTCGATCAATCTTGATCATCATCATCATCTTCATCATCAGGGAGATCTAGGCCATCTGATCTTTCATCGTGATCGTGATCATCATCAGATCTGAACCTGATCTCTTGATCTAGATCGTCCGATCGACCGATCGTGATCGTGATTATCATCTTCATCATCATCAGATTTGAGCCGTCGATCACTCTTGATCTTGATCTTGATTTTCGATCTCAGCCGTTAGATCTACATTTGATCTTGATCTTGATCATCATGAAGATCCGTGCCGACCTGTCCGACTATTGGTTGATCATCAACATCGAGATCTGTGCCCAATCGTGATCATCTCATCAAGATTCGTTTTGTTCACGATCGTCACCGTGTGCCAGGATCCGTTCCCGTTATTCTATTTCTCGTCGGATTCGTCATCTACGTCAAGGCAAGTAACTTGTATAATATTTTTGTTTGTATACAAGTACAAAATACCTGCATGTAGTCTTGCTTCTGTTTTTGTGTTCATTCGCATTATAATCTCTTGAAAATCTTGATTCCATTCGTTTGATCCATTCGTAGTCATGATCCATCATCATAGTTGTCACATACACCACTACATTAAAATAATCAGATCTAGATAGTTTTCTTGATGTATATGTATACTTGTGCGTGATCTATGATATGTTGTAGATTTGTTACAAGATTGATGTGCTAGACGTGTTACCTCGTAGTAGGCTTGTTATTAACCATACTATGTTGATTTGAATATCTAATATATCATATTTTGCATTATATTCTAATTTTGATCTATTGCATATGAGTTGTTTGATTAAATGAATAAAAAAGAATTTCTGCTGCTGCTGTAGCACCCCCGATCCCCATATTGGAAATCTGAGACCCTACTGCAGGAGTCGAACTTCAAAATAGCCACAAGCACAGAAAAGAACAGGAAAATTAAAAATTTTATTCTATAGAAATGTTACATTTACAAGTGTTACAATGTCCAAATAAAAGTTACAAGATTTACAAATAATATAATAACACTTGAATATGTCCCTTAGATGCTTGGACCAACTCAAGCTCTGCTGTACCTGTGTATTGGCTCTAGATACCTACAAGGTAGGAAACGTCTGTACTTCGAATGACACAATGCTGATAATAACAGCGATTTCCAAGCTAACAATCACAACCATAATTTTATGCAAAAGAGAAAAGTGATGTGCAAACCAGGGGTTAATGGATTCAGGTTATAGTGTTGTTGTATGCCATGATCCTACAGCTAGATTCATCAATCACATGCCTACTTCTAATGCAAGCAAGACTTTGGAAACGCATGCATCCCATACTACATAGCCCTCAAATCCAGCTGTCTTTCTCCACATTTCAGGGATTCAAACCATCGTCATGCATCCTACTCTTATACTCAACTGTTCCCAATAAATTTTCGTGTATGAGGAGGTTGTAATCATCCGTTCTAGTCCCGTACTGTAGTCCCTAAAAGTGGTGGTCGTGTTTTCCACTTAGTACCCGTGTACGAATCTCACTCAAAAAGCCTGTGAAAACCTTTCGGTACAAAACCATGTACCCAACGACATCAATGATTCACATATAATCAAAACCCACGTGCATAGGAACATGACGGCCTCGAGGGTCAAATCCACCTATCCGATAGGAGCTCCTCTCCCGTTCCTTACCCCGACTCTTTGGGAATTAACAGATCGAGATACGAGACCCGCGAACTAAACACCTGAGAACCGAATCCGTATCCCTACAACAGGAAAAGTACAACACCCAACTATGGTCTTCTAGTACTAATGCAATATACATAACCCTAATACACCACTCTAATCCAAAACTCACTCTCACCATTCAGGTGACAGATTGCTACCAAAACTCTGCCCATCGACCACTGGTTCCGGCGACGCAAGTCCCACTCGCCACCTCCCCTAGCTTGGAATCGTCCCTCACCATGGCCCGCGTTCATCCAAACCGACATGAATACAACTCGACCGCACCAACTTGGACGACCAACGCTTCGGTGGAAGTTCTCATCTAGGGTCGATAAACGTAGGGTATCACCCTACCCTAGTGACTAACTCAAATCAAAACAATCCTCCATAGGATTCAACACCAACAAGACTAGTAAATAGACACCATTCATCCCCAAACATTGAGTTATCAACTCTTAGGAACACAAGGGGAAGGGTTCTTTTAACACTTATTCAAAAACCATGACTAAACAAACTAATGGTGTTTCTGCCTGAAACTTAAAAAGATCATAATTTCCACAATACAACTCAGATTTGAGTGTTCAAGCCCAATTTGGAAAGGTAAAGACCTACGCTACAACTCTCTAGTGGATCATCACCTCAGATTCAGTCATCTAAATCCTCAAAATAGCCCCACAAACCTCATCCTGTGTACTTCCTGTACACTAGTTGCACCTTACCGATAGCATAAAACTCTACCTGCTCATCGGAATGATACCAATTCAGGTTCTTTAGAAAGATGTGAATGTCCTCTACAACTTCCTAGTTGGTCACCAATCCTAAATGTTTCATTTGATTACCCTAAAACAAACATTTCTTTCAGGTATACAGAACCACACATAAGGCTTTATTCAAACAGAGCCTTCAGCATAGAATCTGGTTTCTTTCCCAACTTGCAAAAATCATATTTATTAATCTACTCACAGTAATTTCCTCAAATATATCTTTTTGGAAATCTCTAGATGTCTAATACAATTTCCTAGTAGAACACTTCCTCAATTTATGTTCTTACAGAGCCACAAAAGTATCATCTTATCAAAATATCAATACTGACTGAGTTATGCACATTACATGCTAAAATATTCACCATAAATTACATGTTTATCAAATGGTCACTAAATTTGCATTACCGAAACTAAACATCATCATGAGTAACATGTAAAAAGTTTCATATCCAAATTCTAAGTGATCAATGAGTTCTTCCTGTTATAAACATGCATAAAAATTCTGCTGTTCTTCAGTTACTGTCTTGGCTACCTTTGATATATTAATTTGGAACATGCATCAAATTTAATCCAATTAATTTCATGATTTTTTCGTAGAGTCTAGATGCATGCAAGATAACATGGTAAAAATTTAAAAACGATATCATGTATCAATTAATTCTAAGAATTTCCACAACTTCAGTTATCACAATAGACAGACCCAGTCTCTGTCTTACGACTCAGCCATCAAAATGGATTTTATTAAAATATCAAAAGTCTTCAGAAAATTTCGAAATAAATCATGAATTTTCTAGACATGTATGTGATCTTCCTGTATAAATGTCATCATCAAATTCCAAGTATTTTGTTCTCTGGAAATTTGGAACTAAGGCATGCAGATCTTGTTTTCTGTTTCTAGTTCAGATTTCTACCAATCTACTCTTAAGCAACCATTCTCATACTACTAATACTCATGCATGCAAGAAATTAAACAAGAATGAACAAGAGAAATTTCAGAGAACTCACCACCCTTAGTTGGCTTGAGAAGATGGGGCGTGTCTTGAGCTTCCTCCTCCAAAATCCTACTCCAAAGCTTGAGAATCACTCCTTCTCTTTTCTCCTTTCACTCTTTCCCTTTCTTTCATTTTTTCTCTTCTAAAATTTCTAGAGCTCAAGAGGTGAGAAGGGGGTTTTTATCAAGAAGGGAGATAGGGAGAGTGGGGGGGTAGGCCGGCCCAAAATAGGGGAGGGGGTAGGGTGAGCTGGCTAGGTAGTTTTTCTCAAAACCATGGTTCTAGCCCCTTGTTTTTTAGATGGAGCTTGGGCTGAAATTTTTTGATCTTGATCAAGCTCTAAATGAGAAATAAGATGTTAGATTTGAGTGCATGCAAAGAACATCCATTGTGGCATTATACAATTGCATTTGCATAAACACCGCACTCAAAACTAGTGTATGTACTAGTATCGGTGCGTCTCTTTCTCGCGCATCATCAAGAACGCAACCACCCACACGAACCACCCCGCAAACATAAATATACTCCATCATTCATACGTGCATAATCAAACAACCACTGCAATATATACATACATACGAATAATATATATATATATACAAAGCATTATATTATCCGGCGTATTACATTACTCCCTCCTTAGAATCGTTCTGTCCCCAGAACGACGCTAGTGGGAGAAAAGAAAAGAAAGACAAACAACACCTAAAACAAATCTTGATACAAAGCCTTCATACGGCTCTCTACCTCCCACGTGGCTTCTTCCACGAATTGATTCCTCCAGAGAACTTTGACCATCGCAATGACCTTGTTTCTCAGTATCTTGTCCTGATGATCAAGTATCCTTACTGGTTGCTCCTTGTAGGAAATATTAATCTGCAGATCTTTCGGAACCTCTGGTAACTGATGGCTTGAATCCGGCACATACTTTCGTAGCATAGAGATGTGGAACACGTCATGTACTTGAAATAACTCGGCCGGTAGCTCCAACTTATAAGCCATCCTGCCAATCCTCTTCAGAATCTTATATGGTCCAATGTATCTCGGAGCTAACTTTCCGTCCTTTCCAAATCTGATAAATCCTTTTGTCGGTGACACCTTAAGCAATACAGAATTGCCTTCCTCAAATTCCAGCTCTCTTCGGTGGTTCTCGACATAACTGTTCTGCCTGCTATGTGCTCCTTGTAGTCTCTTTTGAATAAGCTCGATCTTTTTCGATGTTTGTTGTACGATCTCTGGCCCATACATCTGCTGCTCTCCTACCTCGAACCAACACACGGGTGTTCTGCATCTTCTGCCATACAAAGCTTCATATGGGGCCATGCCAATGCTTGCCTGATAGCTGTTATTGTAGGCAAACTCTACCAAGGCTAGGTATTTCTCCCAACTTCCTCCGAAGTCCAAGATGCATACCCTCAACATGTCTTCAAGAATCCTATTGACCTTCTCCATCTGTCCATCAGTCTGGGGATGAAAAGCTTTGCTGAAGTCTGTTCTAGTTCCCAATGCTAACTGTAGACTCTGCCAGAATCAAAATGTAAATCTTGCATCTCGATCGGATACTATCGACACTGGCACTCCATGTAGCTTCAATGTTCTCGATGTAGATTTCGGCCAGCTTCTCAACTAATCAGGTTGTCCTTACTAAAAGAAAATGTGCCGTTTTCATCAGTCGATCCACAATCACCCATATTGAGTCATTTCCTTTAGGGCTCCTGGGTAGTCCAGTGATAAAGTCCATACTGATGTTCTCCCATTTCTACTCAGGAATGGATAGAGGCTGTAGCAATCCTCCTGGTTTCTGATTCTTGGTCTTAACTTGCTGGCATGTCAGACATTTGGCCATGAACTCTACTATGTCTCGCTTCATCCCTGACCACCAATAGTACTGTTTTACATCACGATACATCTTAGTACTTTCAGGGTGAATCGCAAGCAATGTGTAGTGAGCTTCCTTCATGATGTCTCCTCTCAACTCCTCGTCCTTTGGTACACACAGTCTATTGCCAAACCATAGTGAACCTTCTCTTATACTGAATTCGGGCAGTTCCCCTTTGCGCACTTGCCTCTTCATGGCTTCTATCTCCGGGTCTTCAGTCTGAGCCTTTTTCACCTGCTCATTCAAGCTTGGTTGTAATACCAACTGCGCCAAAACTACACTTAAGTGCTGAGCAACTACTTCAATGCCTGCTTGCTTGATCTTCTCATCTAGCTCCTTTTGGGTCGCTACTAATATAGCCACATTTCTCCACTTTTGCTCTAGATTAGGGTTACTGAACTTGTGTGAATTCTTAGAATTAATTGACATATGATCTGGTTCTAAAATTCTTACCATGTTAACTTGGATGTATCTAGACACTACAGAAAAATATTGAAATTAATTGGATGAAATTTGATGCATGATCAAAATCAATAGTGACCCGGAAGGAGATAAATGAGGACTTCCAACCATCTCCTTTGCCTCAAATTTAGGTCCTTTTTATGGTAAATATACTTTAAGCTCTTATGGTCAATGTATATCTCCACTTTTGCTTCATAGATGTAATGTCTCCATGATTTCAAAGCAAAGATTATAGCTGCAAGTTCCAGGTCGTGAGTTGGATAGTTCTTTTCATGTGGTAGTAGCTGTCTTGATCCATAAGCTATAACCTTGCCTTCCTACACCAGCACACATCCGAACCCCAAATACGATGCATTACTGTAGATGACATAGTCCTTGTCTTCCTGAGGTAAAACCAATATCAGTGCAGAGATTAATCGGTTCTTCAGTTCTTTGGAAACTATCTTCACACTTCTTCGTCCAGTCAAAACTTTGGTTCTTCTTGGTCAACGCTGTAAGGGATACAACTATCCTTGCATAATTCTAGATAAACTTTCGGTAATACCCAGTCATACCCAGAAAACTCCTTACTTCTTTCACCGTCCTTGACTGTGCCCATCCCTTGACTGCTTCAGTCTTCTAGGGATCCGTTGTCACTCCCTCCTTAGAAAGGATATGGCCTAGGAATGCTACTTCTGATTTCTGGAACTCACACTTGGACAATTTAGCGTATAACTGATGCTCTTGTAACTTGCTCAGGACTGATGTAAGATATTCAGCATGATCCTCTTCCGTCCTTGAGTACACCAAATTGTCGTTGATGAAGACCACAACAAAAGAGTCAATAAACGGACGTAGAATTCTGTTCATTAAGTCCATAAAGATTGCTGGAGCGTTAGTCACTCCAAACGGCATTACCAAGAATTCATAGTGTCCATGCCAAGTCCGAAAGGTTCTCTTAGGTACATCCTCCTCCTTGACTCGTACTTGATGATATCCGGACCGTAGATCAATCTTGAAAAATACTGCTTCTCCCTGAAGCTGATCGAACAAATCGTTGATCCTAGAAATCGGGTACTTGTTCCGAATAGTGACCTATTCAATTCCCGATAATCAATACACATCCTGGTTGATCTGTCCTTCTTCTTAACAAGCAATACCGGTGCTCCCCAAGGTGATGCACTTGGTCTGATGAATACCTTCTGCAAGAATTCCTAACTCTGCTTCTTGACCTCATTCTGCTTTACTGGCGCCATTCTATAGGGTGCTTTGGATACTGGAGCACTGCCTGGTTTGAACTGTGATGCTAAACTCGACATCCCTGGTGTGGGGGAAGTCCAGGTAAATCCTCCAAGAATACAAGTGAAAAATTTCTCACCACAGGTATTTTGTTCACCTCTTCGGGTACCCGTACTTCACTTGTAGCTGCAATGATCATTGCTCTCGACCTCTTCTCTCCATGGAATACAAGTTCCACTCTTTCAGCTGAGATGACTACCTCCTTCTCCTTGCATTCGATGCTAGCCTTGTGCTTTGACATCCAATCCATACCAATAATGACATATGTTCTGGCAAAACTCAATTCTAACAAATCAATGCTTAGGGTTTTCTCGTTAATCTGGAGTTTACATCCCCTATAGCACAGATCTGTAGTGAGGGTTGCCCCTGATGGCATAGCCACCATCAAGGCTAAATCTGGAATTGCCTTCTGTGCGCATCATAATTTTCTCGAAAAAGATTTTGACACAAAAGAATGAGTCGATCCACTATCGAACACGACTGTAGCCAAAATTTCATTTTTATATATTTGTCCAGTGATTATCCCTTCATCTTCTTCAGCATCCTTCTTAGTCAAGGCGAACACCCTTCCTTGACGCATAGGCTTCTTTCCTTTGTCGGTTGCTCCCGACCCTGCCCTGTTGCTATTCCTTAAATTTTGGGGACAATTTGGTTTAATATGTCCTTCTAGCCCGCACTGGAAATATCTCTGTGCATTCCTCCTGGGGCATTGATCCTTGAAGTGTCCCTGCTCTCCACAGTGGAAGCAGCTTCTGGGCTTAAATCACTACAAGGAATTTGACATATAGTGACAGCAAAAATTTGTGGGTAAAAGGCGGAAAACCATAGGTATAGCCCGTAAAACCTATACCAACGGACATATTTTTCTGTAGTTTTTAATTAGCTATACCCATGGCACAATGCCATCACTATAGCCTATAGCGACGGTTTTTCACCCGTTGGACAAAACCTCGGTGTTATGCCAACGTTTTTGTATCCGTTGGTAAAGGTTTTAACGACACATCTTGCTTTCCTATACCCACGGTTGAAACTCCATTGCTATAGGTTTTAGTGATGGTTTTCGCATCCAAATATTTGAATATATACCCATTGCTCTATACACAATTTTTTCTTATTAATTACGCTTATGATAATTTAATATTTTCTTTTATAATATTAATCCAATTATAAACAAATACACAATAAAATAAATAAATGTGTTTCTGAAACAAAATTAAATAAAATTAAACTTCAGTCATATTAAAAATTAATGAGGTATTACATGTAATACCCTGATTTTTGAATATATGAAAGATTATTTATTTTTATATATGGTGTGCACATGCAATATTTTGGCTATTATTTTCAACATGATGAATAAGAATATTGTTTACTATAAAGCATTTTCCTAAAGCCCAAATGTTAATTTACTTATCTTTTTTTAAAATAACTATTTTGGCCCAATTAATTTAAGCCCATGGATTTAATCCCTTTTACTATTTTCTTTTTTCTCTTCCACAACTTGTATGTGTAACATTTCTTTTAAAAAGACTTGTTATTTGATGTACAGAATTTTGTAGGGTGGTTTGTGTGTGCACGTGCACTCTATGTACACGTGCATAAATCACAAATCTTGGCCGGATTGGGTAGAGTAGTGGGTGTAGGTTGTGGGTGGTTATTTAGGGTGTGGGTGGTTTTTTCAACTCCCTAGTGCATCTTAGCCTTTGATCCTATAACCATCTACTGAATCCTGGCCCTCCATCTCACTACTTTTGGTGTATAAATACCCCCCCCCCTCTCATCCATTGTTCTTTACACTAAGATTATTTTATGAGATTATTATTGTGAGAGAGTTGTGTGTGGAGACCGGGCATCATTATCTGGAGATCTTCGGCAAGGAGCAAGGAGTAAGGGACAAGGAAGGTGCGTTGCATTAAGGTGCTTTTCTGGACTTCGATTACTTCGTCAATAAGGTGGGTGTTTCTCAGGACTTCTAAAGTAGAAAATATGCCATATTTGTGATGATTATTACTATGCTCATGAGAAGTAAATTCAAACGTACTAGAATTGCTTGAGTATGTTTATGATGATAATTGTGGAAGACTATTAGTGAAATATTAGCACTGCAAACAATGACGTTTGGGTCGGTACAGTCGACTGCCGTTTGGATAAGTCGACTGGTACGAGACATCTGTTACATGTTTTGTTAGAAGTTTCATGACATAAATGTGTATAATTAAAATGAAATAGTAAGCCTAAACTCATATTCTTCATGGTATACATGACTGAGGAGCCATGAGCATGTGGAAAAAGAACTAGCGATGATTAATAACACTAAGAATGATTTGTGCAGTCGACTGGTGTTATGAACAGTCGACCGATGCTTTGTTTAAACTATGAATAATCCAGTAGTTTCATGAAATGAAGTATTTTTCCATTGTGTTATTCTAGTGTAATGGATTGAGATTAATATTTTCACCTCTGCAAGAAAGTTATGAATAAGTATAAATGCATGTTTAAACACTTCCTTGAAGAAAAGACAATGTTAGTTACTTGAAATTTCATACTGCGATATTACGGAACAATTAAGAGATGTCCTGTTTATGAGACATGAACGTATGTATACTGTAAATTGACATCATGATGCAAGTGTATGTAAGAACTGTAAGAAAGATAATCTCTTAGTTTGAAATATGAATCTGTCCAGTCGACTTAATGCGAGTAGCAAGTCGACTGAGCTGAACATGGATATGTAATGTTGAGACCAGAACAGACGACTGATTTGTTGACAGTCGACTGTCACGTGGATAACATTTTGAACATGAAAAGTTGCGGGACAGCCGACTGGCCATGTGCAGCAGTCGACTCTCCCGAGTGTTTATGAAGAACTTGTATTGACTGAACAAGTCGACTGGTCTTTTTCCAAGTCGACTGTACAGAGTAGATTTTGATATGACAGAGATTCCATTTTGATTACTGCTAAGAGTTGTGAACTTTATGATTGATGTTGATGAGCTCTTTCTATTGCTGTATGAATTTATATGAATCATAGTTTGAATTGAGAAATTCACATGAAATGAGTCATACTTTGAATGAAGAATTATATGAATATGAAAATTAAGAACATGATATGCTGAGGCAATGAAAATAAATTCCTGAGTTAGAATTGCTCAAAGTGGAAGTTGTGAATTGGAAATTGAACAAAGGAGTAGCTAGGTCTCCCCCGGCAATGGAAATGAAATGAAAAATGAGAATTAAAAGACCAAGGTTGGTCATGTATTGAAATGAATGAATAAGTCCGGTTTAGTGGAGAGGCTAACACCAGAACTTTAATTTTTATTCATGATTCTATTAAAATAAGGACTAGTACATAGTGGAGATGTGATGAAAGTAAGAGAAAAACATTGAGTATGAGGGCTATTGGGTAGCGGCGAGAGCGTATCCCAGGAATTTTCATGATGAGTCTGGGTGAGGATACTACTCCAGAGTACCGTCCCAGTGGCAACGCTCGTGGGATATTTGAAGACTACCGGTGGTGTCATGTCTATGGTGAGAGCTGAATTACCACAGGATGTCTGCATGATGAGTCATGTCAGCGATGGGATTCCCTCCAGAGTGCTTAGACATGAGTTGATACGCAACCCGTGTCCTCAACCTGTGAGACGGCACCGTACGTATCCCTTTGACAGGAAGGCGCAACCCAATAACACCTCCTAGTCTGCCTCCAGGGACGAGTTAGTCATAAGGTGCCCCCTACAACCAACTCCTCTCTTCCGGCAAGGGTCTATGTAATGATTTTATAAATCACTATCCTAATGAGGTTATTATCCCTATGCAATCTTGCATAGTTTCCAATCATGGTCCAACTCATGGTCCCTCGATCCAAGACTCTGGTAATAATATCTCTCACTCATCCCTACCCCTAACTCGGATTCTACCAATACTCTCGGCCCACGGTCAACCTACATTGGTTAAAATCCGTCGACGCCCGAGGTGAGATCTATCCATTTCACTCTAAGGGGGTAGGATGTGGTCTTGATGGTCGATGACCTTTAGGGTAATAACATCACCCTAGATGAGCACAACAAACTGCGTATTAGCTAACAAGCTACATACGAGTAACCAAAAACACATACGAGCTAAACAGCTACGTATAGGACCAACAGCTACATGCGGGCCAGTCGAGCCGCGCATGAGACAACAACGCACATACGAGCCAAATAAGCTCCGTATGAGACCAACAGCTACATACGGGCCAGTCGAGCCGCGTATGAGACAACAACATACATACGAGCCAAATAAGCTCCGTATGAGACCAACAGCTACATACGGGCCAGTCGAGCCGCGTATGAGACAACAACATACATACGAGCCAAATAAGCTGCGTATGAGACCCACAGCTACATACGGGCCAGTCGAGCCACGTACGAGCAAATCCACATACAAACAACCATACAGGTAATCTCACCTAGAAGCAACCAACTGTGCTTTCTAGCAAACTTTATCTTCTATAACAATTCAAGCATGAATTCTTACTATACCACAAGGGTGGGTTCTTTCTCTACAACAATCTAAATCCATATGGTGGGTTCTTTTGCTCGCCACTACTAACAACTCAATGGGTTCTCTTTGGCATACACAATTAATATAGCCCTAGGAATGGGTTCTTCCTCAACCTACAACACGTAATCCACAAAAGGTGTGATCTTTTAACCCCCTACCACTGACAACATCCAAAGATTGTTTCTTTATCATACTACAACTAACATAATCACCAAGTTGGGTTCTTTTAGCATCCACAATTTACTCAACTCTCAAAATGAGTTCTTTCTCAACCTCTAACAATTCATACCCAAAAGATGGGTTCTTTTAACATCCACGATTTTCTAAACCCTCAAATGGGTTCTTTTCTTCACCTACACAAGCAGTACCCTAAAGATGGTTCTTTCTACACATACATAAGTGGATAAGGAAAGCAAGCGACTAACTTAGAAATAGAGAATCCTCACATACATAACTCATCCATTATATAAGTTTTATATACTCAAGAATAGTAAATTTCCCCATACGCCTCATCCATAAATCATGTCACCTCTTCAGTTCATCCAACTCCTTTAAAATATCAATTACGTATATAGAACCATACCCACCATACTTTGGTACTATCATATGAATATAACTCGCTCCAATATACACGTATATGTTATTCAAGCATCTTTTAACATCAATACGTAAATGGATTACACTCACATATATCTTTGAACCACGGAAATATATAAATAATATAACTCACATATTCATCAAACCACAACATATATAAACATACTAGCTCACATATTACTATAATCATGAAAATATATATATATATATATATATATATGTATAAACTATACTCACACATATCTTTAAACCATGAAAATATATAATATATACATAACTCACATATTCATCAAACCACAACATATATAAACATACTAACTCACATATTACTATAATCACGAAAATATATATATATATATATATATATATAAACTATACTCACACATATCTTTAAACCATGAAAATATATAATATATACATAACTCACATATTCATCAAACCACAACATATATAAACATACTAACTCACATATTACTATAATCACGAAAATATATATATATATATATATATATATAAACTATACTCACATAGTTTTGCGAAGATCCATCGCGCCACCAAGCCACCACGCATCCAAAGTTGCCATATACCCTATCATCAATTTCAAGCAATTAAACTCAAATAATTCAAACCAATCATAAAAGCTAATAACACTATCCCCGAATATCACACAAGTGCTTACTGAACACTTGGGATATACACGTGCGATGCACGTGATGATCTAATGCTCATGGTATTTTCATCCCCAAATAATTTCCAAATTGCCTCTAAAATATTCTAGCAGCTCAACTAGGATTTCTACTACTATCCGAGAATTAATCCATATTCATGTAATTCTCTTTTACAAACTCAAATCCCCAATTTACTAACAACTCACAATCTCTCTAATAACCTACTAATTTCTCACATTTATAATTTCCAACATCTCAAAATCTCTCTACCCTAACATTCCTACTCAATAAAAATTAACCCTACTAAATCCTATACAATAAAATAGTTAGGGTTTATACCTTCCGAAATCCAATCGAAAATCCGACAACACCACCATGTAGAGAATCCCTCCATTAGCCTACCCCTAATTTTAATTTGGATTTGACGAAGGATCGGATGGGATTTGAGGTGGGGAGAGGGAAGGCCGATGGGTTCGTTTTTTGGGCATCGGGATGGAGATCGGAGGGGAAGGAGAAGAAGAAGAAGAAGAATGGAACGGGGGTCGGGGTTCGTTTCGATCGGCGACGTGGACGGGAGGAGGAAGGGAGGAGGGCTGGGGTTTTCTTTGGGTTTGAGCGTCGGGATGAAGAAGAAGAACGAAGGAGAAGAAGGAGGAAGATGGTGGGGGTTCTCTTGGCCGGCGTGCGAACGGGAGGGGGAGGTCGGGAGAGGAGGCCGGGGGGGGGGGGGTTTCCATGGGTTGGGATCGGACGAACGTGAAGGAGAAGAAGGGAAGAAGAAGGAGAAGAAGAGAGAGAGAGAGGGGTTTTTTGTAAAAAAGGAAATAGAAAATAATAGATAGGAAAATATCTAGGGAATGTTTCATATAAGCCTTCTAACTTTACTATATTTCAAATAAAGTCTAACTCTCTATTCTAATAATTCCAAACAATACAAAACACATTAAAACAACTTTGTAGATAATCTGTATAAAAATAATTTAATCTTGAAAATAATGATAATATAAAATAGACAATATATCTTATATTTCTCAATTAGGATAATTTTTATCAGAAGATCCATGATCACGCGAAATTCTCAATCGCGCACACATTTCGATGCAAAATAGCCATATGCTATTTTTCGGGTCGTTACATCACTCCCTCCTTAGAATCGTTCTGTCCTCAGAACGCTGCTAGTGGAGAGGAAGACAACCACAAACATCAATGATTCACGAGACATTTTTCCTGAACCATCTCTAGTTCCTCGAGTGATATTCTCGGAAATTGGTCTTTTACCAAGTCGAACCGTTGTCCTTCAGTCCTCTGGACAGACCCACTGTGAATTCGATGCTGACATTCTTCTGCTCTTGCTCTGGAGTAGACAGTGGCTGCATTGCCTTGCTCTATTCTTGTCTACAAGTGATGTTGATTTACTCCTTGGTTATGACTTCTATTGGTTGGTGACCACTCCCTCCTTAGAAAGGACGAAGTCACACTTTGCCGCTTCAGTCCCTGATCAGATCCTCTTGGTGACCTTATTAAATTGTTAACACGATTGCCCCCTGTCTGAGCAAGATTTCCTCCTTGGCGTGCTCTTAGTGGCTGCTTAATCATAAGCTGATCTTGGAAAATCTGTCGCTTCAGTGCTTAAATCCTCGCATTTCCTGCCTAAGCCTTCTGACTTGCTCATTTGGACTCGGTTGCAGCTCCCATCGTGCCAAAATTGAGCTCTAAACTTGAGTAATCACCCTAATACTGGCTCACTTGATCTCATCATCTAGCCTCTTGCTTCTTTCACGGTCTTTGGTTGAGGTCGATTCTCCACTTATCTCGATCTTTTGCAGTTCAGTAGCCACTCCCTCCTTAGAATAGGGCATGGCCTACGATCATTACTTCAAACTTCCAGGATTCTCTCCTGTAATTTGTCCGAAGCTGATGCTCCAGATGGTGTATTCAAACCAACCAAATCTAGAGTTGTCTCCCGCACACCACTCAAACCTTGAAAAATAGTTCGGTCAAAAGAATATGACGAACCACGATTGAACAAAACAGTTGTATGGATTCCATATATATATATATATAAATCCAACTGGTTACGAAAGTGTTTCATCATACCTTACTTCTTAGTCCAAAATAAAATTCAAAAATACAACTTTTAACTTAGTTGCAGTTCTATATGCACATACCAGTACTAGCACTACTGCCTTCTACAGCTTGCTGGTAGTAAGTGCGAACTCTACCCTTGGTGAACGCCTAAGTGCGAACTCTACCCTTGGTGAACAGGCTCTTTTCCTTTGTTGTTCATCTTCGAGGTTGATCTGCCATTCCTCCGGTGAGGCTAGGGAATATCTGGTCGGATACGACCAATCCTTCCACATTTGTAAGATGTATGGGTATCTATCTGAGTGTCCTTCCTCGAACACCATTCTTAAGATGACCATGCTCACCACATAAAAAAATAACTTCCTGTCCTGGTGCCTCCAAGATTGCCCTCCGTTTTCTGAGTCTTCTGCTTCTGGCCTTGGTCCTTAATCCTGATGCCGGTGCAGATCTTGTCCCTTGTAGTCGTGGACAGACTGATTTCTTGTGCCCAACTCTCTCACAAGGATTGCATACTACAACCTTGGTGGTCTCTGGGATTTGCTCCCATTCACATTGTAGTCGTGCCAACCTGGAATCAAGGTGTTCCTACTCCTTTGCTGGGCCTGCTAATATAACTCCGAATGCATCACCCAATTACTTAGTCTTGACGACCTTTCCTAATTACGTACTTCCTAAGCTTCCTCATTTCCCGATGTATGCTGGCTGCCGCCGCTGTGTATTGATCCATACTTAGTCCATGCGGTGATGAAATCTCCTTCGGCTTTGCGCTCAAGATTATCGGATCATCCAACGATATCGGTTCACTTCCTTTCACCAGCACATCCTCGGTAAGGATATCCTCGAACATGAATGTCATGTAGTTAAAGGATGGTAACACATACACTAGGATTAGTCCGGATATAGAAAAATTATAAAACATAAGTTGTAGGAACCAACAATATGAATTATAACTATCTACAACTAGCTAAATCCCGACTCCTAAGGGCGTTCAAGTTTAATTTTCCTATTGTGTCGGACTGTAAATTGAAGTCAGCTCTGATACCACTCTGTAGCGCCCCGATTTCCATATACTGGGAAACCGTGACACATGCCAAGATCTTTCCTTCAATTAGTCACAATACACAAAAATGCTGGAAATTTAAAACTTTTTATTCAATACAGAGTTACCACGCAGTAATTACAATTATCAGTTTGTAATACCAACTGTAGCGCCTGCCCTTTTTCCTTTTTGACTCCAAACTCAATTCTTCCAATTTCTATATCACTTTAACCATAAACTAAAATGGTTATGTTTCAAAGAGAAATTGGGCAGAGTCTCCTTTGTATTTTTTGCCCAAAACACAGAAAAGCTTACGGAATTTTGCTCTAAATTCCGTAGCTTACATCACAGGCAATAATAATACGGGCTCCCCAGGCCAAAATGAGCATCATCACACAGGCAATATATATATATGCTCTGGGGGCCAAACTCATAACGGTTTAACAAATATCAATTAAAAAGCATAAATCCTTTAGAAAACGTAGTAAGTTTTTAGAAACTAACCTGTAAAAACTTACCACGACGCCCGGCACTCCACAACGAAATGGTTACGGATCAAATCATATCATGTCGCCTCACACTATACTCTTCGTCATCATCCACATACTTATACATCAAAAATACAATTTAAAGCATAAATCTTTACTATTTACAATTAAATTATAACAACAATTTATAACTAGAGCTTCACTCCACGGAAACCTGTACCTACACCTCACCTCTGCACTGCTGGACCTGTAACAGTAGGGACCTAGGGTAGTCCATGGACTCCCTAACCCCCAAATACTAAGGGGTTAGCCATTTCTGGTGTGAGTATAATTTATTAAAATAAGTAAATAAATTAAACTTTACAAATAAAAACATAACCAACTCATAATATCAAGATCAACAAATCTTACTTCTCATCTGAACATGTAACCTCATAGATGGGAATTCACATCCAATACTCTCCGAGTCATCACCTGTATGTATATCTATACCCACTCACAACATACTTATCTTTAGTAATCATTTGAATAACCCCTCTCATAATACCAATATCGATCTCATTGCATTGTATCACGTATCACATCCTAGACTCATGCATTCATTCGCATACTACCACATTCATTCATGTCCAACCTGACATATTATTGCACATTACCATTTATATGCATTCAATCACAATAGACTCCGCATTGCCAACATAGTTTGGCAATAACATATCACACTAGCAACTCATCCAAACTAGAATACTAATGCACTGTCAACTAGGCTAGGATACTCATATTCTAATGTCATGTCAACTAAACTGGAGTACCAATATTCTAATGCAAGATTACTAATACAATGATGCTCTTATTCTAATGCCAGCAAGTCTCCGAAAGTAACATGCAGCCCATAAATACATGCGACTCCATCTCAAGCCGTTTCTCCATATATAGGGATTTGAACCCGCGTTATGAATTCTAATTTGCACACAACCTGTTCCTGACACCCTACACGTGACTCGCGAGGCTGCAGATGTGGTCATGTGCCACTGTTGCATTTCGCCCGTGGTGTCTATGTTCGCCACCGCGACCCGGCTAACCGGACCTCACTCAAATTAGACGATCCCGACGTATCGGGTGTCATCACAAAAACCAAACCATAGAGTTTCGCAAGCGCAGGGTAGCACGAAGCCTACCCTGTGGCACTCTCTGGGGTATCGCAAGCGCAGGACTGCCCAATGCATCCTGTGGCACCCCTAGCCACGGTACTTCAGGAATTAACAGCGCGAGATACGCAACCCGTGTCCTCAACCTGTGAGACGGCACCGTACGTATCCCTTTGACAGGAAGGCGCAACCCAATAACACCTCCTAGTCTGCCTCCAGGGACGAGTTAGTCATAAGGTGCCCCCTACAACCAACTCCTCTCTTCCGGCAAGGGTCTATGTAATGATTTTATAAATCACTATCCTAATGAGGTTATTATCCCTATGCAATCTTGCATAGTTTCCAATCATGGTCCAACTCATGGTCCCTCGATCCAAGACTCTGGTAATAATATCTCTCACTCATCCCTACCCCTAACTCGGATTCTACCAATACTCTCGGCCCACGGTCAACCTACATTGGTTAAAATCCGTCGACGCCCGAGGTGAGATCTATCCATTTCACTCTAAGGGGGTAGGATGTGGTCTTGATGGTCGATGACCTTTAGGGTAATAACATCACCCTAGATGAGCACAACAAACTGCGTATTAGCTAACAAGCTACATACGAGTAACCAAAAACACATACGAGCTAAACAGCTACGTATAGGACCAACAGCTACATGCGGGCCAGTCGAGCCGCGCATGAGACAACAACGCACATACGAGCCAAATAAGCTCCGTATGAGACCAACAGCTACATACGGGCCAGTCGAGCCGCGTATGAGACAACAACATACATACGAGCCAAATAAGCTCCGTATGAGACCAACAGCTACATACGGGCCAGTCGAGCCGCGTATGAGACAACAACATACATACGAGCCAAATAAGCTGCGTATGAGACCCACAGCTACATACGGGCCAGTCGAGCCACGTACGAGCAAATCCACATACAAACAACCATACAGGTAATCTCACCTAGAAGCAACCAACTGTGCTTTCTAGCAAACTTTATCTTCTATAACAATTCAAGCATGAATTCTTACTATACCACAAGGGTGGGTTCTTTCTCTACAACAATCTAAATCCATATGGTGGGTTCTTTTGCTCGCCACTACTAACAACTCAATGGGTTCTCTTTGGCATACACAATTAATATAGCCCTAGGAATGGGTTCTTCCTCAACCTACAACACGTAATCCACAAAAGGTGTGATCTTTTAACCCCCTACCACTGACAACATCCAAAGATTGTTTCTTTATCATACTACAACTAACATAATCACCAAGTTGGGTTCTTTTAGCATCCACAATTTACTCAACTCTCAAAATGAGTTCTTTCTCAACCTCTAACAATTCATACCCAAAAGATGGGTTCTTTTAACATCCACGATTTTCTAAACCCTCAAATGGGTTCTTTTCTTCACCTACACAAGCAGTACCCTAAAGATGGTTCTTTCTACACATACATAAGTGGATAAGGAAAGCAAGCGACTAACTTAGAAATAGAGAATCCTCACATACATAACTCATCCATTATATAAGTTTTATATACTCAAGAATAGTAAATTTCCCCATACGCCTCATCCATAAATCATGTCACCTCTTCAGTTCATCCAACTCCTTTAAAATATCAATTACGTATATAGAACCATACCCACCATACTTTGGTACTATCATATGAATATAACTCGCTCCCATATACACGTATATGTTATTCAAGCATCTTTTAACATCAATACGTAAATGGATTACACTCACATATATCTTTGAACCACGGAAATATATAAATAATATAACTCACATATTCATCAAACCACAACATATATAAACATACTAGCTCACATATTACTATAATCATGAAAATATATATATATATATATATATATATATATATGTATAAACTATACTCACACATATCTTTAAACCATGAAAATATATAATATATACATAACTCACATATTCATCAAACCACAACATATATAAACATACTAACTCACATATTACTATAATCACGAAAATATATATATATATATATATATATATATATAAACTATACTCACACATATCTTTAAACCATGAAAATATATAATATATACATAACTCACATATTCATCAAACCACAACATATATAAACATACTAACTCACATATTACTATAATCACGAAAATATATATATATATATATATATATATAAACTATACTCACATAGTTTTGCGAAGATCCATCGCGCCACCAAGCCACCACGCATCCAAAGTTGCCATATACCCTATCATCAATTTCAAGCAATTAAACTCAAATAATTCAAACCAATCATAAAAGCTAATAACACTATCCCCGAATATCACACAAGTGCTTACTGAACACTTGGGATATACACGTGCGATGCACGTGATGATCTAATGCTCATGGTATTTTCATCCCCAAATAATTTCCAAATTGCCTCTAAAATATTCTAGCAGCTCAACTAGGATTTCTACTACTATCCGAGAATTAATCCATATTCATGTAATTCTCTTTTACAAACTCAAATCCCCAATTTACTAACAACTCACAATCTCTCTAATAACCTACTAATTTCTCACATTTATAATTTCCAACATCTCAAAATCTCTCTACCCTAACATTCCTACTCAATAAAAATTAACCCTACTAAATCCTATACAATAAAATAGTTAGGGTTTATACCTTCCGAAATCCAATCGAAAATCCGACAACACCACCATGTAGAGAATCCCTCCATTAGCCTACCCCTAATTTTAATTTGGATTTGACGAAGGATCGGATGGGATTTGAGGTGGGGAGAGGGAAGGCCGATGGGTTCGTTTTTTGGGCATCGGGATGGAGATCGGAGGGGAAGGAGAAGAAGAAGAAGAAGAATGGAACGGGGGTCGGGGTTCGTTTCGATCGGCGACGTGGACGGGAGGAGGAAGGGAGGAGGGCTGGGGTTTTCTTTGGGTTTGAGCGTCGGGATGAAGAAGAAGAACGAAGGAGAAGAAGGAGGAAGATGGTGGGGGTTCTCTTGGCCGGCGTGCGAACGGGAGGGGGAGGTCGGGAGAGGAGGCCGGGGGGGGGGGGGGGTTTCCAGGGGTTGGGATCGGACGAACGTGAAGGAGAAGAAGGGAAGAAGAAGGAGAAGAAGAGAGAGAGAGAGGGGTTTTTTGTAAAAAAGGAAATAGAAAATAATAGATAGGAAAATATCTAGGGAATGTTTCATATAAGCCTTCTAACTTTACTATATTTCAAATAAAGTCTAACTCTCTATTCTAATAATTCCAAACAATACAAAACACATTAAAACAATTTTGTAGATAATCTGTATAAAAATAATTTAATCTTGAAAATAATGATAATATAAAATAGACAATATATCTTATATTTCTCAATTAGGATAATTTTTATCAGAAGATCCATGATCACGCGAAATTCTCAATCGCGCACACATTTCGATGCAAAATAGCCATATGCTATTTTTCGGGTCGTTACATCATTATCTGGAGATCTTCGGCAAGGAGCAAGGAGTAAGGGACAAGGAAGGTGCGTTGCATTAAGGTGCTTTTCTGGACTTCGATTACTTCGTCAATAAGGTGGGTATTTCTCAGGACTTCTAAAGTAGAAAATATGCCATATTTGTGATGATTATTACTATGCTCATGAGAAGTAAATTCAAACGTACTAGAATTGCTTGAGTATGTTTATGATGATAATTGTGGAAGACTATTAGTGAAATATTAGCACTGCAAACAATGACGTTTGGGTCGGTACAGTCGACTGCCGTTTGGATAAGTCGACTGGTACGAGACATCTGTTACATGTTTTGTTAGAAGTTTCATGACATAAATGTGTATAATTAAAATGAAATAGTAAGCCTAAACTCATATTCTTCATGGTATACATGACTGAGGAGCCATGACCATGTGGAAAAAGAACTAGCGATGATTAATAACACTAAGAATGATTTGTGCAGTCGACTGGTGTTATGAACAGTCGACCGATGCTTTGTTTAAACTATGAATAATCCAGTAGTTTCATGAAATGAAGTATTTTTCCATTGTGTTATTCTAGTGTAATGGATTGAGATTAATATTTTCACCTCTGCAAGAAAGTTATGAATAAGTATAAATGCATGTTTAAACACTTCCTTGAAGAAAAGACAATGTTAGTTACTTGAAATTCCATACTGCGATATTACGGAACAATTAAGAGATTTCGTGTTTATGAGACATGAACGTATATATACTGTAAATTGACATCATGATGCAAGTGTATGTAAGAACTGTAAGAAAGATAATCCCTTAATTTGAAATATAAATCTGTCCAGTCGACTTAATGCGAGTAGCAAGTCGACTGAGCTGAACATGGATATGTACTGTTGAGACCAGAACAGACGACTGATTTGTTGACAGTCGACTGTCACGTGGATAACATTTTGAACATGAAAAGTTGCGGGACAGCCGACTGGCCATGTGCAGCAGTCGACTCTCCCGAGTGTTTATGAAGAACTTGTATTGACTGAACAAGTCGACTGGTCTTTTTCCAAGTCGACTGTACAGAGTAGATTTTGATATGACGGAGATTCCATTTTGATTACTGCTAAGAGTTGTGAACTTTATGATTGATGTTGATGAACTCTTTCTATTGCTGTATGAATTTATATGAATCATAGTTTGAATTGAGAAATTCACATGAAATGAGTCATACTTTGAATGAAGAATTACATGAATATGAAAATTAAGAACATGATATGCTGAGGCAATGAAAATGAATTCCTGAGTTAGAATTGCTCAAAGTGGAAGTTGTGAATTGGAAATTGAACAAAGGAGTAGCTAGGTCTCCCCCGGCAATGGAAATGAAATGAAAAATGAGAATTAAAAGACCAAGGTTGGTCATGTATTGAAATGAATGAATAAGTCCGGTTTAGTGGAGAGGCTAACTCCAGAACTTTAATTTTTATTCATGATTCTATTAAAATAAGGACTAGTACATAGTGGAGATGTGATGAAAGTAAGAGAAAAACATTGAGTATGAGGGCTATTGGGTAGCGGCGAGAGCGTATCCCACGAATTTCCATGATGAGTCTGGGTGAGGATACTACTCCAGAGTACCGTCCCAGTGGCGACGCTCGTGGGATGTTTGAAGACTACGGGTGGTGTCATGTCTATGGTGAGAGCTGAATTACCACAGGATGTCTGCATGATGAGTCATGTCAGCGATGGGATTCCCTCCAGAGTGCTTAGACATGAGTTCGTAGGTCGGAAAATATCTAGGATACTTACCGTAATTACAGCAGTAGATTAAGTCATGGCGAGGGATTGAACCCTACAAAAATGAAGAACGATTAAGAGGCTTGCCCTCGGACCTATGTAGTATGGGATACATAGAATCCGAACAAGTGTGCATTAGTGTCATGTAAATTAAATAATTGCATTAAGGATTAAGTGCACAATCACAACACGACATCATTAAGATTTCCCTCTTTTCTTTTATTTTTGAATGTGAACAAGTTTGTGATTTGTTAAGAAATGAGAATCGTTATACTGATTCTGGCATAGAGAGGATGGCCATGTATAATTATCGTCGGTTGAATAAACTGACGTACCCACAGTTTTGTATGCAGGATAAATTACATGTTAAAGAGGAATGGATGCATAAAGATTTTACCATGTTGTTGTACATTTATGTAAATGTTGTAAATTTTTACTTCCGCTGTGCAAATGAAAAGTGTGATATATGATGTAAACTCTTATGTAAAGTGAAAAGTTTAATTTCCTTGTAAAATTGTACTGAAGAAAGTGAAAAGATCCTGTAGAACATCTCGAATTCAGTGTATTTGGGATTCGGGGCGTTACAGAGTGGTATCAGAGCCATGCTTTCTACGCTTTCTACACTTGTACAAATTTATAAGGAACGACACCCTAGAAGTGGACATTAGAGCGTGTGTTTGAGTTTGGAGATTTAAATGTAAGTGACTTACATTTGTGTTACTCTATGACTTATGCTCCTTCCTCCCTACTTTCTAAGATGGCTGATCACTTCGACCCTGCTGGAGACGACGACTGGCATATCATTGAGGAAGAGTACCATCCTGGATAGGCTGATTCTGAGGATGAGTATCACCCTGGGAAAGCAGATTCTGATGAGGAGGAGTGGCCTGAATCTCGAGAGATTACCCCACCTCCAGACTCATCTGACGATTCTTCTTCTGATGAAGAAGAGGGACCAGTTCTGAGTAGCACTGTGGCTTCTCTTCAGAGGTAGGTGGAAACCCTGCGAGAGAGAGTTAGAGTATTGGAAGCTCAACTGGCGAAGCGAAAGGATGATTTTTCTGTTCTTAGTCACCGGGTATGGGAACTTGAGAAGAGAAAGAACCTGACAGATGTGATGAAGGATGAAGTTGATGAACTACGGGGAGAACTTCGAGAAGCGAAGAGGAACCGTAGGAGTTAGATTGTTGTAGCTGCTATTTTTTTTATTCTGATGTTAAAGGAATGTTTTAATTCGAATGTATAAACTTTGGAATTTAATGAAATGCAAGTTGATTTAAGTTCTTGTCTTATACTTCGAATTTAATGGATCTTTTGCATCAGAATATGTTGAGAAGAGGAGCTAGGAATGGGGAAGGTTTGGATCTGGAGACCGAACTTGCAAGGGTCTACCAGACGCTGAATGCAGTGGCCATGAACCAAGGAAGGGGGCATGTGAATCCAGTGCCCGAGGCGATTAAGCTAGTGGAATCATTCAAGAGAATGAAACCACCTGTATTCGAGGGAAAGTCAGACCCAGATTCGGCTAACAACTGGATTCGGCAAGTGGAGACATTCTTTGAGGTGTTGGAGACACCGGAGGGCAGCAAGGTCAAGTTGGTGACTTTGCAACTGGAGAAGGATGCGGCTGTTTAGTGGCAGTCGATGAAGAGGACCATGGGAGGTATAGTGCTTGGCTGGGAGGAATTTCTGGAAGAATTCCGCAGTCATTATTTCCCCTCCGATGTTCAGGAGAAGAAAGCAATGGAGTTTCTGTCACTTTAGCAAGGCAGCATGTCAGTGAGGGAGTATGAGACTAAGTTTACTCAGTTCTCTAGGTATGCTCCAGAACTGGTGATGGATGAGGCGAAGAAGGCCCATAAGTTCGAGCATGGACTGAGGCCAAGCTTGAGATCCCGGATGATACCTCTGGGTATCAGGCGATTCGACAAGTTGGTGAAGAGGGCAGCAGTGATGGAGGCAAATATGGAGCAGTTCCATGTTGTTCAGAACCAGAGGAACAACTGGCAGTCCGGGAAGAGGCCCGCCAATTCTGGGAGTTTCAAGGGACAACCATCTGCACAAAAGTTCAAACCGACAAGGGCGAACGCTATCAGTGTAGCTGGAGGGCCCGGAAACAATGTGGTGAGACCTTCTGCAGTTACTTGCTACAACTGTGGTGAGACGGGACATTACAAATCTCAATGTCTCAAACCACGGGCTGGCAATCACAATGTGCCAATACAGCAGACTGGAAAGAGGCCGTACCAACCAAGGCGAGTATTTGCCTTGACGGAAGCTGATGCTGATGAGGCAGATCAGGTCATCTCTGGTACGAGGGCTGATGTTTAGTGGTTTTTGTCATTTCTTCTTCCCGTTCATATTGTGAAACTGTTATGTAATGGTGTGTATTATGTAACAGGCAAACTTTATCTTAATGGAATGAAAGCTGTTGTATTGTTCGATACTGGATCCTCTCATACATTTGTGTCTCCTAGATTTGCTAAAATATTGGGAGTTGAACCGAAGGTTTTTCCAGGCAAGATCTTAGCAGTAGCTACTCCGTCAGGGGAAACTTTGACCACTGATCGGTATTACGCTAATTGCGAGATTGTGATTGGAGATCGAGTCTTTGGCATTGATCTGATCGAGCTGACTATCTTGGGAGTCGATGTTATCATTGGCATTGATTGGATGTCGGTGTACAATGCAAGCATCGAGTGCAAGACCAAGACGGTAACAGTGAAGGCTCTAGGAGGACCTGAAGTCAATTTCCAAGGGAAGCAGAAATGTTCTAAGCTGGTGGCAGCTATCCGCAAGGAAGAGACTCCTGTGGAAGTGCAAGGGATTCCTGTGGTTCGGGACTATCCGACTGTGTTCTTGGAAGATTTTCCTGGGTTACCCCCACATCGTGATGTAGAGTTCAGCATCACTGTTCAACCGGGAAGTGCACCAATTTCTAAGGCACCGTATATGATGGCTCCAGTGGAACAGGATGAGGTGAAACGGCAGATTGAGGAACTGTTGGAGAAAGGCTTTATTCAACCTAGTGCATCACCTTGGGGAGCACCAGTGCTTTTGGTAAAGAAGAAGGATGGATCGATGAGAATGTGTATCGATTACCGAGAGCTGAATAAGGTCACTGTTCAGAATAAATATCCTATTCCTCGAATTGATGATTTGTTCGATCGTCTACAAGGAGCAGCTGTATTCTCCAAAATAGATCTTCGATCAGGTTACCACCAAGTTCGAGTGAAAGCCGAAGATGTGCACAAAACTGCATTTAGAACTCGACATGGGCATTACAAATTTTTAGTTATGCCATTTGGAGTGACGAATGCACCCGCAATCTTCATGAATTTAATGAACAGAGTTCTGAGGCCGTTCATTGATTCTTTCGTCGTGGTGTTCATCGACGATATTCTCGTGTACTCCAAGTCAGAGAAGGAGCACACTGAGCATCTAGCAGCAGTTTTGCAGAAGTTGGAAGAGCAGAAGTTGTATGCCAAGTTATCCAAGTGTGATTTCTGGAAATCTGAAGTGGCATTCTTAGGTCACATCCTTTCTAAGGAGGGAGTGGCAACTGACCCTCAGAAGGTAGAGGCAGTGAGAGACTGGGCTAGGCCTACTACAGTAAAGGAAGTCAGAAGTTTTCTTGGGATGAATGGATACTACAGGAGATTCATTCAAGGTTATGCTCAGATAGCTGTACCGCTTACTGGACTGACCAAGAAGAATGTGAGCTTCAAGTGAACCGAGCAATGTGCGGCGAGCTTTCAGGAGTTGAAAGAGAAGCTGACTACTGCACCTATTTTGGCTCTGCCTAGAGCAGGTGTCGAGTATGATGTTTATAGCAATGCTTCACATCGTGGGCTTGGTTGTGTCTTAATGCAAGAAGGTAGGGTAATCGCTTATGGGTCTAGGCAACTACGACCACATGAGAAAAATTACCCGACTCATGATCAGGAGTTGGCTGCGATTATCTTTGCCCTGAAGCAATGGAGGCACTACATGTACGGTGAGAAGTTGAACATGTACACGGATCACAAGAGCTTGAAGTACATATATCAGTAGAGGGATCTGAATCTGAGGCAGCAAAGATGGTTGGAAGTGCTCGAGGATATGCGACCTGAGATCAAGTATCATCCTGGAAAGGCTAACGTTGTTGCTGATGCACTTAGTCGCAAGAGCAGTTTGGCCAGTTTGATTACAACTCAGAGGCATCTGATTGAGGAGTTGGATCGAGAAGATATTGAGGTTGTCTTGCAAGGATTGGGAGCATCTTTGGCTCAGTTGAGACTCCAGCCTACTTTGAATGCAAGGATTATTGCAAGTCAGGAGCTTGATGCTGATATCTTGGAGATGAAGGAGCAGGTTGGGGCTGGCAGGTTGCCCGGATTTCAAACCAGGGATGGAGTGCTGTGGTTCGGAGATAGGCTGTGTGTTCCAAATCAGGCGGGCTTGAAAGAGAGTATTCTTCAGGAGGTGCATGCTACTCTTCTGTCTGTACATCCTGGAAGTACTAAGATGTACAAAGACATCAAACAGCATTTCTGGTGGTCAGGTTTGAAGCGGGATGTGGCTGATTTTGTTGCGAAGTGTGAGGTTTGTCAGCAAGTCAAAGCCGAAAATCAGAGACCCGGAGGTCTATTACAGCCGTTACCTATTCCGGAATGGAAGTGGGATAACATCAGTATGGATTTCATTACGGGATTGCCTAAGAGTCATAGAGGCAATGATGCGATTTGGGTTATAGTCGATCGACTAACCAAGTCCGCTCACTTTTTGGCGATGAAACTCACTGCTTCGATAGACAAGTTGGCTGAGTTTTATGTTGGCGAGATCGTCCGGCTTCATGGTGTTCCCTCAACTATTGTGTCTGATCGAGATGCGCGGTTTACTTCGCATTTCTGGAGGAGTCTTCAGACATCTTTGGGTACCAAGACAGATTTCAGCACTACTTTTCATCCGCAAACCGATGGGCAGATCGAGAGAGTCAACCGTATTCTTGAGGATATGCTTAGGTGTTGTATACTAGACTTTGGAGGCAGTTGGGAAATGCATTTACCCTTGGTAGAGTTTGCCTACAACAACAGTTTTCAGGCTAGCATTGGGATGGCGCCGTACGAAGCTTTGTATGGCAGAAAGTGCAGGACTCCTGTTTGTTGGTATGAAGTTAGGGAGCGTCAGTTGTTTGGTCCTGAGCTTGTACAACAAACCTCTGAGAAGATTGTTCTGATCAGGAAAAGGTTGGTGGAAGCTCAGAGCAGGCAGAAAAGCTATGCAGACAACCGGAGAAGGGACCTTGAGTTTGAGGTTGGTGATTTCGTCTTTCTGAAGGTATCACCTAGTAAAGGTGTGGTTCGATTTGGCAAAGGCGGGAAGTTAGCCCCGAGGTTTATAGGCCCGTATAAGATATTGAAAAGGATCGGGAAAACTGCTTACCGGCTTGAATTATCGGAAGAGTTGTCTCAGGTGCACAATGTCTTCCATGTGTCTATGCTGAGAGGTTATATTCCAGATCCGAGTCATCATTTGCCTGAAGTGCCGGAAGGTTTGCAGTTGGATCTGAACTACATCGAGTCTCCTGTCGAGATTGTTGACCGTAGAGAGAAAGTCTTGAGGAATAAGACGATACCAATGGTCAAGGTAGTCTGGAGAAACTATTTGGTAGAAGAGGCTACTTGGAAATCTGAGGAGAGGATGTTGAAGGACTATCCCGAGCTTTTTGCTTGATTGTATCTTTGTATTATTTGTTCTTGTGTTGTGTTGTATATATATATATATTTTTTCTTTTCTCTCTCGCTCTTGACTGTAGTTCCGGGGACGGAACTATTCTAAGGAGGGAGTGTTGTAATACCCTGATTTTCGAATATATGAAAGATTATTTATTTTTATATATGGTGTGCACGTGTAATATTTTGGCTATTATTTTCAACATGATGAATAAGAATATTGTTTACTATAAAGCATTTTCCTAAAGCCCAAATGTTAATTTACTTATCTTTTTTTAAAATAACTATTTTGGCCCAATTAATTTAAGCCCATGGATTTAATCCCTTTTACTATTTTCTTTTTTCTCTTCCACAACTTGTATGTGTAACATTTCTTTTAAAAAGACTTGTTATTTGATGTACAAAATTTTGTAGGGTGGTTTGTGTGTGCACGTGCACTCTATGTACACGTGCATAAAGCACAAATCTTGGCCGGATTGGGTAGAGTAGTGGGTGTAGGTTTTGGGTGGTTATTTAGGGTGTGGGTGGTTTTTTCAACTCCCTAGTGCATCCTAGCCTTTGATCCTATAACCATCTACTGAATCCTGGCCCTCCATCTCACTCCTTTTGGTGTATAAATACCCCCCCCTCTCATCCATTGTTCTTTACACTAAGATTATTTTATGAGATTATTATTGTGAGAGAGTTGTGTGTGGAGACCGGGCATCATTATCTGGAGATCTTCGGCAAGGAGCAAGGAGTAAGGGACAAGGAAGGTGCATTGCATTAAGGAGCTTTTCTGGACTTCGATTACTTCGTCAATAAGGTGGGTGTTTCTCAGGACTTCTAAAGTAGAAAATATGCCATATTTGTGATGATTATTACTATGCTCATGAGAAGTAAATTCAAACGTACTAGAATTGCTTGAGTATGTTTATGATGATAATTGTGGAAGACTATTAGTGAAATATTAGCACTGCAAACAATGACGTTTGGGTCGGTACAGTCGACTGCCGTTTGGATAAGTCGACTGGTACGAGACATCTGTTACATGTTTTGTTAGAAGTTTCATGACATAAATGTGTATAATTAAAATGAAATAGTAAGCCTAAACTCATATTCTTCATGGTATACATGACTGAGGAGCCATGAGCATGTGGAAAAAGAACTAGCGATGATTAATAACACTAAGAATGATTTGTGCAGTCGACTGGTGTTATGAACAGTCGACCGATGCTTTGTTTAAACTATGAATAATCCAGTAGTTTCATGAAATGAAGTATTTTTCCATTGTGTTATTCTAGTGTAATGGATTGAGATTAATATTTTCACCTCTGCAAGAAAGTTATGAATAAGTATAAATGCATGTTTAAACACTTCCTTGAAGAAAAGACAATGTTAGTTACTTGAAATTCCATACTGCGATATTACGGAACAATTAAGAGATTTCGTGTTTATGAGACATGAACGTATATATACTATAAATTGACATCATGATGCAAGTGTATGTAAGAACTGTAAGAAAGATAATCCCTTAATTTGAAATATGAATCTGTCCAGTCGACTTAATGCGAGTAGCAAGTCGACTGAGCTGAACATGGATATGTACTGTTGAGACCAGAACAGACGACTGATTTGTTGACAGTCAACTGTCACGTGGATAACATTTTGAACATGAAAAGTTGCGGGACAGCCGACTGGCCATGTGCAGCAGTCGACTCTCCCGAGTGTTTATGAAGAACTTGTATTGACTGAACAAGTCGACTGGTCTTTTTCCAAGTCGACTGTACAGAGTAGATTTTGATATGACGGAGATTCCATTTTGATTACTGCTAAGAGTTGTGAACTTTATGATTGATGTTGATGAACTCTTTCTATTGCTGTATGAATTTATATGAATCATAGTTTGAATTGAGAAATTCACATGAAATGAGTCATACTTTGAATGAAGAATTACATGAATATGAAAATTAAGAACATGATATGCTGAGGCAATGAAAATGAATTCCTGAGTTAGAATTGCTCAAAGTGGAAGTTGTGAATTGGAAATTGAACAAAGGAGTAGCTAGGTCTCCCCCGGCAATGGAAATGAAATGAAAAATGAGAATTAAAAGACCAAGGTTGGTCATGTATTGAAATGAATGAATAAGTCCGGTTTAGTGGAGAGGCTAACTCCAGAACTTTAATTTTTATTCATGATTCTATTAAAATAAGAACTAGTACATAGTGGAGATGTGATGAAAGTAAGAGAAAAACATTGAGTATGAGGGCTATTGGGTAGCGGCGAGAGCGTATCCCACGAATTTCCATGATGAGTCTGGGTGAGGATACTACTCCAGAGTACCGTCCCAGTGGCGACGCTCGTGGGATGTTTGAAGACTACGGGTGGTGTCATGTCTATGGTGAGAGCTGAATTACCACAGGATGTCTGCATGATGAGTCATGTCAGCGATGAGATTCCCTCCAGAGTACCTAGACATGAGTTCGTAGGTCGGAAAATATCTAGGATACTTACCGTAATTACAGCAGTAGATTAAGTCATGGCGAGGGATTGAACCCTACAAAAATGAAGAACGATTAAGAGGCTTGCCCTCGGACCTATGTAGTATGGGATACATAGAATCCGAACAAGTGTGCATTAGTGTCATGTAAATTAAATAATTGCATTAAGGATTAAGTGCACAATCACAACACGACATCATTAAGATTTCCCTCTTTTCTTTTATTTTTGAATGTGAACAAGTTTGTGATTTGTTAAGAAATGAGAATCGTTATACTGATTCTGGCATAGAGAGGATGGCCATGTATAATTATCGTCGGTTGAATAAACTGACGTACCCACAGTTTTGTATGCAGGATAAATTACATGTTAAAGAGGAATGGATGCATAAAGATTTTACCATGTTGTTGTACATTTATGTAAATGTTGTAAATTTTTACTTCCGCTGTGCAAATGAAAAGTGTAATATATGATGTAAACTCTGATGTAAAGTGAAAAGTTTAATTTCCTTGTAAAATTGTACTGAAGAAAGTGAAAAGATCCTGTAGAACATCTCGAATTCAGTGTATTTGGGATTCGGGGCGTTACATTACAAGCATGTCAAATTACAAAATAGTTAAAATGTCAACCTAAGAGTACCATACTGACATATAAAAAGCATATAAAGTCTAATAACAATTTCATCGACTTAATTTCTAAGTTTGCTCCATCAACAGAAAATTAGCTTCCTTTACCAATAAATAGTGCACATCTACAACTCGCCAATAAATAAATCCGATTTACAATGCTGACTAGAAAATCATCTCAGCATGTTCCTGCACTATCAAAAATTTAAAGGAATAGTTATTAGGCACATTCAGCAAAGGGTAATAAAGAAAACTTGTTCGGCAGTGAGATTTGAATATTGTTAATAAACAAACTTGCTATCCACATGCAACTGTTGGTTCCCCCCATTCCATTGCTTTCTTCTCAAGTGTCTCAAAATTAGCCTTTCCAGTCTGTGTTTTAAGAAAAAGGGAATAAGCAAAAGAGATGGTTTTCTTTTTTGTTTATCATGTATTGCAGCAAAAGAATAAGCAAATGAAAACAAATACATAATGATATGCCGACAAGGTAAGATCTGTCAAACTATAAATTGAGAATTCTCAAATAAATTATTACACCGTAAAGAATGATAAAAAAAGTTTTAGACAACACAGACAATCTCAATTGGTATGTACACTATTCAGCTATTGAGATGTCTGTGTTTGATACTTCTTAAGTGAAGGGCAAGGTATGGGCCCTTGCTTCTCATCCTTGCTACAAGCTTCTCACCTAACTCCTGAATAGGGACAGAGAACTTCAAAGCTTGAAATGTAACCTACATGATGTCATTGAGAATTATGAGTTCAAAGGATAAAACAATTTTTATTTTTTTCATTTTTCACCTAAGTGAAGTGCTTTAGAGAAAAGAATTTCAATTTTGACGTGTGGAACTCTTTTTTACCTTGCATCTGAGCTTTTGAAGATCAGGAGGGAGATGCTTTAAGAGTCTGGAGCCTAAACCGTAGAGAAGTAGAACTCCTTCCTTGTTCAGCTGCAAAAGAGATCAAAAAATATCAGTCCCAAGTGTTTTTTACCTACAAAATTATACTTGAAAATTTTTACAACTTTTGGTTCCTACTTCCACGGTTCCACACAGACCTTTGATATACATCAACACTACAACATCAGATGCATGCAATAACATATAACATTTATCCGTCAGGTTTTCATCTAATGGGAGAAAAAGAGTGGACTTGGTATAAATTCTGTAGCTCAAATTCTGGTAAATGATGGATAAGTTGTTATATCAATACTAAAGTTACAATTAGTGCCAACTGATGAGCAAAGTTGACAGTAGATTGTTGCTTAAGCAATCTGATCATATTCGAGATTCTACATCCTCATCTTTGACATTAATGTATAATCCTTAACTTTTATTTTAATTTTTATCTAATTTTCTTATGTGACAAACTATTGGGATATATATTTTTTATAGGATCATCAACTGATTTCCAAAATTTAAGCATGAAATGGTATAATGAAATGGTAGCTTCAACTATTATTAAATTTCCATCTTGTAATCTTTCCCTATATTTACGAGCGCTAAAATTTTGAACTAAGAAGAACAAATCTCGAGATAGGAATTCCTTAATGATACAGCTCTAAGCATGAACAATTTGAGACAATAGCAATATAAGAGATGGGTGCAGCTTACCTGAACCATGAACTATATCCCAAGAGCTCAACGTCCTATTTGTGTTGTTACCCGAGTCAGTAATATCTTTGGAATCGTTCTGATCATTAAGAAAACCACAATCAGACGACATTAGATATCTAGTAGCTTCTTCGCTTGGGTGGACAACAGCCACACATGTAAAGCTCAGTATTCCACAGGTAACACATGATAATAGTCCTTTATCCAATATACCATCACCATGAACTGGGTTTTCTTTTCCATTCTCTATGTGCAGAGTCTGAAGCACCCGTATCAGATTTGTCAGACATTGTAGAAATATCACATATGGACATGTTCGATGGACAAGAGGAATTCAACTGTCCAACCCCTGAATTCTTTCCTAGCATTACATTAGAGGACGGGAAATTTGTAGAAGCTTCCAGGGCTTTCTCACGACTACACAAACCAAGTGACAATCTGGGCTTCATTTTTAACTGAGATCGAGCAAGTGAGTTTGAACATAATGGACTACTTGATGAATTTTTGGGAAGAACAATGCAAGAAGCCACTTTTTCTAAAAGAATACTTTGAAGCTAGTTGGTTTCCATCACATTTTCTACAAATATTTCCTTTACCATCATTTCTACTTCACCTTTCATCTTATCTTTCCATCTGGAACTCCGTGGCTCACAAACACCACTTGTAGGCATCCTATAAGAATACTCCAGTGTTCATATTTATAAGAATATAGTAAAGAAACACATCAAATACATCTTCGAGGTCACAAGGGATGAGTATTCACATAATATATATCCACTCACCCCAAATAAATAGAAAAAAAATACTACGCCGCAAGCGAATGCATTCAATAAATATTGAAAAAACATACTTTGAGCTAAACAACTGTTTTCTGCAAATTATACACTACACAGTGGCATGGTGATACCCTAATCACATACCAGTAATTATAATCTACACACTGTAACAAGCAGATAACAGACAATTTCAATAAACTATAAGTGATTAAAGGCTTATTACTCTCTATATCATCATAAAAAGAGCGTTTGTATACAAAAAATTGAAAAGGAAAAAAAATTTGTCATATTATATCATATATATTTAGCTCAGATAAAATTTATAGAAGTTGATAATGTGTTTAGCCCAAAATCATCCAGACAACCTTTGTAAGTTCTCAAGTAGATAAGAATAATTATTGTGTATGCAGACTTATTTTATTATCATTTGAACTTACAAAACCAAAAATACGTGAACTGAATATTTCTAGATTTCAATCAGACATGTTAAAGATTGACTGATATCAAAGCAACTATAGAGATAAAAGCTACAAGTTACATACTGACCTTGAACATAATGACATGGCAAGAGCGTAAAGCAACTGAAATTGAGACACCATTGGAGGATAATTAGTTGATGCCCTTCGAATTGCAGCTTCTTTGGCTACTCTCAACCATTCAGGGGTTGCAATATTTCCTGCTTCTCCACAATTACACCCTAGCAAAGTAAATATAATTTATTCGGAATTTAGAAGTATGCCTTGAAGTAAGTCTTAACAATTATCATATTTGCAACAGAATAAATTCACTGAGCGATAATAATATAGGGAGCTCAAATCAATCATAATTGTATTAATAGGGACCTTGAGATCTTACACAGCCAAATGAAAGTGCAAATCTAGAAAGTATACAAGTGAACTAACAAACAATCAGTGAGATGAGTGCATGGCATGAATAACTGGGTTTCATTAAACGAAAAACTGTACAGGATATCACTCCTAAATGACCACAAGGTCCTGACTTCAAGTAATCATAAAATTTTCACTGTCAACATTTGCTCCGATAGTGATGGAATTAGCTAAAGACCACAAAGATTTACAAGATTTGACAAGATTTATGAAAAGTCATTAACCTGACATCAACATGATATCAACCCACTTCCAGTGTGAAAAACCTAATCAAGAAACTATGAATAATAGAAGGGCTTGCCAAAATCCTAAGGGACCAGTCGCTTACCACAGAATCATACGCTTTCTATCTAAGTTATTAGCAGATAATTATTAGATCTAAATTAGAGGCTTGAGAATTATTATATAATTTGGTATTATAGCAATCTTGAGAAAGCAATTTAGTTACAATTTTACAATTGTTGACTAGATATGCAAATATGAAATGTCAAAGAATTTTCATATACCATGACTAAACCTCGATTGATAAGCTCCTGGGAAAGTGACAACAAACTCTCCAGCATTCTGAACCAATCTGCTTAGAAAAAAAGAAAATGAACTTAATAAAAAAAAATAAGTCCAAGGAATAAGGTAAAAGTTTATCATTGAAAATACCTGCAACATGGAATTCCCGTACGAATAAGCACTTCAGGAGACATGATAGTGGTTTTCTCACCTAAGATAGTGAAAGTCACTGCAGCATAATCGACAATACAAAATTACAAAATGTTTAGTTAACCAGATTGAACAGGGTGTTATGACTAAGAATAACCACGATAAAGTCAATACAAACATAACTCGGTCAAAATGATCATATAAGCAACAAAGTACAAAAATATCAAAAACAAAAATGAAGATCACAGTAAGGAAAACAATGGAAATTGTCAGCGTTAATATCATGTTGACGTTGATAATATATTTTTCAGCTAAAATACACTGATATTATACACAGTAATGCAGACTATCGTAATGTCAAGCAATGGAAATTATCAGCTAGATTAGTAAGTTGAGTTTCATCAAATAGGACTTCTCAACTATAATCTTCTTTTGTTTGAGTACCTTATCCATAGTTTGCCTGATCAATGAGTTTGGATCTGCCTATAGATCCACCTACAAATTTATCAGGATCTAGTAGCAAAGGGGGAAGCACCAAGCAAAACAAGCATCAGATTCATACCTAGGGTTTGCAAAATTAATCAAAATAGATGACCGCGGGTGATGGTGGAAATGCTGGGTGACGGCGGATAACGAAAGACGACGGCAGTGGAAGAGGTGGGCGATGGCGGTGGGTGGCGGCGGAGGAAGACGGCGACGGTGGAAAGGAATACTACGTAGGCAGTGGTGATGGAGGAGCAATGGTGATGGTGGGAGAGGGACGACGACGGCAACGTGGCGGAATGACGATGGCGACGTGGTCGAGTCGGGGATTCGGATGTGAGAGAGAGAGAGAGAGAGAGAAGTGTGAGTGAAGTGTGAGTGGGTGTAGAAACCCGTATTTTCAAATATTATTTTAATTATTTGAAAATGAATTTAAATGATTTTGAGGATTTAATTGATATTTTCTAATAAAATTTATCTTTTGAACACGTGCAAAACACGTGCAAACGACTTTAAGAGGTCTGAAAAATTAAGTTTTCCTTATGAAAAATCATTATTTATTATTTGGGATCTATGCAGTATTTTTCCAGATTTTTCTGAAATTAATTAGTACTATTTGCAAATTTTGAGAAAAGAAGAATCTTTTTGCAAATTTGCCATTTTAAAGGATTTAAGTGCAAATTATATTTCTGGACATTTCCGATCAGTATTGTTGAGGTTTAGACGTATATTTTCTAGTAAATCCAAATTTAAATGATATTTGATTAGATTTTCAAGACTAAACCTATGTATATGAAGTTGTATTCTTGCAAGGATTATTTTGCAAAAGTGGGGGTAAAACCCTAATATTGAACCCGGATATTTAAGGGATTTCTTCCCAGCCGTCATTTACAAAATATACAGACTTTTTGAGATTTGTTTTGAGGAGCAAGAAGAGGATTTTTGGATCTAGCAAAAGGGAAGCTTTTCGTGGATTTTCTTCAATCAAGTGAGTGGTTTTGTTTTGTTTTATTTGTTTTGATTGGTGAATGACATAAGATCTTTTGGTTTCGCTTTGTTTGGGATCGGTATGATATTGTTTTGTTTGTCTCATTGTATGCATGATATAGATCTTTTATTATGATATGGATGATGTGAACACTTGTTAATATTTGGACCATGTATGTGAAAATGTAAGATTTGTTGAGTGGATTTGATTTATGAGATTGTATTGCTAGAAAGCATGTTAAGAATTGATTATGTCGTGATCGGATGATAAACATCTGGATCTTTTGATTATAAACCAGATTTTGATTATGAGTTGAGGAAGAAGATTAGTTTTGAGGAACCCTAATGGAAAGATTAGTGATTATGGATCTTGAAAAATGAATTTCGACATTTGGGTGATTGAGTAATGTATCCTTGATGGAGATTATTTGAGGTTTGATTATTTTGCCTGAGAGTGAACTATTTTTCATGAACAATGGATCTTTAGAAAACTCCAGTTTTGATCTTGTATTCTGAATCAAATTTCGGAAACTGTAGGTCGACAGTCGACTGGCCTACTATGCAGTCGACTGGTACGACCCTACTGATTATCTTCAGTCTCTTGAGAATTGTTCGGGACAGCCGACTTGGACTATGTCAGTCGACTGGTCTGCTGATTGTAAAATTTGTGCAGTCCTTTCGGGACAGTCGACCTATGAACCTTTCAGTCGACTCATATACTTAGATTATTTTTCTTGAGAATTATTGGTATTTGTCTCGGTTAAGTCGACGGATGACTTTTTAAGTCGACTGATACGCCTTAGTTTATTTTTGTAAAATTTTGGAGATGTATCCTCTGGACAGTCGACTTACTTTAGTTTAAGTCGACTGGTACTGAGAGATCATTGTGAACTTGAGTGTTCTTCTGAACGATTAGTTTTCAGATGATTTGGTCTATATTTGATATTCAGTTCAGTATTTGATTCAAGACATTCAGTTAAGTATTTTGGTTTTAAGATATTCTTTTAAGAATATGATTTTGAGATATTCAGTTGAGCCACTTGTTTTGTGGAAATTTGATTAGACATTTGATTTTGAGTCCTTAGAGGTGGGTGACCCTAGTATACCGGTGTTGAGTTATTTGTTGAGGCACATTGAGGCAAATTTTCAGTTATTCAAATTTTTAGTCCGGTGGGGTGCACTACTCTAGGAGATTTGTTCAGTAACCCAACAATAATAAGGACAGGCATTAGTTGTGTTATGACGAATGGGAACATGAGTTATGCACCTCAGTATGACTTTAGATGTGAGACTTAATCTCCTGAATTATCCAAGTGATTTACTTGAGATGTGAGACTTATCTCTGGAATTATCCAGGTAAATTTCCTGAGATGTGAGATATTTCTTCGGAATTATCCAAGTAGTTATTTGAGATGTGGGATTGATCTCCGGAATGATCAAGGTCGAGGCGACGCTTGTGGGGTATTCATGTGATGATGTGTTTATGTCTAGATGTGAGATGATCTCCGAAATTATCCAAGTGGTTACTTGAGATGTGGGATCAATCACGGAATTATCGGGCATGGGCTAATCCTCATAGTTTATCTTTATCTCTTAGTAATCATCGTTGTCAGCATATAGCATTTGTGTTTTATTGACTCATTTCTATGCATTTGGATTTCCTGTTTTCCACATTTGGCATTTGGTTTTGGTGTCACCTATTGTTCTATTTGTTGTTACTTCATATCTTATGTGTTTGGTTAATATCTGTTGGATATTATGCCTTAAGTTCATTTATGTTGTTTGTTTGATTTTATGCCACTCACACCATTTATGGCTGAACCCGTAGTTTGGGGGTTAGGGTTCAACTCTAGCCTCACTTGTTGCAGGTTATTGCTTAGAGTGGGAGGTTGGATGCTTGAGTTGGCTTTTGAGTTAAATCAGACTATTAAGAGTTTGGTGTAAAATTGTATAGAGCATATTTGGGATAATATTGAGCTGTAATGAAAGATTAATTTGAGTTGAGATGTTTAGACTTCCGCTGTGATTTGTAACAGTTGTGGTAATAAAAGTTGAAAACCTTAGTGATGTTTGTTGTGTTTATTGTTGTATTGAAGTGGATCACTGGGAATGTGCCACGTATTTTCTAAGCTCTCATATTAGAAATTCGGGGCGCTACAGTGGGAGAGTGTATAAATTGGGGGAATTGAGATTTGGGGGGAAAATAAATTATGGACTATACCCACGGTGTTTTACCCCGTCAGTAAAACTTATAGTTACAGATTAAAAGCTCTAAAGCTATAGAATACCTATACCCACAGTTTATTACACGTCTGTAGGTAAATGATGCCTATACCCACGGTTTTAGTGACCCGTCACTACAGGTGTCCGTTGGTATATGTCAAATTCCTTGTAGTGAATCCTCCCGTCTTGGCACTGGTTTTCTGAAATTTCTGACTCTTGCCCTGCTTCTTAAATTTGGATGCTGGGGTGGATCTCTTTCCTTTGTTCCAAAACTCTGTTCTTCCTTGACTCTAATTCATGTCTGCCTCTGTTACCGCAGCTTGCCTCACCAGCTTGTCGAATCGAAAAATGCCCAACGGAACCATTCTCGACCTCAGTCCAGGCTTAAGCCCTTGCTCAAACCTCTGGGCCTTCTTTGCTTCCTCCTGGACCATTTCCGGTGCATACCGTGACAGCTGAAAAAATTTCGTCTTATATTTCCTGATAGACATATTTTCCTGATTCAAATTGTGGAACTCCATTGCCTTTTCTTCTTGCACATATATGGGAAAATAGTGCTATCGAAATTCCTCAAGGAAATCTTTCTAAGTGATCTGACCTTCTCCAAGACCATGCTTCTTGGACTGCCACCAAACTCCAGCGTCCTTCTCTAGCAAGATTGTGGCTAGACGAACCTCACTACAAAAGAAACACGATTTCCCGGCGGTTTTTTAGGGCTTTACCGGCGTTTTTTTTCGCCGGTGAAACTTTCACCGGCGTTTATAATAGCGCCGGTCCAAATGACACCAAAGCGGGCGTCGCGGAAACGAAGGGGTCTACACCGGCGGTTTTAATGGACGTCGATAAATGCGACAGATACACCGGCGGTCATAAAACGCCGGTGTATGTCGGTCTCTGAGTGCCGTTCTTTTGCCACTATATACATCCACCGGCGGTCGTAAACCGCTGGTGTTTGTACATTCACCGGCGTTTCTATAAACGCCGGTGTAGAACGAAAGTATACCGGCGGTCATAGAGCGCCGGTGCATATGCGTTTATGAGTGCCCGGGTTTCCCTACTTACAATCCCCGGCGCGTCCAAAAAACGCTGGTGTATTTATAAACACCGGCGTTTTCTAAAATGCCGGTGTTCGTCGATGCCGTTACAGCTGACGACATTCACCGGCGTGTGTGGAAACGCCGGTATATCGCATACTCAAACAAATTGATTAGATAGACCGGCGTTTTTAAAACACCGGTCTAACTATGCCCGTCTATTTTCGATACTCCGATTTTCCGTTCGATTTCAATTCACAGTTTCATTTACAAAACCTGTAAACTAATTCACAACTGATTCAACCAATTTCGTTGCATACTACTGCGCAAATCACAACCACACAAGAATAATTAAAGATAATCAAGTTTCACACGTGTCATATCAACGTCCAAATTCATTGATTAATTAACAGTGTCATAATTAACAAAATAATATAGGGACTAACATCCCAAATATCCAAACAAACCAGTCTGACAAATATCCAAAATATCCCAAATTAAAAGTCTGACATAACTCTCATAAAAAAAAACCAGTCTGACATAACAACAGCAAGGAGGAGGACATAAGAACAACAACCATACAGCAAGGAGGACATAAGAACAGCAAGGAGGACCGCAGATTCATACCCCTCGAGTAGCTTCAGCTCTGATCATCAGAATTTCCTTCATCTGGGCGACCGCCCTGTGAAAAAAAATAATAGTTTAATTCAACAGTAGACCACAATACAGAATATACATATTTTTTGAACTTGCAAAAAGAACTACCTGTATCTTAAATTATAAGATGAAAGTACCAATTGCAAAATGGAATTGTTAATGATATATACAGAGGTAAAATAATTACATTGCAATGCTAAAAATCTAGTACTTAATTTTGTTTTTAAATATATCTAAAATAACAAAACAAATGAAAATTCAGTATCTAACTTGAAACCTTTATATTCTCCTCTTATTGGGAATATCCACTATCTAAAACAGTAAAACAAATGAAAATTCAGTATCTAAGCATGTCTTTCATGGATTGTTCAGACAATCCATGAAACTGTCATCGTGGACGGAAACCAAATATAAGAAAAATAAGAAAAATAAGATAGGGCTCATATCAAGTGTATTTTTAGGGAACTGTCATTGTGGAAGGAAACCAAATATAGAAGCCAGAAATGGAAACAGAAAGAAGAATGGTAGAGACTTTGGATACACCAGGCTAACATAGCGGCATTTTCCTCATCTCTCTCTCATCCCTTGTTTCCCTTCAGCACACGAACACAAAAAGACATCAGCAACAACAGCAAGAGCGACAAGAACAACAATAATAATAAATTATTATGAACAAGATGTCTCATATGGGTTTCCAGATCTCCACTCGAGCCCTCTTTTTCTAATCACAGCCCAATTAAGAACATAGACAACAGCCACTAAACAATCCAATCACAGCCGTACCAAAATTCGCCATCCTGGATATAAATGAAATAAGCTTCATTAACAGGGAAAGAAAATGAGGATGGTAGCAGCATACTTAGTTTGGAAGTGCACCCATTTTTTGTTAAAAAATCATGCCTAAGATGGCAATCAGGTTATCTAACAGTATCTGAAAATGAAAATACCCATTATCTGAGCGTATATGTTGCTCTACTAATTCTTTAGCCCAACTAAATCTAAAACCCAATTGTTGTGCATATCCGGCCGGAGGATTTTGGCATACGTACCTATACCATCCTCAGTTCACAGTGAACCCATTTTGGTTTGCAAAAAACATGCATGCCAAGATGACAATCAGATGCATGAAAATAAGCTTCACTAACAGTAAAAGAAGATGAGGATGCTAGCAGCATACTTAGTTTGGAAGTGTACCCATTTTTGGTTAAAAAATAATGCCACAGATGGCAATCAGGTTACTTTAACAGTATCTGAAAATGAAAATTTCCATTATCTGAGCTTATATGTTGCTCTACTACTTCTTTAGCCAAACTAAATCTAAAACCCAATTGTTGTGCATACCCGGAGGGTTTTGGCATACAGCTATAGCATCCTCAGTTCACAGTGAACCCATTTTGGTCAAAAAAACATGCATGCCAAGAAGACAACCAGATGCATGAAAATAAGCTTCATTAACAGTGAAAGAACAATGGGTATGCTAGCAGCATACTGAGTTTGGAAGTGAACCCATTTTTGGTTAAAAAATCATGCCACAGATGGCAATCAGGTTACTTTAACTGTATCTTAAAATGAAAATTTTCAATGTCTAAGCTTATATGTTGCTCTACTACTTCTTTAGCCCAACCAAATCTAAAATCCAATTGTTGTGCATATCCGGACGGAGGCCTTTGGCATACGTACCTATAGCATCCTCACAGCACAGTGAACCCATTTTGGTCAAAAAAACATGCATGCCAAGAAGACAACCAGATGCATGAAAATAAGCTTCATTAACAGTGAAAGAACAATGGGTATGCTAGCAGCATACTGAGTTTGGAAGTGAACCCATTTTTGGTTAAAAAATCATGCCACAAATGGCAATCAGGTTACTTTAACTGTATCTTAAAATGAAAATTTCCAATGTCTAAGCTTATATGTTGCTCTACTACTTCTTTAGCCCAACCAAATCTAAAATCCAATTGTTGTGCATATCCGGCCGGAGGCCTTTGGCATACGTACCTATAGCATCCTCACAGCACAGTGAACCCATTTTGGTCAAAAAAACATGCATGCCAAGAAGACAACCAGATGCATGAAAATAAGCTTCATTAACAGTGAAAGAACAATGGGTATGCTAGCAGCATACTGAGTTTGGAAGTGAACCCATTTTTGGTTAAAAAATCATGCCACAGATGGCAATCAGGTTACTTTAACTGTATCTTAAAATGAAAATTTCCAATGTCTAAGCTTATATGTTGCTCTACTACTTCTTTAGCCCAACCAAATCTAAAATCCAATTGTTGTGCATATCCGGCCGGAGGATTTTGGCATACGTACCTATAGCATCCTCACAGCACAGTGAACCCATTTTGGTCAAAAAAACATGCATGCCAAGAAGACAACCAGATGCATGAAAATAAGCTTCATTAACAGTGAAAGAACAATGGGTATGCTAGCAGCATACTGAGTTTGGAAGTGAACCCATTTTTGGTTAAAAAATCATGCCACAAATGGCAATCAGGTTACTTTAACTGTATCTTAAAATGAAAATTTCCAATGTCTAAGCTTATATGTTGCTCTACTACTTCTTTAGCCCAACCAAATCTAAAATCCAATTGTTGTGCATATCCGGCCGGAGGCCTTTGGCATACGTACCTATAGCATCCTCACAGCACAGTGAACCCATTTTGGTCAAAAAAACATGCATGCCAAGAAGACAACCAGATGCATGAAAATAAGCTTCATTAACAGTGAAAGAACAATGGGTATGCTAGCAGCATACTGAGTTTGGAAGTGAACCCATTTTTGGTTAAAAAATCATGCCACAGATGGCAATCAGGTTACTTTAACTGTATCTTAAAATGAAAATTTCCAATGTCTAAGCTTATATGTTGCTCTACTACTTCTTCAGCCCAACCAAATCTAAAATCCAATTGTTCTGCATATCCGGCCGGAGGATTTTGGCATACGTACCTATAGCATCCTCACAGCACAGTGAACCCATTTTGGTCAAAAAAACATGCATGCCAAGAAGACAACCAGATGCATGAAAATAAGCTTCATTAACAGTGAAAGAACAATGGGTATGCTAGCAGCATACTGAGTTTGGAAGTGAACCCATTTTTGGTTAAAAAATCATGCCACAGATGGCAATCAGGTTACTTTAACTGTATCTTAAAATGACAATTTCCAATGTCTAAGCTTATATGTTGCTCTACTACTTCTTTAGCCCAACCAAATCTAAAATCCAATTGTTGTGCATATCCGGCCGGAGGCCTTTGGCATACGTACCTATAGCATCCTCACAGCACAGTGAACCCATTTTGGTCAAAAAAACATGCATGCCAAGAAGACAATCAGATGCATGAAAATAAGCTTCATTAACAGTGAATGAAAATGGGTATGCTAGCAGCATACTGAGTTTGGAAGTGAACCCATTTTTGGTTAAAAAATCATGCCATAGATGGCAATCAGGTTACTTTAACTGTATCTTAAAATGAAAATTTCCAATGTCTAAGCTTATATATTGCTCTACTACTTCTTTAGCCCAACCAAATCTAAAATCCAATTGTTGTGCATATCCGGCCGGAGGCCTTTGGCATACGTACCTATAGCATCCTCACAGCACAGTGAACCCATTTTGGTCAAAAAAACATGCATGCCAAGAAGACAATCAGATGCATGAAAATAAGCTTCATTAACAGTGAAAGAAAATGGGTATGCTAGCAGCATACTGAGTTTGGAAGTGAACCCATTTTTGGTTAAAAAATCATGCCACAGATGGCAATCAGGTTACTTTAACTGTATCTTAAAATGAAAATTTCCAAAGTATCTTAAAAATACGAATAAGGCTCATATCAAGTGTAGTTTTAAGGAATTGTCATCGTGGAAGGAAACCAAATATAGAAGCCAGAAAGAGGAATGGTAGAGAATGAGGATACACCAGGCTAACATAGTGGCATTTTCCTCATCTCTCTCTCATCCCTTCTTTCCCTTCAGCACACGAACACATAGAGACATCAGCAACAATAGCAAGAGCGACAAGAACAACAATAATAATAAATTATTATAAACAAGATGTCTCTATATGGGTTTTCAGATCTCCACTCCAACTCGTCTCTTTCTAATCACAGCCCAATTAAGAACAATTGTTCACAGTCACTGTTAAAGAAACATATATGCTCAGATTATGGAAATTTTCATTTTCAGATACTGTTAAAGAAGCTGATTTCATGCATCTGATTGCTATCTTTGGCATGATTTTTTAACCAAAATGGGTTCACTTCCAAACTAAGTATGCTGCTAGCATACCAAAATCCTCCAAATCAGAATAACAACACGGCTGAACAAACCTTGTTTGCAGGTCATACAATGTCATTTACACCATGTTATGTGTCAAAGTGGTGTTGGTCATTCAATGCATGAACGACACGTATTAGTTGTTTGTGAGTATGCAATAGGGTGCAGCTATGAACAGGGCTCATATCAAGTGTAGTATTTCGGACTGTCATCGTGGAAGGAAACCAATTTAATATAGAAGCCATATATGGAGCCAGAAAGAGGGATGGTAGAGAATGAGGATACACCAGGCTAACATAGCGGCATTTTCCTCAACTCTCTCTCATCCCTTCATTCTCTTCAACACACGCACACAAAGAGACATCAGCAACAACAGCAAGAGGGGGTTGGTCCAACAATAAGTGTAGATTATAATAAACGAGATGTCTCTATTTAGGTTTCCAGATCTCCACTCCAACCCTTTCTTTCTAATCACAGCCCACTTAAGAAACATAGACGAAATGCTTATAGACGACAGCCACAATGCAGACTCACAAACACTAGTACGTGTCTTTCATGCATTCAAGACCATAATCTCTTTTAAAATACCAATTTAAAGACTTACCGATCTTTTTTTGACAGTGGGCGGCGTGCTACCCTCACTCTCATATGTTTGACTGCCACTATTATTTAGTGGCTGCTCATCCCCATGGCTCTCGTTTCCATCATTTATATTTACCCTCTTTCCACGCCTCGGCATGTTGTACCTGTCAAGGATTCGATAACTTTCTTAAAGATGCAAATTTAATTAATAACATGTTTATAATAACTATCATAAAATTTGTACTTTAGTAGGATTAACAAACCAACATAATTGTAAAAAAAATTAAAAAAATGAGATTTGTAACAGATTAAATTACAACGATAGTTTGGTTCAAATGACACTAAGCATAGTTTAATGTAAATAATACCAAGCAGTAGAAAATAGAAAGATAATTAAACCGGTGTATTAAATTCACAATGAACATATTCGAAATTACAGACATAATATTACAACAAGATTTAAAAAATAAAATTACAGACATATAATAAACCCAATTGAAAATCATGTAAACTACAATACGACATTTTCCAGTACATCGCCCTCTTCTCCATCCTTGCGGAGCCAAGTCCCGCAAATTCCAACATCGGTTGTGTTTACATCAAACACAGGAAACTCAGAAGCAATGTAACTGTTCATGACTTCACCGTCTTCATCGTCTGAAGTATCGCCCAGTTGGAATACATCTCTTGGTTGCATAGGGAGAGCCACATACGATTTTGGCAGGGTTGGATCTTCAATGTAGAACACTTGTTGCACTTGGGATGGAAACACAAATGGCTCATGGCTAATGTGTGTACCGATGTGAATCAATATTGAGAAGTTTACAACTGTGAAGCCAAGTTTATCTTTGCTGTTAGCAAAATTCCTATCATACTCAGCCCAATCCCCACGAAATAAGACAACACGGAAATGGCCAAAATAATTCAACTCAATGATATCCGTGAGCACTCCATAGTAGTCGAGATCTCCATCTACAGGCCTCATGTCCGATTTGGAAGCATAACTTCTAGTCTTAGACGTCACTACCATTCCACTATTTTGAGACTTCAAATTACATTCACGATCCTTAGTACGAAATCTAAAACCATTGAATATGTATCCTCCGTATCTTTTGACCATCTGATAGGGACCTTTGGCAAGTACTTGTATTTCAGATGACGCACCTTCAGGACCCAAAGAATGTACCTATTAATTTTGCGCAAATCGTATCAGCACCATAGAAAATGTATCTATAATAAAGATTAACTTGCATAACTGTAATTCACCTACATGAGATTCAAACCACTTATAAAATTTTTCATTCATCAACTTGTTTTGTTCACGTGGTGGTAGTCTTCTTGGTCTAGGCCTTCGTTTGATGTCCCTGACAAATTTGCTAAAAAACAAGCAATTGAAATTAGGAATAACAAAAGTATCAACAATATCGAACTCCGCGGTTTTCATTGTATTCGATTTAAATTCAAAAGCAACTTACTTTCGAAATGGTTCCACTGATGCATGGTGGTCTAGCACATATCGATGTGCCTGTTCCCACGCTAAGCTATCGAGCTCAAATGCATCAACTTTACCAACAGTAGTGCCAGCGGTATCAAAAAGATATTGAGCACCATCAAGGTTGGAAATGTCTGGATTTCTACGTGGTCTACTAGAAGATGTCTCCACACCAGACAAATACCTGGAAATAAAATGTGAGCACTCCTCTGATAGATATCCCTGGGCTATTGACCCTTCAGGATATGCTCTATTTTTCACATAACCCTTTAGCCGGTATAGGTACCTGAACATGTACAATTAATAAATTAGAGCGGATTAGGGGATTAAAAGAAATAAGCTTTTGAAAATTCAATTTCGTAAGATGAATGAATTCTTTTACCTCTCAATGGGGTACATCCACCGATAGTGAACAGGACCGCCGATTCTGACTTCACCAGCAAGGTGGATTATCAAGTGAATCATTATAGTGAAGAACGATGGAGGAAATATCATCTCCATTTTACTATGTGTCAATGCCGCCTGCTGCTCCAATTGGTCCAGATCTTCAACACGAAGCATTCTTGAGCAAATACCTTTATATATGCTACAAAGATCTTTCAGGACAGTAGTGACTTGCTCACACATTGAAGACCTTAGGGCCACAGGAAGGAGATCCTGCATTAGGATGTGGTAGTCGTGCGACTTTAGACCCTGAAGCCTCTTCTCTTTAAAGTTGACACATCTTGCCATGTTAGAAGAATAGCTATCAGGGACTTTAAGTTCCAGTAGTACTTTGCAAAACAATTCCAACTCCGATTTTGACATTGAATAGATTGCAGGAGGTAGGAGTACTTTTCCGTTCGGTAATTCTTCTGGATGCAACTCATGTCGGATACCCATTGACTTCAAATCAAGTCGGCTCTTGAGATTGTCCTTTATCTTCCGATCATCCCCCATAACTGTTCCTATACAATTTTCACCAATATTTTTTTCGATATGCATCACATCTAAATTATGTCGCAATAAGTTGAATTCCCAATACGACAACTTGAAGAAAATACTCTTCTTCTTCCATGCACCTAAACTCGTCATGTTTTGATCCTCATCTTCGCCATATAGATCGGTCTCCTCACCTTGCTCCGGCCTTGCCCTTTTCTTACCCTTTGTCCTGACTTCTGGTTCTTTTCCATATTTGAATTGATGACCATCTACCCGCCTCAAAATATCTGAACCAGAAGAAGACCCAGGAGCATGTTCCCACTCGTCGGTACCATCAAATGTCGCTGCCTCTGCCCGAAATATATGTGTGTCAGGCAACCATCTCCTATGACCCATATAGCAAAATTTTCTGCCATTGTACAACCACCTTGAACTAGTTTGGTCAGCACAACATGGACATGCATAACGTCCTTTAGTACTATATCCAGATAAATTTGCATATGCTGGAAAATCATTGATTGTCCAAGACAACACGGCCCGAAGAGAAAATGTTTCTTTAGCCACAGCATCATAGGTTGGAACACCCACCCACAACTTCTGAAGTTCATCTATTAACGGTTGTAGGTACACATCTATATCATTTCCAGGACCTTTCGGTCCAGGAACTATCATGGACAAAATAAATGAGGACTGCTTCATGCATTTCCAAGGCGGCAAATTGTATGGTATCAACACAACCGGCCATATGCTGTATGTACTACTCATTTGCCTGAAAGGGTTGAAACCATCACTAGCTAGTCCAAGTCTCACATTTCGAGGATCTTCTGCAAAATCAGGATATCTTTCATCAAATTTTTTCCAAGATTGAGAATCAGCAGGATGTCTAAGAATCCCATCATTAGTGCGACCTTCAGCATGCCATTTCATATCAGAAGAAGTTTTCGTAGACATAAACAACCTTTGTAGCCTAGGAATCAGAGGAAAGTAACGCAGTATTTTGGCAGGCTTCTTTTTCCTACTTCGCTTAGTAGATCCACTGGCTCCCTCGTCTTGATTTGGTCTTTCTTTCCATTTCGAAGAACCACACACTTCGCAATTCTCCAGACCTTCCTTACCACTCGTGAAAAGCATACAGTCATTTGGACATGCTGCTATCTTCTCATATCCTAGATCGAAAGAACTTAGGAATTTTTTGATTTTATAGGCCGAGTTTGGAATACAGATTTCAGGAAATGCTTCATTCAACAATTCAAGTAGCATAGTGAAGGACTTAGCAGACCACCCGTTTAAACATTTAATCTGAAATAGTCTGACAATGAATGAGAATTTGGAAAATTTGGTGCAATCGCGGTACAACGGAGTACTAGCATCTTCAAGTAACTTAGCGAAGGATTCTTGTTGCTTATTATTTTTAGGGGTGGGGCCAGACATTTCCTCGTCCACCCCACCACCAATCTGATTTGTTTCTGTTGACTCATTGTGAACTTGGGTTGTTGGGTTATTGGTGTGGAAATGAACATTATGATTCCCCATGGCATCTTGCAACAAAGCATGCATCTCATCGGAAATGCTTAAGTCTTCGTTCACTAAGGGCTCAGCTTCATTTTCTAATACAACCGGACGAATAGGAGCTGACGTATGATCCTCTCCATGACAAAACCACCTTGTGTACCCTTGAAGAAAACCGTTGACAACCAAGTGTGTATGTACTACGTCACATGTCCTCAGCATACAATTTGTACACCGGAGGCATGGACAAAGGATTAGGTTGGGATCACGGGAATGTCGTTTGGCAAAGATAATAAAATCTTTAATACCATCACGGTACTCCTTGGATAATCGTGGTTTACTAATCCAACTTCTATCCATTATAACAATAGCATACAATCTGAAATTAAAATTTGATATATTAAATAGTAATAACAGTAAAAGGCATTTTGTATATTAAATTTCACCTATTTGAAAACCATCCCTAGCTGCAAATAAATAAACGATATAATCTTTAACTGTAAAATAAAGAAATTGTGGTTCCAAAAAATGTACAAAAAAAAAAATACATCTTAACACAATCTACTCTATTCACATAACCCTAAACTACCTTTTGTGGAAATTATCACAACCACCTTAGTGGTATTTTATCGCACACCCTGTGTTCGAATGCCAAAAAAAATCGACTGTAGTCTCCCCTGTATTGGCTTTCCGTTCAAGGAGATGATGATGGTGAAGGGTATTTTGCTGATGAAGAGGTATCGGCCGAATAATGAGCGCGTCGTGCTGTAACTAAAGGGTATTCTGTTCATGGCTACTAATAATCACTTACTTATCTCATAATAATAATAATAATACTAATAATAATAATAATAATAATAATAATACTAAACAAAAGAAACTAATATGGCTACTAATAAGTTTTTCTAAAATAATTCTTCATCCCAACTAAATCATTGATGTTTGTAGCGCCAAAAGAAACCTGCACGAGGTTTGTTCAGCCCAAATCTTGTACAGATTTGGAGGATTTTGGTAAAAAACATGCCAAGATGCCAATCAGATGCATGAAATCAGCTTCATTAACAGTAAAAGAAAAATGATAATGTCCAGTATGTAAGCATATATTTTTCAGAGTGAACAAATTGTTGTACATATCCGGAGGATTTTGGCATACAGCTATAGCATCCTCAGTTAACAGTGAACCCATTTTGGTCAAAAAAAACATGCCAAGATGACAATCAGATGCATGGGATAAGCTTCATTAATAGTAAAAGAAAAATCAGATGCTAGCAGCATACTTAGTTTGGAAGTGAACCCATTTTGTTAAAAAATCATGCCAAAGATAGCAATCAGCTTCATTAACAGTATCTGAAAAAATGAAAATTTCCATTATCTGAGCTTATATGTTGCTCTACTAATTCACTGTGCCCAACTAAATCTAAAACCCAATTGTTGTGCATATCCGGCCGGATGATTTTGACATACGTACCTATACCATCCTCAGTTCACAGTGAATCCATTTTGGTTGGCAAAAAACATGCATGCCAAGATGACAATCAGATGCATGAAAATAAGCTTCACTAACAGTAAAAGAAGATGAGGATGCTAGCAGCATACTTAGTTTGGAAGTGAACCCATTTTTGGTTAAAAAATCATGCCTAAGATGGCAATCAGGTTATCTAACAGTATCTGGAAATGAAAATACCCATTATCTGAGCGTATATGTTGCTCTACTAATTCTTTAGCCCAACTAAATCTAAAACCCAATTGTTGTGCATATCCGGCCGGAGTATTTTGGCATACGTACCTGTAGCATCCTCAGTTCACAGTGAACCCATTTTGGTCAAAAAACATGCATGCCAAGAAGACATTCAGAAGCATGAAATCAGCTTCATTAACAGTGAAAGAAAATGGGGATGCTAGCAGCATACTTAGTTTGGAAGTGAACCCATTTTTGGTTAAAAAATCATGCCTAAGATGGCAATCAGGTTATCTAACATTATCTGAAAATGAAAATATCCATTATCTGAGCGTATATGTTGCTCTACTAATTCTTTAGCCCAACTAAATCTAAAACCCAATTGTTGTGCATATCCGGCCGGAGTATTTTGGCATACGTACCTATAGCATCCTCAGTTCACAGTGAACCCATTTTGGTCAAAAAACATGCATGCCAAGAAGAGAATCAGATGCATGAAATCAGCTTCATTAACAGTGAAAGAAAATGGGGATGCTAGCAGCATACTTAGTTTGGAAGTGAACCCATTTTTGGTTAAAAAATCATGCCAAAGATGGCAATCAGGTTACTTTAACAGTATCTTAAAATGAAAATTTCCATTATCTGAGCTTATATGTTGCTCTACTACTTCTTTAGCCCAACTAAATCTAAAATCCAATTGTTGTGCATATCCGGCCGGAGGATTTTGGTATACGTACCTATAGCATCCTCAGTTAACAGTGAACCCATTTTGGTCAAAAAAATATGCATGCCAAGAAGACAATCAGATGCATGAAATCAGCTTCATTAACAGTGAAAGAAAATGGGTATGCTAGCAGCATACTTAGTTTGGAAGTGAACCCATTTTTTGTTAAAAAATCATGCCAAAGATGGCAATCAGCTTCATTAACAGTATCTGAAAAATTGAAAATTTCCATTATCTGAGCTTATATGTTGCTCTACTAATTCACTGTGCCCAACTAAATCTAAAACCCAATTGTTGTGCATATCCGGCCGGAGGATTTTGGCATACGTACCTATAGCATCCTCAGTTCACAGTGAACCCATTTTGGTCAAAAAAAACATACCAATATGACAATCAGATGCATGAAATAAGCTTCATTAACAGTAAAAGAAGATGAAAATTTCCAGTATCTAAGCATATATTTTTCTATTCATTCTTCATCCCAACTAAACCATTCATGTTAAGGAAATCAAGAAGCATAATCTGAAAAAACATGCTTTTTTTGAAAAATAAAGGAAATCAAGAGATGATACCGAAGAGAGAGAGAGAGAGCGCGGGGCGACGAGCGCGGGGGCGTAGGAGAGAGAGAGAGAGCGAGGCGATCGCCGATTCACCTCCAAATAGAGAGAGGGAAGAGGGAAATCGAAAATGACGAAGGAAAAAAGGGACGATTTCGAAAGGTCGAAGGCCGTCGAAGAGGACGAAGCGGCAGAGGCAAACGCGCGGGAAGTAGAGCGAGGAAGGAGGAAAATGAAGCGCCCTTTTTTTTGGGGGGGGGGTCTGGGATAATGGCAAGCGAAGGATTAGGGTTCGCGGGTTTTATCGCCGCTTATTCACCGGCATTTCAATTAGTCACGCCGGTGAATGTGTCCGTATATTCACCGGCATTTTAATAATAAATGCCGGTGAATAATAGGATTCACCGGCATTTCTAAATAAAACGCCGGTGAATACGAAGATTGACCGGTGTTTTAAATCGACCGCCAGTGTATAACCATCCCATCTGGCGCCCATTCCTATTCGCTCCCTACCCCGGCGCTACTAGTAAAACGCCGGGGAATATTCGCTGCTATAACAAGTGCCTTTTGTAGTGCTTGCTGTCCTCTGGAGTCACCTGCACTTCAAATACTGTCTCCACCTGACGTATCCAGTCGTCAACAGCTGTGGGGTCGGCCTGTCCTTCGAAGACTGGCGGTTTTATCCTCTTGAATGATTCCACCATCTTCACTGGATCTGCATTCATAGCAACTCCTAGTGCTCCTTGTAGCGGCACTTGGTTCCTGCTAGCCTCCACAAATGCTCCAATCATCTGGTATACCTGAGCAAATTCTTCCCTCACATTGAGGCCAGTACCATTGGCTCTACTGCCTTCGGCTTCAGTTTGGTCGCTCCGGTTGCTTCTGGTCCTTCCTGCCATCTGAAAGCTAATACTGACATCATTACATAGCAATAGTAATGCAAAACCCATAACACACTAGCATTGGTCAGAAAACATACTAGTTTCATTCATTCAAAAAGGATTACAATGATATTGACATAAATACAATCATGTCATCATCCAATGGGTTCATACTACACCCATAAAAAATATAGCAAGTCAGCCTAGCTATTCAAAAAGATTGTCATCTTATACACATCAAAAAGATCCCACAACATTAAGAGAGATCACTACTTTCCCGCCCCTGGCGAGTCGCTAGCCTCAGTGCTATCCCCGGTGGTCATCCTGTCCAGCAGATCTTGCATATCGCAGACCAGAGACCTCAACGCCAGATATCGGCTCTACAACTGTCCCAACCTCTCCTCATACCGATGCTTCAAGAGTATCACCATTGTCTTCCACTTCCACTTGGCCCTTTCCAGCTTGGCCACCCTTCTCTCGATGGCTATCAAGGCCTGCGCGAGATTCTCAAAGCAATCCTCCACCTACTCGTGGCACCATTTATAGGCAGCCAGCTCTTGGCATAACATAGTGATAGCTTGCTCTACGGCTGTGGGCTGTGGAGGTGGAGGTGGAAGTGGGGGTGCATGAACATTTCCATCCGTCCAACCGTTCGAGTGTCCATTATCCATGCCCGGCTCTGCAAGAGAAAATAAGGGAATTAGTCCAGATAGAGAAAAATTATAAAGCATAAGTTGTAAAAGCAATATTATGAATTATAGTCATCAACTATCTGACTAAACCCGACTCTCGCAACGCATCCAAGTCTCATTTTCCTGCTGTGTTGGACTAATATTTAAAGTCTGCTCTGATACCAACTTTTCTGTAGTGCCCCAGATCCCCACATTAGGAATCTGAGCCCCTACTCCAGGAATCGAACTTTAAAATAGCCACAATCACAGAAAAGTACAGGAAAATTAAAACTTTTATTCCATAAAATGTTACATTTAAAAGTGTTACAATGTCCAAATAAAAGTTACAAGATTTATAAATAATATAATAACACTTGAATATGTCCCTTCGATGCTTGGACCAACTTGAACTTTGCTGTACCTGTGCATCGGCTACAGATACCTACAAGGTAGGGAACATCAGTACTTCGACTGACGCAATGCTGATAACAACAGTGATCACCAAGGTAACAATCACCACCATAATTTTATGCAAAAGAGAAAATTGATGTGCAAACTAGGGGTTAATGGATTCGGGTTATAGTGTTGTTGTATGCCATGATCCTACATCTAGTTAAATCAATCACATGCCTACTTTTAAAGCAAGCAAGACTTTGGAAACACATGCATTCCATACTACATACGGCCCCAAATCTATCCGTCTTTCTCCACATTTCAGGGATTCAAACCCTCGCCACACATCCTACTCTTGTACTTAACCTATTGCCAATTGATTTTCGTGTCTAAGGAGGTTGCAGTCATCCGGTCTAGTCCCGTATTGCAGTCCCTAAAAGTGGTGGTCGTGTTTTCCATTTAGTACCCACGCATGGACCTCACTCAAAAAGCCGTGAAAACCTTCCAGTACAAAACGATGTATCCAATGACGTCAATAATTCACATATAATCAAAACCCACGCGCATAGGAACATGACGGCCTTGAGGATAAAATCTCCCTATCCGACAGGAGCTCCTCTCCCGTTCCTTACCCGATTCTTTGGGAATTAACAGATCGAGATACGAGACCCGCGAACTCAGCAACTGAGAACCAAATTCGTATCCCTACGTTAGAAAAAGTACAACACCCGACTATGGTCTACTAGTACTACTGCAATATACATACCCCTAATACACCACTCTAATCAAAGACTCACTCTAACCATTCAGGTGACAGATTGCTTCCAAAACTCTGCCCATCGACCACTGGTTCCGGTGACGCAAATCCCGCTCGCCACCTCCTCTAGCTTGGAATCGTCCCTCACCATGGCCCGCGTTCATCCTAACCGGCATGAATACAACTCGACTACACCAACTCGGATGTCCAATGCCTCTGTGGAAGTTCTTATCTAGGGTCGATAGACGTAGGGTAACACCCTACCCTAGTGACTAACTCGAGTCACAACAATCCTCTACAGGAGTCAACACCAACAAGACCACCAAATAGACATCATTCATCCCCAAACATTAAGTTATCAACTCTTAGGTACACAAGGGGAAGAGTTCTCTAAACACTTAGTCAAAAACCATGACTAAACAAACTAATGGTGTTTCTGCCTGAAACTTAAAAAGATCATAACTCCCGCAATACAACTCAGATTTGGGTGTTTAAGCCCAATATTAAAAGGTCAAGACCTAGGCTATAACTCTCTAGTTGATCATCACCTCAGATTCAGTCATCTAAATCCTCAAAATAGCCTCACAAGCCTCATCCTATGTACTTCCTGTACACTGGCTGCACCTTACCGATAGCATTAAACTCTACCTGCTCATCGGAATGATAACAATCCTGGTTCTGTGTAAATGTGTGAATGTCCGCTTCAACTTTCTAGTTGATCACCAATCCCAAATGTTTCATTTGATCACCCTAAAACTGACATTTCTCTCAGGTATACAGAACCACACATAAGGCTTTACTCAAACAGAGCCTTCAACTAAGAATTTGGTTTCTGTCCCAACTTGCAAAATCATATTTATTAATCTACTCACATTAATTTCTTCAAATAGGGATTTTTTGAAATCTCTAGATGTCTACTAAAATTGCCTAGTAGAACACTTCCTCAATTTATGATCTTAGAGAGCCACAAAAGTACCATCTTATCAAAGTGTCAATACTGACTGAGTTATACACAGTACATGCTAAAATATTCACCATAAATCACATGCTTATAAAATGGTCACCAAATTTGTATTACAAAAACTAGACATCATTATGAGTAACATGCAAAAAGTTTCACATCCAAATTTCAAGTGATCAATGAGTTCTACCTGTTATAAACATGCATAATAATTCTGCTGTTTTTCAATTACTGTCTTGGCTACCTTTGATTGATTAATTTTGATCATGCATCAAATTTCATCCAATTAATTTCAAGATTTTTCAATAGTGTCTAGATGCATCCAAGTTAACATGGTAAGAATTTCAGAACTATATCATGTGTAAATTAATTCTAAGAATTCCCACAAGGTCAGTTATCACAATAGACAGACCCATTCTCTATCTTACGACTCAGTCCTCAAAATGGATTTTATTAAAATATCAAAAATCATCACAAAATTCCAAAATAAATCATGCATCTTCTAGACATATATGAGATCATCCTGTATAAATTTCATTGTCAAATTTCAAGTATTGTGTTCTCTGAAAATTCAGAACTAAGGCATGCAGATCTTGTTTTCTGTTTCTAGTTCAGATTTCTAACAATCTACTCTTAAACAACTATTCTCATACTACTACTACTGATGCATGCAAGAAATTAAACAAGAATGAATAAGAGAAAGTTCAGAGAACTCCTCACCCTTAGTTGTCTTGAGAAGATGGGGTGTGTCTTGAGCTTCCTTCTCCAAAATACTACTCCAAAGCTTGAGAATCACTCATTCTTTTTGCTCCTTTCACTCTTTCCCTTTCTTTCTTTTTTTTTCTCTTCTAAAATTTCTAGTGCTCAGGAGGTGATAGGGGGTTTTTATCAAGAGGGGAGTGAGGAAAAGAGGGGGGGTAGGCCGACCCAAAATAAGGGAGGGGGTAGGGTGAGGTGGCTAGGTGGTTTTCCCCAAAACCATGGTTCTAGCTCCTTATTTTTGAGATGGTGCTTGGGCTGAAATTTTTTTGTCTTGATCAAGCTCTAAATAAGAGATGAGAGGTTAGATTTGATTGCATGCAAAGAACATCCATTGTGGCATCATACAATTGCATATTTTCATAGACACCGCACTCAAAACTAATGTATGTACTAGTATCGGTCCGTCTCATTCTCGCGCATTATCAAGAACGTAACCACCCACACGAACCGCCCTACAAACATAAACGTACTCATCATTCATACGTGCATAATCAAACACCCACTACAATATATACATACATACGGACAATATATATATATATATACACACACACACAAGCATTATATTATCCGGGGTATTACAGCTGTCTTGATTTGGTTCAATGTTTTAGACCCTGTTAAGGTCAGTAAAATAAATTATTTTGTGAGTATGATTCGTAGGCCTTGATGTCTATTCTTAGAACTTTTGATGAATCTCAGTTTCGATTTTTGATGCGTCAGTTATCACTGTTTTACTTCAGCTATGCTGTAATTTTCAGATTCTGATTTATGAGATTACTGCATGTTATATTATTTTAAAACTGATGTTAAAAGTAAAATTTGGATTTAATATTTTTCGGGTATGTTTGAACATGATTGGGATCAACCCCTAATTTTTGTCGAATTGTTTAATGAATTTTATAATTTAATTTATGCTTGCGAAACAAATCAATATATTTCCAAATTGCATGCTGTTCAGTGAAGCACTCTATTTGCAATCGGATTCCAGTCACTGTTGATTAAAACTTTGTGAACATGAAATATAGCCTGGTATGTCTATTTTACAACCCATTTGAAGGATTTGGATTTCAAGTTATATTTTGTGAATTATCACTGTTTTAGTACTGTTGTGTCTAAAATTTCAGATTCATAAACTTGCTGTATCGTTCTGTCTTTCAAATCAAATTGACTATACTATCTATAATGGAGTTTTATGAAATTTTATATGCTGATACCAGACATGCTAGGGAGCCTTCTAGATTTTTTCTAGATTTAATTAATGTGTTTTTATGTCATTTTTCATGCTTATAAATAAAACTTTGCATTTCTGGCTGAACTTGAATTCTGTGTAAAATATTGTTTTTAACCTTGTTTCTGTACTTGTTATGTGACTTGTTATATGCGCTGGATTCGGCTGAGAGTCTAGTTTCTATATTTTCTAACGGATCTAGATTTGTATTCCTGTGGCAGTGGGAATCTCAAATTTGGTGCAGTAGTGTCTTACTGTTCAGAATTGAAAGTGTCGTTGTCCTAGTCTGTTATGTGTTGTTTGTCATCCATGCATATTTCTGTCCAACCTGAACCTGTCACTTGTTCTTGCTATGCTTTTCTTTCCCTGTTTGTGCACGTATATGTCTGCTTTAATAATAATAATAAATAACAAGCCGAGGTTAAGGGAAAGACCGTAGTAGTGGACAATATAGGTAAGTGTACTCAGAAGGAGGCCGTATTTCCTATTACTTGATGCCATGATTTCGTGATTATATGATTCATGTCTGTTATTACTACCTGATTATATGATGCCGTGATTCGTGATTACATGATTCATGCATGTTACTTAACTACCTGATTATATGATGCCATGATTCGTGATTACATTATTCATGCCTATCTATATGATTATATGATGCCATGATTTCATGACTACATAATTCATGCCCGTTCTTGATTACATGTTGCCATGATTTCACGATTACGTGATTCGTGCCTGTTGCCTGTTGCATGACGCCTGAGTACACGGCCCTATAGAAATCCACCACTAGATCTAAATGTGACTTGCATGTATGTAACAACCACGTGGTAAAGTTTGGGACGCATGAAGTGCTACCTAGATAGGATTAAATATAAGACTTGAGAATAACATGATCACTTGCACGTCCTGTTACCTGTACATGCTACCTGATACTTGTTACATGTTTACCTGCTTGCATGCTACTTGACACCTGTTACATGATACATGCACCCTGTTACCTCACCATGTTACTTCTGTTTTTTACTAAGAGTTAGTTGCTCTATTTTTCTGTTACATTCCTTCCATACTTATTTCAGTACTTGCTTCTTGTTTCTACTCTGTATTTCTTTATCTATTCCGTACTTATTGCTTGCACTACATGCGGCCCGTAACTTGCACTGACGGACATTTTGTTTCTTATTCTCTTTTCCTGCAAATTGTCAATTTGCAGACTTTGGTGACTAGTTGCCCGAAGGAGTAAGTGACCAAGTATTATAGGTTTGGCTAGAGTTCCTGCTTGAGTTTATGTCCTATTTTAAATAAATTGTATTTGTAGCTACTTGGATCTTGTATTGGGCACTTTGTCCCAGAACATATAACTTGTTGTTTCCAGATCTGGTTTATTTGAGATTAAGTATTCTTGTTTTCAAGTAATTCTGTTGGTTATATAAATATATTTATGCATGCGTGGTTGATTATTTCCTGTCCATTCTTGTTTATTCCTGTGTATTGTTATAAAAATCCTTACAGCTCATGAATGGTGAAAACCATTCGCTAGACTTTTGTTGCTTATCCATATTCCGTATTCCTTTTTGGGAATCAAGGCGTGACAACCACCCTCCGCACAAACTCCACCTTCAGCTGATATTCGAACGTCGCAGTCTTACTTCGAAGATTCTAGTGGTGGCAAACTAGATAATGCTTTCGGAATGCTAGGTTTGGAACACTTGCACAAGATTTTTCTTTCTCACAAAGTTTGTAGAGGTTGTGCTAAACACCCCTCATTCCCTTCATCACCTTACGCCGATCTTCCCAAACTGATAGAACTTCACCTTAAGCTGTGTACCTGCAACCTCATGCTTTTAGAGTTCACAAGGATATCAGGTTCCGTTTAACAAAGGAATATGCATGAACTTCTCTAATGAGAACCCATTTCCATTTAGCATGTTCAACTCAACTGTTTCCTCACCCACTACATCACAAATCTTATTAGTCCCCGTTCTCACATAATGCCATGTCGTAAAATATCTCCCTCTGGGAGAAAATGTGAGAAGAAATACCCAAATCAAGAAACCAGTCAGAATCCATATTTAAAGAACTTGAAACAAAAAGACAGTCTAAGTTATCACCTGATTTGGTGGCGCTGACTATGTTGACACCATTCTGATTCAACCGACTTGCGACAATCTCTTTTGTAATGCCTAATCCCTCTGTAATGGTGGCAATGAAACATATCCTTATGCGAACTTTCCCTTCTAAATGAAGTACCATCCACTGCCAAGTAAACTCACAGAAGTAGACGCCAATCTCTGACTCTCCTTCCTAAGTTCATCCTCCTCCAAGCCCTCGATCACACTTGCTATCGAAAACGTATCTTGGGTAAATTTTTCGTCGAGCATGGTAGTTATTAAATGCTTGTAAGGATCTGGTAGTGAATATGTCAAGTTGTAAGCTTTAAGATCATCTGCGTTCATCGCCCTCAATTCAGTTAACTCCATATTGAATCTTACAATATGATCTTGAAGAGCGGTACCTTCCTTCATTGAGTAACTGAATAGTTTTCTCTTCCAGTACATACAATCTTGTGACGACAATTCCGAGTAGTCAGTCATGAGTCTCGCCCACAGACTTGACATGCTTCTCCTGCACCTAACATCACTCGCTAATAACATCCAGATTATACCCAAGACTTCTTAACATATCTCCTCCCAATTCCCATGCTTCATGTTAGATGACCTCCCTTTATCTTCTTCTAAAGCAAGATGCATGCCTTGTTGAACCAATGTGTCGTACACGTCCTCCTTCCAGAGATTACAGTTTATCTTACTATTGAACTGCTTGATCTTCGTGAAACCCAGATCTGTCACATTCTCCAAGAAACTCGAACAACCCCTTTCTGCAACTTGGCTCTGATACAATTTGTTAGGATTTCGTGCTGAGTTTCGCGACAACTGATCTAATGAATAAATCAACTAGCAATAGTAGATAAAACCAAACACACAAAAGCGCACAATTTTGTCACGATTTGGGCAAACCCTAATCCGGGGGAGAAATAATCGAGATATTATTCAATTAGAGAAGATACAAGAGTTACAATCACTCTCACCAAGAACCTATCTATCTCTCAAGCCTCACTAGAAGATAATCTGCTGTTTACACTGAAAATTCTCAATGAAGTATTTTTTCTCTTACCTCTCATAGGAGGTCGTCACAATGATATATAAAGATATAGAGAAACCTTAGGTTGTAGTCTTGATACAATAACCTTCTGATATACCCTGAAGAGAAAGTCAAACGATATGAGTCATACGATCTAACTTTGAGAAGAAGTTGGGCTTCAATCAAATCACCTAGACCCAGGATCAAACTACAACTACTTCAACTTGCGATCGACTGCTCTAAAAGGCAATCGACTGCAATGGATCTGACTCAAGTCAAAGAGCATCCAACAGTCGACTGTTCCTACTGCTGCTGCTCCTTCTCCCTCCAACGACGATTCGGTCATCTTCTCGCTTCACTGTCTTCTCTTCACATTGAACCCAGTATACATGACATAAACCCAACACCTCTTTTGAAATGCTAATACAAAGAAAAATATATATGGATTTCAAATGAAAAATGATGAAAAAAAATCAATTAGAGGATATTGAGAATGAACTTTTGTTGTTACGAGTGTTGTTTCTTTACCCAATCTCAAAGTCTTCAACGTTTCTCTATTTATAGAAGAGAAACATTAACAGATTTATATGTGCTTACGAATGTGTGCGGTAACCATGCACATTGGAGGACTGAAGGTGGCAGACTGACTTCTAACATCTTCATTAATTTATCTTTAGACTAAAACCAAATTTGGATTTCTCACTTTAAAGTGGAAAATCCGATAGTTCCATTAACAAAAAGAGAATCAATCTTTTTTTAGTAACAAATTTTGTTTTTCTTACAAGAAGATAATTGATAAAAATAACTTGAAAAAACGTTAATCAATTTTTCAATAAATATTTTGGTAAAAGAAACATATTTATCAAAAAAATAACAGACGATCTAGGGCCAGACATTACAATAGATGCTAAAATAAACAAAAACAAAAGAACAAAAGAACATATAACTAACCAATCCTATAAAAGTTACTGTACAAGATTATTGGATAGGATCAGGATGGGGCTAAAGAGAGGACATACAATTACACAAAGAAAGAAACAAAATTCAAAATAAGGCCCAACTTCTCACATTTTAATAGTTAACTGTAAGAGCCCAAGAAAGGCAATAAAAGATGAAGGCCCAAAGAATGAAAATCCTGATTAATTGAACAACCAACCTTTGAATGAACAGATACCTCAGTTCATATCAGCTCTGATAATTGCATATATGTTTCCCAAACTCAACAAGAAACGGGAATACACAAGTTCAAATTAGATAGAATTGCTGTAGAGTGTGCAAATGCATGTGCCCACGTGTTTATACATGGTCATGACAAGCGGACGCAAACGTTCACACATATGTACATATTCAAATCAACATTTGAATCATTTCATAGGGTTTACAGGAGTTACAAATAAATTTCCATCATTTGCTTAAAATTAGTACATGCTGCAGCAAATTGAAGAAACTATTCAAAGGAAAATTAGCGAGAACAATTTGTCATGTTTTATAGGATTATTCTACACGGGTAAATCATATAGAACTAACTAGTTGATAATTAAGTAGAAACCATCACAATGACATGGATCATCAACCTCTTTTGCCTATTGGATGGCCGACCCTAGGTACTCCAATTTTCATTATTGTAGAAGCTTGATTCAAAGAAACTTGCCATCAAATCCGAATCTGCACAGTTGGGACTATTTTCTGAAGAATTCTTCTCCGACTCTACTCCAACTGCATAGCTTGTACCAACGGGCCAATTCTGGACCCGATTGTTCACGGTGGAGGTATCGGCCGCGAAGCTAAGCAAACATTGATCCGGAGGGGAACATGCATCGAGACTTGCAGTGCACGAATGCAGACCGATGTAAGTCACTTGATATTTGGTAGGGTCTGCCTCTGTTTGTTGCACCTGTTTCAGTGCTTGGCAACCTTGATCTTTCCTTAGGCTGCACTTGAAATAACACCTGTATTTCATACATAATATGATCAGAAAATCTATAACTTAAATTCATTAAACAATTGAGTTTATAAAGTTTACATTTTATGTGGTTTTCCAAAAAAATCCTGCATTCCTTGTATACAGGATTTCTGTTTAAAGAAAGAAATCACGGGCTAGCTGGGCTCTCGATCTCATTCAAAAAAACTCCCCAGTGGTTGCAATGGATGAACATGTATAAGTGTGGGTGCAAATCAGGAGGATGTTACTGGGATATGCTATGGTAGTTTGTGTAAATCACTATAGTGGGGTGAATAGGGTGATTGTGCGGAAATTAAAAACTCAAATAAGATGTGAAAGGAGATAGAGTTAGAGAAAGCAAACAGAGCAAGTATGCAAGACACAACGATATAACGTGGTTCGACCCCCAAGTCTACGTTCACACCAAATACTTGTAACAATTCACCGCCACAAGCATTGCACTATAATTTAAATCCTTGTACAGTGATTCTCAAAATTTAGACCGAGAGACATATTACACCCGCAGGAATTCTACAAACAAGTCCTGCAGAACTCACCGAAGTGGAAGAAAAGAAAAACCCTCAAGATCTATATCCATCTTGACTGGAGAAAACAATAAAAGCTCTCACACTCGGATCGTTGATTAAATGATTAGTTTAGAAGAATTAGAATTACAAGAGATAAAGAATACTCAGTGAATTCGCCTCTATTTATAGAGCGAGGAAGTGTATCTTTCCAAAAATGAAAGTCAAAACTATACGAGTACGGTCGACTGCTTTGTTGAGCAATCGACTGTTCATCTTTTAACTCGAAAGTCAAGCGATGACCGGTCGACTGACTCATCTTTTCCACTATGATGAGCGGTCCACCATTGAGATGGTCGACTGTTGAGACGGTCGACCGACATATTGTATAGTCGACCGCTATCGTTCAGATTTAATATTTATATGGCGAATCCACTTTATATTCTTTTCAAATACTAATCAATCAATCAGCGACCTTTTACTTAGTATTTTCTCACAAAAACATAAATAAGTAAATGATTATTGCTGGTTTTCTTAAGGGATTTGAGCACATGTTTCTTGAGTTGATTTATATTTCTCTTTTGCGTGATTACAAATATTCTTGAATCTTTATTTTGATTTACTTCTTCTTTAAATCCTGTAAGTCTGAACTGAAAATATTAGTTGTAGTGATACATTTTGTGCACACCAAACTTAGGGTCAACAATCTCCCATTTTTAGTGTGAACAAAACATACCTTTAGAATTTAAATTTAAACGAATTCAAATGCTCCCCCTAAATCCAATACCCCCCTAAATTCTTACACATTAAGAATTAATAAGTGCGTTGTTCATGATGTATTGTATATGCAAAAATCAAAACTTGTTTGCAAGCATGAATTCATAAGTTTGAAAAAAATAGTTGATTTTGAAGATGCATGCTATCATTTCAACAGAACCACAAATAGTATTACCTATAATATAATTTCACAATTACAAAATAGAGAATATAATAGCAGAGATATATGAATTAAAAATCTAAGCTTAAGTATTTTCTCCCTCTATTTGGAACATACCAAAAGGGTAACAGAACAGAAGACGGTCGACCGACCAAAAACAGGGCAAACACCTGTAACCTGAATGTGATCAGGTTGTCTTTTTCTAGTTTTCTCATCGTCTTTGGTATTCCAACGAAGAGTATCTAGAGTAGCATCGAGTATCCTGTTATGTTCGAGTGCTTCCTTACAACCTTCCACTACCTCATCAAATTTTCTTTTGCATTCATTTAGATCGTCGATCGTTAGTGAGTTTAGCAATATGAGCAGATTTCTCATGAATTCCCTTTAGGTTTTCATTATGTATTGGCAGAGAATTTTGAATCTGTTGTTTCAAACACATTTTCTTCTATCAACACATCATGTTCGTTCCTAAATGACTCAAAATTTTCAATAATCAAGAAATTTTTATTTTCCAACCTTTGGTTTTTAGCAATGCAAGAGTCATGTGATTCATTAGATATTGCTTATATTGTCTCAACTCACAACTTAATTTTTTTGCATAATCTCTTAAGCCATTGCACATGTCAACTAGATCATCATAAGTGGGTTCTTCGATTACCTCTTGTTGGGGTGATGATTGCAGCTCACAATCCCCAAAAACCATCAATCCAAAGTCTTTGTGTTCTTGCTCTTCAATGCTGGAGTCTGAATCTGGACATGTTGCCTTTAGTGCTTTTTTTTACGTTCTGAATTGGAGTGATAAGCTTGGTCTCTATTTTGGGAGAGAGCACGGTTTGCGTAAATGTGTTCGGGATTCTTGCATTTGTAGCATATGTCTTCTTTTTCTTCTCTTCCTTGAGATCAGCCAAATTTTCGTTTGATGTACTTCTTGAATCTTTTTGTCAACAACGCAATTTCTTTGTCAGATTCTTCATGATCTGACTTTGAACATAAGGTTTCTACTTTCAAGTTAATTGTCTTTTCTTCAGTTTTGGGAATAATCCTAATATTTTCCCGGTACCTATTGGTTTCGGCCATCTCCATTTCATACGTCTTCAATTTTTCTTGAAATGTGTAGTAGTCGAAACATTTCTCTTCAAGCGTTTCTCTCATTGCAGCAGCTTTTATGTCTCATTCAAGTGTGAGACAACTTATGAGTTTTCTGACTTTTCGATCATCATCTAACCCTTTTCCTAAGCTCTCAAGCTCATGTGCAATGATATCAAAACGGGCAAGCATCTGGTCTACATTCTCTCCTGGAAACATGCGAAAAATATCAAACTTATAGAAACATAAAGTAACTTTTGTCTTTATCACAAATGTGGTTCCTTCATGACATTTCAACATGTTGTTACAGATTTCATATGTCGTTTTGTAATTTTGCCCACATCGCATTAGTTCTTCGTTGTTTAGTCATGCATACAACGCTGTCATAGCTTTGGAGTTAGCAGTCTATAGAGCAAGTTCCGCTTTTGTGAATGTTTTATTTCCATCGCTGATAGGAATATCAATCTTGTTCACACAAATATTCCACACTTCTTCTACAAGAATCTGCAAGAAATGAGACATACGAACTTTCCAAGCATCATAGCATTTTTTATCAAAATAAGTTGAACGTGTTTCTCAAAATCTTTAAAGGTGCCGAGTTTTCCATTGGAGATAAACGACTCTGATGTGTACAAGATTTTGGGAGGAGGGATTTCGGCCATTGGACCTTTTGCTTACTTTTAAGCTATTAATGAGCACATCGATCTGATACCACTGTAAATCACCCTAGCAGAGTGAATATGGTGATTGTGCAGAATTTAAAAACTTAAATAAAATACGTAAAGTAAGGAGATAGAGTTAGAGAAAGCAAACAGAGCAAACACGCAAAACACAACGATATAACGTGGTTCAACCCCCAAGTCTACGTCTACATCACCTACTTGTAGCAATTTTCCGCCACAAGCGTTCCACTATACTTTAAATCCTTGTACAGTGATTCTCGAAATTCAGACCGAGAGACCTATTCCACCGGCAAGACTTCTACAAACAAGTCCCGTAAAACTCACCGAAGTGGAAGAAAAGAAAAACTCTCAAAATCTATATTGATCTTGACTGAAGAAAACAATAAAGGTTCTCACACTCGAATCGTTGATTGAATGATTAGTTCAGAAGAATTATAATTGCAAGGGATAAAGAATACTCAGTGAATTCTCCTTTATTTATAGAGCGAGGAAATGTATCTTTCCAAAAATGAAAAGATATCTCTAAAATAGTCAAAACTGTACGGGTACGGTCGACCGCTTTGTTGAGCAGTCGACCGTTCATCTATCAACGATGACTAGTCAACTGACTCATCTTTTCCACTATGATGATCGACATATTGTACGGTCGACCGCTATCGTGCGAATTCAACATTTATTTGGCAAATTCACTTTATATTCTTTCCAAATACTAATCAATCAATCAATCAATTAACGACTCTTTAAATAATATTTTATCAAAAAAACATAAATAAGTAATTGATTATTGCTGGATTTCTTGAGGGATTTGAGCACATGTTTCTTGAATTGATTTTTGCAATATTCTTTGATATATTTCTCTTTTGTGTGATTGCAAATCTTCTTGAATCTTTATTTTGATTTACTTCTTCTTTAAATCCTGTAGTGATACATTTTGTGCACACCAAACTTAGGGTCAATAATCTCCCCTTTTTAGTGTGAACAAAACATACCTTTAGAATTTAAATTTAAACGAATTCAAATGCTCCCCCTAAATCCAATACCCCCCTAAATTCTTACTCATTAAGAATTAATAAGTGTGTTGTTCATGATGTATCGTATATGAAAAAATCAAAACTTGTTTGCAAGCATGCATTCATAAGTTTGAAAAAAATAGTTAATTTTGAAGATGCATGCTATCGTTTCAACAGAACCACAAATAGTATTACATATAATATATTTTCATAATTACAAAATAGAGAATATAATAGCAGAGATAGATGAATTAAAAATCTAAGCTTACGTATTTTTCCCCCCCTTTTGGAACATACCAAAAGGGTAACAGAATAGAAGACGGTTGACCGACCAAAAACAGGGCAAACACCTGTAACCTGAATGTGATCAGGTTGTCCATGTAAAAGACTTCGCTTAAGTTAAAAACGACATGCATACAAAGAAAAGCTGGTATACGGTAGTATAATTAGAGCAAACCCATTACCCGACTGAGATCATATATCAACCATGACATGAGATTTAACATGATTGCAACTGCATGGATGGAAATGCAAATGAAACTACGTTGGATGTATATTCCACCCTTCAAAAGAACACTACATTAGCCTTCAAATGAAACTACATTGACCTGAACTACATTTTCTTGGACCATAAATGCTACACTGTCATCAAGAAACTATTCCTTATCGTCATTGCCATCATCATCTTCTTCATCATCTTCACCACTCTCGTCATTCACCTCTTCATCGGAAGGAGGGGGAAGAAGATCCTCTTTGTCTTGCATGAATTCAATGATGTTGACATAGTAGTTATATACTTACATTTGATGAGTAGCGAATTGAGCACGGGTCAAAAACATAGATGAAGTGGATAGGAGAGTAGCATTCTTTCAACGAGAAGATGATAAAAAGGGTACTTGTTGTGGTTGTTGGTCTTATTCAGCTTGGCGATCAAGTTGGGCTTGGCGACGACGAGCCTGTTGACCAAATGGGATGTCAATACCCATTTGTTGAGGAAGAATTGGCAATGGGGCTTTGCTAAGAAGGTAATTGCCAATGATAATACGAGAATCAATAGCCAAGTTATAGATAAGAGAGCTAAAGGGAAGAGAACGATTACGAGAAGTAGCTTGATTCATGGTGTGAATAATGAAGGTGGCGAGGTCAAATTTGTATTCGCCCAATATGAGAAAGATTAGGAATGATTGATCGACTCTAATTGCGGTTTTATCATTTCCTTTAGGAAGAATATTAGCATTGATAATTTTATTTAAAATGCGGGCGTCATCCGTGAAATCGGTGGGTGAAGGGCATACAATGGTGAGAGAATCGAGTTTAATTATTAATGATTTGACTGTAGATTTGTCATGACCCGATTTATATTCAAGAGAGTTGAAATCAAGGTTATAGGCTTCAAATTCACCCCCGAGAACAGTGGCGTAGCCAGGATTTCCAACTAGGGGGTGCGACACTTACTATTAAATTTTTTTTATAATAAACACATTTGCAAGCCTCAAAATATCATATATTACTATCAAATGTCACAAACTATTACAATCACTAAATAGCATTTTTCTTTACCAATAAAACCCTTCGAGATTTCATATTTTGAAAATATTAAATGATATCTTCATTGTCAATGGCATCCAATACATCTCTTTCAATATATGCAACCAAACAATCATTCATCATCTCATCTCCCAATATGTTTCATAATGAAGTCTTGATGATTTTCTGTAACTCCCTGTCCCAGTTGTACGTATTTTATTATGTGAATTTTTGTACTTCAATTTTCTGATCAGTTTTATTTTTCTCTTTGGACTCTTTATCTAAAGCCAAAATATTTTTCTGATCAATTCCATAATTTTGTGATTTTTCCACCGGAGTTTAAATACAAATTTTAAACCCTGATTAATCCTAATCCTAATCCTAATCCTAATCCTGCCTAGTTCTACGCCTAACTCCACGACTTCTCCTCCTTGTTCTCATTTTTCCACACCTATGTTCACATTTTTCCATCCTATACTCTCATTTTTCCACCCTACACTCTCATTTTTTCTAACCTATGCTCCCATTTTTCCACACCCCTAATTATACACATGCAGCACACTCCTATGCCTTTCCTTCTATATATATGCATGCACTCACACACATGCATAACACATCAACCTCTCATTCTTCACTTCTCCTTCTTTTCCTTTGCATTCTTCACACCCGAGAGCCCTTCTCCTTCTCTTCCTTTGCCTTCTTCACACCCGAGAGCTCAAGCAACACCCGAGCTCCACTTTACCTTCCACCTTCAAGTCAACGACTCTGCTTCTACGATCCCGTGAACCCCGAAAAACAACCCGATGCCGCGCCACCTTGTTGTTGTCATCGCTCATTGTAGCTACCGTTGCTCGCTAGCTACCGTCTTGCCGCCATTCTTACTGCCGTTGTGCCGCTGTCCGTTACCGACATCACTTCTTCTTTCCGTGGTTAGCACCACCACCGAAATCATCACGTTATAAGGCAAGTACCTTGTACACTCTTTTTGTTCTCGTACAAGCATTTTTCTTGGACTCGTGGTCAGTAGTCTAGTTATCATCATGTTTTATTGTCAAACTCTGTTCTAGTCACTGGTTTCATGCTATATCAACTCAAGAGTGAACCGTTAACACATTTCGAATCGTGTTATCGAATATCGAATATTTAACCTTACTATCTCTAAATTTTTTGATCTTGCACTAATAATTCGACCATGCTCTCGATACTGGATTGAAGATTTTCTATATGAAAATCGTAGCCCATCGAGTCCTGAATCCAGAACATCTCACGATTTCTCAATTGGATGTATAGATTGTGAGATATCACGATTTTAGTACTGACATATCATGAATTTCTGAACCTGCACGGGATTACGAACGGTATCTTATACTGAGAATTTGACCATATTCCCAATACTGGATCGAAAAACTTTATACATGAAAATCGTAGCTCTTAGAGTCTAGATATCCAAAACATCCTACAATTTCTTAATCCGATGTATAGATTATGAGATATCGCAATTTTAGTATTGTGACTCTGAATTTCCAGAATGTGCACGAAACATCGAAACCAGCGAAGAATGAATTTGTACGCATAGCTACTGTCTCTAGAATGTATCGTGTGAATATGCGGTAGAACCGAAAAAGAGTCTACTATCTAGAATCTCTAACGGAATTGGATTTGCTTTTTTGTAACAACGGGAAAGTAAATTTGAATACAGATATGTCAAGTTGTCTAAAAATTCATCTCTACGTTTTTGCATATAAACCCATTACTTTTCATATTTAATGAACTGAGTGTATTATTGTTCTTGTAATAATAATTTGCATAGATATAATAGGTTGATAGAATGCATTTTATAGCACTTGATAATTCTATAATAACTACTCTCGATACATGTACTCGTTTTACGTCTCATGTACATGATTACTACCCTTGATATTTTTCTTGACTAAACTATTTGATTACACCGTTCCACTAGTCGTACCAACTGCATGTTCATAATTAATTATAAAAGAATAACAAGCCGGGGTTATAAGGGTACGGCTTAATTGTGGACAATATAGGGGAGTATACTCGGAAGGGGGCTCGTATTTTCCGAAATAGTGATTCTTGATTCTTAATTCTTGATTACACAATTCTTGATTACATAATTCTCGATTACATGATTCATGATTACATGTCTTGATACTATCACTAGAAGACCCGAGTACATAATCCTATAGAATTCACTACTTAAGTCTAAACGTCACATGATTGATATGCACCGAACTTGTGGTATAAGATACCGGATTGCGTGCATTAGATAAGTTAATAACACAGATAAACTTGAGATTTTCACTAAGCATGATTCTTAATTACATGACTCTTCGTTACATGACTCTTGATTCTTGATTACATGATTCTTGATTACATGACTCTTGATTACATGACTCTCGATCCTTGATTATATGATTATCAATTAACTGAGCCTAGATTATCAATTGCTTATACCTTGAAGTCTAGAATACACTAGTTACAATTATTACTTACATGATCATATTGTCCCAGTTCCTTGTTTACTTCCATATTATATTTGTACTTCTACTTCTTGTTTCTTCCATGTTATATCTTGTTATATTATCCCTTTTTCTGCTTGTTGCTACTTCCTGCCCGAAACTTGCTCTAACGGGAACTTTTCTATTTTTCTTTGAGTTAATAATTATACAGGTACTGATGGACCCGACGAGCAGACTCTCTAGACGATCGTTGCCGCTTCCTTACTACTTCATGTTGTTTTTCTTTCAGTCGCTATTTTATCTAGTTGTTATAGCGAACTGCTTATCATATTATTTTAATTCTGGCACCTTGTACTCCCAGGCATCTTGACCCAATGTTGATGTATTATCCAAATGATGGTTATTCTATTTTCAGCTTATGTGATTATTATATTTGCCTACGTGAATGTGTTATAAAGATCTTGTTGAGCTTATAATTGTACAACTTATGGATGATGTATATCATTCGCTGGGTCTCAGTTGCGTGCCTGTATTTCCGTATAGTGAGAAGCGGGGCGTGACATTTTCACTGCAGAAAATACTCTCTCTATTATTGCGGTTGCAACGGGTAATAGCAATGCCAACTTCAAGAGCAAATATACCAACGGATATGCACGATGTTTTTTTAACTGAACCATCTTTCTAGCAAGCCTACCAATCCCTGCAACTTCAGAAAATCGGTCATCAGAGCGCACATCCAAAATGTAGGTATCAAGTTACCGGTCAAGGTGCATTAACTCAATGTTAGAAAAATCGGATGGATAAAATTCAGCAAAGCGAATCAATTTTCTCTTATCATAAACAGAAAATGAATCGCTTAGATCAAGACAAGCCATACACAACAACAACTTCGTATTTGCCTCATTAAAACGATTGTTCAACTCCTGAAGTTGCAATCAATCACTTCATAAAACAATTCAATACGATAATGATGAAGATTTATTTTTCCATCAAAGTTGCGACAAGATCTTCCATGTTGTACAAATAATTCATCCATATGTGGAATTACTATCTTATGCTTCACACAAAATGAAGAAACTTCTTCCAACAATGATTCCAATCCATCATCTCTCATATTTTGCAATTGTTGCTTGGTTATCCTCATAAGAGTCATGACATTTGTCATATCTTGGTCTTTTCTCTGTAAAGCTTGTGATAAATCATTTGTAATTCCCAAGATATTCTTCATCAAATATAAATGAAATGCAAACTCAAATTGTGCAACGATTCCCAATAGATTTTCTGCTTGCCCCTTATCTTCTTATCCTTTGCATCCTCCTCAACAATCACAATAACAACAATCACAGACGAGTACAAGCAAATCAAACTCATTAGTGTACCGTAATGAGAACCCCAACGGGTGCTTCCTGCTTGCTTCAATGTCATTTCTTGATTCTTACCTTGCCGAGTCAAAATATCACCATTATAAACTCCATCAACAACTTTCTCAAATTGTTTTTCACGAAGAATGTCCCTACGCTTACATGAGGCTCCAACAATATTTGATAAACTCGTAACAATGTCAAAGAATACAGAAATCTTCCCGTGACCTTCTGCAACAGCTACAAGTGTTAACTGAAGTTGGTGAGCAAAGCAGTGAACATAATAATCTGACTCATTCTCCATCATAATCAAGCTTTTTAATCCATCGAACTCTCCTCGCATGTTACTAGCACCATCATACCCTTGCCCCCGTATACTCGATATACTTAATCCATGTTGAGACAACAGAGACTCAATAGCTGCCTTAAGTGATAAGGCAGTGGTATCACCAACATGAACAATGCCAAGAAAGCGCTCCATAATATGCCCTCTTTCATCCACAAAATGTAAAACAACAGCCATTTGTTCTTTCACGGATATGTCACGCACCTCATCAACCAAAATAGTGAATAGTTATCACCAAGATCTCTGATGATAGCATTTGTAGTTACCTTTGCAATGGAAGTAATAATATCTTGTTGGATTTGAGGGCATGTCAATTTGTGATTTTCTGAAGCCTTCTTCAATGCAACTTTATCGATATTCTCATTGTGGTCACAAAGAAATTGTAAGAGTTCAAGAAAGTTTCCTTTATTCTGTGATTCCTGAGATTCATCATGACCACGGAAAGCCAGTCCTTGGCGCAACAACCATTTAATGCAATCAATTGATGCCGTCAAACGGAGATGGTAGTCGGATTGAGTTTGAATACACTGAGTAGCCAAAGAATGTTCAATGTGTTGTGATTGCTTCAAAAGATCATAGCCAGCCCTCACACATTTGTTATGCATACTAGTGTGGTCTCCAATATGTCCATTCAACTTCATTTTCTTTCTCCAATTTTTAAATCCCTGTCCACCAACAAATGAATCACCACCACCTTGGCCACCATGATTAGTTTTAAAAAGATAACAATACAAACAATAAACGGCATCTGTTGTAATGCTATATTCTAGCCAATTAGGATACTCTTTGAACCACAAAACCTGAAATCGATGCTTCTCATTTGCACAATAATGCCAAGGAAAGTTGTGATCTTTAGGTTGACAGGGTCCTTTTTGCAAGTAGTATCATCGAACATTCTCTCTTTCTTTAATATCATACTCATAAATATTTTTTCTTAAACCAGGATCAGACGGATACTATTCTTCTACATTGCACGTAGGTGGGGGCTGGACAACGGGCTGACGTGGGGATGGGGGGTGGCCTGGGTGGTGGCTCTTGGCTTCTTGAAGCAGCTTGTTTTTGAGAGTTTTTAAAAAACTTGAATATAGTAGTATTTTTCATCTGAAATTATATCCAATTCCAACAAATCAATATCCCTAAATGGCTAGTAATGGGGAATGTGAACTATTTGAACTCAGGAATGTCAACTATTTGAACTCTGATATAATAACCGATGAGACTATTTGTTGGGTCAAGTACTCAAGGTCACATAAAATGAATAGATGAATTTATATCATCATATAAAAGGGAATTAGTTAGTCATTTTATCTCCTCCTGAAATAGGTGGCTGATCAAAACACTAGTTTGGCAAAGTAAAACTATGCCCATGCAAGCTAAACCTTATCATTCTTAGGCATTTCATCAAACAAGTGATGTGCATTTTCAACAACTTAGAACCATTAAAATAAACCAGTAGTTAAACCTTCTCTATTTCCAACTTCAATCATCAGTCTATCTCAAAGTAATTAAGTGCATCAAGCATTAGATGTTCATCTCATAAGTATATGCATTAATGCATAGAAAGAGTAAAAACTAATTGTTAGAATTCAACTCTAAACTCCAAGTATAAGATACGCATATAAAAAATTTAACTCTAAACTCCATGTGTTTAAATATAAAAAAATTTGGAAATTAGCTCAAAATTGGGATAGAAACTAACACTATAATCTGTACCCATTTGGGTTCTAATTTGATTACATATCATACTAATTCAATCAATTTTCAAACAAATTAGTAACACTGAAATAGAAATCAGTAATCTAATTATCCTATCATATATGAATTCACGAAATTTCAGAATATGAACCCTAATTATCAAAATGTACAAAAAAAATTACTTACAATAGGGTTTGGAATCGATCGACTCCTCGCTTTCTCTCTCTTCTGACCTCTTCTACAAACCCAACTAATCACTTATAGATTTAAATCCCTCTTACAAATTTATTATGAAGTGGGTGGGTTCAGTAGAGTGGAAACAAAAGATTGGAAGAAGAGTAAAGTAAAATCTGTAAATGACTAAATGGGTTGGGAAATTTACACATAAACCCTTATTAAATTTCATTTTACTAAAAAATTTTTTGAAATTTTTTTAAAATCCCAGGGGGCGCAGCTGCACCCCTGGGCCCAGGGCAGCTACGCCCCTGCCCGGGAATGTTATACCAAGAGCGAAGGTATGGGGAGTAACTTTAACATGTTTTCCAAGAATGATCGATGAGAGGGTTAGATCGTCATCCTTAGACCGTCTAGATTTGCATAAAATTGTCGAGTTAAAGATTCGGAGAGAGTACTTTTAGTGGTGAGATAATCTTCCCACCCCCAAAGCTCTAAGAATTCTAACCATCCCACTAAATTGACTCCCTAATATCCTAAATCGATTGGGCGACTAGATACAACTGGAGAGAAGGCAAGAGAACTAAAGTAAAGATCAGCACAATTACAACTTCTAAACGATATACCATCTCTTACAACAATTTTAGAGGTAACTACTTTCTTACCCCTGGATTTGGACGATTAACCTTTGGAAGCCATAGAGAACAAGTGATGACAGGGAATTTCACTCAATTTGGGGGTAAAATTTTCGAAGATGAAGGAGAATCGATGGGTTTGGAAAAAAGAGGGTTAGGGTTTTCGTGGAGGCTATGGGAAGAAGGGCAAAGAGGTATATATATACTAGGAAAACGATCCCCACATGTCATAGAGAAAAAGAAACGATTTAAGATCTGATCAGCAGATAGAACTGGTCAACCAGTTCATGGACGGTCGACTGGTTCACTTTCGACTAAAAGAGCACTGAGGACAGGAAAATTGCTGTATTGGGGAGGGTCGACCGGTCCACAGTTGACCAAGAGAGCGCCTGTGACAGAGAGTTTCTAGTATATGGGATGGTCGACCGTACGGTCGATCGAACAACTTATGAATAGAACAGTTGACCACGCAGTCGACTGACATACTGTTTGAACTGTTTGTCATAAAAACATGCATAAAGACGATAAAGAGTTATGCAAAAATATCAATGACATTTAATTCTCCTTTTTTTTAAATGAAAACATTTTTCGTCTAATTGTTTTGTAAATATACCAGCTAATTGCAAATCCATTGAAATATAGTCAGGAGCAACATCTCCCTTTTGAAACTGATCTTTAATAAAGTAGTAACAAATCTCTACGGGTTTTGTGCAACTAAAGAGATGTAATAGAAGATTTCTTACATATATTTTCATTAGTAGGGCATAATGTAATAGTTTTATCTACATATATTTTCATTAGTAGGGCATAATGTAATAGTTTTATCACATATTACTACTGAGATATTTAAAAATATTATTCAATTTATTAACATGAAGTAAATAGAAATACCTATTTTCTAGTGCATGCATTTTATAGAAGGATGAACAATATTTTAGATTATTTACGGAAAGTTTATCATCCATAATCTAAAAAAAATCAAAATTACTTTACCGTTTATAGTTTAGCCAATATTGTACTCATCAAAAGAACAAATGTCCTTCTCTTTTTTCCTTGATAGAGATGCAGATTATATTGTTGTAACTAGTCATGAGTTTGGAGCATCCACCATCAAGGTATCTACGATCTGTTAGGTTGAAAGCGTTGATTCACCTAAATTAAAGTTAGTAGGTGTCTAAGTAGACGTTCCTGCATTCTCTTTCTTCTTTACCCAAACGAACTTAATATTTCTTTTTAAAGAGAAATTATAAGATATGTGTATTTACAGCAGTAGTGACATGTAATATGATTATGCCTTGGATCATGCATATTTAAATAGCTGTGCTTAGATTTGTGTTTATTTGAGTAACTATGCACATGTGTATGATAATATTTGTGTTCTTTTGAATAGATATGCACATGTGTATGACATGATTGTTTAGTATTTTGACATTGTAGTGGCTCATTGTAACAAAGTTCTCGATTATTATGATATGATCTTTAATTTCTTATCATAAGATAATTGGGCCCTTCATATTTTTCAACCATTTTTTCGAGCTCAATTATTCTATTACAAAGTCTTTTTCTAGTTTTCTCATCGTCTTTGGTATTCCAACGAAGAGTATCTAGAGTAGCATCGAGTACCTGTTATGTTCGATTGCTTCCTTACAACCTTCCACTACCTCATCAAATTTTCTTTTGCATTCATTTAGATTGTCGATCATCGGTGAGTTTAGCAATATGAGCAGATTTCTCATGAATTCCCTTTAGGTTTTCATTATGTGTTGGCAGAGATTTTTGAATCTGTTGTTTCAAACACATTTTCTTCTATCAACACATCATGTTCGTTCCTAAATGACTCAAAATTTTCAATAATCAAGGAATTTTTATTTTCCAACCTTTGGTTTTTAGCAGTGCAAGAGTCATGTGATTCATTAGATATTGCTTATATTGTATCAACTCACAACTTAATTTCTTTGCATAATCTCTTAAGCCATTACACATGTCAACTAGATCATCATAGGTGGGTTCTTCGATTACCTCTTGTAAGAGTGATGATTGCACCTCACCATCCCCAAAAAACATGAATCCAAAGTCGTTGTGTTCTTGCTCTTCAATGCTGGAGTCTGAATCTGGACATGTTGCCTTTAGTGCTTTTTTTTACGTTCTGAATTGGAGTGATAAGCTTGGTCTCTATCTTGGGAGAGATGACAGTTTGCGCGAATGTGTTCTGGATTCTTGCATTTGTAGCATATGTCTTCTTTGTCTTTTCTTCCTTGAGATCGACCAAATTTTTGTTTGATGTACTTCTTTAATCTTTTTGTCAACAACGCAATTTCTTTGGCAAATTCTTCATGATCTGACTTTGAACATAAGGTTGCTACTTTCAAGTTAATCGTCTTTTCTTCAATTTTGGGAATAATCCCAATATTTTCCTGGTACCTCTTGGTTTCGGCCATTTCCATTTCACACGTCTTCAATTTTTCTTGAATTGTGTAGTAGTCGAAACATTTCTCTACAAGCGTCTCTCATTGCAGCAGCTTTTATGTCTCATTCAGGTGTGAGACAACTTATGAGTTTTCTAACTTTTTGATCATCATCTAACCCTTTCCAAAGCTCTCAAGCTCATGTGCAATGATATCAAAACGGGCAAGCATCTGGTCTACATTCTCTTCTGCAAACATGCGAAAAAATCAAACTTATAGAAACATAAAGTAACTTTTGCCTTTACCTCAAATATGGTTCCTTCATGACATTTCAACATGTTGGTACATATTTCATATGTCATTTTGTAATTTTGCCCACATCGCATTAGTTCTTCGTTGTTTAGTCATGCATACAACGCTGTCATAGCTTTGGAGTTAGCAGCTTATAGAGCAAGTTCCGCTTTTGTGAATGTTTTATTTCCATCGCTAATAGGAATATCAATCTTGTTCACGCAAATATTCCACACTTCTTCTACAAGAATCTGCAAGAAATGAGACATACGAACTTTCCAAGCATCATAGCATTTTCTATCAAAATAAGTTGAATGTGTTAGACTTGTTCCATTGGAGATAAACGACTCTGATGTGTACAAGATTTCGGGAGGAGGAATTTCGGCCATTGGACCTTTTGCTTAAACTTTTAAGCTATTAATGAGCACCTCGATCTGATACCACTGTAAATCACCCTAGGGGAGTGAATATGGTGATTGTGCGGAAATTAAAAACTTAAATAAAATACGTAAAGTAAGGAGATAGAGTTAGAGAAAGCAAACAGAGCAAACACGCAAAACACAACGATATAACGTGGTTCAACCCCTAGGTTTACGTCCACATCACCTACTTGTAGCAATTTTCCACCACAAGCATTCCACTATACTTTAAATCCTTATACAGTGATTCTCGGAATTCAGGTCGAGAGACCTATTACACCCGCAAGACTTCTACAAATAAGTCCCGTAAAATTCACCGAAGTGGAAGAAAAGAAAAACTCTCAAAATCTATATTGATCTTGACTGAAGAAAACAATAAAGATTCTCACACCCGAATCATTGATTGAATGATTAGTTCAGAAGAATTATAATTGCAAGGGATAAAGAATACTCAGTGAATTCTCCTTTATTTATTGAGCGAGAAAATGTATCTTTCCAAAAATGAAAAAATATCTCTGAAATAGTCAAAACTGTACGGGTACGGTCGACCGCTTTGTTGAACAGTCGACCGTTCATCTGTTAACTCAAAAGTCAAGCGATGACTAGTCAACTGACTCATCTTTCCACTATGATGACCGACATATTGTACGGTCGACCGCTATCGTGCAAATTCAACATTTATTTGGCGAATCCACTTTATATTCTTTCCAAATACTAATCAATCAATCAGCGACTCTTTAAATAGTATTTTCTCAAAAAAACATAAATAAGTAATTGATTATTGCTGGATTTCTTGAAGGATTTGACCACATGTTTCTTGAATTGATTTTTGCAATATTCTTTAATATATTCCTATTTTGCTTGATTGCAAATCTTCTTGACTCTTTATTTTGATTTATTTCTTTTGTAAATCCTGTAAGTCCCAACTGAAATTAGTTGTAGTGGTACGTTTTGTGCACACCAAACTTAGGGTCAACAGTTTGGTGGAGATGAATAAATGGATCTTTGAGACACATGATCTCGACTATAGATTAGGGTTACTGGCTTCAGTTCGGTGTTTTTGCGAGGAGCAATTACTCACATGCAAAGACAATGATATCTTCAAGACTGACTTGGTGTTACAGTGGATAGATAAAGACCTTGAATCATTCCGCCCAAATGCCTCCTGCGGAGGCTTCTACTCCGGATTGTCACTCGGTTGTGTTTTTCAAGTTCGGTTGTATTTGTTGTATTGAAGGTTTTTTTTATATGCTCTTTCTGCACTTATATTCCCGGTTTGTTACATATTCAAAACAGAAAAAACAAAAAAATAATCATGGACTGCTTGTAGTCAAAAGTTTTATGCTAAGAAATCAGAACTAATAGTAAAGTTGTTGCTCACATGATGGTAAAGGCATTGAGATAAGTAAAGGGAGGTCTCCAGTTGAAGTCACGTTAGGACACGACTCTTTATTCAAAGAAATGAAATATAGAAATAAATTAGAATTAACATAAATTTATTGACAGGTCAACTTGGGATGCATCCGGTTTGGGTCGACCCGCAACCCACTCCACTTAACCTGGCCAGCCTTGAACCGGTTCGGACTTGGGTCAAACCCGAAAACCTTACCGGGTTGACCCGGGTTGGGGAAAAATCCAAATTCGACCTGCTTAACCCGACCTGCCTACCCGCAAAAAAATCCAAACTCATCTGACCCCGCCAGCCAACCCGCCGGTTGAGAGACGTTCGACCATTGCTTGGCTGTTGTTGGTATTGGCTTTGTTGTTGTTGTTGTTGGTTTTTTTTTTTTTTTTTTTTTTTTTTTTTTTTTTTTGTGGAGTTCTTGATTTTTTTTTATTTTTTATTTTTTATTTTTTTTGGGGGGGGGGGGGGGGGGGGGAATCTCCTCACCTCAATCAAACATTTTCACACCTTATTCTTTTACACTCTCTACTACTACTACTCAATTCAATCAAGTTTATTCAATAAAGAAGCAAGCAACAAAAAAGTAAACAATTTTGATCATATTGAATTCGTGTTAATTCAACACTTTCAACTACGTCTACTACAAACTCTCTCATCAAAGAATCTATTTCTCTCTCTTTCTCTCTCTCTCTCTCTACGACTACATGACTATGTTTATTACAAACTCCATCGACTCTCTCTCTCTTTTTCTACGACTACATGACTATGTTTATTACAAACTCCATTGACTACGTCTACTTCTACAATTATTTTCTCTCATTTCTATATACTATTATGCACGAAGTATGGTATCAAAATTTCTCAACCCTCTCAATTATTTATTTTTGTTATTGCTTTAATTTATTTTGATCATATTTGTTTGTTGGTTTTTTGCTACTCTCTCTCTCAACCTTCCTATTGTTTTTTAGATTTTTTTTCAACATATACCTCCAGTATTGTTTTGTATTTTGACACAGACACTATTAAAATACTAGAAATCAATTTTTTACATACACTATTACTACAAACTATTTATCATTTCTAGATCAAAAGGTAGCGGTCGTGGCCAAAGTGGACAAAATTTCTCTATTTCGTCTCGTTGGCATCCGATAGTCCCACAATTAGAGCCCGAATATGAACCTATGCTTAACATACGTTCTCACGATGTTCCTCCACACGACATAGAACAAGAAATGCATACTAGTGACATACAAACATATGAAACTGAATCCGTACAACCCACTTCTTGTCGAAAAACTATAGGGAAAACTAGTGATTGACACAAATTTTATGACTTCATCTTCGTCGAGAAGAATCGTAGTATAGGACATAAGAGTTGTAAAACTTGTAATCAGAGTTACAAATGGAAGAATGGTGAGGGAATTGGTACAATTAAACGACACATTTTAAATCTACACCCCACACTAGTACAAGACCTACAATCACAACAAAAAATTAACCATAGGACCGGACATATAGATAGCCACCCCTATGATCTCGAAATTGTTCATCAGGAAATGGTCAAACTAGTTATTAAGGATGAGCTAACTTTTTCTTCTTCCGATAGTAGGAATGTAGAGACGACAACAGCAACAACAACAAATCATTTTTTCCATTTAGTTGGGGTCGGCTACATGAATCCTTATTTTTCATTCTGCTCAGTTTAGCGCAATATCTTCTGTAAGGCTAGTAGAAACGTAGAGACAATTATCCAAAATGCACTAAACACACTCAAGGTCAATTGTTTTAAACTTTACAACAAAATGAGAGACTCTTTAATTACACTCTTGTATTCTTTGACTTATAGAGTATCGTTAACTTCTGATTATTGGAAATGTTGTAACGATATTATGATGATGGACATAACTTGTTATTGGATCGGAAGTGATTGGATAATTCAAAAGAGAATCATATCAGTTGCCACTTTACCGTATCCCCATGGTGGCATGGTTATCACAACAAGTATTTGCGAAGTTTTTGATTTATTTCAAATTCATGATAAATTGTTAAGTATTAGTTTTGATAATGCATCTAACAACAATGCTTCGACTCGTAAATTAAAAACACAATTAGCTCCTCCATGTAATGAAATTTTTATGTTAATTGTGTATGTCATATTTTAAATTTATGTGTACAAGATACATTAAAAGTAGCTGATCCATATGTAAATGCAATTAGAAATTGTGTACATTTTGTTGCTTTGAGTGGTCCTATACTTCAAGAATTTAAAGAATGATGTAAATTTAGATGAATACATTTTAGAAACTTTTTAAGAGATGTTAAACACCGATGGAACTCTACTTTCGGTTTACTAAATGTTGTTACTCAATACAAAGATATTATTAACAATTTTCGTATTGCAAAAAACATGGAAAATTTTCAAATATCTCCCCAATCATGTTTTTCTTTGTCGAATCTTTGTTAAAGTTTTTGAAACCTTTTAAAACCGCAACTGTAAAGTTTTCTAAATGTTATGATTTGACTTCTAGTAGTATTTTTATTTCAATAATTACTACGATGTAAATTTTTCAAGACATGATTTCGGACCAATACATTAGCCATATTTTTTCCCACTTATACTAAAATTTTGAAGTATTTTAATCATCCTCTTATATTGTATTGTATTGCTACTGTTATAGATGCTCATATCAAATTAGCGGGTACAAAGAGTTTGATTGAAATATTTTTTATTTTACTTGGAGATGATTTCTGAATATAATTGTAATGAATTTTTAGCTAGCTTTGAATCGACATTGAATAATTTGTATGATTATTATGATAGAACTTTTACATCTAGTAGTACAACTAGTATTTTTACTTCTTCTTCTACTACTTCTAGAGTAAGAGTAAGAGTACATTAGAAGATGTCCTTGCTAATTTACTTACTTGTATTCAATCAAAAAAACTCTAGGACTAATGCACCAAATGAATTAAATTGGTATAATAAAAAAGATAATGAGAATTCTAGTACTAAGATTGAAGTGCTACAATGGTGGAAAGAACATGAAAATCTTTTTCCTATGTTCTTTAACATATGGCTAGAGATCTACTAACTCCTCTTGTTTCCACAGTTGCTTCAGAAAGTACTTTTTCTATAAGTAACAGGGTTCTAACAGATTACATGAATTGATTGAAGCCAAATTCGTTGGAGATGCTCATCTGCACCGAGATTGGATGAAGGCTGAAGACATGACACAAGGAAAAGCGGTCGACACCTCATGAGTGGAAGCAACTCGCCTGAAGATCAACAACAAGAGTAGAGAATTTAGGGCGATGAGATTCTAGGTTTAGGTTAAGTAGAGGTGCACGACAATAGTGGAATGCCTCTCTTCAATTTAACTCTAGGCTATCTCGAACTCTAAATTATCCCCTTAAACATGTAATTAAAGGCATTTGTATGTTTTTTTTTATTACATGTATTTGTATGTAAAAGTTGTAAAATTTTCATAGAAATTGAAATAAATAATATATACAATTTTGTTCCACTCTTATAATTAATGTACATTTTTAAATAAAGTTTTAGAGTTAACAAAAAAAAGTCATGAAAAACCCGTGCCAACCCGCGACCCGGCCCGACTAGATACTGGTTCAATCCGTACGGATTCACAGATCAACCCGGGCCGACTTTCTCTCTTCCCAACCCGACCCGATTAATGGCCCAACCAGACCGAGCCTTCCCGAAACCCAGGCCAACTCGGGCGGTTTGGGCCCGGCCCAGCCCAATTGACCCAAATGCCAACCCTAGGTTCAGTTATCCAAATAAACAGCTAGCAGGGAAAATAACTATCTAATGAATTATATTAGCACCATTAGAGTTAATATAAATACTAATTCCTCAACTCTTATCACAACTTCGAAAATTTGATCTAGTGACAGGTTCTTTTACATGGTACCTTTAAGAGAATTGCCACTATATCAAAACTTCGAAGTTGTGATAACAAATGATGGTTGAGTATTAATGTTAATTCTAACAAGCACGATCTTACTTTTATTGAATACACTTATCGCTCTACATAATATTGGGATGAAGAAATTGAAATGCATAACTGACAGAACAATGTACTTATTTGGCCAACTAAATTTTCATGCTCATTTGATTTTGAGCCTAGTTCAAATTTGAATAAAGTCAATTCTTAAAACTATGTAAAGTCACAACATTCTTCCCATTTAAATTATATCTTAACCCACAAAAAGTGAAAAAAAGGGAAATTTTCTTTTCATTTCTCTAAAATTAATAATCTCGAGATGCATCACTAATACTATAATATGAGAGTTGGGGTTATTTAATTTGTAGATAAACTGTAATTTGTAGATAATCAATCATCTAATTTCAACTATTCATTTTTAAGTGAAAGTTATATAAACCATTCATTACTCATCTATTGTTCGTTATAGGGATGGCAACCGAGTCGGGTTGACCCGCAACCCGCACACTCGAACCTGAGTTCGACCCGGACCCGGATCGCCAAATTTGACTACCCAACTCACTCGACCCGACCCGCAAATCCATTAACTAGGTCAAACCCACCCGCAACCTGACAGCTCGACCCGCGGGTTTGGACCCGTTTGACCCGAACGTTCGACCCGCGGTCGAACGGTCAGAAACAGACCCTTGGGGCTGTTTTTTTGTTTGTTTTTGTATTATTTTTGGTTTTTTTTGGTTTTTTCCCTATAAATACCCCCTTATCTAAACATTTCCACATCTTACTCTTTTACTTTCTCTACTACTACTACTACTACTCAATTCAATCTCAATTCAATCAAGTTTTTTTAACAAAGAAGCAAGCAACAAAGAAGTGAAAATTTTCGATCGTTTCGAATTGTGTTGATTCAACTCTCAACTATGTCTACTTCAACTCCTCCAACAAAGAAGCTCTCTCTCTTTCAACGACTACCGGACTTCGTGACTACATCTACTGCATTTCTTAATCAACTACGTCTACTTCTACTTTTATTTTTTCTCTCATTTCTAAGCATGCTTATTCACGAAGTACGGTATCAAAATTTCACAACCATCCTATTTTGTCTAGATTTTTGTTGTAGTTCTAATTTTTTGTATCATATTTGTTTGTTAGTTTTTCGCTTTTCTCTCTCTCAACCCTCCTATTATTGTTTAGATATTATTTTTTAACATATACCTCCTAGATTGTTTTGTACTATTTCACATACACTAGTGAAATACTAGAAATCATTTTTTTTACATACACTATTACCATATCTAGATCAAGAGGAAGTGCTCATAGCCAAAGTAGACAAGATTCCACCGGTACTTCACGTCAGCCTCCAATAGTCCCACATATAGAGCCCGAATTTATACCGAATCCTATGGTAGGGTCTCACGATGTCCCTCCATACGACATAGAAGAAGAAATGCATAATGTTGACACATAAATATAACAAACCGAACCCACTAGTAGTAGAAAAACTATGGGGAAAATAAGTTATTGACACAGATTTTACTATATCTCCGATGAGGATAATCCGGATGTAGGACATAAGATTTGTAAATATTGTGACAAGAGTTACAAATGGATGAAGGGTGAGCGAACATGTACAATCAAACGATACATTTTAAATGTACATAAAGAATTTGTATAAGACCAACAAGGCCAACAAAAATCAACCCTAGAACTAGACAAATAGATGCCAACCTTATGATCCCAAACTTATTCGTCGGGAAATGACCCGACTAGTTATTAAGGATGAACTACAATTTTCCTATTCCGAGAATAGGAATGTAGAGTCTTTCAACCAAAATTCAGTAAATCCACATTTTAGAAGAATTTCTAGAAATATATTAAAGTCCGATTGTTTTAAACTTTACAACGAAATGAGAGACGGTTTAATTGCACTAGTGTATTCTTTAACTTGTAGAGTATCGTTAACTTCCAATTGTTGAAAAGGTTGTAGCGATATTCCGATGATGGACTTAACTTGTCATTGGATAAATAGTAATTGGATGATGTAAAAGAGAATTATTTCACTTGCCGCTTTGTCGTATCCCCATAGTGGACTAGATATTGCAACACGTATTTTAGAATTTTGTGATTTATATCATATTCATGATAAAAAACTTACTATTAGTTTGGATAATGCATCTAACAATAATGCTTCGGTTAGTACATTAAAAACACAATTAGCTCCTCCATACAATGATAATTTTCATGTTAGATGTGCGTGTTATATTTTAAATTTATGTGTACAAGATGCATTGAAAGTAGCCGATTCATATATAATTGCAATTAGAAATTGTGTAGATTTTATTACTTTGAGTGGCCTATACTTCAAGAATTTAAAGAATGGTGTAAAGCTAGAGGAATACATTGTTGAAACTTTCATAAAGATGTTAAACAGCGATGGAACTCTATTTTTTATTTACTAAATGTTGTTACTCAATACAAACATATTATAAACTTTTTTTGTCTTGCAAAAAACATGAAAAATTTTCAAATGAGTCCCCAATCATGGTATTTTGCCAAATCTTTATTACGATTTTTGTAATATTTAAAACCGCAAGTGTGAAGTTTTCCACATCTTATGATTCTACTTCTAGTAGTATTTTTATTTCAATCATTACTATGATGCAAACTTTTCAAGAAATGATTTCAGACGAATACATTAATCATATTGTTGTTACCGCTTACAAATTTTTTTTGAAGTACTTTAATCCTCCTCCTATGTTGTATTGTATTGCCACTGTTATGGATCATCGGATCAAATTAGTGGGTATGAGAAATATGATTGAAATATTTTTTACTTTACTTGGAGATGATTCTGAATATGATTGTAATAATTTTTTAGCTAACTTTGAATCGGCATTGAATAACTTGTATGATTATAATGATAGAACTTTTGCATCTAGTAGTACAACTAGTACAGTTAGTTTTTTCTTCTACTTCTAGAGGTAAGGGTAATAGTATATTAGAAGATGTCACTTTAATTTACTTGCTCGTATTTAATCAAGAAAATCTAGGACTAATGCACCTAATAAATTAAATTGGTATAATCAACCAAATAGTGTGAGTTCTGGTACTAAGATTGAAGTGATACAATGGTGGAAAAAACATTAAAATCCTTTTCCTATTCTTTCACATATGACTAGAGATCTACTAACTCCCCCTGTCTCCACAGTTGCTTCAGAACGTGCTTTTTCTACAAGTGGCAAAGTTCTAACAGATTACAAGAATTATTTGAAGCCGGATTCGTTGGAGATACTCGTGTACACTGAAGATTGGATGAAGGCTAAAGATAGGACTCAAGGAAAAGTGGCATCTACATCAACAAGTGGAAGCAACTCGCCCAACAACAAGATTATGAAATTTCGGGCGATGAGATCCTAGGTTCAGGTTAACTAGAGGTGCACGACAGTAGTCCAATACCTTCTTTTCAATCTAACTCTAGGCTATCTCGAACTCTAGATTGTCCTCTTAAATATGTAATTGAAGGAATTTGTATATTTTTTAACAGTATTTGTATGTAAAAAAGTTGTAAAAATTTTATAGAAGTTGAAATGAATAATATATATAATTTTTTTTAATTCTTAATCTCTTATACTTGTTGTACAAATACTTTTTTGAGGTTAAAAGAGAGGGGGAAAATAAAAATAAAGTAAACCGGGCCAACCCGTCGACCCGCCCGGCTCGACTCGGGTTCATCCCGAATGTGTTCACGGGTCGAATGGGTCGGTTTTTTAATTTCCCAACCCGGCCCAGATATTGCCCAAACCAAACCGAGCCCGCCCGAAAGCGGGTCAAACCCGAACGAGTTGGGCCCGGCCGGCCCGGTGGACCCGATTGCCATCACCAGTTAGTTACCATAATATCCTCAAAATTCAAATTTATTACGATATAATTATTTATAAAAGTGTTATTCATATAAAATAAAAGTTGGTGCCACTAGATGTAATTTATAAAGAGTATGTAATGAGTAAAGGGATGTCTCATGTTTGAGGCTAGATTACGTCTTAGTATTTACTTTAAAAAAAGGTTATTAGGATGTGCATTGCAACGTGCAGATTACTAGTTTCATGAATTGTATAGCTAGTTGTACCTAGTAATGTAGATTGTGTTCATAGAAGTTAAACTGTTCCTACTAGTGAGGAAAGGAAAGAGGATTGTGTCCTCCATAAATCTTTCTGGCAGGGAAATAAAATTACACAGAGGATAGCAATAGAGTATTGTTTTTTTTTTTTTTTTTTTTTTTTTTGATTAAAAGATGACCGAAGTCATCGCTTCATTAATAAGTACTTAACGAAACAGAAATAGAGGATACATAAGGCCCATAGGCTAATAATACCCAAAAAGCGTCTAATTCGGGCAGCACAACCCGAACATCAAACAAACTACATGAAAGTAATACAACATCTAATACATCGGACCCACATCTGGTACCCACTGCCAAAAGAGAACATCCCCTGCTTGGTGGCTACTCAGTCCCCTCTGCTGGGCGCATCTTCTTCCTAGCTCTGTTGAGACCTGTCCATTCATAACGACACATGTGAATTTTTTGCAGCAATGATGAAAGAGAATGACGGACACTATTAAAACAGAACTCGTTACGGTCTAGCCATAGGTTCCACAACACGGATGCCCCAACTATTTCCCACTCTAGCCTACTCTCTTTTGTACTCCTGTTATTTCTAAGAACCCCCCAAACCTCTGCACTCGACCCCGGATAGTGTATCTCCCCGAACGATGTACCCACTTCCCCCCATACCCATCTAGCTCTATGACAATTGAATAAAATATGGTTCGTATCTTCATCTACGGACATACAAGTGGGACATAACCCGCTTTCCACGATACCCCGCTTTCTCAAATTAACCCTTGAAAGAATTGCATCGTTCTCCACCAACCAAAGGAAGACTTTAACTCTTGGAGGAGCGCTAATACCCCAAATCACCTCCGTCCTCTCGTTTCTAATACCACCATCATTAAGCCTTCTGTATAGTGAAGAGACTGAAAATTTTCCGCTGGCCTCCAGCATCCACCATCTTTCGTCTTCCGATTGATGGGTGTAATTCCCTTCTATCCGAATGAAATTATTGACCATTTGCAATTGATCGATCTCGACCTGTTCCAGTGTATCCTTTACCTCAAGTCTCAATTTGAAGTTCTTCCATACGTCTGAGACCAATGAATCAGTATTCAGAACTGCTTCTGCTGCTGCTGGAAAAAGGCTCATAAGTGAATTACTTCCGCACCACTTGTCTTTCCAGAATCTTGTTTTTGTGCCATCTTTAACCCTGCAGAGAGTATTGTTGTGGTAAACCTCCCCCGTTCTGGATACCCCTTTCTAAAAGAAAGATTTTCGACTATGGATGCTCTTCCCCCTAAATCTGAATTTCCTCCTTGTCCTGTAATTAGTAAGAGACTTACACCACCAATTGTTACGTTGTACAGCCATCTTCCACACAATCCTCTAATCTTCCTAATCTCATCCCAGAACTGATTTCTTTGAGCTGACTCATAGGGACCGTAGACTGTAGTCACAGTCTGAATCCTACTGTCAGCACATCTTCTGATAGTGATCGTAATAGAAAAATCTCCTGACAGTTCGTCTATAATCTCGAAAACCGTAGGATTTATTCCTATAGCTATCCCCCCCCTGAAAACCCTCGCGACGGCTTAAACCTCCACTCGAAGGATCCTATACTCTTAATGCCTTGAAAATCTACTATATTAGGAGATTCAACCCTAGTTTCTTGAAATGCACAAATGGAAGGTCTGTGTCTAATGATAGTATCACTAATAAGCCTCTTTTTTTTATTTCTGCCTCATCCCCCTCACATTCCAAAAGATGTACGACATAAAAAACTAAAAACCTCTAAACCCTAACCTCTAATACTCCATTCCCAACTTTACTCAATCTGATTAAATCTATTCCCTCTAATAATACTGACATGAAACATTTGTTCATCCGTGGTGGACCCCATGGCTAAACCGTACAAACTCGCAAAATAAATGAGAGACTCATCATTTAAAAGGTCTAATACTGAAAAATTACCAAAGGAAGTACCTTGACATGCCGAGGTTGGCTCTCTAGTCTTTGCCGCTGCTCTAATCAAATCTTCTTCCCTTGGACCATTCAATCCCCATTTATCTAGCTGTCGCTTGCTCTTTCTCTGCGAATCTCCCAAAGATTTAACACCGCTACCCCCTGCACTTTCTCCACCTCCACCCCCTGCCAGTTCTCTAACCTATCTAGCCCACTTCTCGTGCTCCGAATCGTATGTACTTCCTCCGCTATGTATACCATCCAAAGCCCCTATCATACCATCGATTTCTTCGGACTCTAATGCATTCTTACTTTGATCTCCTGACTGCTCCGATACCCCAAGATCGACAGTGTTGCCATCCTCTATACCACCAATTCTGCCGAGGGTATATTATCATCTTCCCCAATGTGTACTTGAGTCTCTACTGGTTCCATATCGATATTACCCAACTGATCCTGAAGCCCAACTTGTAAGCCCCCTGACCCATGAAAACCCTCATCCATCAATGGAGCGATCTGCATAATTGGTTCTTCCACTGTTTGTTTTTGCGGCCCAAGCCCAAGTCCCTGGCCCACATCCGCATCTGCCTTTTCTTCTCCCTTTCGAAATTGAGCACCAAATCCGCCTCCCCGTATGATTGCTTCGATTGCCTTTTGGATAGAAACCTGTAAATCATCTTTCGTCAAGAGCGCGATTTCAGGGACCTCCTTCGAAGTCTGGATATTAGCATCGTTACCCACGCTCGTAGCGCTTTTCAAAATCCCTGGCGTACGAAGAGCCCTAACATTGCTCTCTGTCCCTTCGCTCTGAGCGCTGTACCCATCGCACCGCTGAGGTACCACCTGCCACATTGCCGTCTCCCTAGTGCCTTTGAGCCGTACGTCTTTATAGGCGTTGGGATTCAAATTAGAGCCATACTGATCAGCTATCGTGAGCCTTTCCTTGAGAGAAGATGATGAACGACCAGGATCAAGATTTGAGCGATCGAACGGTCCTCCTCCATCGTCTTCCTTCGATCTGTCCTGTTCCCCTACTTTTTTTCATTCATCTGAGAACTCTTCCTCCTCCCACGTCGAGATTTTCCCAAATGATACGTTCTTCTTCCTCTCCACGATCAGCTTCACTTCGTAGAACTCCCCTTCAAACTCCGCCTGCACCATCGACGGGATGTCTGTGAAGTTAGCGCACCCAACCTTAATGCGCGCGAATTCCCTCCTCTCCTGTGTGATCGTAGCACTGTCCACCTCCTGAAGAAATCCGAAGGCTCGTACAAGGTTCTGAAAGCCGGAGCGCAACCAACAGTGTAGGGGGAAGTTGAACAGGCGGATCCAAATAGACGGCAGCTCGTTCGCTTTCAAAGCTCCTACTTTGCGCGACCATTGAGAAAAGGTGACGTAGAAATCTTCAGAGCCCATTCCCCTCTTGCCAATGACTTCGTTCAACCTCCCCTCGTCGTGGCAGTGGACGAAGAAGGAGCTGCAGTTCAGTCACTGAACCCTCCATTGAAGATCTGTGTTCGGGATGATATTGGCATATAGCAACCGTTCTATCTCTTCAGCCAATGGGTTGCCGCTCTGTACCTTGATAATGCAGCAAAGTCGAAAATGCCGTTCAAGTTCCGCCATCAACGGAGTAGGAGTGATTAAAGCCTTCACCATAGATCTTCCTCCGGCGAAGCTTTCTTGGGTTTTGCAGCTGTTAGTGTTGAACGAAGTTCCGGCTTTAGTAGCAGGTGACGCTGGTGTCGGAGTCAGCTTGAGAGTTGGACAGTCCCGCGAAATGTGCCCCGACCTACGGCAGGCGTAACAGAACCATTCTTTTGTGCATTGCGATAAGGTGTGTCCCCATTGGGCACACTTATGACAACGCTGGCCATCCCCCTCCGACGCCGACTCGTTCCTAGGCTGTTTCCTAGAGGCTTTGATAGTTTTGCAAGCTCGAACCAGTACCCAATCTCCGTCTTGATCCCTTTTGGTGATAGTCGGAGATCTTCTTCTCGCCGGCAATCTACCCAGAGGCTCCTTCCTCTCCGACCCCTTAACAGCTTCGAGATAGGAGATACGTTCTCGGGGCACCCTAATACCCTCCCTCTCCTCCGACCCTTCCCTCTTTGGGAAGCCTTGACCTCTATCCCCTTCCCTGCTGTAATGTGCGCTCGCCTTCCCTCTATGGGAAGAGTAAGGTTCCCTGTGAGATGAACGGCCTCTCAATCTATTTGAGAGCTCGTCCTCCCTCCGATCGGCTACCCTTGTCCTCTCGCATCTATCGATCGCCTCCTCTCTGTTCCTTTTCGCCATGGTGCTCACAGCTTCGGCGTCAGATAGCTTCTAGCTTCTGTCGAAACCTCCTGAAGGATGAGCGTCCCACTGTGAATATGGGGCTCGAGACCCTCTAGCTCCTCTCTCGCTGTGGAAGCTTCTCTCACTCCTTTTCTCTCCCTCAGTTCTCTCGCTCCTTTTCTCTTCCTCAGTTCTCATGCTTCCGATAATAGAGTATTGTTGCTGCATACAATGGATGTAAAACGTATTTTTATTTACTTTATGCACTAACTAGTATCATGCACGTGCGATGCACGTGGAGGAAGAAGGAAAAAAGGAGAAAAAAGGAAAATAATTTCCAAACTGATCCACTTTCGAAAATATTTACCAAACTGGTCCATTTCGAAAATATGCACGTGCAATGCACGTGGAGGAAGAAGGAAAAAGAAAATAAAAGAAAAATAATTTCCAAACCGATCAACTTTCGAAACTATTTACCAAACTGGTCCACTTTCGAAAATATTTACCAAAGTGAGCTGGCTTCAAAATGACAGAATTAAAAAAAAAAAAAATTAATGACAAATACCACTAAGGCCTTCTCCCATTATAATAGTAGAGATATGGTTATTACATCACATTATTATGTCATTGAGTTTACAATCGATCAAAATTATTAAAAAAACATAAGATTATGAACTAGCCTCTCTTATCTTCTTCATTCATAGATGTCATAGAATTACTGAGCACTTTGAGAGTGAATATTTTATTAATCGGTTGGTTAGTTGGAAATTTGTTACTTCTGTGCCTGGAGTATTAAAATTTATACCAGAACGAAATATGCCATAATGGAGAACCCAAACATATAGGATCTTGGATCACAGAAACAATCTCAGGTTTACAGTGTAGTGGAGAGAGGAGAACCCAACAGAGAGATGAGAAGCCAAGGCGTCCATCCACCCTCAGACAAGAACCTCTGGCCCATTGCGCTTTCACAGAGAAGAACCCAAAGAGGCGGTTCAGGAGAGCAAGAAGAATCCCGGAGAACAGCTCTTGAAAGTCCATGCTCGAGTTTAGAAGATGTGAGACGACCAGGAGAGATGCAATCGGAGAACCATTTCCATATCCAGTGACAAATCATCCCATCCACCATCTCCCGGGGGGGGGGGGGGGGGACTCGTTCACAGAGACCGTGAAGAGCAACTCGACATTGGATGTGGACAATCCACTGGGCCGGCCCCCGAATGAAGGCCGGAGAGGCGGCCGCCTCGGACCCCGAATTTTTTGCAATTTTAGGGTCCCCAGACATTTTCCCCTTATATTTATATATACGTAATTTGCGCGTAATAGTTTTTAGGGCCCCCCAAATTTAAAAGGTTTGGGTTTTTGTTTTTTAAATTAGTACTTGGGCCGGCTTATTTCAGTTGGGTTTGGATTTGTATGGAGACTTTTTTTTATATCAAATCCTTAAATCTCTATCTATTTTTTCATATATATCGATTTTTAAGAATAGTAGCAAAAAAATTCCAAATTTCTTTTTTAACAAATTCTTTTTAAAATATTTTTTTATGGGGGCCGATTTCGAAGTTCGCCTCGGGTCCCCCGTAAACTCAGGGCCGGCCCTGCCCACTGTCCAAGAAAGAACCAAAACATAGGGGTAAGCTGTTGAGTGTATTGTGGAATAACCAATCTGAAATGAAAACAAAAGAAACTAATCAAAGAAACGAGAACAAACAAACCAACCAAGCAAACAAGAACACACAAGATTTTTTCGACGTTCACCCAATGCAATAACTACTTCCCGCACAGAGGCACTCTGTGACTGCCACTAGAATAATGAAGAGAACAGTTTACAATCACTCTAGATCTCACCACCAAAGTGTAGGGTATTTCTTTTCTGCTTCTTTCAAGAACGACTGTGAGATCAATCTTTCTCACTTGAAATTATCACCCTTTAACCCTAATAATCGTACACCATACATATATATAGGATTACAAAAGATTAGATCTCAACAATTGATCAGACAGCACCGCGCGATCGACTACACACTTGGACGGTCGACTGTCTCCAAGATCGGAGCGAACAGAGGGCTTGACAATCGATTGCCCAGTTGACTATCATGCTCTCTGGATGAGAATTGACCATATCGATTGACAGCAACATTGCAATTGATTGTACATGGTTCCTGCTGCTGTTGTGCATGCTCTTTGCTTTTGCGAAGCTATTGCTGCTTTATGCCACTTCGACTCTTCTTCTTCAACCCATTCTCGTGTATTTGGATCCACAAATCCCAACAATCTCCCACTTGTAGACATATACACGAAGTTTCTAACTTGTTCTTTATTTCTCTATTAGCATATTCAAGGCATGTGCCTCCGTGAGTCTCCTCAACAATTAACCTGAAGACAATCTGATAATGGAATAGCAAAAAAAATGTTTCTATTGTCAACTACCTTTGTGAGCATGTCCGCCAGATTCTTAGTGCAAAGAATCTTCGATAGCTTCAACCACTTTTTTCAGCTGTCTTCCTGATAAGGTGATACCTCATCTGAATGTGTCAAGTCCTAGCATGATACAATAAGTTATTTGCAAAGAATATTGCACTTTGACTGTCACACCATAGATCCCCTATGGGTTGCTTCTTGTGCAACTGATCCAGGAGTCCCGAAATCCACAACATGTCCTTTGAAGACTCTGTATGTGCCATATATTCTGACTCTGTAGTTAGTTGTACTACAACCTTCTGTAACTATGAAGCTCAAGTAATAGATGTACCTCCAACTGTAAACACATACCTTGTAGCACTCCTACAACCATCATGATCACCACAAAAGTCCACATCGACATAATCATGTATATACAAAGAATCACCCCAAAAACATACATAATTATCTGAAGTGCTAGCAAGATATTTGAGAATACACTTTACTTCATACCAATGCTCTTTACCTGGATTCCTTATGTACTGCTGATAACTCCCACTGCATGTGCGATACCTGGTCATGTATACACCATCGCATACATAAGACTACCAACGGTTAATGCGTAAGGAACTGCAGTCATCTCCTCCATATCTGCCTCTGATGTAGGACACAAGTCTATTGACAACTTGAAGTGTTCACCCAAGGGACAAGTAACTGGCATCACGCCATCCATAATGAAACACTTCAAGACTTTCTTTGTATAGTCCGCTTGTGACAACCAAATCTTCTTACTCAGCTTGTCTCTACATCTTTTCATGCTGAGAATTTACTTTGCTTCACCTAAATCCTTCATAAAAAACTAAGAAGCTATCAACTGTTTGACTTCATTAATTTTCTTTATACATGAACCTACTAACAATATGTCAACCGCATATAAAGCTAAAATTACCATATCGTTGTCATCATACCTATGCCCATAGACACAATGATCTGATTCGCATCTCTCGAGTCTCTTTCCTTGTATGAAACAATCAAATTTCAAGTACCATTGCAATAGTGCCTGTTTGAGCCAATATAGGCATTTCTTTAGTTGACAAACCATGCCTTTTTTCCATTAACTTCAAAACCTACGAATTGTCTCATACACAACTCTTCTTCTACATCACCATGGAGGAACGCTATTTCGACATCCAACTGCTATAAGTGCAAATATTCAATTGCAACTATGTTAAGCAGAACCCTGAATCAAGCCATCTTCACAACTGGAGCGAAGATTTTATTGTAGTCAACACATTTCCTTTGAGAAAAACCTTTAGCAACAAGTCTTTCCTTGTATCCCTTGCGTCCATCTGCCACATCCTTGATCTTGAAAATCCACTTGCTCAAAAGAGCATGCTTTCTTGCAGGTCACTTGGTCAACTCCCAAGTTTGGTTCTACGTCAAGGAGTGCATCCCATCCTTCTTGGCAGGCTCCCACTGAATTTGAGCACTATCTTTTAAAATCTCTTCATGGGTCTCTGCCTTATCTGAATGTACATACAGAAGATGTTTGTGAACTGTGTTTGCTGATGGATCATACTTCACTAGTTTCATTGTCTCCCGGGTTGGCCTTCTCAAAGCAGGTTCATTGACCGTTTCAGGATCTCCTAATGGCTTCGTTGTACCTGTTCATCTTGATCTTCTACTCATTCTCATTAGGATCCTCCTGAACCTCATGTGTTGGATGATGCTTCCCTGGGACCGACTTCAGAACCTGAGTCTGAATCTAATTCTGAATCTGAATCTGAACATGTTTTATTTCCCTGACCTGTGTTTTTGTCTTTGTACAAAGGCTTTTCATTGAAAATCATATTCCTGCTGCGAGTAACCTTGTTATTCCCAAAATTCCAAAGCCTGTAACCACACTCATCGCCGCCATAGTCAATGAAGACACACTTACAAGATTTTGAATCCAACTTCTTCCTTTCTTCCCTATCAATTAGTGCTTATACAATACAATCATAAACTTTCAAATCCGAATAATTAACAGGTTTACCTGACCATAATTCTTAAGGTATGCCCACATCAAGGGCACTAGACAGTGAACAATTGATTAGGTACACTGTTGTAACTATTGTTTCTACCCAAAGATGGACATGAAGACCTGCATGAAGTTTCATGCATCTCGCCCTTTTAAGTATTGTGTGGTTCATTCTTTATGCAACATCATTCTCCTGTGGAGTTCTAGAAACTATCCTGATTTCTTGGATACTTTCATGTGCCAGATAGTCAATAAATTTTTTGCTTGTGTACTCACCGCCATTGTCAGATTTCAATGCTTTATTTCACCCCATCTCAGTATCAACTCTAACCTTCCAAGCCCTGAATGTCTCAAATATCTCTAATTTCTCACGAATTGCCATAACCCAAACTTTCCTTGTAGCATCATCATTGAATGTGACGTAGTATCTTTTACCATCATAAGAGAATTCTTGAGCCGGACCCCACACATCTGTATGAACCAACTATAGCTTACCAAGCTTTTTTTCATGCCCACCCAACTGAAAGCTAACTGTCTTTTGTTTTCCCATGACACAATTCTCACAAAAATCTATTTCGATTTTCTTTAGCCATGGAAAAAGATTTCTTGAACAAAGCAAAGCTGCTTGGCACTTTTTTTACCTAGGTGCCCTAAACTGACATGCCATAAGATTGAGGATGAATTACATGTTGATGTCATGACAATGATATCACCTGAGTCACCTCCTGTGAGTTGATACAACGTGCCCACACGTTTTCCTTTGCCACCAACTTAGCATTTGTAGTTATCTTCCACTTTCCAAATTTAAATGTTGTCACAAGCCCTTCTTTGTTCGAGTCGCTAATTGTGATCAAATTCATCTTCAAGCTCGGAATGTGTGTTGCGTTATGCAAGACTAGTTTCCCACCATTGCGAGCTTTCACTACGATTGTTCCTTTTCCAATAACTGTGTAGCTTTGCCCATTCCCAACTGTGACTAAACCGAAATTTCATGTCCTGTAATTCTCAAAAATATCATGGATGTACAATGATAAGAAGCACCTGAGTCTATAAACAAATCATCTTGCATAACATCAACTCCAGCATACTAACACAAATTATCTAAATGAATTTTGTTGCTTACCATATTCACTCCATGTGACCCACCTTGTTGTCTCTTGCACTCTTCATATTTATCTCTTCTGTGTCATGGCCTATGGCAGTTCTAACACTCTTTTGCGATTTTCTGCTCTTGACTTGGACCTATAATTCCTGCTTTTCGACCTCCCTCCTTTTGTGCTTCTCGCATGATTCTCAATAGCCAACATGGACTTGTTGGAAGATTACATATAAGATTATCCATTTCTTTGTCTTTTCATCTCCTCATTCATGATGCTGCTTACAACATTCTTCAGAGTAGTTGCATCAATCATAGTACCAGTGATAGTCTGTTCTAGTTGACCGTAATTGTCAAGAAGACTAGATCGCAATAACATTGCCTATGCTCATTCCACGAACTTCAACCCTGCCGATTCTAACTGATTGTAGATTACATGCTCCGCCAATGAACCTCTCTCTAAACACTTCATGTTCACCAACTTCTTAAGGTGAAGAATCTGATTCGTGCAGACGGTTTCTCAAACATATCTGTTAGGATATCCATAGACTTTTTAGCGGTCTTTGCTTTCTCAATGGGGAATAGTGTCTTCTTACTCATCAACATCTGAATTTGCCCAAGTGCTTTCTGATCTAAATAGTTATAAGCCGCCAACACAACTGCATCTACGTCAGCTCCTTCTATCTTCACGCCAAACAACAGACCATCTAGCTATTTCTGTTAGAGGTACATGATCATCTGGATCTTCCACATTGCAAATTTTGTTCCATTGAATCTCTCGATTCTACTTTTGTCTCCCATCTTTACAACCAACCTGGTGCTCTAATACCACTTTTTTGGGTTAAATGCGGAATAACTTAATCTGAGATGCAAACATAAGAAACTAATCAAAGAAACAAGAACAAACAAATAAACCAAGAGCACAAGAAAACCCAAGATTTTTTTGAGGTTTACCCAATGCAATGTCTACTTCCCCACTAGAGGCACTCCTGCAATTTCCACTACAATAATGAAGAGAATAGGTTACAATCACTCTAGATCTCACCATCAAGGTTTGTGAATTTTCTTTTCACCTTCTCTCAAGAACGACTTCTACATCTTTCTTTCTTACGTGGAAATATCACCCTTTAATCCTAATAATCGTACACCACACATATATTAGAATTAAAAAAGATGAGATCTCAACCATTGATCAAATAGCGTCACGCGGTTAACTACACACTTGGATGGTTGACTCCTAGATCCGAGCTAACAAAGGGCTTGAAGTCGACTGCCTAGTCGACTATCATGCTCTCTGGATTAGAACTTGACCATGTCGGTCGACTGCAACATTATAGTCGAATGTATTTGGTTCTTGCTGCTGCTATGCAGGCTCTTTGCTATTGCAAAGCTACTGCTGTTGCTTGCTTCCACTTCGACGCTTCTTCTTCAACTCTTTCTTGTGTATTTGGATCCACAAATCCCAACATAAGCTTGTCTTCGTTGAGAAAGATGGATGGAAAACCCAAACTCGAGTTGTTATCCCAAAGCACAAGGTGGACAAGACGGAGGTCAAGTAGGCTCCGAAGGCTTCAGGCTGAAGGAGAATGGTGAGCTCGAACCCAACTAATACAACTTTGATAAATGGGGACATTGGAAAGCCAATTGCAAGAAGAAAACTAAGTGTTTTTTATGCAAATGCAGCAGCCCAGGGCCTGTCTTGAGAAATGCAGGGTGCGGAAAGAAAAAAAATTGGGCCTTCTTTAAATATTCTAATATTAATTTTACTTTATTTTGATTCTGATATCATCTATATATATTAATATATATTATACGAATTCAATTGAAAAATATGAGTAGGGTACATTCTATACCATAAAATTTTTATATGAATTCATTTGAAAAATACCTTTCAAATTTTATATCGTTGGAGGCTCCAATACATGGGACGACTTAATCAATATCTTGAATTAGTCGTCTCATCAATTAAGATGAAATAGTATAAATATGTTTAAGGATCTTCATATTCTTGAATGTAGGAAATACACGATTAAAAAAAGCCTCATGTATTAAGTCAGTCTCAACAATTAACGAAAGAAACATAGAAATCATAAAGAATTATATATATATAGTCGTCTCATCAATTAAGACGAAATAGTTTAAATGTGGTTAATGATCTTCATATTCTTGCAATGCAGGAAATACACGATTAAGAAAAGCCACACGTATTAAGTCAATATCAACAATTAACGAAAGAAACATAGAAATCATTAAATAATTGTATATATATATATGTATATATATATATATATATATATATATATATATATATATATATATATATATATATATATATGTAAATGAAATCATGACAGCAGGGTTCGAACCTGCGCGGGCGAAGCCCAACAAATTTCAAGTCCTCAACCACTCGGACAAATCGACTTTTGTGCTAAAATTATAATCGAAACTTCATTAATTACACCTGATGTCCTGCGGGCCTCCTAATTAGTGGACTGCCCCAACGATGACAACCTAATAGATGCGTTGAAAAACATTGAAGAGACATCCCCACTCACCTTTGCGGCGAAGGTATGGATATTGAGAGCCTGGAGAAAGTTGAGGAATCCTACCCACTCATGAGAGAAGCTGTAACTAAAAGGAAAGCAATGGAGATGGCAATAGAGGACCTCAGACATAGTTATAGACAAATGGAGAAGCACATGGATCGCCCAATCTCCAAAGATGACCTTATTGCTTCGGCAGCCAAATTGAAAGTTCCAAACTCAGCCTATCAAGTACATTATCTAATAATTATGCAATTATAGATTTCATTCCTGATTCTTTGTTAGTTAATTTTGCCAAGGTTTTTCAAGTAGGTGAGGGTAGTGAGGTTGCATCTCAATTAGAATGTGCTACGAGAATTAGAGATTGGGTTAAATGCCCCAATAGTCTTTAATGGCTAATGAATTTGAGAGAGAACGTTTACTAATGGAGTACGCTTTTTGGAATGTTAAATGTCTGAGTTGTAGTAAGAAACGTATAAATATTTCAAAGACATTGCCCTATCACCGCCTCCCAGTGATAGGAATTTGTGAGACTAAGATGGATAACCCAACAATGGACTTGCTTAATAAGACCGTCCCTAATAGGAATTGGGAGTGGTGCATTAAACCCTCGTGTGACCATTCAGGCGGCATCATTGTTGGTTACAATGAGGAGCTCTTTCAATGCCTAGATGTCATGATCGGAGATTTTTTTGTCTCAATCAGGCTTAAAGCTAAGAGTGATGATTTTTATCTGATTTTCTCGCTGGTCTATGGCCCCAATGTTGCGACTGAACAATCTTTTTTTTGGTATGAACTTCAATATTACACGCTTCTCCGACAAACAGGTAGGGGTAGTAGTCAGGTTGAGAGAAATATCTTCAATAGGGTCATCGACCAGTTAGAATTGCAAGAGATTCACTTTATCGACCGACAGTTTACTTGGTCTAATATGCAAGACAGACCTATTCTTGCCAAATTTGACCGTATTTTCGTCTATTGACTTCTGGGAGATGCACTTCCCCCTCACGTCAGCTTGCTCTGTCTTGAGAAACACCTCAAATCACGTATTGTTGATCCTTTCCTCTGGATGAGAGATCCGTAGAAGGGCCAGGGTTTTTCGTTTTGAAAAAACCTGGCTCCATAACGAAAACCTTCAAAATATTGTCACAAAATCATGGGAGTCACCTTTAGAGAGGAGCGAGGGAGTGGGGAGGGATGATGTGTCAATTTGGAACACTAAAACTCGTAGACTCCAAGTAATTCTGAGACGATGTGTAGGAGAGGAGAGAAAACGAGCCAAAAATGAAAAAGAAAGGATTAGGTAGCAAGTCCATACTTAAGAGCTTCTTGATGAGGATAGGCTCCTATCCCTTGATGAACTGTCTATCCCTCATAAACTTAGACTTCACCTAGATGTTATTTTCCAAAAGGAGAATGATTACTGGCAACAAATATCGCGAGACCAATAGCTACAAGAAGGTTATGCTAATATAGAGTACTTCCATAGGATAGCCAATAGGTAGAGAAGAACCAACGTCATCTCAGGTCTAAACACTGATGATAGATGGGTTTCTGATCCACAAATGGTGTGCTCCCACATTGAGAATCACTTTACAGGTCTTCTGGATGAACAAGAGGTCGTCCCTATTCTCTTGATGAATCCTTTTGGTCTCGACCACAAATTATGGGTTAAGAGGTTCTTGAAAATCCCTTTGAGATGAGTGAGGTCTTTCAAGCTGTTAAAGACTTAGGTTGGGATAAAGCGTCTGGTCCTGATGGTTTCCCTGTCTTCTTTTACACGACATTTTGGGAACTTATCAAGACGAACCTTTTCCACATCTTTGAAGAGTTCTCTTAGAAGAACGCCTCAATTATGCGTTCATCGCTTTAATCCCCAAAACGGAGGAAAAAAAAGAGGTTGGAAATTTGAGACTCAATAACATTTTCAATTATTCCTTTAAAATCATTACCAAGGTCCTAGCCAATCAGTTGTATCCATGGCTCAATTCAATCATTCACCCAGCCCAAAATGGTTTCAACTAGGGTCGGGATATTTGAGCTGGTGTCACTATTGCCCATGAGGCCATCTTTCAATGTGATAAAGATAGAGTGGAAGGCTTTCCTCTTAAGCTTGACTTCGAGAAGGCCAATGATACAGTCGGGTGGGAGAGTTTCATAGAGGTTCTAGAGACGAAAGGTTTTTGCTCCAAATGGATATGATGGATCAACAAGTGCCTTAGGCGAGGTAAATCATCAGTTCTGATCAACGGTACTCCATGGAGTAGGAAGTTTGGACGGTAACCGTGGCCTTCCCATACTCCAGTATGCGGATGATACGCTCCTATATATGAGAAACGAGATCAATGAGGTCATCATTTACAAAGGCATCATTTTGTTTTATGAAGCTTGAAGTAGATTGAGAGTAAATTTTGACAAGAGCAATCTCACTAGTCGAGGTAGATGTGACGAGGTGTTCTCGTCACTCCTAGCTAATGTATTGAATTGAAAAGTAGGGAATTTCCCCATCAAATACGTAGGAGTCCCTATGCAATCAGGAAAACTCAAACTTAGTGATTGGCTATTGTTAACTGAGAGGATAGAAAAACATCTTCCAGGATGGAAGAGGAAACATCTATCATTGGGGGGTAGAGTCACACATTAATTATGTTCTCTCAAATCTCTCTATCTACTGGATGTCGATCTACAAATTTCCTCCCTAGGTTATCAACAAGACTGATAAAATTCGTAGAGACTTTTTATAGACGAGTAATAGAGAAGACGGAAAGGGCATTCCCTAGTCAAATGGAGTCTTGTTTGTAGGAGGAAAGAGTTTGAAGGTTTGGGAATTATAAACCTTCGAGAGATGAATAAAGCCCTATTATGAAAGTGGTGGTGGAAAATTCATTCCCACCTTGTCCCATCTCAAGGCTCTGTATGTTTTCACTACAAGGGAAGAAGGAGATTCAAATTTGGTGGCGGCCATCCTCGTAGAGGTATTTCCCTAATGTGGAAAGGGATTGACAAGCTCAGGGATCTCTTCCACAGCCATTCCCCGAGCAAGATTGGAAATGGAGAAAACATGAGATTTTGGTTAGATGTTTGGGTGGGTCCTAATACGTTGGCTTCACTCTTCCCCAATTTATTTGAACTTGACCACGATAAAAATGCCTTGGTAGCAGATTATCGGGTTAGGTCCACTTGACGATTAAGATTGACTCCTTTGATTTATGATAACCTTTCCATCGCTTGTCTCCCCCTCTATACCTTCTTATAGGGAAGTGTGATAGATGACAACAACCTTCAAGATGTGAGGGGGTGGCTCCTTACATCTAATGGGAAATTCTCGATCAATTCTATGTGCATCTCTTTTTTGTGATGGGGGATTAGATGCTCTATGAATAGAATAATATGGAATACGAGTGCTCCGCACAAGGTCAAGGCCTTCATGTGGTTGTTTTCCAAGGAATCTCTATTGACTAGTGAAAATCTTGCTAAGAGGGGGATCATTAATGTGGTCTCGGGTCCCCGATGTGGGAATGGAGTGGAAACTACTAATCCTCTTTTTCTTGAGTGTTCGTACAGTAGACGCATCTGGGATTTCCTCCTCATGGGCTTTGGGGAGAGTTCAGAGAAATAGAGTGCGTGCGTGCAAAGATCTAGAGATTGAGATTGTTTAATTGCAGGATGTATATGGGTTATTTGGCTATGAAGGAATGATTTGTACTTTAGAAATCGCTCTCGTAACTTTGCTCAATTAATTTATAAAATCTTCTCTTTCTCATCTTTATGGATTTCCACCCCATGTACTAGGAAGAAAGCGCACGAGATCTTTGTTTCCTAGAGAAGAGGTTGATGCCGGCAACAATTGAGCTGGTGATGTTGTTTCTCCCCATCTTCTGCAGTTCTGCTGTGTGGCTGGTGGTGTGGGAGGATGATGGAATTTGGATGTATTTGTATTTGGTTTAGATGGACTTCGGAGCTAGTATGCTTTTGTTGATTTTTCGTTCACCTTTGATGTTTCAATAGTGATTGTATTTTGAGTAGTACGGGAGACTTTATGTATTATTGTTGTACTTGTTTGAGATGTCTATGAATTACGATGGCAATTCTCCATCAATATTTCAAAAAAACTATATAGAATCATGTGACCTTTAAATTTGTTTCTTAAATCTATTGTTTTGATTCTTCCCATTTTAATGTATCGATTTTTCGAATTCATAGGGATCGTAGAGAAGTTTGATATAGAAAAATATATTCAAAAGTCTCTCTGTACTGCATAATAAGAGAATGGGATTCAAGTGCTAATATTCATTCCAAAAGAGAAGACAATTGTGGTTCGTAGACTCAGTACGTAGAAGGATACTCAGGACAAGAATTTAGAGTATATAGAGAATGCTGAATTTTGTTTCAGTAAATCATCTGCAGCGCAAACATGATACAAAATATTCTTTGAAGGTTCTAAGAAATTTAACTCTCACTTTGTACTTGAGATCAAACAAGATTCTCATGAGGGTTGAAGAATATATATAACTTCTCACAAATACATACATATATATTATTGCTTAATGTATAAAAGAAAAAAAATAAAATAAAATACAATTAAAGTCTTTAAATCAGGTTTAGGAGATGTATAAATGATTTTAAGTGTAGCAATGAAATAATAACATTTACAAAGTTATACTTCATGTTTATTGAGGTGGAGATTTAAATTAATCATATGAAAAACTTAAAGAGTGTTTGTGACATTGTTGTTTCCAGGATTCCTTTTTTTTTTCTTCCCCTAAATGACAGGGAATGACTGTATATGCATATGAAAAACGGGCCAGTGGTGGGCATAGTTGAAAATTTTCTCCTATGACACACTGTCTCCAACAAATGCATGCTACACATCATTGAATGTGCTCTGCATGTCTGAAGATGAAATATCAGCCCATGTAATAGGTAGCCTAATTCGTTCTATTCTTGAAAATCATTCATTTCGCAATTGCATGACAAATGGGCAAGACATGTGTGAACTTTGAAGATATATTTCATCATCCTAAAAACATGTACATGATGCAGCATTAAAACAATAAATATTATCGATATATTATCATACAATAAAAAAGTTAATGTTGTATCCTTTCAGATTTATTATTAATAATTCAGCATTGCACATATATAAAATAGTAAATAAAACCAAGTCTTGTAATCTACGCAACTTAACATCTTATAGACATGTTAAGAGTGATACTCATGTTATAATTAATTATTTCTTTTACACAAAATAAAAAATATAAGACAAATGTGTGTTAACTTCTATGTAAATAAGTAGATTAATTCATTGTTACTCTTCATATCTATGAATTATGAAGATATTTTTCTTACATTTTAAATCATTTCATAAAGAATGTAAATAATCAATCCACCTAACATAAAATTCATATTTTGAATAATCAGAAGATTTGCACATACCTAGGATATTTGAAACCGGTAATAGTCTTTTGCCCATATTTCTTCCATGAATGATGATCTTCAAAGGGTTTAGAAGTAAAGATCTTTTGCACGCTTTCTTCTCTAAAACTACAAAAAAAGAAATTTGGCTGTAAAAATGGAAATATGTCATAAGAGCATCCACAATTGTATGCTATTTATGTACAAAATGCATTTTATAGCAAACGGCGAGCTGCAGTCGTTTGCTATTTAATGCATAAATAGCTACAGTATATCGCAATATATGCGAATGGATTTGAAAGAAATGCATAATATACTGGACGCAACTTCACTTTGCGTCGCTCACCAAAAATATTTAATATACTGTAATTACAAACCAAACAAATTCCTCCCTCCCCTTGGACTCAACTTGACTTTGCGCGCGCGCGCGCGCGGGGGGGGGGGGGGGGGGGGGGGGGGGGGCGATGGGGATATTTAATTATTATTATTATTATTTTTAAATTCGAAAAATCCGTGGGACGCAACTTCACTTTGCGTTTGTCATTTTTTTTCTTTTTTTTTTCTTCTGACGCAACTTCACTTTCCGTCTAACATTAAAAAATTAATTAAATAATTCGTTTCGCCCTTCCGACGCAACTTCATTTTGCGTCTAGTATTTTTTTAATCTTAAATTGCTATAAAATAGGATTGGACGACTGCAGTAGAAATGCTATATATAAATATGCATTTTACCATTTTTTGCAATCACGATTGTGGATGCTCTAATACTATAAATTAAGTATCGATCTACGTCAAACTATATTTCCATATTCCAATAATGTCTTATGTAGACAAAGAAAAGATTGCTCCATATAACATCAATTATTGAAGATTGTTATTTAACTTTTTACCAAAAAAGAAAGAAGAAATCATGTAACTAAAAAATTATTTAATTACTTCTTTATATACTGAGAATAGTTGTTGTTGCTGCTTATTTCGGTGTGGGAGCAAACAAATAGTGAGTTAATAATTGATGGAAACTATTAAAAGTTTGACTTTGACCTTGGTCGTTAAAAGTGGTTAGAGCTCCTGAGATTGAATCTGGATCGTTAATTGACCACCGTGATCTGAACCCGGCGGTTGTTGATGTGGCCGATGGACCTGCAAAAAGCCTGAAACACCGGGGGTGACTCCGGCGACAGACCCTCTGATGCTCAAGTCAGAAGCAGAAAGAGAGAGAGAGAGTATGAGAGAGAAACTGGCAAATTGTTGACTACCTTCTGACTGTAGAGGGAGAGGGGTATATATAGGCCTAAGAGATATTTCAAGAGATTGATTTGTGTCTGTTGGATCGATTTAAATTCCTTATCTCTTTCATGTCTCTCCCCCTCAAGAGATAAAATCTTCTTGTTAGGGGATATGAGATTTGATTCTTATCCTGCATGGGCTGAGTGTCTCTCCTAGTGGGCCTAGTCTGTCACTTTGAATGGGCTTGAAAGAAGCCATGTCTTGAAGAGGGCCCAGGCCTGTTAAAAAGACTTGTGATGGTCGATCTGCTTGTGGAAGCTTTGAGAATAGTGCAGGAATCACATGACTCTGATTTGCTGCAATTTTTATCATCATCATAAGCCCCCCCACTCCCGGAAGGAAATTTTCTTAGCTTTCGGGGAGTAGTACGCCTTATTTTTGGAATCTATCGTAATCTTAGCAATCAGGGTGTTCGGAGAACCTGAAACTGATTTGTGGCTTCTGAAGGCAGTGCATATTTTCTTGAATTTTTTCATATTTCTTCGATTTTTTTCGAAATTTCTAGAATTTTCTGGAACTTTTTCCAATTTTAAAATCATTTTTTCGAATTTTATAATTAATAAAACCAATTTTAATTATTTTTTCAGATTTTTTAATTATTTTTTCGAGTTTTAAATAATTATTTTTTGAATTAAAAATGAGTTTAAGGGGTTTTTGCGAATAAACCGACCTTGGCGCAATCTTGGCGCGATCTGAGGCGTTGATCAGGGAGATCTCGCACGTTGAGGGAGATCTGAAGGTGGAGAAGTTTCTCAGATCTGAGCACGATTCTTGGCACGATCAAAAGCGTTGATCAGACGCTAGCTCGCCCGCTGATCCGATCGAGTGGCTGAGATCTGATCGTTGCGATCTGTGATGACGTGGATGAATCAGGAGCATCCATCAGCGCTCGGCTCGCCTGCTGAGTGAGATCAGACGGCTGAGGAGAGATTGGAGCATTGGGGACAAAGGCGGGGTGACGTGGCCTAATCTCGTGCGTCCATCACACTTGAGCTCGAATCTCTTAGCGATCGGACAGCTGACGAACGAAGTGAGCGACCCTGTAGCTCGACCAACCATTTTGCCGAGTTGTGGCCAACTTCTTCAATTTTTTAAGACTTCGTCATGCTACGGAGCTATAGGGCTGTCGTTGAGCTATGATAAGAGGCCGTCATTGAGATATTTTGGTCGAGCTATGGGATTGAGCTTCACTCGGGGTTTCGGAGCTCTGTTTTCTGTTCAAAGCTTTCGAATCCATTCTCCGTCAAGCTTTCTCACCCTCGTCAACCCAAGGAAGCATTGAGCTACCTCCTCTTGGTCGAGCTATGAGGATTTGGAGCCTCGTCGAGCTACTTTGGTCGAGTGCCCTATTTTCTTCGGAAGAAGCTTGGTTTTTTGCTCGAGCTACGATTTCTGTCGAGCTTCCTCACCCTCGTCAACCTATGGGAGCGTCGAGCTACCACCTCTTGGTCGAGCTATGGGGATTTGGTGCCTCGTCGAGCTATGAAGCTCTCGAATTTGGTCGAGCTCTGAAGATGGCATTTCGTTGAGCTGCCAAAGTTTCAAGCCATGGATATGGGATTCGGTTGAGCTATGGGGTAGCTTGTTGGTCGAGCTATGAGGGCTCTCCTATCGTCGAGCTATGGACTTAGCTTTTTCATTGGGCTTTCGAAGCTTGGGTCGCGCTCTGTGGGTTTTGGAGAGGAGAACCATAGTTTGAAGATGGAGTTCGGCTGTGGGAGCTTGACGGTGGAGCAGAGATGCTCCGTTTTGGTCAAGGTGGTGGCTCGAGACGGAGTGAAGACGAGCTTTAGGCAAGCACCATATTCCGCTTTTTCAAGCTCCGTTTTGGCGCTCAGCTGTCAGCAGAAGAAGGAGAAGGGGAAGGAGGGGAAGCGGAGCGGGTTTGGATAGCAGGTACGAAATTCGTACCCGTCTTACCCCTTTATTAATTCCCTTTTGATTTTGCTTGCGGGTTTGGGTTGTAAACCCAACCCGGTCCGAAGCCACTTATACCCTAGCTCCTCTTTCATAACCGTGAGTATATTTGCATGGAAACTTTTTTGGAGTTTTTTGGACTTGGATTTGCATATAATTAATTATATATATATATATAATTATTTATATGTGTATACCAAGCTTTTTACTTCATAACCCTCGATTGGTGGATCTTGTGCACATATAGCTGTCCTAGGAGAGCTATTGCAGACTTGTCGTTTGGTCCCAGCAAGTTGTTGAGGCAACTCTAAGGCAGAGTTGGACGTTTGAACCTGCCATTTACGCCCGGCAAGCTTTGTAGAGGTAACTTCGCGATGGAGTTGTGCATAGAGCTTGCCGTTTGTGCCCGACAAGTTTGGAGAGACAACTCTTTGACTGAGTTGACGTAGAGCTTGTTATTTGATCCTAGCAAGTTTAGAGAAGAAACTCTTTGACTGAGTTGGCGTAGTACTTGCTGTTTGATCCCAACAAGTTTGGAGAAAACTCTGTGACTGAGTTGGATGTTTGAGCTTGCCATTTGATCCCGACGAGTTTGAAGACAACTCTAAGATAGAGTTGATGTGGAGACAAACTCGAAGACGAAGCTAGAAACTTGTTGTACTTGTTGTTTGCGCTAAGCAAGTATTGTAGAGACAATCTTAGGCCGGCGTTGGATGCCGAGCTTATTGCTCGAAGATGAACTTGAACAAGTAGCGGGGTGATGTACTCGCTATTTGGAGTCAACAAGTCGTTGATGGAGCTCGTGCGAAAAGCAAGGCGTTGAACTTGTTGCTTAGAGCCAGTAAGTAGTTGACGGAGCTCAAGTGGGAATCGGAGCGTAGAACTCACTGCTGAAAGCCAATGAGTTATTGATGGAACTCAAGCGGTGAGTAGAACATTGAACTCGTTGTTTGGAACCAACGAGTTGTAGACAGTGCTCATGTGGCGAGCAGAGCATTGAACTCGTTGTTTGGAGAAAACGAGTCATTTGGCGGAGCTTGAGCGAAGACCAAGGAATTGAACTCATTGTTTGGATCCAACAAGTAGTTGACGGGGCTCAAAGTGAGAATCAGAGCATAGAACTCGCTGTTTGGAGCCAACGTGTTGTTGATGGAGCTCGTGCTGAGAGCAGAGCATTGAACTTGTTGTTTGTGGCCAATGAGTTGTTGACAAAGCCTGAGCGAAAAGCAAGGCGTTGGACTCATTGTTTAGAGCCAACAAGTTATTAATGAAGCTCAAGCGATGAGCAGAACATTGAACCCATTGTTTGGAGCCAACGAGCTATTTGGTGGAGCTTGAGCAAAGACCAAGGCATTGAACTCATTGTTCGGGGCCAACGAGTTGTTTGGCGAAGCTTGTGTGGAGAGCAGAGCGTTGAACTCATTTTTTAGGGCCAACAAATTGTTGATAGAGATCATGCTGAGAGCAGAGCATTGAACTCGTTGCTTGATGTTGTCGAGTTGTTGGCCGGAGGAACTCAAGTGGTGTGCGTAGCGCCAAACTCACTTTTAGAGCGAATGAGTTGTGAGTATTCTGAATCTTCCTAATATTGAAGTGAAGTCACCTGTGTTTGTTCAGCGTTGAGGTGATTCCATTCTTCTCTTTGCTGGCAAGTAGTTGCGTATATTGAATGATGTCCTCGGAACATAGAGACAGCTCTCCTTCGTGATACGCTATGCTTGACAGAGTTTGGACTCTCCCTTTTGCATATCGCTTTAAGTGAGATGGAGTTGGAGCTTGCTCAAGTGAAGGTGGTCGGGTAAACCTAGAGCTTGCCTTCCTAATGAAGACTTGTCTCGAATTTCATCATCAAGAGTTGAGGCGGCCCTATAGAGCTGTTAGCTGGTAGGAGGCAGGCGAAGAGGATTGTTTCTCTTAGGTAGAGCATCTCTCCAGTGTGTAGTTGAAAGAACTACTTACATGATAATTTATTGTACAGTGTTCGCAGGTCTTTTGTAGCGATTCCTAGACATGAAACGTAGACTCATTGTAATTCTGCTGTTGTAATGAGACTTATAGTTCATGAAATAAGAAGTCTTGTATGTGCCGGTGTCTTTTGATTCATCGTTTCGGAGGTTGGCTAGTTGTATGAGCTGCTCTTGGGGAGAGTTAGACTTTGGACTTACCATTTTGTATTTGTAGATATTTGTAGTGGTACTGGATCTGAACATATGAGTTTGCGATAGTTCTGTGATTTGAAAAATTCCTTTCATATCTTGATCCTTGCTGTCATGGTTGAGGTGTCATCGACTAGGCTTCTTGCAGCAAAATAACAGGACCTCAAGTCTGTTGCGTATAACTAAAGAACTATCGACGGTGTATGACGGAGTTTAGAATTTCTCCGTCTTGAACTCAGCTAGTTGTAGGAGCAACTCTGAGGGAGAGTTGTTTTCCAAACTTGCTGTATGGGTCCTCTAACACATTGTGAGAGTCACATCGAGTGGAGAGTTGAACTCTAAGTGTTGCTTTTTACAAGTGTTGCTAGAGTAACTCCAATCCACGATTTTGGACCTTTTAATCTGTCTTTGAAGGATTTTAAGTAGTTTCAGGAACAGAACGAATCGCGAGTTGAACTCTGAACGTATATAATTACATGTTGCGAGAGTAACTCTGAGCCATGGGTATGAATTCTAAACTATTAGTTTAAGTATTAACTGGTTGTAAGAGCAGATCGAATGGCGAAGCGCACTCTGAACTTGCTTCTTTGCAAATTGCGAGAGTCTCTGTCGAGCCATGGGTATGGACTCCAAACTTGTTAGTTTAAGTATTAACTTGTTGCAGGAGCAGATCGAATGGCGAAGTACACTCTGAACTTGCTTCTTTGCAAATTGCGAGAGTCTTTGTCGAGCCTTGGGTATGGACTCCGAACCGGTCGTGGAGGTACTAACGGATTGCAGGAGCAGATCGAATGGTGAAGCGCACTCTGAACTTGCTTCTTTGCAAATTGCGAGGGTCTCTTTTGAGCCATGGGTATGGACTCCGAATCCGTCTTATGGAAAGCTTATAACGAGTGTTCAGCACCGCTCTAGGTGTAAGTTGGGCGTTTAGCTCGTTGTTTGCTTTAATATATTAACAGGTTGCAGGAGCAGGTCGAATGGCGAAGCGCACTCCAAACTTGCTTTATTGCAAATTGCTGGATTAACTTCGAACCATGGGTATGGACTCCGAACCGGTTGTGGAGGCACTAACGGATTGCAGGAGCAGATCGAATGGCGAAGAGCACTTTGAACTTGCTTCTTTGCAAATTGCGATGGTCTCTTTCAAGCCATGGGTATGGACTTTGAATCCGTCTTATGGAAATCTTGTAATGAGTGTTCAGCACCGCTTTAGGTGTAAGTTGGGCCTTTAGCTCGTTGTTTGCTTTAATGAATTAACATGTTGCTGGAGCAGATCGAATGGCAAAGCGTACTCTGAACTTGCTTCATTGTAAATTGCTGGAGTAACTTCGAACCATGGGTATGGACTCCGAACCCGTCTTGTAGGAAGATTTTAATGAGTTTTTGGTTCCGTTTTTGTCTACAAGTTTGGCACTCAACTCATTGTATGCATCCATAGACTTGTACAAGAATTTTGCAAGCAAAAATTCATGCTTCATTTTATTGGAAAATAAAACTAAGCAGCTGCTCTAGTGGCTAGCTGTTATTACAAATTGAAAAAATTTGCTACTATTAAGAAAGGACGTTTGAGATGCCCTCGTTCACCTTAACAAGGTGCCCCACCTTCCAAGTTCCACTAATATCTCCTTGTCCACCGAGTCTTTAAGTTGATGAGCTGTTGGACGAACAGCTTGGTAGACCTTGCTTAGACTTGCTTGTTTTGGAGGGAACCCCCCATTGTTTTGCATAGAGAACGAGAAATCTTCTGATACACCAATGTGTTTAGGCAAGATTGTTTGTTTTCGTTGAATGAGCGGAGTGACTTCGGGCATGGAATTCAGGTTTATTACTGTGATATGATGGGAACTAGTTTGGACCTGGTGAGAGATGATGTGGCAGGTTTAGAAATTCTTGGTAGAGTTGTTTATGGCAGTGGCTTCAAGTTCGTTTACAATTTTTGAATTATCGTGACTGCTTACTGGCAGTAGCTCTATGAAGTCGAGGGGGAGAACCGAGCCCCCCATTGTAGCGGTGTAGCATGCTCGTGCTGCTTGTTGGCTCCCTACAACTTGGCCTACGTCGGCTACTATTGGGAAATTCATTTTCTTGTGGAAGGCGGAGGCAACTGCATGGAAGGCCGCTAGGTCGGGACGACCGAATATAGAGTTGTATGCGGCTTTGACATCGACTACCATAAACTCTAGTACTTCCGTTGGAATAGCAAGGGCTTTCCCTGCTGTCACATCCAGTGTAACGACTCCTTTTACTTGAACGGAGACACCGGAGAATCCGTGGAGTGTATAACCGGCTGGCTTGAGTCGGTCTCGAGAGAGCTTGAGAGCCTTGAGTGTGACCATGAAGAGGATGTTTACTGAGCTACCATTGTCCACCAGGATGCGGCAATCCTCATGATTCACCATGCAATGGTTTATGACCAATGCATCGCAATGAGGTGCTCGGACGCCTTCTAAGTTCTTGTCAAAGAAAGATATCGGGACCCAGTGCTTTTGACAGGCGGAATGTTATCCATGGAATTGACTTCCCTAACGAAAGCTTTGCGAGAGGAGTTGGAATCTCCCCCCATCGGGCCTCCATTAATGGAGTGGAGAATGGCCATGTATTAAGAGTCTTGCAGCTCGTATGGCCTCTCTTGACGCTTATTAGCCCCCCCGAAGCAGAGGGTTTTCGGCGTCGTTGTCCTTCTGAACGAAGTTGGAGAGATAGCCCATGCGAATTAGGGCTTCCAGTTCTTCTTTAAGGGCTCGACAGTTGTCAGTAGTGTGTCCATGATCTTTGTGAAACGTGCACCACTTATTTTTGTCTCTTCTCCTGCTAGACATTGACATCTTAGGGGGAGGGTAGATTATTCCGTCCCTCTCAACTTCTATGAGGATGGCAGATATGCTTGCATTGAGAGGAGTGAACTTGTCGAAGCGTGGCATTAGAGTTGGACGACGTTGACTTGCACCGTTTTTCTGAAACTTCTTGGGTTCTTCCTTGCTTGTATTTTTCCGTTTGTTTCTGGAAGATTAATCATTCTTACCTGGAGGATAGAGAGCTTCCTCGACCCTGATATACTTGTCACTCCTTTCCAGGAGCTTAGTGAAATATTTGGGTGGTTTTTTTGCGAGGGAGGCTTTCAGGTCTTTGTTAGTGATGTTGTGGCAAAAAGCTGCAGCTACCACTGAAGTGTTCAAGGAGGAAATTGACCTTGCTTCAGTTGTAAAGCGTTTGACAAATTCTTTCAGCAGTTCTCCATCTCTTTACTTTAGTTCTAATAGGGAGACACTGATTTTTTCAGCCTTGCGGCTAGTAACAAAGTGCGCAATGAAGAGCTCCTCGAGCTGGTCGAAGGAGAATATTGATTCTAGAGTCATGTGCGAATACCATTCCCTTGCTGATCCTTTTAGTGTTGGGAAAAATGTTCGACACATGAGCACATCGGTGGCGTTATAGACCATCATGAGTGTTTTGAAGCTCTCGATATGGTCGGTCGGGTCTAATTCTCCATTGTAGAATTCGAATTGAGGAGCTTTGAAGTCCATTGGAACGGGTGCATCGAGGATGATTTTGCTTAAGGGAGGTTGACTAGGGTGGTAGGCCCTACTGGAGCGGTTTCTCTCGTTCTTTATCTGTTCTAGACGATCTTCTACTTCTTGGATACGGTGAAGGACTTGGTCGTCCTTCCCCTGGTACCCAGTTGAGGCGGCGGATCCTTCGTTAGGAGTTTGGCCCAGATCTTGACTTCCTTGGATAGCATGGAGGATGTCGAGCTTGAACTTATCCATTTCTGCACTAGTGATTGGGGCATTTTTCCATTTGTTCCTCACAAGAAGCTTTCAACTGTCATGAGTCGGGCTCCTTATTGTGGTGCACCCCCTGTAAGAGGATGATTGCCTTGATCTCTGTCTAGGAAAATAGGTTCTCTGGTTTGCTTGATATCCCGAGCGGGAGGCCTCAGATCGGGCGCGCCTCTCGTCCAATTAGATTCGTAGATCGGTTCCTTGTTGCCGGCACTGATGATTTGGCGGAGAGCTCTAGACCCCCGAGGGCCTCACGAGATAATTGAATCAGTTGAAGCATCATGGACTTAGATGTGGTCGTACTAAGGATGTTGTTCATGAAGGTTTTGTCGGGAGCCCCCCGGTGCTTCTCCGTTGGAAGGAGCGTGATTAGGCTGTCGGGGTGACTGTTGAGCAGGAATCGGATCTTCCATAAGAGAAGCTGGTTGATGAAGAGAGTTGGTGCGACGGCTGGAGGCCGCCCCTTTACCTCTTAGTCTTGGTGGCATGATGACAAGCCTGACTTATGTAGTTATCCCACAGATGGCATCAATCTATTGCTGCTTATTTCGGTGTCGGAGCAAACAGATAGTGAGTTAATAACTGATGGAAATTGCTAAAAGTCTGACCTTTGATCTTGGCCGTTAAAAGCGGTTAAAGCTCCTGAGATTGAATTTGGATCGTTGATTGACCACCGTGATCTGAACTCGACTGTTTTTTATGCGGCCGATGGACCTGCAAAAATGCCTGAAACACCGGGGGGTGGCCCCGGCGACAGACCCTCCGACTCTCAAGTCAGAACTAGAAACAGAGAGAGAGCGTATGAGAGAGAAAACTGGCAAATTGTTGATTACCTTCAGACTGTAGAGGGGGAGGGATATTTATAGGCCTGAGAGACATTTCAAGAGATTGATTTGTGTCCGTTGGATCGATTTAAATTCATTATCTCTTTCATGTCTTTCTCCCTCAAGAGATAAGATATTCTTGTTAGGGGATAAGAGATTTGAGTCCTATCCTGAATGACACCGAGTGTCTCTCCTAGTGGGCCTAGTCTATCACTTTTTATGGGCTTGAAAGAAGCTCATGTCTTGGAGAAGGTCCAGGCCTGTTAAAGAGGCTTGTGATGATCGATCTGCTTGTGGAAGCTTTGAGATTAGTGCAGGAATCGTACGGCTCGGGTTTGCTGCGATTTTTACCATCATCAGTTGTGATGTTTATTAAGTAGGTCATGTTTTCAGGAAAGAAGAGTAGGCCCATTTCCTAAAGATGGAATGCTTTTCAATATGTATACATAAGATAGAAATTGATGAGCACAGAATTAACACTAATTCTACGAAACAAAGAAAACAGTATAGTCTATCTAATCTCCGAACATCAAGAAGATGGAGAAAAGAGTATGACAGAACGCCATTTACGAAAAAAAACACTTAGTAGAATAAGAATAAAAGTGCATATGGGTTGTAGAACACAAAGCACTTGACAGAATGTATGCTAGGCAGCTAGGGGTTATGATCTAATGATATGGGCGATATCTTCTCCCAACATTAATAATGTCTTTCATTAATAAACAGAAATATACATAGGAATTAGACCTCCCTTTGACCGAACACTAATGATGGCCCTATCTCGTGAGTGAAGAATCAAATTGTTATTAGTCCCCATTTGCCCTATGATACTCCTTCGGTTGCTCACTACTTTTCGTGAGTTTTCTGTGAGCACTCATGAAATAAAGAGCCCATGAAAAATCTAGACCGCTCATATTGTTCTATATGTCTAAGATAGCATAACAATAAAAAACAAGTAATTTGAAGTTCATTTGCCCATCCATCATACTGTTAGAATTTTCAGCCATACAATTTTGTAATTATGTAAATTATGGACAAATGAATTTTAAATTAATTGATTTTTTATTGTTAAGCTATCTTAGGCATATAGAATAAGATTAGCGGTTCGAATTTTTCATAGGTGCTCTATTTCGTGAGTACTCACAGAGTGCTCAAGCTTCCGGACCACCTTTTCCAGTTAGATAGCGAGCGAGCACTCAGAAATGATATCGCCGGCAGGCGAGATTTTTTCTTCAGCGGCGGATGGAGAGGCGGAAGGTGGGAGTTAACGTTCCAACACCAATAGTCTACATTGCTAGGCTGGAGAAAGCGATCGTGTGTAGTGAGCAACTGAAGAGCCCTCTTTACTCTATTCCTTTGTGGATATATTGAACATTGCATGCCCATGATCTAACTTTGTCTCAAGTTTCAAGTTAGATAAAGAATGATAAATATATAAGATGTGATAGATTCAGATGCTTCATAAAGCCTATAAATCGAGCTTAATCGATATCATGAATCCAGTTATAACCTTATGGCCTTCCAGGATCTTCCCTTCCCACACACTTAGTCTCAATATTGACTGAAGTGTTGGAAAGATGCTATAGCCAAGATGTCAATCACTAGTCGAGAAAAAAAATTGAGAGGGGTGAGGAGTGTGAGAGAGAGAGAGAGAGAGAGAGAGAGAGAGAGAGCTGTTGCCTTAAGAAGGGAGAAGATCTTATGCCCATGTACTTCTCTTTGCCCCATGCTCTCATCCTGATCATCGCCGTCATTTTCAATCCCTTCACATTCCCCACCTCCACACGCCTTCCCACTCCCAATACCCAAACCGCTCCATCTTCACCTCTTCCATTCCCAAACAAACACCCAAACCCTACTTTCAACCTACACCAAAACCCAATTTATTCCCCAAAAACCCACCGCTAAATCAACGATTTTATAAGAGGATGGAAAAGAATGCATTAAGTGCAACGAGAGTGATCACTTGGCGGCCACATGCAAGAAACTTGGCTTTCACTGCTTCAACTGCAAGAAGTTTGGCCACAAATTGAGAGAATGCCTATGGTACAATCGGAGCGAGTCCCTAAAGGTTCAGGTGGCCTACAACTCTGACCTCACTGAATCCCTCCCGGCACTGCATACCAGTTCTTTCCTTCACCTGATTTACCCGAGGATCTCCCCCTTGACTAGAGATGTGGAATGCGCCTTGAACTTCGCTTGGGAAGGTCAGGGATGGTGGTGGCACCTCAAGAAGGTTGGTGATGGAGTCTATTATGTTCGATTCCTAACTGCGGGCAGTGCTAGTAAGGCGGTGGAAGAGGGGCTCTTCCACTTCTTTAGCTTCATGGCAACCTTCACACCTTGGTCAATGAATTTCGGTGCCAAGCTGAAACCCAGGCCATGCTTCATGTGATCAACATTCTCATGCTCATGTTCCACATGTGGAATTGGGGAATTCTTGAGTCCATTATCAAGCCATTCGCCAAGCTGATCACCCTGAGCAAGGAAATGAAGGTGCTGAGACAACAGATCAAGTTCTAGTCATTATTGAGGCGGACGATGTCACACTTATTCCCAAAACCCTAACTATCCATTATAGAGTGCCTTGGTCTCTTGAGAGGCAGGTGTTTGATGTCCCTGTTCTCATTGTTGGACAATCCATAATGGTGGAAGACGTGCAAAGTGGAAAAGTTCAGATGATCACCACTTCCAGTGCCAATGTTGAGAGGGGTTCTGGCGCAAGAAGGGGGATGATGAACCATTGGTTGAGGTGAATGAACCAACGGAGAAGGCTAACCAAGTTGAACTAGCAACACCAAATTCGAATCCACCACACCATTCACCACCAGCACAGGCGGAGGTGATTGTCGTACCCCAGAAATTTTTTGAAATTCAAACTAAGATTGAGAATATCCGCCACAAAACTGGGTATGAGAAGCAAGTGATTGGCCAAGATCCCGTTCATGATTTGGTTTCCAAAGATAACCGCTCCAGAGAATCCGCCCTAAAAACTGCTACATCAACTCCTCAAACAACAGAGCCGGTAATCACTGCTCCGTATCTGATGACTCCTCAAACAGCTCCAATGATAGCTCAGGCAGTTACATGTCTATGGTTTGGAACAACAAACTTGTTAATTTGCCAATTCCATTATTCCAACTCATCAAGCATGCGATTGAACAAGTCTTAGCCTACAAGGTTAGTAAGGAATCCCTTAACTTATCCCAAAGCCCAGTAGTGCCCAGCAGCAACCCCCCTCATCCTCAACCAGATTCATCAAATCAGCCTTTTCAACCCATGGAAGCTCCCTCTATTACTACTAGTATACCCCCGGGTTGGATATGGCTGCCAAGAACAAGAGAAAAACAAGCATCTCCAACTCTCTCAAGAGTTTTGTGCTCCCTCTGTTCAGGGGATCAACCTCCACCAGGAACCTGGCTCATAGGTCTGCTAAGAGGCTTGTTGCTGCTTCCAAATGCAGGAAGGGATCTGCCAGCTCAGGTACCAAGATTTTCAATTCATTTAAGCTTCTGTCTGATGATGATCAACTTGTTGTTGCTCAGTTAGTGGGGGGTGGAGGCCAAGGGGCCCCATGCCATTACGAAGGTCAGAAATTCTGAGAGGAATGTAGTTGGCACTTCTAAGCCAACTGCCTCCTCAAGATGAATTGTTCTCCCTTTTATTTTGTGTATGATGTTACTTTCCCTGTCTTGGTTGTTGTGTTCTCAATTTCACAAATATGGATCGGATGTTGGAATGTGAGAGGGCTTGGTAGCCCCGAAAAATGCTCCTTGATTAAGGATGTAATTCAAATGATAAGCTATATGAAGTCTTCTACTCAGTTATTGATATTTTCTCTGTTTCTGTGTCCCTTTGAGAGAGGCATTCAGGTTTATGTGGTCTTTAACTTTATTTTTTCTCCATTTTAGAAGGATGATTGGGATGTACGTTGCCATGAGATCATTCAACGCAGAAACTTCATATGTCCTTGTTGGGGCCTCTATAGGGACTTCAAGTTCAAGACAAGATTCAAAGTGCTTCAATTGTATTAAACAAAGTGTCTTGTGATATTGTATTTTTAATTCTTTGAGTCTTAGAAACTTGTAAAAGCGTTGTCACACACACACTCACACATACTTTAAATAATCTGAGTGTTTTACAAAATCAAAATGTCAAAATAAGCTTGAATAAGTTCAGCTGTATGAGTACCAGTCGACCACTCCTTAGAACCAGTCGACTGTCATAGTACGAAACCGCTTGAACTCATACAAGCTTTGGCCAGTCGACTCATTATGGCAACCCAGTCGACTGTTCAAGCTGTTTCGACAGTTTTCTGATTTTAAAACTTATTTTTCAAAAATCAGAATTTTTTTACTGCCGTTGTATGACAGTTGAGATTCAATCTCTCAACGTCCAAACGTTTCTAACTCTATAAAAAGAGTATAGAATTCATTTGACAAATGTTACTCAACTCCAAGCATTCTTGAAACTCTCAAGTCTTTTGTTTTTAAGTGTTTCAAAAGCATACAAACTCTCTAAGACTTGGTTCTCTGAATTTTAGTCTAATATAACATTGATTTCGTTTTAGACTGAATTCAGAAGTTGACCTAATAGCCACTATACAAAGCACTATCGCATACAAGGTTATAGGTTGTTGTAAACTCAATTTTTTGTTATTGTTTTCACTCTCGGGTTGTGAGAGTGGTCCTCTCGGTTGGAGAGTAGGGCTCTTGGTTTTAGAGTCGGTTTCACTCTAGGGTGTAGAGTGGGTTTGCTCTCTCTAGCGGTGAGAGAGGTCTACGGATTTGACATTGTTGTTGTCAAAGGCCGTAGAGTATTCTTGTACTTTTTTAAAATAGTGAAAAATCTCAAGTGGGTTGCTTGGAGACTGGATGTAGGTCGGGAGGACCGAACTAGGATATATCATTGTGTTTGGCTATGATTGACTCTCTGTGGTTGTATTCTCTCAACTTGCAATTTCAATTTCTCTGAGTTTTATTTCAAAAACTTGTCTTGTAAGTCGACTGGTTTTCTGCTATAAGTTGACTGATCAGACTTGTAACTCTTCAGTAAAATACTCTTCTTATTTGATGTAACAGTCGACTATGTATCTTTTTCAGTCGACTTAACAGTACAAAAAGTTCAAGTTCTTAATTTTTTTTATACAACACTATTCACCCCCCCTGCTAGTGTTATTTGCCTTGCTTACAAGATCCACACTTGGTATCAGAGCCTAGTTGAGTGCAATGACATCTACTTCAAATGCAAGCCAATACCATGAAGGCCAATCCACACAAATGCCACCCCTATTCGATGGAACAGACTATAACTATTGAAGTGTAGAATGAAGATTTACCTTCAGTCCATCAACTATGAGATTTGGAACATGACTGAGACAGAATTCACCACTCCTACAATTCCCTATGCACAATGGAACGATGAAATGAAGAGCAATACAATGAACATTGCAAAGGCAATGGATGCTTTATTCTGTTCACTTACCAAAGAGAAATTCAATCGTGTGTCAAATGCAACAACGGCTCATCAAATTTGGTACACACTCGAGGTAAATCATGAAGGAACTAATAAGGTTAAAGAATCGAAGATATCTAATCTTGTTCAGTGGTTCGAGATGTTCCGTATGAAGGAGAACGAGAATGTATCGGACATGATAACACGGTTCACGGACATTACAAACTCTCTTGTGGCCCTTGGAAAGACATACTCGCAAGAAAAAATGGTGAGGAAAGTTCTTCGTACCCTAACCCCCGAATGGGAGAAGAAGACCACCGCCATAGAAGAAGCCAACGATTTATCACAACTCTCTCTTAAGAATCTTGTGAGAAATCTTATGGCATATGAAGTACAACTTGAAGAACGCAAGAAGGATCTAGAACCTCAACAAGCAAAGAAGAAGACACTTGCTTTCAAGGCCATGTCGGATTCCGAAGATGAGAAAGAAGATGAAGAAGAAATAGCCATGTTCACTAGAAAGTTCAAGAAATTTTTACGAAAAGGTAAATTTAATTCCAAGTTTAAATATACTAATGAACTTCCCACTTGTTTTAAGTGTAACAAGACAAGTCATATGAAGAAGGATTGCCCATTAGAAAATGCAAAATCAAAAGGGAAGACTCCCAACTTCAAGAAGGACAAGTACACAAAGAACAAGTTTATGAAGAACAAGAAGACATATCAAGCAACTTGGGATGATAGTGACTCTTCATCGGAAGAAGAGAATGAGGAGTCAAACAAAGTAGCGAACATATGTTTCTAGGGGTGGTATACCGTACCTTACCGTACCATCATTACTCTACCGTCTACCGTACCGGAGTACTTGGTACACAAATTTCTCTACCATTACCGTGCCAAGATTTTGGTACTACCGAGTTCGGTAATACCGGAATATCGGTATGGTATTGGTAATACCATGGCACTACCGGACATTAATTAGCTTAAAAAATTAACAGTCATATAAATGACAAAAAAAGGATAAATAAGCTCAACATAAATATATATAAGAAGAAGTTTCAACATAAATAATTAAGTATATATATGAAGAAGTTCCAATAATCAACCAATGTCAATTCTCAAACAAGACCCAGCTAACGGTCCATAATTTAGTCTAACATCTGTGTTTCTAGAGCCCAATTACCAGTAGTACCAAATAATATAAGTTTCTGTTTAACAATGAAGGAAGAAATCATCACAAAACGCCATTGTAATAACTAATATATCTTCAGGCATGTTCCTTTCAAAAAGCTGTAGAATTCCCACTAAAAACAAATTAAACACATACATGAACAAAGAAATACCGGTACGAATAGTATACAGAAATCTACAGTTCAACCGATTAACTGAAAACAGATTCACATTAAAAATAAATATTCTCACAAACAGACATACATCACCTAATATAGTGATAAAGAATCGACATAAAATTTAAGATCATGGATAAAAAAACATCAACATCCCCTTGTCATCCCCTAAGTAGTATAACTAGGGTGAAAAATTGGAAAAGAAATAGGAAAAATGGGCCTGGACCTAGGTCTGGACCTAAGTTTTAAAATATAAAAATTAAATTAAATGTATATTAATTACTCGGTATGGTACGGTATACCATGGTATCAGTATTGGATACCAGTACCATACCATATAATTTTGGTATGGTACAATACTGAGATTTCGGTACGGTATTACCAAGATTTCGGTAATATATGGTATGGTAACGGTATGGTACGGTATGGTACGGTAATATGGTATTTTTTGACACCCCTATATGTTTCATGGCTACACAAAACGATGTAAGTGAAAACTTTGATTCAAATGACTTATTAGATGCTTTCAATGAAGTTTTTCAAGAACTTAAAAAGGAGAAAATTAGAGTTAAAAATTTAGAGAAAGTCAATCAAATACTTTCTCAAGAAAATCTTGACTTGAATGTTGAAGTCAAATCTTTAAATTCTCGACTTTTAAATTTGGATGTAGATCTTGTATCTCTTAAAAAAAATTATGCAGAGATATCCAAGAATGTATCTAAATTTGACGAAGGAAAGGAGAATTTAAATGAAGTTATCCAAAGTCAAGTTCAATCTAATAAAAGATTTGGACTTGGTTTTCAAAAGACTCTTGAAAAATATCATTCTTCTAAGAATACTAGTAGTAATAAGACTGATTCTATTTCCAGTGTGAAGAACAAATTATATGAGTTTTTTGATAAACCCAAAAATTAATGTTTTTCATGAAAATAGTAATTTTGCAGTTCGGACCAATCGACTGAATCCTAATGTCAGTCGTCTGTCTAGAGGTTTAGAGTTTTATTCAAAGAGACGAAAATCTCAGATAAGTCAAACTATTTCACCTCCCAGTCGACTGACTTCTCATAACAGCCGACTGGAAGGTATAAGAAAGTCGACTGGCCAGACTAAAAATATTTGGGTTCCAGTCAACCTGAGTCTAAACGATAGAATTACTTATATAAATTCTTATGTTCTTAATGTATGTAATTCTGTAAATTATATTCCTACTTTTGGTGGTAAATCAAACTCACTTTGGGTTTGGTTTCCTAAAAACTAATCCCTTTCGGACCCAATGAAAAGGGTACCATATTCAAAATGCTTATTTTATAGATTCCTAAAAGAGAACGTTGGATACTTAACAACGGATGCTCCAAGCATATGACTGGTCATGCTAATCTTCTTTCTTTCATACAAGAAATAGATGGAGGAACAGTCATATTCGGTGACAATAATAAAAGGAAGATTATTGGAATATGCATGGTCGGTAAGAACACTACCCCTGCTATAGAAAAAGTATTTCTAGTTAGTGGATTAAAACATAATCTGTTAAGTATTAGCCAACTTTGTGATAAGGGATATAAAATTGTTTTTGAAAAAGATGCATGTTTAAGATGTGATTCATCTATGCAAAATGTTTTTTTAAGATTTTAGGAAAAACAATATTTATGAGTTATGTTTAAAAACAAATGAATTTTCTAATGATTTTTGCTTAGTAGCTTCTAACAATGATTCTTGGCTTTGTCATAAGAGAGTTGGCCATGAAAATATGAAAAATATTGCTAAATTGTCTAAAAAACAACCTAGTTAAAGGGCTGTCAAGACTATCTTTTAAGAAATATAAGTTATGTGATGCATGTCAACTGGGAAAACAAGTCAAATCTACTTTTAAGACAAAAGAAATGATTTATACTAGTAGGCCTCTCGAATTAATCCATATAGATTTATTTGGTCCACTAGTGTCGTTTCTTTAAATAAAAGTAGATATATATTTGTTTTAATAGATGATTTTTCAAGATTTACATAAGTTTTCTTTTTAAAACATAAATATGATGCCTCTGAAAAATTTGCAAATTTCTACAAACAAATTCAAAATTAAAAATCTCTAACCATAGTCACTATTAGAAGTGATCATGGTGGAGAATTTGAGAATGAAACGTTTTCAGAATATTGCAACAAGAATGGTATAACACATTTATTTACATTTCCTAGAGCTTCACCACAAAATGGAGTGGTCGAAAGAAAGAATAGGACATTGCAAGAGTGTGCACGTACTATGCTTGTTGAAAGCAATTTGCCTAAGTACTTCTGGGCTGAATCTGTTTTTACAACATGTTATGTTTTAAATAGAATAGTGATTAAGCCTATGCTTAAGAAAACTTGTTATGGATTATTTTATGAAATAATTCCTAAAGTATCATATTTTAAAGTATTTGGATGTAAGTGTTTCATATTAAACACTAAAGATAATTTAGATAAATTTGATACTAGATCTAATGAAGATATCTTCATTGGATACTCAAATAAGAGTAAGGCATCTAGAATTTTCAATAAGCCACCTTTGACTATTGAAGAATCTATGCATGTTTCATTTGATGAATCCTTGCCTTCATCTACTGTTATTAAAGATGATGAAATTGAATCATCACCTTTAAATAACATTATTAGATCACTAGAGCAAACTACCTTAGACAAGTCGACTGATAAGGATCTCAAGTCGACTGATGTGAATCGGTCGGCTGATGGACTTTTTAAGTCGACCGATCCTGTTGTGATGACTCAAACTTTACCAAAAGAATTTGTTGAAGTTAGAGATCATCCTCATGACTTAATAATTGGTGATATTTCACGTGGTATTCAAACAAGATCTCATGTTAACATGATTTCTCATACGGCTTTCTTGTTGGATTTTGAACCGAAGAATATACAAGAAGCTTGTGAGAATGAATTTTGGATGAATGCCATGCAAGATGAACTTAACCAGTTTAAAAGAAATGATGTATGAGACCTAGTTCCATGACCTCCTGATCATACAATAATTGGTACCAAATGGGTATTTAAGAATAAGTTAGATGAATCAGGACAAGTCGTTAGGAACAAGGTTAGATTAGTTGCTCAAGGATATAATCAAGAAGAAGGAATCGATTTTGATGAAACATATGCTCCTGTTGCTAGACTAGAATCAATTAGGATCTTATTATCTTTTGCGTGTTTTATGAATTTTACATTTTTCCAAATGGATGTTAAAAGTGTTTTCTTGAATGGGTTTATTAAGGAAGATGTTTATGTTAAGAAACCATCCGGTTTCGAACATGAACAATTCCTAAACCACGTTTTTAAATTGAAAAAAGCTTTATATGGTCTTAAACAAGCACCTCGTACTTGGTATGATCGGTTAAAAACTTTTCTCTTAGAAACTAGTTTTGAGATAGGTAAAGTAGATACTACCTTGTTTATTAGGAAAATAAAGACAGATATTCTAATCATACAAATATATGTAGAGGACATAATTTTTGGATATACTAATAGTAATCTCTGTCAAGAGTTTGCTAATACCATAAAAAATGAGTTTGAGATGAGTCATATGGGTGAACTCAATTATTTTCTTGGTCTACAAATAAAGCAGTCACAAAATGGCATATTTATTAATCAAGGAAAATTTGCTAAGAAATTACTCAAACGGTTTGGTATGGATAGCACTAGTAGTAAGACCACACATATGGCTACTACTACTACACTTGACAAAGGTGATTTAGGTAAGAATGTCGATCAAAAACTCTATCGAGGTATAATTGGCTCACTCTTATATATAACTGCTAGTAGACCAGATATTATGTTTAGTGTATATTTGTGTGCTAGATATCAGTCGAATCCCAAAGAATCTCACTTAAATGCCGTGAAACGTATTTTAAGATACATTAAAGCCACGTCTGAATATAGTTTGTTTTAACTACGCACCAGTAATTTTCAACTTTTTTCGTATAGTGACACTGATTTTGCTGGTAGTAAAACTGATCGTAAAAGTACTAGTGGAACTTGTCACTTTTTGAGACATTCACTAGTTACTTGGTGCAGTAAAAAGAAAAATTCGGTATCCCTATCTACTACAGAAGCAGAATATACTGCTGCAAGTTTGGCTTATGCCAAAATTTTGTGGATGAAACAAACTTTATTAGAATATGGTATTTCATTTTCAAAACTTGCTATAAAGTGTGATAATACCAGTGTTATTAATCTATCTAAAAATTCGCTTCAACACTCACGTACAAAACATATTGATATTCGACATCATTTTCTACGTGATCATGTTTTAAAGGGAGATATAACTTTGGATTTTATTTCTACTGATAAACAAGTAGCAGATATATTTACCAAACCACTTAAGGAAGACACTTTTATTAACTTTAGAAGAGAACTAGAAATTTGCTGTTTTCATGATATTTATTGAAAATTTATTTTTGTTTAAGTCGACTTAAACGTATTTTTCAGTCGACTTATAAAGTGTTTAATTTTTCTCGACTAAGTCGACTGATATCAAAAACAGTCGACTGTCGCAACTTTACTTTGGTTTTTCTGATTCCGAATCGTCACTTAGCTGAGGCATCTCTCTCTCTTTCTTTTTCCCTCTTTTCGATCTCGACCCTTCATTCAAACCTACTTTTAATCTTAGCCGCACCCCTCAAGTAAAAACCCCAATCTTCTCATTCCCCTTTTCACTTTTACTTTTTCCCAAAATTTCAAGTAGGCTGCTTTGTAGACCATTTTGTTACTGCTCTTGAGGCTCTTGAAGATTTCAGCGTTTGTTGATTCTGACGTTGAGTTCATTTCAAGTCTCTCGAGTCCTTGTGGTTCTCTTTCTAGTTGTGGGTAACCATCTTTCGATCTATCTCTTTTCAAAAGTTCCTAGACTTTCAAATATGCCTAAACCTAAGAGAGCTAGAGGTTCTAATGTAGAAGAAGGTCAATCTTCTCACAACTACCTTTAGTACTTAAGGAATCCCAATCTTGTCGGGAAATTTTTTCTCATCAGTCAAATTGTAATATTTCCGGGTAGATTTGTGAATTTTTCTGTTTTAGATAGGTTTTCCATCGCCCCATTATTTGAACAATGTGGGTTATTTGCTTTATTTTCCCTTGTAAATCAACCCTATTACTATCCACAACTTATCTATTTGTTTTATACAAATATGAAGGTTTCCACCTCCGAGGATGGTAACGAAATATTTTTTACTACTACGGTGAAAAATATTCAAATGAGGTTAACTCCTGAAAAATTGGGAATTATTTTGGGTATACCTTATGAAGGATTAGATTTAGGGAAAATTGAAATGGATGATCAATCTATTTTTTCCAAATTTTGTTTTGCCTAATTGAGGTCCTCCAATGACCAACAAATCGATTACTCCTCTAGCCAAGCTTGTTGCACGCATATTGTCGTATAACATTATCTCTAAAACGGGTAGCTACGACCAATTCTCTTTTGAATTGCAACAAGCGGTGTATGCCATTTTGTCAACATCCAAATAAATTGGAGTCGAGTCATTTTCAATCGTCTCCATAAAGCTCACACATCTTTCCTTCCTTTTGGTGCACTTCTTACTCATGTTTTCAATTTTTATGAAGTTGATCTTGATTCCGAATCGAGTGTTGTTACTCACTATGAGTCTTTTGATCGTGCGAGTTTAGCTCGTATAAAGATCCTTAACTCTCCTCCTCAGTTTCCTCAAAGGAATGTACCTCTTATTCCTTTAGTCACTTCTGGTTGTCGGTCTTCTGCTTCTAGTTCTTCTCGTCCTAGAGCTGTCTTTGCTGATCTCGAGAGTCTTTATACTTCGGTTAATTATCTCATGGATCGTACCGATCTTATTTTATCAAGACAGGATTATCTTGAGGCTAGTCATGCTAACCTTACTCACTTGTTCACTCAACAATTTTCACAACCTCCTCATGCCTTACAAGGTGATGACGACGAAGAAGACGAATAAACTTGATGTATTCTTTTTCTTTTCAGCTATGCTTTATGTTTGTTATTTTTTATTTTGTAATTTGTAACAATGAACTTGCTTTCTTCTGTATCAATGTGTTATGGTTATGCAATATTTATTTTGTTCTTTATGATGTATCCTTCCTCCTTATGTTTTTGTTGATGACAAAGGGGGAGAAAATATAGTTTTGTTTATATGTTTTATGTTGTGCATGTTTTACAATTTTGTGCATATTGTACATTATTTAGGGCGAGCTTATTTCACATTTGTATGACATCTTGCTATGTGTGACATCTTGCTATTGTTATTATAAGTTATTGTGTTGTCATCATCAAAAAGGGAGAGAATGTTGATTCTTACTTTTGATGACTACAACACAATACAAAGTTTGTCTATCACATATCTCTTGCAGAGTGTATCAAAGACAAAGGCAACACAATCTGATGAAGCTGATTAAGCTTCAAGATATCTAGACAAAGGCTCAAACTCGAGACAAAGACTCAAGTTGAAGATAAGATTAAAAATGCTTCAATTGTATTAAACAAAGTTTCTTGTAATATTGTATTTTTAATTCTTTGAGTCTTAGAAACTTGTAAAAGCCTTGTCTCATACACACTCACACATACTTTAAATAATTTGAGTATTTTACAAAATCAAAATGTCAAAACAAGCTTGAATAAGTTCAGCTGTATGAGTACCATTCGACCACTCCTTAGAACCAGTCGACTGTCATAGTACGAAACTGCCTGAACTCATATAAGCTCTGGCAGTCGACTCATTATGGCAATCCAGTCGACTGTTCAAGCCGTTTCGACAGTTTTCTGATTTTAAAACTTGTTTTTCAAAATCAATTTTTTTTACTGCTGTTGTATGACAGTTGAGATTCAATCTCTCAATGTCCAAACGTTTCTAACTCTATAAAAAGAGTATAGAATTTATTTGACAAAGGTTACTCAACTCCAAGCATTCTTTAAACTCTCAAGTCTTTTGTTTTCAAGTATTTCAAAAGCATACAAACTTTCAAAGACTTGGTTCTCTGAATTTCAGTTTAATATAACATTGATTTCATTTTAGACTGAATTCAGAAATTGACCTAATAGCCACTATACAAAGCACTATCATATATGTTGCCGCTAAATTCGGTGTGGGGGCAAACAGATGAATTTGTGAGTTCTTTGGGGAAACTGAATAGGAGAACCTGTATACCTGTTCCGTTGAACCCTGATCGTCGCTCCCGTCGTGCACCTGCAAAAAGTGCGAAACACCGGGGTTGTTCCCGGCGACGCACCCTCCGACGCTCAAGTCAGTAACCAGAATTGATTATGAAAGAGCGTTTAGCTAGAGAAAGATTGATTACCTGTTAATGGAGATGGGTGGGGGGTATTTATAGGCGTCTTAGAGAACAATTTAGGAATGTAATCCGCGTAGTCTGATATAGAATAATCTCCTTGTAAACAGATTGGGAAAGTAATCTGATAAGGTATATTCTGGTAATCAGATAGGGAATTTTAATCCCTAAATCCCAGTGTAAAGATTGACGTGAATCATGGCCGTTGATTTAGATCTAATCAGGGACCTTGATTGTGTCTCGCTGGATCGAGTTGGCAGCGGGTTGAAACCCGTGCCCAGCTGTGGTGGATCCGTTTGCGGGTTATTGGATCTGTGAGAAGGAGACCCAGTACCCGCTTCGGACCCGTTTGCATGTGAAATTACCGTCTCGTCCCTGAGCTGTAGGATTCGTGCCCCATTTGGACGGTCTCGATTGAACCCCTTGTTTTGACCATATCACGAGCCCCCCACTCCTAAAGACTGAGGGTGGTCAGTCTTTGAGGAGTAGTTTGACTAACTCAGTGGTCGGTGGAACTGTATCGCAGTCCGAATGGGTGATTTTTGAATCCTGGAGCACGGGGGTAGGCTAGTTCCTCCTTCTTTGATGCTCCGAAGCTGTGTCGAGTTTTTATCTATTTTTCCGGATGATTTATTTAATTTTGCGATGTGTTGGCTAATTGTTCGGGGGCTTTAACCGCGTATTCTAGGTAATAATTGTTCGTTCGGTGGCTTAGAAATATTCCCCGAATTTTTAATTATTTCCTGGAATTTTTAGCTAATTTTCCCGAATTTTTAGCGATTTTTCGCAATTTTTTAAATAAATAAACCGATTTAAATAAATAAAAACCAATTTTTAATACCTATTTATGGCGTGGCATCATCTGGGCCTTCGATCAAGGTGGAGCGCGAATTTCGGAACGATCAGACGCCTCCTGCTCCTCGGAAGGATTTTTTCCCAAAAACGAGGGTCGGCACCCCGTCACCCCGGCCCGGATGCGTTGCGCCGCGGTTCGAGGGGTCGGCGAGTTGGTTCGAATGGTCGGTACCTCGGCTCGGATCATCCGGGGTACGTGGCACCATCTAGACCGTCCATCTTTAGCGGGGATCCCAATAGAACGCTATCTTGTCGTTTTGTGGACGTGGCAAGATCTGGGACGTCCATCATGACGAGCGCGCTTTCCTACGAGATCCAACGGCTCCTGAGGGTCGGAAGGATTTTTTCCCAAAAACGAGGGTCGGTACCTCGGCACCGCGGCCCGGATGCGTAGCACCGCGGCTAGGGGGGTCGGCGACTCGGTTGGGAGGGTCGGTACCCCAGCACCACGGCCCGGATGCGTAGCGCCGCGGCTAGGGGGGTCGGCGACCCGGTTGGAAGGGTCGGTACCCCAGCACCACGGCCCGGATGCGTAGTGCCGCGGCTTGGGGGGTCGGCGACCTGGTTGGAAGGGTTGGTGCCTCGGTTCAAAGCATCCGAGGTACGTGGCATCATCTAGGCCGTCCATCTTTGGCGTGGATCCCCATAAAACGCTATCTTGTCGTTTTGTGGACGTGGCAAGATCTGGGACGTCCATCATGACGAGCGCGCTTTCCTGCGAGATCCAACGGCTCCTGAGGGTCGGAAGGATTTTTTCCCAAAAACGAGGGTCGGTACCTCGGCACCGCGGCCCGGATGCGTAGCACCGCGGCTAGGGGGGTCGGCGACTCGGTTGGAAGGGTCGGTCCCTCGGTTCGGATCATCCGAGGTACGTGGCATCATCTAGGCCGCCCATCTCTGGCGTGGATCCCCATAAAACGCTATCTTGTCGTTTTGTCGACGTGGCAAGATCTGGGCCGTTTATCTGGGCACGCATCACGAGGATGAGGTTCAGATCACGAGAAAACGCTATCTTGTCGTTTTGTGGGCGTGGCGCAATCTGAACCGTTCATCAGATCCTGACGCGAATTTTGGAGAGATCCGACGGTGATTTTGATTCGGGAGGATTTTTTGCCCAAAAACGAGGGTCGGTATCTCGTCACCTCGGCCCGCATACCTCGCGCTATTTGCCGGGCGCGGAGTTGGGTATTTTTGGGCGAACTTGGTGGCTCGGCTCGGTGGGCCGGAGGCCGAGTCGTTTACTTGTCTTCTTGATGGTTCCGCCATTCCGTATTCGGTGGCTCGGTTGCTCGGCTGAGCTGTTCGGTAGCTCGACCGACCAAGCCGATGGCAAGCGGTTTGGAACGTCTGCGTGGACGGATCTGGGCCGTTCATTTTGGCACGCATCACGAGGATGGGGTTCAGATCACGAGAAAACGCTATCTTGTCGTTTTGTGGGCGTGGCGCAATCTGAACCGTTCATCAGATCCTGACGCGAATTTTGGAGAGATCCGACGGTGATTTTGATTCGGGAGGATTTTTTGCCAAAAACGAGGGTCGGTATCTCGTCACCTCGGTCCGCGTACCTCGCGCTGTTTGCCCGGCGCGGATTTGGGTATTTTTGGGCGAACTCGGTGGCTCGGTCACTGAGCGTTTCGTTCGATAGCTCGGCTCATTAGACCGGTGGCCGAGTCGCAACTTGTGTTTTTTGGGGAGTTCCGCCATCCCTCTCATACCGCCGCCTCTCTCTTGTAGGGCGTTTGGGATTCTTAGTGGGCCTTTGGGATTCCCAAGGAGGCCCGTTATCAGTTGAGGTTATAAGTTACCATTCCTTCACCCCTGAGCTCATTTCTCACCTTTCACTCTACGAATTTACTTTTGTTCTCTAAGTCTTCTGTTAGCGGCGCTCTTGCTCCACGGTGTTGTCGTTAGCTGTCGCGTGGGCCAGGCGATTTCCGGCGAGCATTCTCCGACCGTGAACGTCACTTCAAAGGTTAGTTTGTCTTTGCCTTAGCTTTTTCAAAGGATGTCAAGGGTAAGCTCGGGTAGTGGTGCCTCGTCCTCGGGCGGTGATGGCGCCGGGGAGAGGAGTAGGGCGGAAGCTCGCAGGAAGGGGAAGCAGATGGCCGAACCGCTGGCTGTCGAGTCGAGGGTCGGGAAGAAGAAGAGGACAGGGGAGACCCCGCTCCCCATGGCGGGGGTGATTGTGGAGAACCCGAAACGAGCTCCCGAGATAGGACAATATCCTTCCGTCCTGTCCGGGCATTCGGGAGTCAGGCAGTACGAGGGTGATCTTCTGGAGAAAGCGATCTACGGAAAGTCGAAGATCGTCGAGGAGCCTAATCCGTTCCATCCCTCCGAAGCTGACGAGCTCATTTCGTCGTTGACCGAGAAGGATCTTCTTCGGATCAGGAAGGCTTTCGCTATCCCGTCGGAGTACAAGCTGATGGTCGCTGGCCCCGGGGTGCGAGCAAACACTAAGTTGCCTTCGTCGGACATGTGCATGTTTGACGTCGACTCCTTGAACGCGGGACTGCGTTTTCCGCTGCACCCTTTCATACTTCAGATCCTCGGCTGGTATTGTCTCGCCCCTACTCAGTTCAGTCCAAACACTTGGCGTCATGTGAACGCATTCTTGCTTCAGTGTCACCGAGCCGAGGTAGCGCCGGATCTGTCAGTTTTCCGGGGCCTCTATCGGATAAACAAGCAACACGGCTCGGAGTACCGGTACTATTTGGGGCCGAGGAGAGGTGTTAAGATTGTAGAGAATCCCGACTCTCTTAAGGGTTGGAGGGAGAAGTATTTTATCGTAAGGGGCGAAGCGATTTGGCACATTCCGTCCCGGTGGAAGGTGGAAGTGCCGAAATTCGCGCGGGGCGACCCCGCACTATCTGAGGCCGAGGAGGAGGTAGCGAGGAGGATCACGGCCCTTCCGGTACTGAGTTGGAGGGAGTTGACCGAAGAGGTGTTGTTCGGGTCCGGACTAAGCCCCATCGACCCGAGTACGCTCTTGACATCTCATTCATTTTTTTTTTTTTCTAAGTCTTCAATTCGTCTGTTTTGATTCGGTTTTCTCCCCCTCCTTTTTTTTTGTTGATGCAGAGTCGATGAAGATTGACTTTAAAGCTATGATGGCCGATAGGTCCAAGCTGACCGGGACCAGAAAAAGGAAGAGGGCGGCCGAGGGTGCGTCTTCGGGTGTTCAGCCTGCGGTCGCCACTAACGTTGCTCCGCCTCCCCCGGCTTCCGAGGTGCCTTCGGAGATAGTGGTGGTGGAGGAGACCTCGGCCCCTGTCGCCCCGTCCGTGAACGAGGGTGTCTTTGATGTCAATGCGGCGCTGGCGCTCGAGCCTCCCCCATTGACTCAGGATGCCGAGGAAATCCTGACCGAGCAGCACAAGCAGTTGTTTGTGCCGAACTGGCTGGTGAGGAATCATGATGGTTTCCTCGGCAACTCGCAGATGTCAATGCAGGTCGTCAAACACTTGGCGACCCCGAAGGATAAGGCCGCGCTGAATGCGGGGAGGGTCGGCGACGACACTTACGAAGTCGCCCGGGGGCTTGTTTCGGTAAGTGTTCGCAAATTTCTTCAAGTTTGTTACTCGGTGCGTACTTCGTACTTATCGTCGTCTTCGTAGGCCACCGTTCACTTCGGCCATCTCATGGAGGCGTTCGCCGCTCAGGAGAAGGAGCTGAAGTCCGCCAGCGAGAAAGACAGGCTGGCGAAGGTCCGGGCGGTCAAGGAACTCGAGGCCGAGCAGAGGCGGGCCGAGGCTCTGGACGTTCGGGTGGCCGACCTTACTGCCGACCTGAAGAAAGCGAAGGAGGGCCTCGAAGCGGAGTCCGCCAAGGCTGCCAAAGCCGCCCAAGATCTTGCCGCGGCATTGAAGTCCTTGGCCGACGAGAAGGCGGAGAGGGAAGCGCAGGCCGCGAGGATCCGGGCGGAGGTCGAAGCCGAGATTGAGGCAGAGGCGAAGAAACATATGGCCGAGAACATGGAGCGATCCTACCAGACGGCCCTGGACCATGTCCAGGCTCGTGTCCCCGGCTTCGAGCGAGTCGGTTATCGACTGTGGCCCGAGTCGCCCGTGGACGACGAGGAGGGGGATGCCGAGGACGAGGTCGAAGGCGAAGACGGAGGGGGAGAGGATGACCCGGCTAAGGGAGAGATCGAGGGACCGCCCGTCGATGCGTCCGGGGTGGGAGCGGAGACGCAGGTGGACCCTTGATTCTCTCGTTAATCTTTTTGTAGTTTCTGTTCTGCTTTTTCTTCCGAGCTTTGTAACGCCTTTTGCGGACTGGCCACCGCTTTTTGATGAATGAAAAAACGTTTTGTCTTTGAAATTGTCTAAGTGTTTGGTTCGGTCGTAGGGTAGGCCCCCGTCACTACGGTGGCTCGGCGACAAGTAGAGCTGTTCCATCTATCTCTCGTGAAACGCCTTGAGGGCGAGATCGACCTGACGAGGAGGATGCTGTACAATATGGAGATGAAGAACGGGGATCTGTTGGCCGAAGTGTACCACTTGCGGATAGCCGAAGCCGAGCTATTTGCTAAGGAAGAAGAATTGGCTTCTGTTTTGGCCGAACGAGATGAGCTCGTGAAGAAGGTCGAGCATTTGCAAAGGGTGACAGTCGACAAGAGTATCGAGGTGACCCATCTGCGTCGTGTCATATCTGACAGCGCCGAATACCCTGGATCGGCGAAGCTTCCTCGGTTCAAAATTGTCGTGAAGGACGAGGCACTGAAGGACCGGATCGTCGAATTGGAGGAGGAGGTCGCTCGGCTCAAGCCTCAGCCGGTGAGGGCCAACGTCCGGAGCACCTCGTGTACCCGCGAAGAGATCGAGCGAGGCATCACGTTCTACCAAGCGGCGTCCCGGACTCCTATCATCGGGGCGTCAGCCGCCGATGCACAAAGTGGTGTGGCGGTGTCTTCAAGCGGCGCTTCGGTTGGGGCGACTGTGAGGCTCAGCGGCGAAGGGGCGTCCCGGTTCGTCGGCCTGGAGACGAGCTCGGAGGCTAAGAAGCGCCGACCCAAAGTGTCGTTGAAGCGGAGTGTCCCCCTTCCTCGGAGGAAATGAGCGGGTCATGCCTTCTAATATTTTGTTGAACTCGCTGTTGTAATCTTTTTGTAAACTCGTCCAAGTTATTAATAAAATTGGGGTCGATTTATCCGAAGTGTCTTCTATTGGCTGTTCGTCGAGTCTTTTGTCGCATTTCTGATCCTGTCGCTCGGCTATTGACGCCCGTCGATGTGGGGTGTCTACAACCGTTGGATGGTGGCGCGAATCCAGAGGCAGGCACAAGTCCCAAGAAAACGTTATCTTGTCGTTTTGTGGGCACGTGGCACTACTGGATCCACTCATCACGCTTTGGCACACAATTTGAGAGGATCTAACGGCGAGTTGACCTCGGGGTGATTTTTTCCCAAAACGAGGGTCGGTACCTCGTCAGCTCGGCACAATTGATGGCCGAAATGAATTCTCCAACAATGTGTTGTTCTGACTCCGCCGTTCGGCTCTTGGTGCCGATCGATGTGGGGTGTCCATAACCGTCGGATGGGGGCACGAATCCAGAGGCAGGCACGAGTACCAAGAAAACGTTATCTTGTCGTTTTGTGGGCACGTGGCACTACTGGATCCACTCATCACGCTTTGGCACACAATTTGAGAGGATCTAACGGCGAGTTGACCTCGGGGTGATTTTTTCCCAAAACGAGGGTCGGTACCTCGTCAGCTCGGCACAGTCTACGGTCGGGACTGGTTCCGGACCGTTTAAGGACGAGTCGGAGAGATAGAGTCGAGCCGGAGGAAGGATCCGGTCGTTAGATTAGTTTAAGGGATGTAGGAGCAGTTTCGAATGGCGAGCTACTTCTAGTCCGCTTAGGAGCGGATTTGCGAAGCAAAATCGAGCCAAGTGTTGGACTCCGATCCATTCAACGGCTGTAGGAGCAATTTCGAACGGCGATCTGCCCCCGGCCCGTCTGAAGACGGGCCGAGTAGGAAGTGTCGAGCCGAGTGCTGGACTCCGAACCATTGTGTGATAAGTTTGAGAGATGCAGGAGCAGTTTCGAATGGCGAGCTACTTCTAGTCCGCTTAGGAGCGGATTTGCGAAGCAAAATCGAGCCAAGTGTTGGACTCCGATCCGTTCAACGGCTGCAGGAGCAATTTCGAACGGCGATCCGCCCCCGGCCCGTCTGAGGACGGGCCGAGTAGGAAGAGTCGAGCCGAGTGCTGGACTCCGAACCATTGTGTGATAAGTTTGAGAGATGCAGGAGCAGTTTCGAATGGCGAGCTTCTTCTAGTCCGCTTAGGAGCGGATTTGCAAAGCAAAATCGAGCCAAGTGTTGGACTCCGATCCATTCAACGGCTGCAGGAGCAATTTCGAACGGCGATCTGCCCCCGGCCCGTCTGAGGACGGGCCGAGTGGGAAGAGTCGAGCCGAGTGCTGGACTCCGAACCATTGTGTGATAAGGGAATTAGAGGCGGAAGTACGCGATAATGTAAAGAAAAACTATATTTATTTATTAATATCTAATGGTCGGCTGCTTCTAAAGTTGCTAGCCGTTTATTACAATGAAAAAGAACAAAGGAAAAATTACTAGTAGCAGGATTGGTTGCCCGACATCTCGAGTTACTTAGATTGGCGGGGTTGCCTTCTCTAGGTATTTCAAAAGATGGTCGGCGTTCCAAGTCCTGGGAATTTCTCTACCCTCAAGGTCTTCTAGCTTGTACGCACCGGGGCGGATCACTTTGGATACTTTGTACGGTCCCTCCCAATTTGGGGCCAATTTGCTCTTCTGTCCGGGGAACGAAATGGCCAGCTTTCGGAGGACCAGGTCCCCCTCTTTCAAGTCGGTTGGGCGGACCCGTTTGTTGTAGGCGAGTTCGATTCTTCTTCGGTAACCTTGCTGCCGTATGGCGGCTCTTTCCCGAATCTCGTCTACCAAATCTAGGCTCGTTCTGAGCTCCCTGGCATTCTGTTCTTCTTCGAAGGCAATCAGGCGAGGAGAGGGTATTCCAACTTCTAGTGGGATGAGGGCCTCGGCCCCATAGGTGAGATTGAACGGACTTTCGCCGGTCGGGATCCGCTTCGTGGTTCGGTAATTCCACAACACATTGGGGAGCTAATCGACCCACAATCCCTTGGAGCATTTGTCGAGTCTCTTCTTGATGCCGGAGAGGATCTGTCGGTTGGCGTTCTCGGCTTGGCCATTTGACTGGGGATGAGAGACTGAGGAGAAGCGGTGCTGTATAGCTAGGTCTTGACATAAGGCTCGGAAGGCAGCTCCAGCGAACTGCGTACCGTTATCCGTAACTACGACTCGGGGAACACCGAAACGACAGATTACACTTTTCCAGAAGAATTGGACGACTCTATGTTCGGTAATTGTAGCCAGGGGCTCGGCCTCGACCCATTTCGAGAAATAGTCGACTGCCACGACTAGAAACTTCAACTGTCCGGGGGCCGGTGGAAATGGCCCGAGTAGATCCATCCCCCACATTGCAAAGGGGATCGGACTCGACAAGGAGGAGAGTGGTGCTTGTGGAAGGCGTCGGATGTCGGAATACTTCTGGCAGGAGGTGCATTGTCGAACGTGTCGTTCGGCGTCCCTTAGGAGAGTGGGCCAGTAATACCCGTAGTTTAACACTTTACGTGCCAAGGCTCTGGAGCCGGAGTGGGCTCCGCCGATGCCCTCATGGAGCTCTTGCAAGGCGTAATCGGCTTGTCCGGGGGAGAGGCATCTTAGGTAGGGGCGACCATCCACCTGGGTGAAGGAACGCTTATACAGAACGCCTTCGACCATTATGTATCGCTCGGCCCGGGTCCTTATCTTTCGGGCTTCCTTCGGATCCCTTGGTAGGAGTCCGTCTCTTAAAAACTCGACGAGGGGCTTCATCCAATTGTCTTCGAGGGGGAGCGGCAGTGTTTCGACGGAATTGAAAACCTCGTCCTCTATGCTGGGCTTGAGGAGGACTTCTGTCAGAACGGTTTGTTCGAGGCCTTGCAGGGATGAGGAAGCTAGTTTGGACAGGGCGTCGGCCTGGGCATTTTCCTCTCTGGGGATTCTTCGGATGAGGGCCTCGTCGAAGAGCGCCATGAGGCTCTTCACTTTGGCCAAGTACTTTACCATTCTGTCATCGCGGGCTTCATATTCGCCGAGGACCTGGTTGACGACCAATTGAGAGTCGCTGAAGATCTGCAGGCGTCGCGCCCCTGCGTTTCGGGCCATCCCGAGGCCGGCTATGAGTGCCTCGTATTCGGCTTCGTTATTCGAGGCTTTAAAGTTTATCCGGAGGGAATATTGAAGGACAAAGTCGTCTGGGCCTGCCAGGATGACTCCAGCCCCGCTCCCCTCGTTGCACGAGGATCCATCGACATATACAGACCAGACAGGCGGTCCCTTCGTCGTCTGCTCGGAGTCGGGGATAGTCGTCTCAACTATGAATTCGGCCAGCGCCTGCGCCTTGATTGCGGTCCGAGGCTGATAAGTAATATCATGTTGGCTCAGCTCGATCGACCACTTCATGAGGCGGCCGGAAGTCTCTGGCTTGTGAAGGATCTGTTTCAACGGCTGGTCGGTAAGGACGACCACCGAATGAGACTGGAAGTATGGCCGAAGCTTTCTTGCAGCCATTATCAGGGCGTAGGCTATTTTCTCAATTTTCGGGTACCGGAGCTCGGCGTCCCGGAGCACTTTGCTGACGTAGTAAATGGGCTTCTGAGCTCTTTCTTCTTCCCTGACTAAGACCGCACTTAGTGTCTGTTCCGAGGCTGCCAAGTAGAGGTAGAGGGGTTCGCCCGGTATGGGTTTGCTGAGAAGGGGCGGATTGACGAGGTAAGCTTTAAGCTGGTCGAAGGAATCTTGTTGTGGCTGCCCCCACTCGAACCCCTTAGTCCCCCTCAGGGCTTTGAAGAACGGGAGGCATTTCTCCCCGGACTTCGACAAAAAGCGCCCAATGGCGGCTAAACGACCTGTCAGTTTCTGAACTTCTTTGACGTTTCTGGGCGGGGCCATGTCTAGTATGGCCCTGATCTTCTCCGGATTTGCCTCTATTCCTCGTTGGCTGACCATAAAGCCGAGGAACTTGCCCGATGAGACGCCGAACGCACACTTGTTCGGGTTGAGTCTCATATTGTGCTTTCTCAAAACACCGAACGCTTCTTGGAGGTCGGTCTCATGATCAACGCCTCGGATGCTTTTCACAAGCATGTCGTCCACGTAGACTTCCATGTTCCGACCAATCTGGGCCTGGAATACCTTGTTGACGAGACGTTGATACGTTGCCCCTGCGTTCTTCAGGCCGAACGGCATGACTCGGTAACAATAGAGTCCTTGGTCCGTTACAAAAGACGTCTTCGGAATATCCGGGGGGAACATCCTTATCTGATTGTAACCCGAGAAAGCATCCATGAAGCTGAGGAGCTCATGTCCCGAGGTTGCGTCAATCAGGGTGTCGATGCTCGGCAGAGGGAAGGGATCTTTAGGGCAGGCCTTGTTGAGGTCAGTGAAATCAATACAGATTCTCCATGTCCCATTGGATTTCTTCACCATGACTACGTTGGACAACCACTCCGGATAATTCACTTCCTGTATGAATCGGGCTTTCAGCAATTTGTCTACCTCCTCTTTGATGGCGAGCTGGCGCTCGGGGGCGAACTTGCGCCTCTTCTGCTGGACCGGTTTGGACCCCGGATCAACGCTGAGGCGATGGACCAAGAGTTCTTCGGAGATACCGGGCATGTCCGCTGCTGACCATGCGAAGAGGTCCCGGTTAGCTCGGATGCATTTCACAATATTTGAATGTAGGGCGGACGGGAGTGCCTTGCTGACATAGAACTTACGGGTCGGCTCCTGCTCCGAGAAGAGTATTTCCTCCAGCTCATCGACTGGCTCAGGAGTCGGCCGAGCAGCATCTTGTGGAATCTCGAGTGTTTCTAAGGAGAGGACGGGTCCGAGAGTGGAGGTCATGTAACACTTGCGGGCCTGTTCCTGATTGCCCCTAACTTCTCCCACTCCAGCCCGAGTGGGGAATTTCATTTTGAGATGATAGGCAGAAGGGACGGCTTCAAGGGCGGCTAGGCCGGGCCGACCCAAAATGACGTTGTAGGCCGCGGGGACATCTACAACCATGAAATCCATTGACTCCGTGCGGGTAGTAGGAGTTTTGCCTGCTGTGACGTCGAGGGTGATCACCCCTTCGATCGTCACCGGCACTCCCGTGAACCCATGGAGCGTATACCCGGCGGGCTTCAGTCTGTCTCGGGAGAGCTTCAGCCCCTTAAAAGCATCGAGGAATAGGATGTTAACGGAGGAGCCGTTATCCACTAGGATTCTTTCGACTTTGAAATTGGCCATGTGAAGGTTGATGACGAGTGCGTCGCAATGAGGGGTGCGGACGCCCTCGAGATCGTCGTCAGAGAAGGTGACGGGCACTCCGAGTCCTTTGGGGGGAGGGGTGGCCCGGACAGAATTTACTTCCCTAATAAAAGCTTTCCGAGAAGAGTTCGAGGAGCCCCCCATTGGACCCCCATGGATAAGGTGGAGGACTCGCTCCTCCTCGAATTCTGGCGTCTCTTCCCGTTCCGGACGTTTGTTAGCCCCCCGAGGCTGGGGAGGAAGTTCGGCCCCGTCCTTTCTTACAAACTTCGCCAGCTGGCCCCTCTGGATGAGGGCTTCGATCTCGTTTCTTAGAGCCCGGCAGTCGTTGGTGTCATGCCCATGGTCCCGGTGATAACGGCACCACTTGTCTTTATCCCTCCTTTTGGCTGGGGTGTTCATCTTTGGAGCTGGAGGCAGGACCCCTTCTTTTTCGACTTCCATGAAAATGGCGGAGATGTTTGTGGTGAGGGGAGTGAATTTTTCAAATCTAGGGGGAGGCCGGCGCTGGCCAGCATTATCCTTCTGAAACTTTTTGGGTCCCTCTTCTTCCGTTCCCTTCCTCTTAGACCCGGAGGCGGTTGCTTCCCAGTTGGGCGGTTCCTCGGCCTCTTCAGCTCGGATGTACTTTTCAGTACGGAGGAGGAGGTCAGAAAAGTCATGTGGCGGTTTTTTGGCGAGGGAGGAGCGGAGGTTAGAATTTAGGATGTTGGATTGGAACGCTGCGGTAGCAACGGATTGGTCGAGGGATGCGATAGTCCTGGCCTCGGCTGTGAACCTCTTCACGTAGTCCCTCAATCTCTCCCCCTTCTGCTGACGGAGGTGCAACAGGGAAATGCTGGTCTTCTCGGCCCTTCGGCTGCTGACGAAGTGGGTGATGAACAGGGTCTCGAACTGTTCAAAGGAGAATATTGACGCCGGGGCAAGGCGAGAGTACCATTCTCGAGCTGGGCCCTTCAGAGTTGCAGGGAATGTTTTGCAGAGGAGGGCGTCGGACGCTTGATGGAGGAGCATCAAAGTCTTAAAGCCTTCGATGTGGTCAACCGGATCGGTCTCTCCCGTGTAGTTCTCGAACTGGGGAGGTTTGAAACCGAAGGGAACAGGAGTATCCACTATGGTCCGGGAGAACGGGGGTTGGGTAGGACGGAGGGTCCTCCCCCTGAGTTCTTCTTCCCGGTTTATCCGTCCCAAGAGTTTTTCCACCTCGTTTAGGCGGCGGTTCATGGTGTTATCCCTCCGGCGGTGATCTGCCGAGCCACGGGACTCGTCCTCGTAGGATGGGGAGCGAGGGCTGCGGCGATGGTAGCTTCGGGAACGACGAGGACTTGGGGTGCGTCTGGAATTGGTAGGAGCGGGCCGAGGAGAAGGGGAACGTTGGCGAGGGCTCCGAACCGGACGAGGGGAGGGGGCCCTTGGCTCATTGGGATTTTGACGGAGATTGAGGGCCTGTTGTACCATAGCTTGGAATTGCTGGAACTCGGCACGGGTGATGGGTGCCTCATTGTTCCGATGCTGCTGCCGACCTGCTGGTGAGTGCCTCCTTCGGTAGTGATCGGGGGAGTCTCTTCTCCCTCTTCGGGCGGGGGATCCCCTGTGTCCCCGGTGTCGGGGGGATCGTTCTTGGTGGGAGGCTTCTCCCCGAGCCCGCTTTTCGTCCAGATGGTGACGAAGGTCCTTATCTTCCGGGCGTCTGGGATGGGCATCGTGGCGACCAGAGGCTCGGGGATGATGGGAGGCCATGGAGGCACTGGAGGCAGTGTGGTTGGGTATGTGTTCTGGATGAAGAGGCTGTTTCTGGGGGTTAGGCCCCTTCGGATCAGGATGCGGAGGGTTCCGCTGGAGCGGCTCTTCCACAGTAGGAGGGAGCTGCCCTTGTTGCTGAGTGGGATCAGGAAGGACTTCCTGCTGGTCAAGGATGGGCGCTCGATTGGAGCCCCTAGATCTGACTTTGCGAGGCGGCATGGCTGGAGAAAACCTGTTCACCGGGAAGAGGAGAGGTCTCTACTCGTTAGTTTCCCACAGACGGCGCCAATCTGTTGCCGCTAAATTCGGTGTGGGGGCAAACAGATGAATTTGTGAGTTCTTTGGGGAAACTGAATAGGAGAACCTGTATACCTGTTCCGTTGAACCCTGATCGTCGCTCCCGTCGTGCACCTGCAAAAAGTGCGAAACACCGGGGTTGTTCCCGGCGACGCACCCTCCGACGCTCAAGTCAGTAACCAGAATTGATTATGAAAGAGCGTTTAGCTAGAGAAAGATTGATTACCTGTTAATGGAGATGGGTGGGGGGTATTTATAGGCGTCTTAGAGAACAATTTAGGAATGTAATCCGCGTAGTCTGATATAGAATAATCTCCTTGTAAACAGATTGGGAAAGTAATCTGATAAGGTATATTCTGGTAATCAGATAGGGAATTTTAATCCCTAAATCCCAGTGTAAAGATTGACGTGAATCATGGCCGTTGATTTAGATCTAATCAGGGACCTTGATTGTGTCTCGCTGGATCGAGTTGGCAGCGGGTTGAAACCCGTGCCCAGCTGTGGTGGATCCGTTTGCGGGTTATTGGATCTGTGAGAAGGAGACCCAGTACCCGCTTCGGACCCGTTTGCATGTGAAATTACCGTCTCGTCCCTGAGCTGTAGGATTCGTGCCCCATTTGGACGGTCTCGATTGAACCCCTTGTTTTGACCATATCAATATACAAGGTTATAGGTTGTTGTAAACTCAATTTTTTATTGTTGTTTTTACTCTTGGGTTGTGAGAGTGGTTCTCTCGGTTGGAGAGTAGGGCTCTTGGTTTTAGCGTCGGTTTCACTCTAGGGTGTAGAGTGGGTTTGCTCTCTCTAGTGGTGAGAGGGGTCTATGAATTTGACATTGTTATTGTCAAAGGCCGTAGAGGATTCTTGTACTTTTTCAAGAATAGTGGAAAATCTCAAGTGGGTTGCTTGGGGACTGGATGTAGGTTGGGAAGACCGAATCAGGATATATCGTTGTGTTTGGCTGTGATTGACTCTCTGTGGTTGTATTCTCTCAACTTGCAATTTCAATTTCTCTGAGTTTTATTTCAAAAACTTGTCTTGTAAGTTGACTGATTTTCCGCTATAAGTCGATTGATCAGACTTGTAACTCTTCAGTAAAATACTCTTCTTATCTGACGCAACAATCGACTGTATATCTTTTTAGTGGACTTAACAGTACGAAAAGTTCAAGTTCTTAATTTTTTTTATACAACACTATTAGCCCCCCCCCCTCCCCCCCCCCCCAGTGTTATTTGCCTTGCCTACAGGATCCAACAACAAGCACAGAACAAAGAGTTTGGGGAACAAAAGAGTTTTTTGTGTGTTGATGCAGGGGAGATGAGCCTCTATTTATAGGGTCAGGGTGAGAATTATTACGGCAGACAACGCATTGACTGCATCCACCGTAACGGCAGATAACTCCTTTAATGCATCGGCTATAATGGCGGACAGGATCTTGAATGCACTACTGTAACGGCGGACAAAACTGTTACGTGAATAAATGGCCGACAAAACAGTTTCTGCATTTTTTTCAGCCATTACAGATCGGAAAAAATAAAACTATAGCAGAAAATTGGCCGTGCACAGGGTGAGTTCACATCGGTCCGGAGGACGTGCGGGCGCACACAACTATTGTATCTTCTTTAGTTGAATAATATTTCGGTATTTCTCCCCTGAATTAGGGCTTGCCCGAAATTGGACAAATATTGTATGCTTTGTGTGTTTGGTGTGATCTACTATTTGTCTGGGGGTTTGTATTGATCGTGACGAAGACTCAATAAGATCCCGGGCATAATTCCTAACAGTCCAAGCTCAACTTTGCTCTGAGATCTCTTGATGCATGACGATGCACATTCCTGTACACTTCGAAAAATAAATGAGAGACGAACTATTATACTTATATTACTCGCTGAAAACTCAATTTGAAGACAACCCTTGGAGCCTCATTGTATTAAAGATCACTTAAGATTTAATAATCACTTCAAAGTAATACTCAACTCAAGACACCCATTCATTTATTCTGTCATAATTAACAAGCCATCCATCCCTAATGAAATTGGGGACTTCGAATAAACTAAAAAATAATGCAAATGAAATCTGATCACTTCTATTAGTTATATGACTTCAAATTTGTGAAATAATTGTTGAATTGATCGATGTAGATTAAATTTAAGTGGTAAGGTTGCAGATGCATGGGGAAATTACCGTCTCAAAGTTCAGGTTGTACAGTTTACAAGTATATTTACAACAAACTTTCTTTTTCTTTTCTAGTGACTATATTTTATGCCTAGAAAACATACCAAGTGTGTATCGTACGTTTTTTTTGGAGCTAAATTCCAGTAACGTACGTTTTTTTTGTTAAGATAAACAGACCTATTGATTCACCACTAAACTACTAATCCACTATAGACATGTAATATTTTAGATAAACAAACTCTGTAAAGAATTAATTTTAGGTCAGACATTTCAAAGATTAAAGAAACTAGCTTAATAGTTTTTGTACCCTTATAATCTGATATATCCTCGAGGGTTTCACTACGATTTACAACTATTGCATGATGTGAAGTACTTATAATTAGGATATCTTTTAAATGATATACGAGATAACCCATGAGCCAAAACTGGAGCAAATGTAAAATCTAGACTTAGAAGTAAACTAAAGAAAGAAAAAGAGGAAAAGCTAAAAAGGAATAGAGATTGTCACCTGGTATTGTAGTTTGGACTCCGCTGATCATTTGTTTGGGTCTGTTTGTTAGAGTGTAATGCATTAAGTGCTCGATTTAGAGATACCCAGATTTGTTCCATGAGTACATGAACACTGTCATATCCTGTACTTGATGATCTCTTCAAAGTAGCTTTAAGTTGAACAACCAACTGTTTACCTCGGATTAGCTCTGTTTTGGCTGCTTCACAATCTACGAGTAGATCCATGGAATTAGGAGACATCGTTGACTCCATTTCTTCTTTGCTCCTTCTATTTTAGTTCAAGAGAAATTAGGTTTGACTCAGAGAGAGAGGGAAGGAAGAAAGAAGAAAAAGAATAAGATAGCAAGAAGCTAGCTGGTTATGGTATAATATATAATACTACAAATGGTTTGTTTTTTTATATTTGCCTCTTTATAGTAACCTATTTTTGTATCCAGCTGGTTTATTTTAGTTTATGTTGAAACTTATTTTTATTGTGTAACCTGTTTTGTACAGTATTTCGCTCCCATAAAAGTTTGGAGAGATTTGCTGTACTGACCCACCTTTTGAAAATATTTGGGGGTCTGACCCATTTCCGAAAATAATTAGCAATCTGATTCAGTTTTGGACACGTCAGCATAAGCCGTTATTGAAAATAACGGCATAGGTTATTTATATGCAGTTATTTTCAATAACGATATCATTTTACAATTTATTTTGCATGCCGTTATTTGGAGTAACGGCATCAGCATATTTCTCATATAAATGTGAATTGAAAAAATTCTAAGTGTTGGAACAACTTAGAAATAATGCCGTTATTCCCAAGAACGGCATTGGAATTACTGATGTAAAATGATTTGGATGCCGCTGTTCTAAACAAATGCAACATATGCAATTGTGGGAAAAAAAGTAACTGATACCGTTATTCAAAATAACGGCATCAGTGTAAACAATGCTGTTCTCTCAGAGAACGGCATTCTTTATTTTATTTTCACACTTGTCTTTCAGCTCACAATTCTCCTTCGACTAAAAGTAACAGATGCTGTTATTCCAAATAGCGGTATGAATTTTTTTTTTAAAACAGATGCCGTTATTGGAAAAAAAAGGCATCGAAATAATCAATGCAGTTTTTTCCAAGAACGTTTGTTGCTGACGTGTCCAAAATTGAGTCAGTTCGCTAATTGTTTTTGAAAGTGGATCGGAGCGCCAAGTATTTTCAAAAAGTGGGTATGTTTGATAGTACATAGGGAATACTGTTTCCATTCCCATGTTTTGAACCACTTCTTGTTTTTATACCCTTGCATTAGTTCCTGTGGGCATACCCAACTTCTCTTCTTCCACTTTCTTTCGTGCCCAGAATAGTCTACGGTATGAGTATATACCAAACTATATATGGTATTCCTCCTTGCTTCCTAATAATGTAAATTGATGATGTATATCTCAAACTTATTGGAATATATGTCAAAGTTGATAACATAGATTTGATTGTTAGTTATATATATGTATGTAAGTATATTTCTAAGTTAGCAATACAGAATTAGTTTATTTTACGTTCAACATGATATAACATACTTGGGTATATCTTAACAAAAAAAGGAAAAGAAAAAACATACTTGGGTATAAAAACAATGGCTCTCATAATGGGGTCATAGAAGAAATTTTCCTTGTACGTAAAACGCTTTAAATTTTGTTTTGCCAAATTGAAAAGGAATGAACAAGAGAAAACATTTCATTGACTGGTAAGTTTTGAGTCATTTGACTAATAGTTAAGTATGTATATTCCTGTTACTTTAGAATAAGGTGTCAATAGATTTATTCATGAATTTCACCAACGAAATCGATCTAGCTAACTAAATTACTAAATGGCGAAGGAAACTTGGGATATCATTGTCATGAACCCGAAGTAGCAATCAGAAGTGAAGAGGTACGTTAGCTTCACAGGAAAATTTGTAGGCGATCAAATTGCAGGTTTTACTGAAGTACACCGCCGAGACCTAGAGTTTGTGAGCCAAAAATGCATTTATGCAAGGTAAATTAGGAGATGGAATGATTTTGGAGAGACAACAAGAGAATCTTGGCTGAAAAGATGAAGATTTTTTCTTCTTCTTTTTTCCCCATAGGTTTTTATACTGCAGCTTTCTTATATTCAAACGGATTAACTCACTCCTTTTTACAAACTTGTTATATTCCATTTGCAGAAGAAAATAAAAAAGATAATTTTCAAATCGAAGAGCCTTGTAAACGTACTATGACAAGTAGGAGGACAAGCTTATTGTCTTCTGTAGTATCTGCATTTTGTTTTTGAGGAATTTTCCATTTCTTATTTCATCAGGAAACGAGTGGTCTCGCCAAATTACTAATTGTTAATTATCTGTATTTCTATTATAAACAGCCTAGTCAGTCAAAAGTTACTGAAATTTCTAGCTGCCGTACAAATTTGTATCCATTGTTTAGCTGTAAGATATCTTGCAAAAAGAAGAAACTACCAAGAAGGAAATTAGAAGTTTTGCCAAAAGTGAAAGTACACTAATATATTACCCCTACAAATGTATGGCTAAATTTCTATTGAATTTATAAATGATTACTAAAAATGTAGGTCCCGCCACAAAAGAGCATGCACTCATGCATGCAACGTTTGGTGCATGCTGATGCATGACAACGTTTGGTGCAAGCATGGTGTCTTTTCCGAAGCATGGTGTCTTTTCCGAAGCATGGTGTCTCTTCGAAAGCATGGTGTCTCTTCCCCTCCTATAAATTCTCACTATTTTCTTCATTTGAAGACACACTCAACTAAAGAGAAAAATAGAGATTGATAGCCACAAAGAGCTTATAAAGTATTGAGAGTTTTTTTTTGTAAATCTTTTGAGATTGAGAAATAATATTTGTGTTGTTTTCTTCTCAAATTTATCTCTGTTGTTTTTCTCTCGATCTTAACAAGTGGTATCAGAGCGAGGTTGAGTTGTTCATTGCCAAAAGCCTTTGCAGATCAAGATGTCGATGGAGGAATCAATATCATCATCATCATTTGGAGCCATGATCAAGCTTACTGCCACCAACTATACACTTTGGAGACCACGGATGGAAGATCTCCTAAGTTGTAAAGATCTCTTTGATCCTATTGAGGAGAAGGGAGAGAGACCTGAAGCTACCAATGAGGCGGACTGGAAGAAGATGAATAGGAAAACGATCGGTCAGATTCGACAGTGGATCGATCACAGTGTCTTCCATCATGTTGCCCAGGAGACGAATACTTTTGCCCATTGGAAGAAGCTGGCGGATATGTACCAGGCCAAAACAGCTCGAAATAAGGCCCTGCTGATGAGACGGTTGGTGAACCTGAAGCTACAGGGAGGAACTTCTGTAGCAGAACACACCAGCGAGTTTCAGAGCCTGGTGAATCAGCTATCTTCAGTGGAGTTACCACTTGAAGATGAGTTACAGGCACTTCTACTTCTCAGCTCTCTTCCAGACAGTTGGGAGACATTGGTGGTCTCCCTCAGCAACTCGGCTTCGACTGGCAATCTTACCATGTCTATGGTTAAGGATGCCCTATTCAATGAGGAAGCTCGGAGAAAAGACGTTGGCACAAAAGCACAAGCCTACGTCACAGAAGTCCGTGGGAGACAGCGAGAGGAAGATCGAGGCAGGTGGAGAGGCAGGAGCCAAAGCAGAGGCAGATCGAGAGGCAAATCAAGTGATGGGAGGAGGCCTGCATACAACTGCCATCACTGTGGCAAACCAGGCCACTTGAAAAGAAATTGTTGAAAGTTACAAAAGCAAGGCGGTCAGGGAAGGTCACAACCAAAGAAGGAAGGAGATGCACAAGTCACAGTACTAGAAGATGTGGCTCTTTGCTCTCATGAGGATGAGACATGCCTCCATGTGTCGAATCAGGGCGTAGAATGGGTGGTAGATACTGCAGCATCTTGCCATGCCACTCCTCGAAAGGACATCTTCACGACGTACAAAGCTGGAGACTTTGGCTCGGTGAGGATGGGCAATTCTAGCTTTGCTAAGATTGTCAGAATTGGTGACGTTCGGATGCAGACTGATGTCGGGTGCACAATCACACTGCAGGATGTTCGCCATGTACCTGAACTTCGACAAAATCTTCTTTCGGTGAGAGCCCTAGATGAAAAGGGCTATGATAACCGTTTTTGCAATGGCTCGTGGAGGATGCTGAAAGGTGTAATGGTGATCGCTCGTGGACATCTCTGCAGCACTTTGTACAAGACTCATGTGAAGATCAATGTGGAGAGTCTCAATATTGTTGAACATGAAGCTTCGCAGAAACTGTGGCACCAGAGACTCGGTCACATGAGTGAGAAAGGTTTATCAACCTTGATGAAGGAAAATCTTATCTCTATTACCAAGAATGCAAAGCTTCAACCTTGCAGCAGCTGTTTATTTGGCAAGCAGCGAAGAGTCTCTTTTAGTTCCTCTTCGACAAGGAGATCAGAGTTGCTCAGTCTGATACATTCTGATGTTTGCGGTCCCATGGAGGTGGAGTCGCTAGGCGGTAACAAATACTTTCTGACATTTATTGATGATGCTTCTCGGAAGGTGTGGGTGTATTTTCTGAAGACAAAAGACCAGGTCTTGGAAATCTTCAAATCATTTCATGCCATGGTAGAGCGTGAAACGGGGAAGAAGCTGAAGTGCCTTCGCTCAGATAACGGAGGCGAGTATACATCCAGGAGTTTTGATGCCTATTGCAAGAGTCAGGGCATTCGGCATGAGAAGACGGTTCCACGTACCCCGCAACACAATGGGGTAGCAGAAAGAATGAACCAAACAATCATGGAAAGAGTCAGAAGTATGCTCAGCACAGCAAAGCTGCCAAAGCCATTTTGGGGAGAAGCTGTTCGCACCGCCTGCTACTTGATCAATCGTTCTCCATCAGTCCCGCTGAATTTCAACATCCCGGAGAAGAAATGGACCGGCAAAAACCCCTTCTACTCTCACCTGAAGACATTTGGATGTCTGGCTTATGCACATGTCTCAAAGGAGCTCAGGCAGAAGCTCGATGCGAGAACCACTCCATGCATTTTCATAGGCTATGAAGACGAGGAGTTTGGATACAGGCTATGGGATCTAAAGACGAAGAAGCCCATCAGAAGTAGAGACGTGGTGTTCCATGAAAATCAGACATATGGGGACACTGAAAAGCCTACAATTGCTGAAAGTCCTGTCAGTACTCAGGACTTTGTTCCAGATACAGTACCAGTACAAGCTGCCACAGATGATGATGTGTCTGATCAAGAACTAGAAGCAGAACCAGAGGAGGAGGAAGAAGGGATTGATGAGCCTGGGGAGCTGCAACCTTTCACAGCTGCAGAACCAGTACAAGATAATGATACACCGCCTGAGACGAGTGAGCCTCAGCTACGTAGATCTGAAAGAGGCCATGTTCCGTCTACTAAATATCCAGAATCAGAGTACATTCTTCTTACTGATGAAAGGAAGCCAGAGAATTTTCAGGAAGCATTGTCTCATCCAGACAAAGACAACTGGCTGCACGCTATGCGGGATGAGATGGACTCTTTAGAGAAGAACCAAACCTACGATTTGGTTAAGCTTCCAGGAGGGAAGAAGGCACTAAAGAACAAGTGGGTATTCAAGCTCAAGAAAGATGGCAGCGGAAAGGTGGTGAAGCACAAAGCTCGGCTAGTGGTCAAAGGATTCCTTCAGAAGAAAGGCATCGATTTTGGTGAGATTTTTTCTCCAGTTGTAAAGATGACTTCAATCCGAGTCATGCTCGGATTAGCAGCTAGCCTAGACTTGGAGCTTGAACAAATGGATGTGAAGACTGCATTTCTTCACGGTGATCTGCATGAAGAAATTTACATGGAGCAGCCAGAGGGATACGAGGTTCCAGGGAAAGAGAATCTCGTATGTAAGCTGAAGAAGAGTTTGTATGGCCTCAAGCAAGCACCAAGGCAATGGTACAAGAAGTTTGATTCATTCATGGTGAGTCAAGGCTACAAGAGGACTGCTGCAGATCAATGCGTCTACATTCAAAGGTCCCCTGATGGAAATTTCATTGCACTGTTACTATATGTCGATGACATGTTGATCGTCGGACAAGATACAGTGAAGATTAGACAGCTGAAGATAGAACTCTCTAAGGTCTTTGATATGAAGGACCTTGGGCCAGCTCAGCAGATTTTAGGTATGAACATCTCTCGAGACAGAAAGGCCCGAAGATTGTGGTTATCTCAAGAGAAATATGTTGAACGGGTGATCAAGCGATTCAACATGGAGGGTGCCAAGCCAGTTAGCATCCCACTGGCTAATCATTTCAAGTTGAGCAAGAGTTCATGTCCCTCATCCAGGAAAGAGATCGAGGAAATGGAAGTTGTGCCTTATTCTTCAGCGGTTGGAAGTCTGATGTATGCAATGGTGTGTACGAGGCCGGATATTGCACATGCAGTGGGTGTGGCAAGCAGATTTCTCTCCAATCCAGGAAATGAGCATTGGGAGGCTGTTAAGTGGATTCTCAGGTATCTTAAGGGTACTTCAAAGATATGTTTGTGTTACGGGAGAGCTGATCCGGTTTTGGAAGGCTATACAGATGCAGATATGGCCGGAGATCTTGATGGTAGAAAATCGACTTCTGGTTTTATCTACACTTTTGCAGGGGGAGCTGTGTCATGGCAGTCAAGGTTGCAGAAGTGCGTTGCACTATCTACGACAGAAGCAAAGTACATTGCTGCCGCTGAAGCTGGCAAGGAGATGTTGTGGTTAAAGCGATTTCTACAAGAACTCGGGATCAAGCAGAATGACTACAAGGTACATTGTGACAGTCAGAGTGCTCTGGATTTGAGCAAGAATTCAATGTACCATTCCCGAACAAAACATATTGATATTCGCTATCACTGGATACGCGAGGTGATTGATCAACAACTGTTGAAACTGATGAAGATCCACACGAAGGAGAATCCAGCAGACATGTTGACAAAGATTGTGTCTCGGGAGAAACTAGAGTTATGCAGAGACATAACTGGAATGAATGAGAGATGACGATTGGTGCAGATGTGGCGTGAGGGGGAGAATTGTAGGTCCCGCCACAAAAGAGCATGCACTCATGCATGCAACGTTTGGTGCATGCTGATGCATGACAACGTTTGGTCCGAAGCATGGTGTCTTTTCCGAAGCATGGTGTCTCTTCCGAAGCATGGTGTCTTTTCCGAAGCATGGTGTCTCTTCGAAAGCATGGTGTCTCTTTCCCTCCTATAAATTCTCACTATTTTCTTCATTTGAAGACACACTCAACTGAAGAGAAAATAGAGATTGATAGCCACAGAGAGCTTATAAAGTATTGAGAGTTTTTTTTGTAAATCTTTTGAGATTGAGAAATAATATTTGTGTCGTTTTCTTCTCAAATTTATCTCTGTTGTTTTTCTCTCGATCCTAACATAAAATAGAAAGGAAATTTATCCTTAACAATTTATTTCTTAAAAGTATACATTTTTCAGGTTTCAACCACTCTGAACAATCACTGAAGGCACGACTTTACACCAACAGGAGTATTTGACAGGGATTCTGCTCGCTACCAATCTTCAAGCTCCTTATGAATTGAATCTTATCACCAGGGAAGGAGAGGAGCTTATTGTAATTGATCCAAGATTACTTGAAGGATGATTTTTCTTTTGTGGTTCTGTGTTTTGAATGTTTCTTTGATTATCTTTTCTGGGAGCATGTCTCTGATACTATGATTTCACTAGCTCCAGACTTTATCTCTATTTGAACTACCTGTTGTTGACTCTTAATTTGGTGTACACAAAACGTGTCTACAATTACTAATAAGTTTGAATTAAGTTATTCAGATTTTCAGGATCAAAACAATATCCAAGAGAGATTCAAGAATATTATTCAAATAAGGAAAAAGATTCAAGAATATTCCAAGAAGGAAAATAACAAAGAAAGATTGAGAAATCAAGCAAAAGGAAAAGATATTCAAAAAGAGAAATTGAATGATTAATGTCCAAGAAAGCTATCAAGACCAGCTGCCATCATTCCATATTTGTGAGATTTAAATCTGTAAAATTGATTGATTGATTAATTAGTTCGTTTGGTAAAATATAAAATGGATTCGTTATGAACAGCGTGATACCGGTCGACCGCACTTCATGACGGTCGACTGCAGCGCAGTCAACTGCAACTTTCAATTGCATAAGAAGCAGTCGACCTTTCATCTCTCGACTTTACGTCAGAGAGCTGAACGGTCGACTGCACCTAGATTGCGGTCGACTGCACTTTGCGATGTTCACATTTCGGAATGTATCGTTTCCAATTTTGATCGATACACTTCCCAATCTATTTAATTGGCCGAACCCAGTGAGTATTCTTAACCTATTACTTTTGAGAAAAATCTTCCGAACTAATCTTTCAACAATCAATCCAAGTGCGTGTGATAACTAGTTTGTATTCTTCAGTCAGGATCATTTAAGATCTTGAGTTTCTTTTTCTTTTTCTTCCACTTCGGTGAGATTGATGAAACTTGTCTTAGAAGTCCTGTCGGTGTAATTGGTCTCTCGGCCTGAATCCGAGAATCATTGTATAAGGGTTTTGAGTATAGTGGAACGCTTGTAGAGGAGAATTGCTATAAGTAGGAGGTGTGGACGTAGACCTGGGGATCGAACCACGTTACATCGCTGCATCACTTATGCTATCTGTGTTTGCTTTTCTTAACTTTTTATTTACTCTGCATTTTATTTAAGTAGTTTTTTTTATTCCGTACAATCACCATATTCACCCTAGGGTGATTTACAGTGGTATCAGAGCGAGGTGCTTATCAAAAGCTTAAAAACTTAAGCAAAAGGTCCAATGGCCGAAATCTCTCCTCCCGAAAACTTGTACTCATCAGAGACATTCATCTTCAATGAGACAAGCCTTACACAATCACTATTTTTTGATGAAAAATGCTATGATGTTTGGAAAGTTCGTATGTCTCATTTTCTACAGATGCTTGGAGAAGAAGTATGGAACGTGTGCATCAATAAAACAGATATTCCAGTTAGCAAAGGAAAGACATTCTTCACAAAAGCAGAGTTGGCCCTCAAGACAGCAAATTCCAAAGCAATGACGGCTCTCTATGCAGGGTTGAACTATGAAGAACTAATGCGATGCGGGCGAAAATGTAACACAACATACGAGATTTGGAACAACATGTTGAAGCGGCATGAGGGAACCGCTTCTAAGGTAAAAGCTAAAGTTAATTTATGTTTCTATAAGTTTGATGTGTTTTGCATGTTGCCAGGGGAAAATGTGGATCAAATGCTCGCTTGTTTCGATATCATTGCTCACGAACTTGAGAGCTTAGGTAAAGGGTTGGATGATGACCGAAAGGTCGGAAAACTCATAAGTTGTCTCACGCCAGAATGAGATGTAGAGGCTGCTGCAATGAGGGAGGCCCTCGAAGAAAAGGGTTTCGACTACTACACATTTCAAGGAAAGCTTAAGACACATGAGATGGAAATGTCAGAAACCAAAAGATACAGACAAAACATCGGGATTGAACCAAAAGGCGAAGAGAAGACAATTGCACTAAAAGTAGAAAAATCCCGACCATCAAAAGCAGATTCAGATCGTGAGGAGTCAGACGAGGATATTGTCCTATTGACCAAGCAATTTCGTAAGTATCTCAAACATAAAAAATATGGTAGGTTCCAAGGAGAAGGGGAGAAAGATAAAGATAATGTGTGCTATAAGTGCAAGAAGCCTTGATACATCCGTGCGAATTGTCCCATCTCACAAGATAGGAATAGGGACTACTACTGCTCAAACCCAGATCTGAAAAAGAAGGCGCTGAAGGCAACATGGTTAGACTCCGATTCAGGTGAGGGAGAGCAAGGGTACGATGACGTCGGTTTGATGGCTCTTGGGAATGGTAAGGTGCAATCACCATCTCAAGAAGAGGTAATCGAAGAACCCACTTATGATGAACTAGTGGACATGTGTAATGGTTTGAAAGACTATGCTAAGAAATTAAGTCATGAACTTAGGCTATATAAACAAATTTCAAATGATACCCATGACTCTTGAATTACAAATAATCAAAAACTGAAAAATAAGAATCCCTTGATCTTGGAAAAATTTGAGTCATTTAGAAAAGATCATGATGTATTGCTAGAGGAAAATGAAACCTCAAAACAACAAATTTGATAGTCTTTAGCAATGCATGATGATCACTTAAGAGAAATTCATGAGAAATCTGTTTATATCACCAAACTCACAGATGATTCAAAAAAATGCAAAAAGAAATTTGATGAGGTAGTGGAAGGATGTAATAAAGCTCTTGAACAAAATAGGATTCTTGATGCTATACTAGACATTCTTCGTTGGAATACAAAAGACGATGAGATAATTAGGAAAAGATTATGTAAAAGAGTAACTGAGCTTGAAAGAATTGTTGAAAAATATGAAGGGCCCAGTTACCTTATTACAAAAAATTCAAGATCTTATCATGATAAACGAGAGCTTGGTTACGAAGAGCCAATACACCATCAAAAATGTAAATCATCATGTCATACACACTTGCACAATCTCCAACATAATCATAAACCAACCCAAAGCTATGCAAGTGTGCATGACTTAAGACATAGTCGTATCACTTGTCATTACTGCTGTAGATTAGGACATATTTCATATAACTGTTCATTAAAAAGGAATACTAATTTTGTGTGGATAAGAAATGATGAAAATGCAGGTTCAAAACAAACTTGGGCACGCAAAATTATACCTACTAATCTTGATGTAGGTACCTCAGCATATCAAGACTAGAGATCGGTGGTACCTTGATAGTGGATGCTCAAATCATAGGACAGGTGACAACAGATACTTTACATCACTATCAAGGGACAGAGGGAATGACATCATCTTTGTTGATAATAGCACTGGTCAAACCATTGGTAAAGGAAAAATAAACTTTGGTTACTCATGCTCCATTGAGGATGTTCTATTGGTAAGTGGTTTGAAACATAATCTAATTAGTGTCAGGCAATTATGTGATAAAGGTTACACCGTTACTTTTGGCAAAAATACATGCACTGTACTAGATAGCGATAAATCTTGTTTACTTCTCGCTTACCGATATAACAATGTTTACGTTATAAATTCTAATGAATTAGCACAGGAAAATATCAGGTGCTTTGTTGCAAGAAATGAGGATGGTTGGCTATGGCATAGAAGACTTGGACACATGGCCATGGACACTCTCAACAAACCCGTAACCAAGGAGCTTGTAAGGGGGATTCCTAAAATCAAATTTGAGAAAGATAAACCATGTGAGTCGTGCCACTTTGGTAAGCAAACTAAAAGTTCTCACAAACCTAAGAAAATGGTATCAACTTCTAGACCCCTTGAACTCTTGCACATGGATCTTTTTGGACCATCACGGACACATAGTAATGGAGGTACATGATATGCTTTTGTAATTGTTGATGATTATAGTAGATTTACTTGGGTTGCCTTTTTGTCACAAAAAGATGACACAATGTATGTATTTCAAAAATTCTGTCGAATAGTGGAAAATGAGAAAAGCCTCACCATTGTCACTATTTGTAGTGATCTTGGTGGAGAATTTCAAAATGAACTCTTCACTACATTTTGTGACAAAAGGGGAATAAAACATGAGTTCGCTTGTCCTCGCACTCCCTAACAAAATGGGGTTGTTGAAAGAAGAAATCGACCTCTTCAAGAAATGGCCCAAACCATGCTTAGTGAATCTAAATCATTTTGGGTGGAGGCTGTCAATACAGCATGTTATACAATTAACCAATTAATCATTAGAAAATATCTTGAGAAAACTCCTTTTGAACTATATTATGGCAAAATTCCCAACTTAAGTTTGGGGAAATTTGGGAAAGTGACCGTCTTCGGATGTAATGTGTTTATTTTAAATACTCTCGATAATTTGAGGAAAATTTGATCGTTAAAGTGATGTAGGTGTCTTCTTAGGATATTCTCTTAGTAGCAAAGCATATTGTATATTTAATAAAACAAGATGCACAGTTAATGAATCTATTGATGTTATTTTTGATGAAACTAATCCCTACACCAAAGAAATATTGCATGTTGTTGTTGATGATGAGACAGGTGTTTGGGTTGAAAAGAAACAGGTTCACGTTGAAGAAGACCCAAATATGAATGCTCAAAATCAAAAATCTCATCAAGATGAAGATGCATCCAAATCGCAAATAGAAGAGATGCCTGCAGAACAAATTGATTTCATGGAAGATGAACATGTACAACATCAAATTTCCACAGGTGAAAGACGTCCCGCATGGAAAATCATGTTTATCCATCCACCAACTCTTATACGAAGCGACATGTCAAAAGGGGTAACTACTCGCACACAAGCACAAAATTTCATGTGTTTTTCCGCATTCATTTCCATACTTGAACCTAAGAACATTAAAGAGGTCTTGCAAGATAATGACTCGATCATTGCCATGCAAGAAAAACTTAATCAATTTGAAAGGAATCAAGTATGGAGACTTGTTCCTGTTGGATCTTGTAGGCAAGGCACGAAACACTAGGGGGGGGGGTGAATAGTGTTCTATAAAAAATTAATTGCAGAATTGAACTTTTCTTTTGATCGATCGACTTGAAAAGAAATACCAGTCGACTGGGGCGACAGTTAAGAAGAGTATTTTAAGACGAGTCTATTCAGTCGACATATAGAAGAATCAGTCGACTTACAAGACAAGTTTTCAGAGAGTAAGTAGTACAAGTCTGACCAGTCGACTTAAAAGAAGACGCAGTCGACTGTCCAGACAAGTTTCACAGATAACTTACAAAAATTAAGTAAATGAAATGCAAGTTCCAAGAGATACAACCATAGAGTACACACGATGTATCCTGCTTTGGTCCTCCCGACCTACATCCAGTCCCTAAGCAACCCACTTGAGATTTTCCACTATTCTTGAAAAAATACAAGAATACCCTACGGCATTAGACAACAACTTTGTCCAACCTGTAGTCCTCTCTCACCACTAGAGAGAGCAACCCACTCTTCCACCAAGAGTGAAAACCTGACTCTACACCCTAGAGCCCTATTCTCCAACCGAGAGAAAAAGAAAACAATAAAATTGTTTACAGTCAACCTATAGCCTTGTTGTGATTGTGATTTTGTACGTGGCTATTCGGTCGACTTCTGAATTCAGTCCAAAACGAAATTGATGTTATGCTGGACTGAAAACAGAGAACCAAGACTTAGTGAATTTGAAAACTTTTCTTTCTTGAAAGCACAATACTTGAACTTTTTCTCAAAAATACTTGGAACTCTTCCATGGTGATTCTAAGGCTCTATTTATAGAGTAGAATCCGTGGACGTTGTAAAAACAGTTCCTACAACTGTTTAACAACGGATAATAACGGATAAAAGTTTTAAATTCGAAAAAACAAGTTTTGAAATCAGTAAACTGTCGAAACGAATTGAACAGTCGTCTGGGTTGCCGTTATGAGTCGACTGGTCAGAGTTTGAAGAAGATCAGATAGTTTTGTACAGATTTAGTCGACTGATCTTTAACGGCAGTCGATTGGTACTCAACAGCTGATCTAGTTCAAACTGTTTTGACCTTTAGATTTTGTAAAACACATAGCTATAAAAAAATATGTGTGAGTGTGTGTGTGTGACAAGGCTGTACATTAATCTAAGACTCAACAAAGAGAAAAAAATTACATTTTACAAGACACACAAACTATAAGACATTGAAGCTTTGGTCTTGACTTGAGTCTTGAGTCTTGAGTGAAGCTTTAGCCATTGTCTTTATATGAAGCTTTGCTTGATCATTCTTCAGCTTTAGAACATTGTGACTTGCTTGATCAATTTGCTTTCAGGCCTTTGTGTATCATACATGATAAACTTTGATACAACCTGCAATATATGAGAAATAGCACAACAAACTTTGCATTGTGTTGTAATCATCAAAATCAAGAATCAACATTCTCCCATTTTTTGATGATGACAACACAATACCTTACAATAATGGAAGTAGATGTTACACATGCTGCCCTATCAAATGTACAACATACATAGGTTTAAAAAACATGCACAAAGATATGCTACTCAAAACATGCATAAAATAACACAAAGCAACATGCACAAAATAACACGAAGCAACACAAAGAGCTATATTTCTCCCCCTTTGTCATCAACAAAAAATGGAGGAAAAAAACCACAAAAAGTACATGGCAAAATTACAAACAATGACAAATTTATACATAGAAAGGGAATATTCTTAGTTCAAATGGTTACATAACAAATAGAAAATTCAACAATAAGTAGGAAATATATAGAAAAAATATAAAAATAGTAGCTCATCAACCTTCATCATCTTCATCTTGGCCACCATGAGAGGGAGGAGGAAATTGAGTGGTGAACAGGTGGGTAAGATGAGAAATATTTGACTCAAGAACATCTTGACGATCCATTATATAATTGACAGCATGATAAATACTGCGAGGATCATCAAAATCTGCTCGAGGACGAGAGGAACTTGAGGCTGAAGACGGACGGGCTGAAGTAGCTAATGGAATAGGAGGGGAAGTCCTAGAAGGAGACCTAGGTAGAGAAGAGAGAAGCTTCATGCGTGCTAAACTTGTATGATCAAAAGAGTCATAGTGCTTTACTACATTTGTCTCAGCATCGAGGTCAACGCCATAAACACAAAAGACTAGAGTAAGAAAGGCACCAAAAGGAAGAAATGAAGTATGAGCCTTATGAAGCCTAGAGAAAATGACACGACCCCAATTGATATTAATTTTGCCGAATATTGCATAAACGGCTTGTTGCAACTCCATGGAATGCTGATCATAACTCCCTATTTTTGAAATGATATTGTATGATAGTATGCGTGCAACAAATTTTGCAACAGAGGTAATGGACCTATTGGACATAGGGAGTCCATGATTTGGCAAATAAATTTTAGATAAAGTGGTGGCATCATCCATCTCAATTTCTCATAAGTCAAGCCCTTCATCATCTAAACCCAAAATAAAATTGATTCTTTCGGATGTGAGTTTCATCTTCTTATTTTTGAAAATCTCATTACCATCATCCGATTGAACAACCTTCATATTTGTATAAAACAAATAGATAAGTTGAGAGTAGTAGTAAGGTTGATATGCTAAGGACAAAAACTCATAAAGACCACAATGTTGAAACAAAGGCATGAGATTAAACCTATCAAGATCGGAAAAATTTACAAACCGACCTGGAAAAATCATAATGGAACATATTATGTACCATTTTTCAACTAGGTCGGGACTTCTAGATATTGGATATAGTCCCTAGAAGATGAACCCTCCTCTACATGAGATGTTTTTGATCTCTTAGGAGCCATGAAAAACAAAACTCTCAAACAAAAAGAGGGAAGGAAGTATACCAACAAAGAGACTGTAGAAGAATCAAACGAGCTTCAAGTGGACTTGAACACCACAAGAAATCAGAGGAGTTGGAGCTTTAAATGACTGGAAATTGACAGCAGCAGCATCAGAACCAGTCGACTTATCTTCTTCAAATCTGGGAGACAAAGATAAGGTAAAAGTGAAAGAAAGGGGGTAGGTTTAAGGTTTTTACACGGAAATGTATGGCTGAGATCAAGGAGAGGGATAGCAACGGCTCAGATATGGTCAAAGAATAGTCAAAAAAGGTGAACAGTCGCCTCAAAAGATGTGCCAAAATTCGAATTTGAAGAAAACTGATTTGCGACAGTCGACTGGTATTAAGGGGCAATCGACTTAGTCGAGAGTCAAAATAGAAAAATTGAACATAGCATTAATAAAACTGGTCAGTCGACTGGGTGCTATGCACAGTCGACTGTCCAGAGCATAAAACTCAGACAAAAATTAGAAAAATAAAAGATACTTGGCAGTCGAACGAACAATACTTGTAAGTCGACTTACCAGAGAAAAAATTCAAGAAACATCATGAAAACAAAAAATCCCTATTTCTCTTCTTAAGGTGATAAAGGTGACTTCCTTAAGAGGTTTGGTAAAAATGTCAGCTACTTGTTTATCAATAGAAATAAAGTCTAAAGAAATGTCTCATTTTAAAACATGATCACGTAAAAAATAATGTCGAATATCAATATGTTTCGTACGTGAATGTTGAACTGGATTTTCAGATAAGTTAATGGCACTGGTATTATCACACATTATTGAAGGTTTTTCAAATGAAATACCATAGTCTAATAGAATTTGTTTCATCCACAAAATTTGGGCACAAGACAAACTTGTAGCGATATATTTAGCTTCTATAGTAGATAGGGATACCGAATTTTGCTTCTTACTGGACCAAGAGACTAGTGAATGTCCCAAATAGTGACATGTCCCACTAGTGCTCTTGCGATCAGTTTTACTACCGGCAAAATCCACATCACTATATGAAAAAAGTTGAAAGTCCTCGGTGCATGGATAAAACAGACCATAATCAGACGTGCCTTTAATATATCTTAAAATGCGTTTCACAGCTTTTAAGTGAGACTCTTTAGGACTTGACTGATATCTAGCACACAAACATACACTAAACATAATGTCCTGTCTACTAGCAGTTATATATAAGAGTGAGCCAATCATACCCCGATAGAGTTTCTGATCGACACTCTTACCTAATTCATCTTTGTCAAGGGTAATGGTAGTAGCCATAGGTGTGGTCTTACTACTCGTGCTATCTATGTTAAACCTTTTGAGTAATTCCTTAGCATATTTTTCTTGATTAATAAATATGCCATTATGTGACTGCTTAATTTGTAGTCCAAAAAAATAATTGAGTTCACCCATGTGACTCATCCCAAACTCGTTTTTCATGGTGTTAGCAAACACTTGACATAGATTACTATTAGTAGAACCGAAAATTATGTCATCAACATATATTTTTATGATTAAAATATCATTCTTAATTCTTCTAATAAACAAAGTAGTATCTACTTTACCTATTTCAAAACCTGTTTCTAAAAGAAAAGTCTTCAATCGATCATACCAAGCACGAGATGCTTGTTTAAGACCACCTATTTCAAAACCTGTTTCTAAAAGAAAAGTCTTCAATCGATCATACCAAGCACGAGATGCTTGTTTAAGACCGTATAAAGCCTTTTTCAATTTAAAAACGTGGTTTGGGAATTGTTCATGTTTAAAAACTAGTGGTTGTTTAACATAAACATCTTCCTTTAGGAACACACTTTTAATATCCATTTGAAAGAGTGTAAAATTCATAAAACAAGCAAAAGATAATAAGATACGAATTGATTCTAATCTTGCAACAGGAGCATATGTTTCATCAAAATCTATGTCTTCTTCTTGATTATACCCTTGAGCAACTAGTCTAGCTTTGTTCCTAACATTTTGTCCTGATTCATCCAACTTATTCTTGAATACCCATTTGGTACCAATTATAGTATGATCAGGAGGTCGTGGAACTAAATCCCATACATCATTTCTTATGAATTGGTTTAACTCATCTTGCGTGACATTCATCCAAAATTCATTCTCACATGCTTCTTGTATATTCTTTGGCTCTCCGACAAGAAGCCTGTGTGAGATATCATGTTAACATATGATCTCGTCTGAATACCATGTGAAATGTCACCAATTATTAAGTCATGAGGATGATCTCTAACTTCAACAAAAAATTTTGGTAAAGTTGGAGACATCACAACAGGATCAGTCGACTTGACCAGTACATCAGTCGACTTATTTACAGCAGTCGACTTGACTTTCTTATCAGTCGACTTATCTGCAAGACTAGTTTGTTCTAAAGATGTAATTACTTTATTTAAAGGTGATGAATTAGTTTCATCATCTTCAATTAAAGTCGATGAAGACAGAGATTCATCAAATGCAACATGCATGGATTCTTCAATAGTCATTGTTGACTTATTGAAGATTCTATATGCCTTACTCCTATTTGAGTATCCTACAAAGATACCCTCATTAGACCTAGGATCAAACTTATCTAAATTATCCTTAGTGTTCAGAATAAAACACTTACATCCAAATATTTTAAAGTAAGAGACCTTAGGAATTCTATCAAAAAATAGCTCATAACATGTTTTTTTTAGCTTAGTCTTAATCAAAATTCTATTTAAAACATAACAAACTGTAGCAATGGCTTCAGCCCAAAAATACTTAGGTAAATTGCTTTCAACAAGCATGGTACGTGCACATTCTTGCAAAGTCCTATTCTTCCTTTCAACCACTCCATTTTGTGGTGAAGCTCTAGAAAATGCAAACGAAAGAGTTATACCATTCTTGTTGCAATATTCTGCAAACGTTTCATTCTCAAATTCTCCACCATGATCACTTCTAATAGTGACTATGGTTAGAGACTTTTGATTTTGAATTCGTTTACAAAAATTAGCAAATTCTCCAAAAGCATCATTCTTATGTTTTAAAAAGAAAGTCCAAGTGAATCGTGAAAAATCGTCTACTAAAACAAATACATACATACTTTTATTTAAAGAAGCAACTCTAGCAGGGCCAAATAAATCCATGTGAATTAATTCGAGCGGCCTACTAGTAGAAATTACTTCTTTTGTTTTAAAAGTAGATTTAATTTGTTTACCTACTTGACATGCATCACATAACTTATCCTTTTTAAACGATAGTCTTGGCAGCCCTTTAACTAAGTTATACTTAGACAATTTAGAGAGAATTTTCATATTCACATGGTCAAAACGTCTATGCCAAAACCAAGAATCATTATTAGAATCTACTAAGCAAAAATCATTCGAAAACTCATATGCTTTTAAACACAATTCATAAATGTTATTTTTCCCAAAACCTTGAAAAATTATATTTTGCATGGTAGAATCATAAATTAAACATGCATATTTTTCAAACATGATTTTATAACCCTTATCACATAGTTGGCTAATGCTTAACAGGTTATGCTTAAGTCCACTAACTAATAAGACATAATCTATAGAGGGATTAGTGTGCTTACCGATCATACCAATTTCTATAACCTTTCCTTTGTTGTTGTCACCAAATGTGACTGTTCCTCCATCAATGTCTTATATGGAAGATAGGAGGTTGGCATGACCAGTCATGTGCTTCGAGCATCCGCTATCAGGTATCCAACGATCTCTCTTAGGTACTTATAAAATATTCAATGTGAATATGGTACCCTTTTCATTGGGTCCAAAATAGATTAGTTTGTGGGAAACCAAACCCATGATGAGTTTGATTTTTCACCATAAGCAGAAATATAATTAGCAGAATTACATACAGTATGCATATATGAACTAATATAAGCAATTCTATCTTTTAAACTCAGGTTGACTGGAACCCATACATATTTGCTCTGTCCAGTCGACTTTACAGCACCGTTCTGTCGACTTTTACTATTATTCAGTCGACTGGGAGTTAATATAGGTTGACTTATCTGAGGTATTTGTCTCGTTGAATGAGACTCAGTACCTCTGGACAGATGACTGGTGGCTGGGTGCAGTCGACTTGTCTGAACTTTAGATTTGCCTTTATCATGAAAACTTACAGTTTTAGGCTTTTCAAAAAACTCTTAAAGTTTATGCTTAACACTGGAAATAGATACAGGTTTATTTATACTACTATTCTTAGAAGAATGAGATTTTTCATGGGACTTTTTAAAATCAAGTCCAAACTTTTGACTAGATTGTACTTGATTTTGAAGAACATCATTTAAATTTTCTTTTCCTTTATTAAATTTAGATACATTCTTGGATATCTCTTCATAATTTTTTTAGAGACACAAGATCCATATCTAAACAAGAAAGACGAGAATTTAAGGATTTTACTTCTTTATCAAGATTAAGATTCTCTGGAGAAAGTGTTTGATTAACTTTCTCTAAGTTCTTAACTCTAATCTTTTCTTTTTTAAGTTCTTGAAAACTTTCATTGAAAGCATCAAGTAAATCCTTAGAATCATACTCATTACTTACTTGATTTTGAGACGCCATAAAACACATGTTTGCAACCTCGTTTGTCTCATCAATTTCTTCTTCCGACGAAGAATCGCTGTTATCCCAAGTTGCTTGGTATGCCTTTTTGTTCTTCACGAACTTGTTCTTTGTGTACTTGTCCTTCTTGAAGTTGGATGCATTTTCCTTAGATTTTGCATTCTCTAGTGGGCAATCCTTCTTCATATGGCCTGTCTTGTTACACCTGAAACAAGTTGGAGGTTCATTAGATTCCTTAGATTTTGAATTAAACTTACCTTTTCTTAGGAACTTTTTGAACTTTCTCGTGAACATGGCAATCTCTTCCTCATCTTTTTCTTCATCCTCAGAGTCCGACATGGCTTTGAATGCTAATGTATTCTTCTTTAATTGTTGTGGTTCGGCATCCTTCTTGCGCTCTTCAAGTTGTACCTCATACGCCGTAAGATTTCCCACAAGATTCTCAAGAAAAAGTTGTGTTAAATCATTGGCCTCTTCTATGGCGGTGGTTTTCTTCTCCCATTCGGGGGTTAGTACACGAAGTACCTTCCTCACCATCTCGGCTTGAGTGTACGTCTTTCCAAGTGCCACAAGTGAATTGGTAATGTCGATGAACCTTGTAATCATCTCGGACACATTCTCATTCTCTTTCATGCGGAACATTTCATAGCTGTGAATAAAAACAGATATTTTAGATTCTTTTACTTTATTTGTTCCTTCATGAGTTACCTCGAGTATGTGCCAAATTTGATGTGCGTTTGTTGTATTGGACACACAGTTGAACTCCTCCTTTGTAAGGGTACAAAATAGCACGTTCATCGTCTTTGCATTGTTTATTGTTTGGTTCTTCATGTAGTCGTTCCATTGTGCATATGGAATGGTAGGAGCGGTGTACTCGGTCTTCGTCATGTTCCATATTTCATAGTTGATGGACTGAAGGTAGATCTTCATTCTACACTTCCAATAGTTGTAATTAGTTCCATCGAAGAGGGGTGGCCTTTGTGCAGATTGGCCTTCATGGTATTGATTTGCATTAGAAGTAATTGCCATTGCACTCAGCCAGGCTCTGATACCAAGTGTTGGATCCCATAGGAAAGGCAAGAAACACTAGGGGGGGGGGGGGTGAATAGTGTTCTATAAAAAATTAATTGCGGAATTGAACTTTTCTTCTGACTGGTCGACTTGAAAAGAAACACCAGTCGACTGGGGCAACAGTTAAGAAGAGTATTTTAAGACGAGTCTGTTCAGTCAACTTATAGAAGAACCAGTCGACTTACCAGATAAGTTTTCAGAGAGTAAGTAGTACAAGTCTGACCCGTCGACTTAAAAGGAGATGCGGTCGACTGTCCAGACAAGTTTCACAGATAACTTAAAAAATTAAGTAAATAAAATGCAAGTTCCAAGAGATACAACCACAGAGTACACACGATGTATCCTGGTTCGGTCCTCCTGACCTACATCCAGTCCCCAAGCAACCCACTTGAGATTTTCCACTATTCTTGAAAAAATACAAGAATACCCTACGACGTTAGACAACAACATTGTCAACCCGTAGTCCTCTCTCACCACTAGAGAAAGCAACCCACTCTTTCACCAAGAGTGAAAATCTGACTCTACACCCTAGAGCCCTACTCTCCAACCGAGAGAAAAAGAAAACAATAAAATTGTTTACAATCAACCTATCGTCTTGTTATGATTGTGATTTTGTACGTGGCTATTTGGTCGACTTCTGAATTCAGTCCAAAATGAAATCGATGTTATGCTGGACTGAAAACAGAGAACCAAGACTTAGTAAATTTGAAAACTTTTCTTTCTTGAAAGCACAATACTTGAATATTTTCTCAAAAATGCTTGGAACTTTTCCATAGTGATTCTAAGGCTCTATTTATAGAGTAGAATCCCTGGACGTTGTAAAAAAAGTTCTTACAACTGTTTAACAACGGATAATAACAGATAAAAGTTTTAAATTTGAAAAATCAAGTTTTGAAATCAGTAAACTGTCGAAACGACTTGAACAGTCGACTGGGTTGCCGTTATGAGTCGACTGGTCAGAGTTTGAAGAAGATCAGACAGTTCTGTACAGATTCAGTCGACTGGTATTTAACGGCAGTCGACTTGTACTCAACAGCTGATCTAGTTCAAGCTGTTTTGACCTTTAGATTTTGTAAACACACAGTTATAAAAAAATATGTGTGAGTGTGTGTGTGTGTGACAAGGCTGTACATCAATCTAAGACTCAACAAAGAGAAAAAATTATATTTTACAAGACACACAAACTATAAGACATTGAAGCTTTGGTCTTGACTTGAGTCTTGAGTCTTGAGTGAAGCTTTAGCCATTGTCTTTATATGAAGCTTTGCTTGATCATTCTTCTGCTTTAGAACATTGTGACTTGCTTGATCAATTTGCTTTGAGGCATTTGTGTATCATACATGATAAACTTTGATAGAACCTGCAATATATGAGAAATAGCACAACAAACTTTGCATTGTGTTGTAATCATCAAAATCAAGAATCAACAGTTCCTAGACCTCATAATAGAACTATACTTAGAACTAAGTGGGTGTTTAGGAACAAGTTAGATTAATCCGGTTCAATCACTAGAAATAAGGCCCGTCTTGTTGCAGAAGGTTATAATCAAGAAGAAGGTGTAGATTTTTTAATAAACTTTTGCACCTGTTGCACGGCTTGAAGCCATTCGTATCTTACTTGCATTTGCTACTTATATGGATTTTACTCTCTTTCAAATAGATATTAAAAGTACATTTTTAAATGGTTTTATTTCGGAATAAGTTTATGTTGCACAACCACCGGGATTCACTGATCCCACACACCCAAACCATGTATTCTGTCTTCATAAAGCATTGTATGGTTTGAAGCAAGCTCCTCGTGCTTGGTATGAACGACTAAGTTCATTTCTACTTCACATAGGTTTTTCTACAGGAAAAGTAGACACTACACTATTTATAAAACATGTTTCTAAAGATATTTTAATCGTTCAAATATATGTTGATGATATTATATTTGGATCCACTAATGAAAATCTTTACAAGGAATTCTCAAAGCAAATGCAGGATGAGTTCGGAATGAGTATGATGGGAGAACTAACTTATTTTCTTGGGCTTCCAATACAACAAAGAAAGGATGGCATCTTTATCAATCAATCCAAGTATGCAAAGGAATTAGTCAAAAAGTTTGGACTTGAAACTACAAATGATTACAAAACACCTATGGCCACTACCACCAAGCTTTTAAAAGATGAATCTGGTAATAATGTTGATATCTCTACTTATCGAGGTATGAGTGGTAGTTTACTCTATATTACTGCATCTCATCCAGATATTATGTTTAGTGTTTGTCTATGTGCACGCTTTCAATCGTGTCCAAAAAAATTGCATTTGGTTGCCGTTAAGCGTATCATTCGATATCTTAAAGGCACACCAAATACTGGACCGTGGTACCCGAAAAATAGAAAATTCTCTCTTGTAGGATTCTCAGATGCAGATTATGCCGGGAGCTTAACAGATAGAAAAAGTACTAGCGGCACATGTCACTTCCTAGGCGACTGCCTTGTCTCATGGGCATCCAAGAAGCAGAACTCTGTAACTCTCTCAACTGCTGAAGTTGAATATATCGCCGCATGATCCTGTTGTGCGCAGGTACTATGGATGAAAAATACTCTTGAAGATTACAAGGTATTTCTTGATCACATTCAAATTAAATGCGATAACACTAGCACTGTTCATATGACAAAGAATTCTGATCAACACAGTCGCACAAAACGCATTGATATTAGGTATCACTTTATTAAAGATCATTTTCAAAAAGGGAATATTATTCGTGAGTATGTTTCCACTGACTCACAACTTGCTGATATTTTTACAAAACCTTTAGATGAAAAACAATTTCATTTTTTGAATGGAGAACTAAATGTGATTGATATCTCAACATGAAATTCCATTTTGTGGTTGATTGAACCGGCGACTGTACGCCAGTGAGTGTGTACAGTCGACTGGGCGGTTGACCGGTTTACTCTCGGTTAAAATTTGTTTTATACACTATTTTCAAAATATTGGTTTTTAGTATTTGCGGTCGACCAGATCATCCTCGGGGATTTTTTTTTGTCTTTACAAGATAAACGGTCGACCGGTTTTCCCTCTGTGATTCATTGTGTTTTTGACAAAGGGGTGCGGTCGACTAGTTTGCTCTTTGGAATTTTTTTTGCTTGACTAGTTTTGCGGTCGACCCCGCGGTCGACCGGTTCTCCTTCTGACTTCGCGTTGTGTTTCTCGTTTAAAAAGAACTCTTTACTCATTTTCAATTATCAGTTTCTTGAAATTTAGTCTACACTTCTTTTTCTTGCATCTGTACTGGGAAAATCTCAAATCTATGATACCATGAAGAGCTCTTCCTGTATATCAAAGGATTTCGTTATCAACAGTATTATGTAAGTAGATTCTCCTTCATGTTCATAATTTTTTTACTTTATCTCCCTTTATTTTGCTTGATGAAAGTCTCTTTTTTTCTTTTTTTTCGTGAGAAGTAATTTATCATTGACTTTAACCCCCCCCCCCCCCCTATTGGTGTGTTCCGAAAGGGGGAGAACATTAGAAGTCTTATGAATGCTAAAAGTAAACATAATTAAAGTTTTTATTTTATTTTATTTTTCATGAAGTATTAAATTAAGGGAGAGTATTCACAAATCTCTTCTTGTTTATGAAAATCTGTGTTACAAGAAATACTATATTCGGGAGGAGTGTTTTGTGCAATTTTATTTTACTTTCAATATTCAAATGCATGTTTTGTTCACACCAAAAGGAGGAGATTGTTGACTCTTAGTTCGGTGTGCACAAAACGTGTCTACAACTACTAATAAGTTTGAATTAAGTTATTCAGGTTTTCAGGATCAAAACAATATCCAAGAGAGATTCAAAAATATTCAAATAAGGAAAAAGATTCAAGAATATTCAAAGAACGAAAATAATAAAGAAAGATTGAGAAATCAAGCAAAATGAGAAGATATTCAAAAAGAGAAATTGATTGATTAATGTCCAAGAAAGCCATCAAGACCAGCTGCCATCATTCTATATTTGTGAGATTTAAATCTATAAAATTGATTGATTGATTGATTAGTTTGTTTGGTAAAATATAAAGTGGATTCAGTATGAACAGCGTGATACCGATCGACCGCACCTCATGACGATCGACCACAGCGCAGTCGACTGCAACTTTCAATTGCATAAGAAGTAGTCGCCCTTTCATCTTTCGACTTTACGTTAGAGAGCTGAACGGTCGATTGCACCTAGATTGCGGTCGACCGCACTTTGCGCTGTTCACATTTTCGGAATGTATCGTTTCCAATTTTGATCGATACACTTTCTAATCTATTTAATTGGCCAAACCCACTGAGTATTCTTTATCTGTTACTTCTGAGAAAAATCTTCTAAACTAATCTTTCAACAATCAATCCGAGTGTATGTGATAACTAGTTTGTATTATTCAGTTAGGACCATTTAAGATCTTGAGTTTCTTTTTCTTTTTCTTCCACTTTGGTGAGATTGACAGGACCTGGCTTAGAATTCCTGTGGGTGAAATAGGTCTCTCGGTCTGAATCCGAGAATCACTATACAAGAGTTTTGAGTATAGTGGAACGCTTGTGGCAGAGAATTGCTACAAGTAGAAGGTGTGGACGTAGACCTGGTGGTCGAACCACGTTACATCGCTGCATTACTTGTGCTATCTATGTTCTTAACTTTTTATTTACTCTGCATTTTATTTAAGTAATTTTTTTTATTCCGCACAATCACCCTATTCACCCCCCCCAGGGTGATTTACACCTGTTTTTTTGTTTGAGGACTCTATCTGGTTATCAAAAAAAAAAAAAAAAATCGAAAATTTGGACACCAAAGAATGAAATTTTGGCCATTGAGCGAATATACTTTCAATTAGATGTTTGAACAATGACATTACATGCGAAAATTAGATATCTAGGGTGTTCCCACTTATTTTGTTGTGGGAGCAAATAGATAGTGAATTTATATTTAAAAGAAACTACTAAAGATCTAACATTTAATCATCGCCGAAAAAATTGGTTAGAGCTCCAAAGATTGGATCTGGACCGTAGATTGAACACATTGTTCTAAATCCGACAGTTGTTGATCCGGCCGATGGATCTGCAAAAAGTCTGAAACATGGGGGTAACCCCGGCGACAGACCCTCCGATGCTCAAGTTAGAACCAGAAAGAGAAATTGCCAATTTATTTATTCCCCCCCCCTTAAGAGATAAGACTCTCATGTCTAGGGATAAGTGATTTAACTTACAACCCTCATGAACTAAGTGTCTCTCCTGAAGGGTCTAGTCGCTTTTAATTGGCTTGAGAGTGGCCCATGTCTTGTAGATGAGCCTGAAGAAGGCCCGTTATGGTTAATCTGCCCTAGAAACTTTATGATCTGTGCTGGAATCGTACAACCCTGATTTGCTACGATTTTTACCATGATCAAAAGCCCCCCACTCCCGGAAGATAATTTTCGTGGCTTTTCGGAAGTAGTTCGCGTTATTTCTAATTTCTGGAATACAATTTTAGCTTTCAGGGATGATTGATGGTACCTGAAACTGTTCGGATGCTTCTTAATTGACAAATCTTTCCTTTATAAAAACTACCCAACCGTCCAATTTCTTCATCAGCAAAAGTGTAACCCCTGTTTTCTCTTTTTATGTATTTTTGGGTGTATTTTTCTTTTTGGTATATTTCTCTCTTTGTATCTCTTTTTGGGCCGTATATGGGATCTTCTTTTTCTATATATTTATTTTATTATTCTTGTCGCCTTTTATTTGAGTTCTTGATTCCATTGTCAGTCTATTGTTTCACCTTTATGATCGAATTTGTATTTTGTTGATCGTCTTTGTTTATATTGTTCATGCCCTATTTTATTTATCCATTTTGTGCCTGTCTCTTTTTTTGGATCGTTTCATTTTTTAAAATTTTTGGATCTATTCTAACCTATCCTAAACCCAAAACCCACCATAGTTGAAACCCCCTCACAATAATACCCATTAAATCCTAATAACCATTAACTCTTACCCATCAAACCTACTGCTAACCTATCCATTACCCACCAGCAACCCAAACCCATTAGCTAAGCTACCCGGTTGGAACCCATCAGCCGTCATTCAAAAACCCTAGCTCACCCAACTATATATATATCCCTAAAGCCTGTTCATCTTCTTCCCTACCTAGCCGCTACCCCTGCATCCCCCTACCTCCTGCTCTCATGCCCGATCTCATCCCTATCCCGACCCTGCTCCGCTGTGCAACCCTCTGCCTTACTCCTGTTGCGATCACAGCAGCACCGAGCACCCCTGTGCGTGCTTCTCCTTCCTGTCGAGCAGCACTAGCTCTGATGCAGGCAACCATAGCGACGCCCTGTAGCAATCCTGACTCTCCCTAGCGCCGCCTCCTTCTCCGTAGCACCACCTATGCTTCCGCCGATGACTGACATCAGCGGCAACATCTTCCTATCGTCGTTTCCCCGAGCACACCCTCCGTTGCTTCTCTCGGTGTGCGTGGTTCGTGTGTTCGCTTTGGGTTGTGTGCGAGTGTTGATTCGAGTAGTGTTCATGGGCATGTTTGGGAGTTCGTTCGTTGAGTTCGTGTCCCGGAAATCCGTTCCCATTATTTTCGTTCATGCACCGTTTTCATCGTCGTCTCTAAGGCAAGTAACTTGTATTCTTTTCTTTGTGAATACAAGTACTAAATACCGCCTGTAGTGTAGTTGTGTTCTAGAGACAATTCTTGTGTGAAATCCCTGTTATATCTTGTCTCTATTGTGTTGACCCACCTGTAGTTGCCTCATTACACACATGACATGAAATAACGTAGGGATGACTACTTCTTGATGTATACGTGCATGTTGTTGTCATGATATCGTGTGCTTGGTTATGTGATTTGTAGTATACTTGTTGTAGATGTGTTAAATACCCTATACCATGTTTGGACATCTACTACACCACATTTCATGTTTGGTTATGATTTGGACAAATTTCGTATGATCTATGTTGATTTATGATATCGTGTGCTTGGTTATGTGATTTGTAGTTGATATGGCTAAAAATGGCGTTAAATCAGAACCGTCCAAATTAGGCACGAATCTCAAAGTTTGGGGGTAAAATGGTAATTTCACCTACATACGGGTCTGAAGTGGGTACTGGGTCTTCTCTCTAAAAGCCCAGTAACCCGCAAACGGATTCACCTCAACTGGGTATGGGTCCAAATCCGAAACGGACCCACCCCAGCAGGATAGAATTAGGGTTTCTGATTAATCCTAATCAATGGCCCTGATTCACATCTATCCTTTCACTGGGAATTTAGGGATTACATTCCTAATCTGATCCCAAAGGCGGCTATAAATACCCCACATCCACCACCATTAAGAGGTAATCAATCTTTTGCCAATTTACGCTCTCTCATAATCTTTTCTTATTACTGACTTGAGCGTCGGAGGGGGCGTTGCCGGGATCAACCCCAAATACTATCTGTTTGCCCCCACACCAGATTTAGCAGTAACAGATTGGTGCCGTCTGTGGGAAACAACAAATAGCAGCCCTTCCTCTTCCCGTTGGTCAGATCTACCCAGCCATGCCTCCCCGAAAGCTAAGATCCAGGGGGTCCAACCGTGGACCCACTCCTCCTCAACCACAACAGGAGATCCCCCTCCAAACCGTCCAGCCGGCGGGACTTCCTCCTCAACCTTATGAGGCCCCGCAGCAGGACCAACCTCCTCATCAGAACCTCCAACCCTCTCGGGGTCAGACCAGGCCTCAGAATGCCGGTGTGGGGGGCTCCCGTCCTAATCCTCCGAATCAACCTCTCCAACATGACCACGTCTCCGTGCACAATCCCTCTACCGATTCCATGGCATCCCACAACCCGCGAGCTACCGATGACCTTCGCAATACCATCCTCAATCGGCAGAAGGAAGAGGATCTTCGCCACCGTTTGGATGAAAGGCGGGCCCGATAGGGAGCCTCCTGCCAAAAACGTCCAAATGAGCGATCTCCTCATCCCCGAGACTACAGAAGGTCCCTTCCTCGCCGAGGGCGGAGAGAGTCCCCCGGCCACCATAGGAGAAGACCTCACTCTCCTGACGATCGGTGACCTCTGAGGAACGATGACGCACCCATCACTTGTGCCGAGTTCCAGCAATTCCAGGCAACCATCTTACAAGCCCTCAATCTCCGACCCAACAACAATAATGCTTGGAGGGTCCCCACTCCTCCTCCGGTCCAAAGTCCTCGCCGCCGGTCCCTAACTCCTCCCCCAGCTCCTAGCAACCCCCAGCACATTCCTAGTCCTCGTCACTCCCGGAGCTACCGTCGTCGTAGCCCCCGCTCTCCCTCGTACGAAGACGAGTCCAGAGGCTCGTTTGATTACCATCGAAGGGATGACACTGTCTACCGTCGTCTCCAGGAAATGGAAAGGCGCTTGGGTCAGCTAGACAGAGAAGAAGAGCTTAGAGGAAGGACCCTCTGTCCAAGCTGACCTCCTTTCTTTCGGACCATCATGGAGGCGCCCGTTCCAATAGGCTTCAAGCCTCCACAATTCGAGACTTATTCCGGAGAGTCTGACCTCGTCGATCACATCGAAAGCTTTAAGACCCTCATGCTAATCCACCAAGCTTTCGATGCTCTGCTGTGCAAGACCTTCCCCGCTATTCTCAAGGGTCCGGCCCGAGAATGGTACTCTCGCCTCATCCCATCCTCAATATTTTCCTTCGAGCAATTCAAGACCCTCTTCGTCACCCACTTCGTGAGTAGCCGCCGAACTGAGAAGACCAGCATTTCGCTACTCTACCTCAACCAGAAGAAGGGTGAGAAGCTGAAAGACTATGTGAAAAGGTTCACCGCGGAAGCCAGGTCCATCGCTTCCCTCGACCAGTCGGTCGCTGCAGCAGCATTTCAGTTGAATGTCCTTAACTCCAGCCTTCGGTTCTCCCTCGCCAAGAAGCCCCCACAGAACTTCTCCGACCTCCTTCTCCGAATCGAGAAGTATATCCGGGCTGAGGAAGCTGAGCATCACCCCACCTTTGAGGGGCCTTCCTCTAGAACAAAAAGAAAGGCAGGTGAAGAAGAGGGAGCCAAGAAGCTCCAGAAGGACAATGGCGGTCAGCGCCGCCCTCCCCCCAGATTCGAAAAATTCACTCCTCTTAATGCCAACATTTCCACTATTCTCATGGAAGTTGAGAAAGAAGGGGTGATACCTCCTGTCCCAAAGATGAACACCCCTGGCAAGAAGAGGGACAAAGAGAAGTGGTGCCGCTATCACCGGGACCATGGCCACGACACCAATAATTGTCGGGCCTTGAAGAACGTGATTGAGGCCCTCATCCAGAGGGGGCAGCTGGCCAAATTTGTGAGAAAGGACCAGACCGATCTCCATCCTCCCCCTCGGGGGGCTAACAAGCATCCTGAACGACGCGATGAAACTCCAGAGTTCGAAGAGGAACGCATCCTACATCTCATCCATGGAGGCCCCATGGGGGGCACCTCCAACTCCTCTCGAAAGGCTTTCATAAGGGAAGTCAACTCAGTACTTGGCATGCCCCCCAAAGGCCTCGGAGTACCGGTTACTTTTTTAGATGAAAACCTTGAGGGTGTCCGAACCCCCATTGTGACGCACTAGTCATCAACCTCCATATGGCGAATTTTAAAGTGGAGAGGATCCTGGTGGATAATGGCAGCTCCGTTAACATCCTCTTCCTCACTGCTTTCAAAGGACTCAAACTATCCCGGGACAGACTTAAGCCCTCCGGCTACACACTCCACGGGTTCACGGGAGTGCCAGTGACTATTGAAGGGGTGATCACCCTCGACGTAACCGCTGGCAAAACTCCTACTGCCCGAACGAAGCCGATGGACTTCATGGTCGTCGATGTCCCCACTACTTATAATGTGATCCTAGGCCGACCCGACCTAGCTGCTCTTGAAGCCGTCCCTTCCGCTTATCACCTCAAGATGAAGTTCCCCACCCGAGCAGGAGTAGGGGAAGTAAGAGGCAGTCAGGAAATGGCCTGCAAATGCTACATGACCTCTACTGGGGGTCCAGTCCTCTCCCTCGAAACTCTTGAAATCCCCCAAGACGGTGTCCGACCAACGTCCAAGCCGGTGGATGAATAGGAGGAAGTGCTCTTCTCTGAGCAAGATCAGAACCGCAAGTTCTTTATCAGCAAGACCCTCCCATCTGCCCTAAGCTCAGACATAGTCCAATGCATTAGAAAGAACCGTGACCTCTTCGCTTGGTCGGCTGCCAACATGCCAGGAATCTCCGAAGAGCTCCTTGTCCACCACCTGAGTGTTGCACCGGGGTCCAAACCGGTTCAACAGAAGAGGCACAAATTTGCTCCCGAGCGCCAACAAGCTATAGAAGAAGAGGTGGACAAGCTCCTTAAGGCTCGGTTCATACTGGACAAGCTCCTTAAGGCTCGATTCATACAGGATGTCAATTATCCCGAATGGCTCTCAAATGTTATGATGGTAAAGAAAGCCAACGGGAGCTGGAGAATCTGCATCAATTTTACCGACCTGAATAAAGCATGCCCCAAAGATCCATTCCCTCTTTAAAGCATCGACACCCTGATTGACGCCACTTCGGGCCATGAGCTTCTCAGCTTCATGGATGCTTTTTCCGGGTACAAACAAATCCGCATGTTTCCCCTGGATATCCTGAAGACCTCCTTTGTTACCGATCAGGGCCTCTACTGCTACAGTGTGATGCCTTTCGGGTTGAAGAATGCAGGCACCACCTATCAATGCCTCGTTAACAAAGTCTTCCAAAATTAGATCGGCCGCAATATGGAGGTGTATGTTGATGATATGCTTGTAAAGAGCATCCGTGGGGCCGACCATGTCACCGATCTGCAGGAGGCATTCGATGTATTAAGAAAGCATGATATGAGACTCAATCCGAACAAGTGTGCGTTCAGAGTCTCGTCGGGGAAATTCCTAGGCTTTATGGTCAGCCAAAGAGGAATCGAAGCCAACCCCGAGAAGATCAAAGCCATACTGGACATGGCTCCTCCCAAAAATGTGAAAGAGGTTCAGAAGCTAACCGGGCGTCTCGCAGCTATAGGGCACTTCCTTTCCAAGTCAGGGGAGAAGTGTCTTCCCTTCTTCAAGGCTCTCAGGGGGGCTAAGGGCTTCGAATGGGGTCAACAACAGCAGGAGTCGTTCGATCAGCTTAAAGCCTATCTAGTCAACCCCCCTCTCCTTAGCAAGCCTATCCCTAGGGAAACACTCTACCTCTACTTAGCTGCCTCCGAACAAACCCTCAGTGCTATCTTGGTGAGGGAAGAAGACAAGGCTCAGAAGCCCATCTATTACGTAAGTAAGGTACTTCGGGATGCCGAGCTTTGTTATCCAAGGCTAGAAAAGATGGCATACGTCTTGGTTATGGCAGCTAGGAAGCTTCTCCCATATTTCCAGTCCCACTCGGTGGTCGTTCTTACCGACCCACCGCTGAAGCAAGTCCTGCATAAGCCGGAGACCTCTGGCCGTCTAATGAAGTGGTCGATCGAGCTGAGCCAGCATGATATATCATACCAGCCTCGGACCGCAATCAAAGCTCAGGCTCTAGCAGAATTCATAGTTGAGTGCACCATTTCCGAGGTCAGTCAAGCGGCAAACGGACCTCCTATTTGGACAGTATATGTAGATGGATCCTCTTGCACCGAAGGGAGCGGAGCTGGGGTCATTCTGGCAGGCCCAGACGACTTCGTTCTCCAATTCTCCCTCTGCATCAACTTCAAAGCCTTCAACAATGAAGCGGAGTATGAAGCCCTTATAGCCGATCTCAGAATGGCCCGCAAAGCAGGGGCACAACGTCTCTGGATATTTAGTGACTCTCAACTAGTCGTAAATCAAGTCTTGGACGAGTACGAAGCACGAGATGACCGAATGGCTAAGTATCTAGCCAAGGTCCAAAATCTCATGGCTCTATTCGAAGAGGCAATTATTCAGCGAATCCCCAGAGAGAAAAATTCCCAAGCAGATGCCCTCTCCAAATTAGCCTCTTCTTCCCTCCAAGGACTCTAGCAGACTGTCCTGATTGAGGTACTCCTGAGGCCGAGCATAGAAGAAGAAACTTCCGACTCAGTGGATTCACTGCCTGTTCAACTTTAGGATAATTGGATGAAACCCCTAGTAGAATTCCTAAGGGATGGGCTCCTCCCCGAAGACCCAAAAGAAGCTCGTCGAGTCAGAACCAGAGCGGAGCGCTATACCCTTGTTGAGGGGGTCCTGTACAAATGCTCCTTCACTCAGATAGACGGCAGACCCTACTTGAGGTGCCTTTCCCCGGAACAAGCCACATATGCCTTACAAGAGCTTCACGAAGGCATCAGCGGAGCGCATTCAGGGTCCAGATCACTCGCCCGGAAGGTGTTGAATTATGGATACTTCTGGCCTACCCTACTCCAAGACGCCGAACGACACGTTCGGCAATGCAGCTCTTGTCAAAAGTATTCCAACATTCGTCGCCTACCCCAAGCTCAGCTCACCTCCCTATCAAGTCCGATCTCTTTTGCAATGTGGGGAATGGATTTACTAGGGCCGTTTCCCCCAGCTCCCGGCCAGCTCAAATTTTTAGTCATGGCAATCGACTACTTTTCAAAGTGGATAGAGGCCGAGCCCTTGGCTACAATCACCGAGAACAAAGTACATAAATTCTTCTGGAAGAGCATCATCTACAGGTTCGGCGTCCCTCGAGTCCTTATAACAGACAATGGAATACAATTTACAGGGGCCGCATTTCGAGCTCTATGTGAAGACCTTGCCATCCAACAACGCTTCTCCTCCGTCTCCCACCCACAATCAAATGGTCAGGTAGAAAATGCCAACCAACAAATCCTCTCCGGTATTAAGAAGAGGTTGGATAAGTCCGCTAAAGGCTTGTGGGTCGATCAGCTCCCTAACGTATTGTGGAATTACCGCCCTACGAAACGGATCCCTACAGGAGAGTTGCCATTTAATCTCACCTATGGGTCCGAAGCTGTGATCCCCTTGGAAGTTGGTGTACCCTCTCCTCGCCTCATTGCCTATGAAGAAGAACAGAATGCCAGGGAGCTTCGGGCGAATTTGGATTTGATTGATGAGCTCCGTGAAAGAGCCTCGATTCGCCAACAAAGCTACCGAAGGAGGATCGAGCTGGCCTACAACAAGAGGGTCCGTCCCACCGACCTCAAAGAAGGAGACTTGGTCCTCAGAAAGTTAGCTATCTCATTCTCCAGTCAGAAGAACAAGCTAGCCCCAAATTGGGAAGGACCCTACAAGATCACCAAAGTGGTTCGGCCCGGGACATATCGTCTAGAAGACCTTGAAGGAAGAGAGATTCCCAGGACTTGGAATGCCGATCATTTCTTGAAGTACCAAGAGAGTGCATGAACGCCTCTCTGAGTACCTTCATATGTCGAACCGTTCCTTGCCCTCCACTTGTATTCTACTTTTGCTTCTTTATTTCTCCAATGTAATAACGGCTCGCAACTTAGAAGTAGCCGACTAGAGTATTTAACAAAGAAAATTTTTCTTCATATCTTACTTATGAATTGCTTGTATCTCTCTGTTTTTACCTTCTTTATACTCTAACGATGAGTTCAGAGTCCAATACTTGGCTCGACTCCGCTTTGCAAGCTCGCTCTCAAGCGAACTAGAAGTGGTTCGCCATTCGGAATTGCTCTCACAACCATTGAAACATACTCAAACGACGAGTTCGGAGTCCAACACTTGGCTCGACTCCACCTCGCAAGCTCGCTCTTAAGCGAGCAAGAAGTGGTTCGCCATTCGGAATTGCTCCCACAACTATTGAAACATACCCAAATGACGAGTTTGGAGTCCAACACTTGGCTCGACTCCACTTCGCAAGCTCGCTTTTAAGCGAGCTAGAAGTGGTTTGCCATTCAGAATTGTCCCCACAACCGTTGAAACATACCCAAACGACGAGTTCAGAGTCCAACACTTGGCTCGACTCCGCATCGCAAGCTCGCTCTTAAGCGAGCTAGAAGTGGTTCGCCATTCGGAATTGCTCCCATAACCGTTGAAACATACCCAAACGACGAGTTCGGAGTTCAACACTTGGCTCGACTCCGCTTCGCAAGCTCGCTCTCAAGCAAGCTAGAAGTGGTTCGCCATTCGGAATTGCTCCCACAACTGTTGAAACATACTCAAACGACGAGTTCGGAGTCCAACACTTGGCTCGACTCCGCTTCGCAAGCTCGCTCTTAAGCGAGCTAGAAGTGGTTCACCATTCGGAATTGCTCCCACAACCGTTGAAACATACCCAAAAGACGAGTTCGGAGTCCAACACTTGGCTCGACTCCGCTTCGCAAGCTCGCTCTTAAGCGAGCTAGAAGTGGTTCGCCATTCGGAATTGCTCCCACAACCATTGAAACATACCCAAACGACGAGTTCGGAGTCCAACACTTGGCTCAACCCCGTTTCGCAAGCTCGCTCTTAAGCGAGCTAGAAGTGGTTCGCCGTTTGGAATTGGTCCCACAACCGTCGATGCGCGCGAAGTTTCTACAACTAGACTAGACATGGGAGAAAAGTACTTAAAAAAGCTAACGTTTGGTTTTTATGACTCGTTTTGAATTGAACTACCATGCACGTCCAACACACGAACATCAGAAAGAAAATGAGTTTTTATTTTATTAAAAAGTTCGACAAAGGAACCCAAATTACAAGACCGAGTTACTACTACGGGGCGCTACAAAAACTCAAAGAAACATAATTACAAATTATTCAATGCTTCTTTGGAATGGGGATGCTTCGGTTCAAAGACACTCAGGGACAACATCTCCTAACTTCGGAGCTCGTCTGTAGGCCAACGGACCGAGACGCCTCTTCGGCGCTGCCTCTGACCGTGGCCCCAACCGAAGCGCCACTAGACGAGGCAGCCACCTGCTTTGAGCATCGGCTGGGCTCTGCCTTACGACAGGCGAACAATTCGCGAGCTCGTAAAAAGAGATTCCCCTCTCACTCTCTTCGTGCGTACACGACGTGCTCCGAATGTTGACTCTTGCCGGCTGGGGCTTGAGTCGAGCGACTTCCTCCTCGAGCTCGACAATCCGATCCTTCAAAGTGTCGTCCTTCACAGATATCTTAAAGCGAGGAAGCCGAGCAGAACCTTCAGCGCCAGAGCTACCGGCTATGATTCGACGAAGGTGGGTCACTCCGATACTTTTGTCGACCGTAACCCTCCTCAACTCGTCAACCTTCGCCGTCAACTCGTCGCGCTCGGCCATCAGTTTACCCACTATCGAAGCTAACTCATCTTCTTCCGCCAACAGTTCTTCCTCAGCTATCTTCAAATCTTGAACTTCCGCCACAAGATCACCTTCCGCTTGAGTAACGTCGAACAGCGCCTTTCGGAGCAACTCCACCTCGCCTTCAAGACGAACCTCGCGAGATCGCTTCCATAGTTGTTTCAGCTCGGAGAAATACCCTCTCGCCATTGCCTTGACATCCTCTAGATCTAACTCGCTTTTGAGGAAGCACTCTCTGCTGCGAGAGAGGGCCCGCTTTGCCGTTTTCAATTCAGTACGAAGGCGAGAAACCTCAGCCGCTAAACTCGACTCGACCTGAAAAGTGAAAGAATATCAAAAGGAGTCTTCAACACTTAGCGGAATTTCAAAGTGTTCACAACACTTGAGTTCTCAACACGAACAAAAAGTGTTCAACACTTAGCAAAATCTCGATGCGTTCACAACGCTTCAGCCAAATTTCGATAATAGTATCACCACCCTCAATACAGCAAAATCTCAAAACAAAACTTTCGGCCAAGATTTCAAAAGGGGAAGTCATTTCATTAAAAATCCAAAATATAAACAAAAGCAGTGGCCAGTCCGCAGTTAGGCGTTACAACAAAAACAAAACAAAAGAAGCGAAAACAATGAGAGAAGAGGCGACTAAGTCAGGGGTCGACCTCGTGATATTGTTCCGAAGCGTCGTCGCTCGGCACGGTGAATATCGTGCCCTCGATGCGCACCTCGTCCTCGGCCTCTTCGCCCTCCTGCCCGGGGGCGAGCTCCGCCAGAGGCAGTTCTTCCTCCCCCTCTACGGGGTCGTAGAAGTAGTAGGAGGAGCTGTCAAACCTGGGGATGCGAGCGACCACATGCTTCAGCGCTCGGGCGTACGCCTTCAGTGCTCGGGCGTACGCCTTCTCGACTCCTACTCCTTTGCTGTCCGGGCCTTAGCCATCAGTCCTTTGTAGTCCATACCGGGGGCCTCTGAAAAAACCGAGCAAAAAGAGTTAGAATTTTTTTTTAACCATAAGATAAAGCTAAAGCGAAAGAAGAAGAGAAAAGCATACTAGGGTCGATCGGACTGAGACCCCCACGAAACAAGACCTCCTCGGTGATGTCCTTCCAACTAAGGGTCGGAAGACCGAGGAGCTTCTCTACCACCTCTTCCTCTTCTCTGGTGAGCACGGGCTCCTTCTTCGCCCGCTTCGGAACCCCGGTCGTCTTCCACACCATCGGAAAGATCCACGGCTCGGGAGAACGGATGAGAAAGTACTTCTCTTTCCAGTGCTTGATCGAGTTCGGGTTCTCGATCAACTTCACGCCCTTCCTCGGCGACAGATAGTAACTCTCCTCCATCCTGTTCATCTGGCAGAGGCGGTAGAGGCTCTGAAGTATAACCATCTCCGGCCGCACACCGATCTCTTAGCACTGAAGGACGAAGGCGATCACGTGCTGCCACATGTTCGGCATAAACTGAGTGGGACTCAGGCCGAACCATTGCAGCACCTCGATTACAAAAGGGTGCAATGGCAGCCGAAGTCTGGCATTCAGTGCGTCATAAGGAAAGACGCAAGTATCGGCCGAAGTCGACGTGCACGCTCGGACACCGGGGCCGGGGAGTAGAAGTACATACTCCTTGGGAATCCGAAACCCACTCCAGATCCGATGCAAGTCTGCCTCGGTCAAGATCGAGGAAATCTGATCCACCTCGAAAGGGTCCTCGGATCATTCTCCTCATAAGACGGAGCCGTGCCCTGCGTCACCTTCTCCAACAGATCTTCAGGGTAACTCCGCACCCCGCCGAAACTAGATAAGACAGACGGGTGCCGACCCAATTCTCCTGCTGTCTTAGGGTGTTCGACTATCATCGTCACCCCGAGCGGCTTGGCAATCTCCTTGCCCTTGCTCGGCCTAACCGTTGTCACATCGATCGGCTCGACGACCTCCTTTCCCTTGTTCGGCCTTGCCGTCACCGCTCGGCCGACGTCTCGGTCCGAGGTGGGGGTCTCACCCTCAGAAGAAAACTTAACCATTTTCTAAGGATAAGGGGAGAGACTAACCTTGAAGTGATGTGAATGGCCGGAAAAGATCGCCGGAATCTGAAAACGCCTTACTGCGACAGCTAGTAGCGTCACCCGAGAGCGAAAACTCCGCTAGTAGAAAGTAAAAGTAAGAAATGAAAAGTGAAGAATGAGGTAAAGTGTGAGGAGGGTGAAGACTTATAGTAAAAGAAACGACTCTTGGGCTTTGTAACGTAAAGACGCAACTTTTGGGCCTCCCCTCAAGGCATTGTAAAAGCCCAAACGACTAAGTAGCAAAGAGCGGCGACCATTCACAAGAAGTAACGATGGTTCGGTATGAGCCGCTTTGCTCGACTACGCCTCAAGCCCCAAGTCACCGATGCACTCTACTTAGCAACCAAGAAGCACTCAGATCGGCCCACGATTCCCCAGAAACCGAGCAACTGCCAATCCGAGCTGCGAATTGAAGAAAAACGACTTTCTCCCCAAAATTTGTGCAAGATCTCGATCAGACGGCTCAGATCGAGCCACACCCACAAAACGACAAGATAACGTTTTCTCGGGAACTGAGCCTACCTCGAGATCCAAGCTTGAACGGATCAGATCGCTCTACATCTCTCGGTCCCAAAATCCGAGCGACAAGCAATCCGAGCGACAAGCAATCCGAGCAACTCACACGAGAAAGTAACTCGGAAACCGAGCAACTGCCAATCCGAACTGCGAATTGGAGAAAAACGATTTTCTCCCCAAAATTCGTGCAAGATCTCGATCAGACGGCTCAGATCCTGGCACCTCCAAAAAATGACAAGATAGTGTTTTCTCGATAACTGAGCCTACCTCGAGATCCATGCCATGATCAAACGGCCCAGATTGCTCCACGTCCCTCGGAACCAAAGCCCGAGCGACAAGCGATCCGAGCTGATCACACAATGAAGAAGCTCAAAAACCGAGCAACTACCAATCCGAACTGTGAAATGGGGAAAAACGACTTTCAACCCAAAATTCGTGCAAGATCTCGATCAGACGGCTCAGATCGTGCCACCTCCACAAAATGACAAGATAGTATTTTCTCGAGAACTGAGCCTACCACGAGATCTGCGCCATGATCCAACAGCTCAGATCGCTCCACATCCCTCGGAACCAAAATTCGAGCGACCAGCAATCCGAGCAGTGAAAGTAACTCGGGATCCTAGTTTGACCAACCAGAGCTTCGAGCTGCTCGCGGATACAAAAAATGTTAGAGTTACATCGCTCGAAACCTGAGCATATGGAAATCCGAGCTGCACATTTGAAGAAAAATACTACCGAGCAACCCTAGTGGTTAGATTGTTGCAAAATTCGCGCCAAAAGTGATGAACGGCTCAGATCGAGCCACGCCCACAAAACGACAAGATAGTATTTTCTCGAGAACTGAGCCTACCCTCGAGATCCGCACCGTGATCCAACAGTCCAGATCACCCCACGTCGCTCGGAATCTGCTCTCCGAGCGACCGGTGATCCGAGCTGCTCATGCGGAGAAATGGCACCGAGCTACGTCACTCAGATTCCAAGCAACTAGCTATCCAGGCTACTCATAACGGAGAAAAGAATGCCGAGCGATAACAGTCATCGAATCTCCTAAAAAATCACACTTCGACTTGATGAGCGGTCCAGATCACTCCACGTCGCTCGGAATCTGTGCTCCGAGCAACTGGCAATCCGAGCCGCTCACACGAAGAAAATAGCACCAAGCTACATAGCTCGGATACCGATCAGCTAGCTATCCAAGCTGCTCTTACGAAGAAAAGATTGCCGAGCGATAACAGTCATCGGATCTCCTCAAAAATTGCACTTCGACTTGATGAGCGGTCCAGATCACCCCACGTCGCTCAGAATCTGTGCTCCGAGCAATTGGCGATCTGAGCCACTCACACGAAGAAAATGGCGCCGAGCTACGTGCCTCAGATTCCGAGCAACTGGCCATCCGAGCTGCTCATGCGAAGAAAATATTGCCGAGCGACTCTGACCATCCGATCTTTCAGAAATTCACACCCGCACGAGATGGGCGGCCCAGAGCTCGCCACGCCATAATTCGGTATTAAAAATAGATTTTTATTTATTAAAATCGATTTATTTATTTAAAAATTGCGAAAAAAATGATTAAAAAATCGGGAAAATTAATTAAAAATTCAAAAAAATAATTACAAATTTAGGGAAACATTTTCGAGCTCCTGAGCAAATAATTATTGCTTAGAATAATTGATTAAGATCCCCGAATGACAAATCAACACTTCGCAAAATTAAGTAAATGGACTGAAAAATAGATAAAGGTTAGGAAATATACCAGAAAACCAGAAGGGCTCAAGAACAACCTAGAGCACGCAACTAACACAGAAAATCAGCATACTGCCTCATGCAAAGATTCGACACATCCCATTTGGACTCCGATACAACTCTGCAAGCAATTAAAACAGTAAAACTACTCCTCAAAGGCTGACCAAACTCAGTCTTCAGGAGTGGGGGCTCATGATATGGCTAAAAATGGGGTTAAATCAGAACCGTCCAAATTAGGCACGAATCTCAAAGTTTGGAGGTAAAATGGTAATTTTACCTACAAACGGGTCTGAAGTGGGTACTGGGTCTTCTCTCTAAAACCCCAGTAACCCGCAAACGGATTCACCTCAACTAGGTACGGGTCCAAACCCGAAACGGACCCACCCCAGCAGGATAGAATTAGGGTTTCTGATTAATCCTAATCAATGGCCCTAATTCACATCTATCCTTTCACTGAGAAATTAGAGATTACATTCCTAATCTGATCCCAAAGGTGGCTATAAATACCCCCCATCCACCACCATTAAGAGGTAATCAATCTTTTGCCAATTTACATACTCTCATAATCTTTTCTGATTACTGACTTGAGCGTCGGAGGGTGCGTCGCCGGGATCAACCCCGGTATCTCGCACTTTTTACAGGTGAACGGCGGGGGTCAACGGTCAAACTCCGGTGAGAAGATCTCAAGTTTTTGCTGTTCAGTTTTTCCAAGAATCCACAAATACTATCTGTTTGCCCCCACACCAGATTTAGCGGTAACAGTAGTATACTTGTTGTAGATGTGTTAAATACCCTATACCATGTTGTTTGGACATCTAATACACCAGATTTCACGTTTGGTTATGATTTGGACAAATTCCATATGATTTATGTTGATTTGTTCATAAGGGACAATTCTGTATTTTCTGTTACCCCGTTTTCATTCAGTATTTTTGAACCTATTAAGGTAAGTATATTAAAATTATTTGTGAATATGAACTGTAGAGATTTCTGTCTATTTTCCAACCCTTCTGATAGATCTCAGTTTCATTTTATGAGCTGCGAGTTATGACTATTTTACTACAGTGCTGTAGAAAAATTCTACATTTCGTTTTGTATGAATTTTATGGAGTAAACTATTTTTTTATGATGTTAAAAATATTATTTTGATCCAATATTTTGCTGAGTATAACTGGACCTGATTGGGATTAACAATGAATTTTTGTGGATTTAATTAATGAAGTTTACCAACTATTCTATACTTGCAAACAACTACTATACTTGCAAAATTTTCATGCTGTTCAGTAAAGATACATGATTTTGACCTGATTCTACTTGCTGTCTCTAAAAACTTTGTGAATATGAATTATAGCCTACTGTATTTATTTTATCACCCTTTTGAAGGATCTGGATTTCGTTTTATAATTTGTAAGATATTGCTGTTTTAGTACTGCAGTGTTTGTGATTTTAGATTTACAAAACTACTGTATCTTGCTATTTTCTAATTTTACTTGACTATTCTATTTGTGTTGGAACATTATGAAACATTATTTTCTATTACTAAACATACTAAGGAATACCTCAAATTTTTTATGGATTTAATTAGTGAGTTTTCATGCTTTTTTCTTGTTCTTGAATACAAACTTCTGATTTCTGGCTCAACACATTTTCTGGATTCAAATCTGTTTTAGTACTTGAATTTGTGAAATACCATATGACTTATATATATTTGCTGGATTCGGCCGGGAGTCTATTTTCTAGATTCTCTGACGGATCCAGATTTGCATGTTTGTAACAACGGAAATTCCAGATTTAGTGCAGTACTGTTTTGCTGTCATGAACTAGAATTTTCGTTGCCCTACTCTTTTATGTGTTATCTTTCACCCGTGCATGTTTATCTTCCAACCTGAACCTGTTACTTGATCATACGATGTATTTCTTTCCATGTTTTGTACATGTACATGCCTGTTTAATAATAATAATAATTAACCAAGCCGTGGTTAAGGGAAAGACCTTAATAGTGGACAATATAGGTATGTATACTCAGAAGGGGGCCGTGTTTGCCATTACTTGTTGCCCTGATTCATGATTACATGATTCATGCTTGTTATACTATATGCTGCTATGTCTCATGATTACATGATTCACGTTTGTTATTACTATATGTCGCCATGTTTCATGATTACATGATTCATGCTTGTTATTACTATATGCCGCCATGTTTCATGACTATATGATTCATGCTTGTTACTACTTGTTGCCATATTTCATGATTACATGTTTCATGTGTGATACTACTTGATGCAACGAGTTCACGATTACGTAATTCGTGCTTGTTACTTGTTACTTGACTTGACGCCTGAGTACACAGCCTTATAGAAACCCACCACTAGGCCTAAACGAAATTTGCATGTATATAGCAACCATGCGGTAAAAGGATGGACGCATGAAGTTCTACCTAGATAGTAATAATACAAGACTTGAACATAATCTCTTGACTTGCTACTTGATACTTATACATGATACTTGATTCTGACACTTGATCCTTGATTACTTGACACTTGATACTTGTTACTTGTTTAGATGATACTTGATTCTTGAAAATCGTTACTTGTTACTTATTTACGTGATACTTGTTCACTTGACACTTGTTACATGCCACTTACACTTGTTTGTCTTGCCATGCTAGTTGTTATATTTTGTTATCATGCCTAGTCCATGTTATTTGTTATTCTTTTTCCCATGTACTTGTGCCTGCACTACAAGCAGCCCGTAACTTGTATTGACGGAAGTTTGTTTTCTATTTTCTCTTTCTGCAATTGTTAAATTGCAGATTGTGGAGAATAGTTGCCTAATGGAGTTGATGATATGAGATTCTAGATGCTGGAGTTTTGCTATTATTATTATTTTATGTTGCTTATTCGAATAATGTATTGCTACTTGGATTATTTTGTATTAGGCAATGTGACCCAAGATTATTAACTTGTTCAGATCTAGTTTATTTGAGATTATTATAATTTTGTTTCAAGTAAATTCTTGTTGGTATTTTGATTCATATATGCATGCGTGGTTGACTTCTCTTACTTCCAACTCTGATTATTCCTGTGAAATGTTGTAAAGATCCTAACAGCTTATGGATGATGAAAATCATTCGCTAGGCTTAGTGACGTATCCGTATTACATATTTTCTTTTAGGGAGTGGGGCGTGACAATGTTTTTAGTGGTATCAGAACCCAGGTTTGGCTAATGTATTAGTTTGACTGATATATTAGACAGGCTTGGTTCGATCTGGGATTGGCTCAACATATACAGACCATGCATATATTAATGAATTATAATCAATTTTGATCTGGATTCTAATTGTTTTTATTTTTGTGCAGACTATGGCTCATAGAGGCTCTACTTCTCGTCTTCAGGCTGATCATCCCAGATTTGAGGTCGTCACCAATGTGTTGGAACGGCTGATCAATATACAGCAGAATCACAGTGACTTGGTGATGGCTTCTTTGGAAGCTGCTCGGGTTTCGCCGTCCACTGTGCCTGTGCACACAACTTTCCCTCACCGTTCGGGTACAGTCACGGACATCATGAGGCTGCATCCCGACAGATTCTCGGGTACTGAGACGCCTTTGGAGGCAGAACAGTAGTTGATCCGGACCGAACAGTTGCTTTTGGCAGCAAGGGTTTCAGATGCTGATAGAGTGGATGTGGTGGCTATCCAGTTGGTGGATCTGGCTCATATTTGGTGGAGGTCCGAGTCCAAAAGGCTCGAGCGACCGATCACTTGGGCACTTTCACTAGGAGCTTCTTGGAGAAGTTCTACCTTAGCAGCACTATAGTTGAAATGGAGCAACAGTTCCTGGCATTGAAATAGGTTGGTCGTTATTTCTATTTTGAAATTTTGTTACATATTATCCATGCAATGTTGTAACATGAGACTTTCTTGAAACATGGCTCTAGGTCTGTTGATGAGTATGCAGCAAAATTTACAAGACATAGCAGAATTTACAAGACGCAACCATTCTTGTGGCGAACGAAGAGGATAGGGCTCGCAGATTCATATTGGGACTTGCGCGAGACATTAAGGTGCAGCTTGTTTCCTTCCTCTTGTGTACTTATGCTGAAGCTTTGGAGGCAGCACAAGCTCAGGAACAGGCTCGTGGTGGTTTGACTCCACCCCAGCGGACTGTTCTGCACTCCTTTGCTATTGCTAGGCCTTCTGGTGGGCTGATTCGGAGGCCTGTTTCTGCCCATCCTGTCAGGGCAGCTCCTTACACTTCTGCCGCTCCTCGGAGAGAGGGATTCTATGATTTCTGCCAGATGTCTGGGCATAGGCACAGAGACTGCAGGCGTGCCAATCGCCGCTGTTTTGGTTGTGGTTCTGTTGACCATGCAGTGTGGGACTGTCCGCAACAGCAGCAGATGGCTCTTCCAGCCGGGGTCCCGTTCAGCAGGTTGCCCTGGCTCGTGGTCTGACGGCCACCGCTTCCTCCGCAGTGCTAGATTGTCGGTCAGAGGACCGCTGTCCCCAGGAGAGGTCAGGCTTTCAACCTGACTGCTGCTAATACTGAGACAGCAAAGGGTTTTGTTGCAGGTATATTTTGCTTTTATTGCTTTGTTGTTCATCTTTTGCTTCTTTTCATTTGTCTTGCATTATTCTTTCATATTATATTTCTGCATTGTGTTTTCCTCACCCTTGTCCACCCATTCTTTTTCCTTGTCTCTTTTTGATTCTATCTTAGGTGTCATCCTTGTTTGCACCCATCCTTGTTTGCACCTTTCCTGCTCATGTTCTTTTTTATTCTAGGACAACCCATTCCTTCATCTCTTCTCGGTTCGTGGCTCGCCATCAGTTGGATTGTAGCATCTGTTAGGGTTATATACTGAAAGCATCACTTTTGTATTAACTTTATTTTCTTATTTTTTTTGAATGAGAATCATATGGGCATATGTTTGCATATTGTGTTTATTATAATATTAATGCAAGTGTCTGATATTCTATAAGGTTGATTATATGGTGTGAGGTGACACACAGAAGATCATATTATCAGTTCCCTATGGAATATATAAATAGTTCACAACCTAGACGGACATGGACAATCCATTGGAAAGGTTGTAGTGTAATCTGGTATTAGTCTGTCTTGACTATAGGTTTACACTAGTACACTTTGTGTGTATTGAACAGGACCACTTGAGGTTGTTCTCTTTGTACTGACTACAAAAGAGAACAAACACCTCTGTTATTATGGATGCTTATGCTCTTAATCCAGATATAATAACAGACATGTATATGCAGTGTGCATTACTTTGACTCATAAAAGAGTGAGATTCATTATGGATCAACAACCTCTATGAATTGGGTAATAGCATTGTATGTATGATGGGTTGTTGATTGTAAAAGGAATCCATGTCCCGATACGTCGGGTTGATGATGTCCCCTTAAGGAGCTCATAAGGATTGTCATGTAAACCCTGCAGGTGGATTACATCCGACATGACAAATAAAGTTGAGTGGTACTACTTAAGGATAAAAGATGTTGATCAATATAGTTGTCAGTAACTTAATTTGATCGACGGACATTCGATATCTTAACATGGAGAGTTGAACGAGCATATAATAAAAGGAGCCCATAAATATAATTTGGGATTAGGAAGGTAGTGCAACAATAGCTCCTTAGTGGACCGAGCTATTGTTAATGGGCCTGGGTTGTGTGTTCGGGCTGAACACGGGATACCCAGATTCGTTAGGAGACCTAACCCTAATTTCTCCTCATAGGTCCCTGCCGTAGCCTTATATATATCCTCTATTCTCTGGCCGTCATCGATAATCTGAAATATAAGATTTTTTCTCAAAACTCGTGATTCACGTAAGGAGAGAAAGAGAGGTTAGCCAAGCAGAAGAAAGGTTGGGAGATCGTCGCCCACACGACGTCCAACCCGAGGAAGGAATACGTGCAGAAGATCTTGGGGTCGCTGTCATCTTCTTCTCACCGCAGGTATAATTTGTGAATCCTAGATTCCGCTATATAGGGTTAGATCACATTTTTAATCTGTTTATATTTAACGATCGATACGCACACCAATCCGTAGTCCTGAGAATTATCTCAGTTCCATCATTTGGTATCAGAGCCGGTATTGGATCTGCGTATTGATTGTTACATCCATGTTGTCCAATAAAACTTGTGTTGTATGATAGTCGGTAGATGTAGATCTGTTCTAACTCGGTTTTGCAGGCATCTTAGATCCAACTATTATGGTTCAATGCATGTTTTGTTTGTGTTGTTGTTGTTGTTTTGTGGATGTAATTATTGTGTTGTTATTTTGTGGATGTAATTAAATCACGAGGGTTGATCGTGCTTATAATTTTAATTTTTCAATCTAGATTATGTGTGAACTCCTTCGGGAGGCATAGGATTGATGTAATTTTAATTTTTTTTTATCGATCGTGATGGCGGTGGTGGCTGTTTCTGACGTCGGAGGAGATGCTGTTTTTAGGCAGTTCGGAGATCGACAGATGGTTTTCGATGAAGAAATCGGCAGCCAAACCTAAAAAAAAAATCAGGAATCAGATTTGGGATTCGCACAGTCGGGGAAGAATCAGGAAGGATGGCCATAATAGTTGGATATTTATTTTCAAATTTATTGTCATTATTGCTTATTCTGATTATGCATGTTTATTATTCTGTGATGTTTTTTTTTTTTTTTGAAAAAAACTAGGATCACATTAATAATGGACAACATGGACATAAATTAACTAGTAGAAAAACCCTCATTGTTAAATAACTAAGTGGGAGAGGGAATTCATTTAACATGAATCCCAGGTCTCCATTGCTGGTTTGTAGGTGATATAATTATACTTGCGTGTTGGCTTTAGTGCTTTCCTCCATATCGGATGAGTATAATTATGGATCACCAGTACAGACTTCCTTAGGGATAATTGTAGAAAGTTACCTAGTATGTGTTCACTTCTCCATCTGAAGGAACTCAATACAAGATAATGGACTTAGTATTAAGCAATGGTATACACTTAGATACAAATAATGGTATCCTCCCCATCGGAGTCACTGCTATTATTTGTAGGACCAGGGCAAGACCAACAGATTAATTTTATTTGTCAAAAAGTTGTGTTGACATGATAGTAAAGTTAATAGGAAAAACCTACTTGAACAAATATTGAATTTGTATACGTCCGCACTATCGTGGCATGCTAAATTCATGGTGTTTAAGGTGTTGGTGAATTTTTTTTGTTTTGAGGGAATCAATATTTAATTAATTCAAAAAGTTTTGCCCCACATAATTTTTTTTTATGTGATTCTCAGGATTTCAAAAATGGGTTCTTTCAGTCCACTTATGGTGATTCTTAAAGAAAACAAACTTACTGGACCTAATTATATTGACTGGAAACGTAACTTGGATATTGTCTTAACTGCTGAAGAGTACAAATTTGTACTCAGTGAAGTATGCCCACCTAAGCCTGATGCTAACTCTGATGAAGAGGTCAAAGAGGCTTATAAGAAGTGGAATAAGGCAAATGAGATGGCGCAGTATTACATTTTGGCATCTATGTCAAATGTACTGCAGCATCAGCATCAGGCCATGCCCACAGCTTATGATATGATGTACAACCTTAAGGAACTCTTCGGACATCAGAGTAGAGCAGCTAGGCAATTTGCTATGAAGAGTTCGATGAATGCTTCTATGGCTGAGGGGACACCAGTAAGGGATCATGTTCTCAAGATGATGGGTCATCTAAATGAGATGGAGATCCTTGGTGCTGAAATCGATGGGGAAACCCAGGTCGATATCATTCTCGGGACTCTGCCTAAAAGTTTTGACTCGTTTTGCCTTAATTACAACATGAACAAAAGGTTGTATACTTTGGCAAAACTTGCAAAAGAACTACAGGATACTGAAGCTCTCTTCAAGCAGAATACCCATGTTTATGTGACTGAAAAGGTCTCTACTTCTAAGCCGAAAGGTGGTAAGAAGAAGAAAGTTCAGAAACAAGTAAACTCAGCAAAGAAGGGCATGGGACCTCAAGGCGCTGTGAAAAAGCCGAAAGGCAAGTGTTTCAAGTACAAAGGGTCAGGACATTGGAAGACTGACTGTCCACTTTTCAAACAAAAGAACAAAGAAGGTATATCTCATTTACTAGTTGTTGAAACATGTTTAGCGGTGCTATCTACCGGCACCTGGTGTGTAGATACAGGAGCCAATAATCATGTCTGCAATACATTACAGGGGTTCCAGGAAACCAGACGGCTGAGTGATGGAGAGATATGCTTGTTTATGGGTGACTCTACAAGAGTAGCGGCCGTTGCAGTAGGAGATGTTATTTTATCTTTTGGTAAAAATAAGTCTTTGACATTGAGAGATTATCTTTATGCACCTTCACTTAGAAGGAATTTAATTTCTGTTTCCATGTTAGTTAAGGATGGATATTCAGTTTATTTTAATGACAACATTGTTATTAGAAAAAATAAGCATTTTATCTGTTCTGGTGCATTGGTTGATAATCTATATGTCATTAATCCTATTTCGCCCACAATGCAACTTATGGAAATGAATAATATGTCTTCTAACATAAATAAGAGAAAAGAACCTTCTTGTATGAACCAAACATATCTTTGTCACTTGCGATTGGGGCATGTTAACCTAAGAAGGATTCAAAGACTGGTTAAAGATGGACCTTTGAGTTCATTGGAAGTGGAGGCACTACCAGTCTGTGAATTCTGCTTGGAAGGTAAAATGACCAAAAGGCCTTTCAAGGCAAAGGGGTATAGGGCCAAAGATGTGTTGGAATTGGTTCATTCTGATTTGTGTGGGCCCATGACTGTCCAGGCTAGAGGTGGCTTTAAATATTTTGTCACATTTACTGACGATTATTCAAGGTATGGATATATTTATTTGATGCGCCGTAAGTCTGAGTGCTTTGAGAAATTCAAAGAGTACAAGGCAGAAACGGAGAAGCGTCATGGAAAATGTATCAAGTCATTACGTTCAGATCGTGGTGGCGAGTATCTCTTTGGGGAGTTTAGGGACTATTTGTCAGAGGCTGGGATTACATCCCAATTATCAGCACCTAGAACACCCCAACAGAATGGTGTAGCAGAAAGAAGGAATAGGACTCTTATGGAGATAGTTAGATCAATGATGAGTTATTCAGATTTACCAGATTCGTTTTGGGAATATGCCTTAGAAACTGCAGCTTATATTTTGAACTTGGTTCCTTCTAAGTCAGTACCAATTACTCCCACAGAACTGTGGACTGGGTGTAAGCCTAGTCTGAAGCATGTTCGGATTTGGGGTAGTCCAGCACACGTGCTGAATGGGAAAGCCGATAAGTTGGAATCTCGTACAGAAGTACGCTTGTTTGTAGGCTATCCAAGAGGAACGAAAGGAGGTTTATTTTATAGTCCTAAGGATCAGAAGGTCATTGTTAGCACCAATGCTAGATTCTTAGAGGAAGACTATGTGATGAACCATAAACCCATAAGTAGAGCTATTCTAGAAGAACAGAGAGGTGAGACGCCAAATACTTCAATACCAACAGTACAACAGGATGTACCACCAGTAACTGCACAATGTGTCACAAATGTTGCACCACAACCGATAGTGCCTCGTCGTAGTGGGAGGGTTGTGATACAACCTGATAGATATATGTTCTTGGGAGAGTCGTCAGACTTTATCCCTGAGGAACAAGATTATGATCCCTGTACCTACAAGGAAGCACTCCAAGATAAAGATGCAGAGTCTTGGCAAAAAGCAATGATATCTGAAATAGAATCTATGGATTCTAATCAAGTCTGGGAGCTTGTAGAACCACCTATTGGTGTAAAAGCCATTGGATGCAAGTGGGTCTATAAGAGAAAAAGAGGATCAGACGGTAAGGTTGAAACCTTTAAAGCTCGGCTTGTTGCAAAATGTTTTACTCAAAGAGAGGGTATCGATTATGAGGAAACATTTTCACCAGTAGCCATGCTTAAGTCTATCCGGATTCTTTTATCTATTGCAGCTCATCTTGATTATGAGATTTGGCAAATGGATGTCAAGACAGCTTTCCTTAATGGAAGTCTTGAGGAAGACATCTATATGAAGCAACCAGACAGGTTCATTGAAAAGGGCCAAGAGCATCTTATTTGTAAGCTCAAGAAGTCCATTTATGGACTTAAGCAAGCTTCCAGATCTTGGAACATATGTTTTGATCAGGTGATAAAATCCTATGGATTTGATCAATGTCAAGATGAATCGTGTGTATACAAAAAGTGTGACGAAAACGTAGTGGTATTCCTAGTACTTTACGTGGATGACATCTTGCTCATTGGAAACAATGTGAAGGTATTATCTAACGTAAGGGTATGGTTATCCAAACAGTTTGATATGAAGGACTTGGGAGAAGTAGGTCACATCCTTGGGATCAAAGTTCTACGAGATCGCAAGAAAAGAATGTTGGGCTTGTCTCAAGCTTCCTATATCGATACTATACTAACTCGTTTTAGCATGCAAAATTCTAAGAAAGGTTTCTTACCTTTTAGGCATGAAATTTTCCTATCAAAGGAGCAGTGTCCGAGGACACCTAAAGAGATAGAGAACATGAAAGCAGTTCCTTATGCTTCAGCAGTAGGAAGCTTAATTTATGTAATGCTATGTACGATACCAGATATCTGCTTTACTGTTGGCATGGTTAGCAGATATCAGTCTAACCCGGGACAAGAGCACTGGACTGCCGTAAAGCATATTTTGAAGTACCTGAAAAGGACTAAAGATTACATGCTAGTTTACCAGGTAGATAGTTTAGTTACCTTGGGGTATACAGACTCAGATTTTCAGTCAGATAGGAATTCCAGGAAATCAACCTCAGGTTATGTATTTACTTTGGGAGGTGGAGCCACTATATGGAGGAGTATCAAGCAAAAATGTATTGCTGATTCTACCATGGAAGCCGAGTATGTGGCAGCCTCTGAGGCAGCCAAAGAAGCGGTTTGGCTCAGAAACTTCCTATTGGACTTGGATGTGGTACCTAATTTGCCTAAGACTATTACACTTAATTGTGATAATAGTGGTGCAGTTGCAAATTCGAAGGAACCACGAGCCCATAAGGCAAGTAAACACATTGAGCGCAAGTACCACCTGATACGAGATTTCGTAAAGAAAGGAAAAGTTGTTGTGATCAAGATAGCATCAGCAGACAACCTAGCTGATCCCTTCACTAAGAGCTTACCAGCTAAGGCTTTTGATAGTTATGTTGAGGGAATGGGAGTCAGATGCGTAACAGCATGGTTTTAAGTATAAGTGGGAGATTTGTAACAGTATACTGAAAAGCAATGCTTTGAGTATAAGTGGGAGATTGTTAGGGTTATATACTGAAAGCATCACTTTTGTATTAACTTTATTTCCTTATTTTTTTTGAATGAGAATCATATGGGCATATGTTTGCATATTGTGTTTATTATAATATTAATGCAAGTGTCTGATATTCTATAAGGTTGATAATATGGTGTGAGGTGACACACAGAAGATCATATTATCAGTTCCCTATGGAATATATAAATAGTTCACAACCTAGACGGACATGGACAATCCATTGGAAAGGTTGTAGTGTAATCTGGTATTAGTCTGTCTTGACTATAGGTTTACACTAGTACACTTTGTGTGTATTGAACAGGACTACTTGAGGTTGTTCTCTTTGTACTGACTACAAAAGAGAACAAACACCTCTGTTATTATGGATGCTTATGCTCTTAATCCAGATATAATAACAGACATGTATATGCAGTGTGCATTACTTTGACTCATAAAAGAGTGAGATTCATTATGGATCAACAACCTCTATGAATTGGGTAATAGCATTGTATGTATGATGGGCTGTTGATTGTAAAAGGAATCCATGTCCCGATACGTCGGGTTGATGATGTCTCCTTAAGGAGCTCATAAGGATTGTCATGTAAACCCTGCAGGTGGATTACATCCGACATGACAAATAAAGTTGAGTGGTACTACTTAAGGATAAAAGATGTTGATCAATATAGTTGTCAGTAACTTGATTTGATCGACGGACATTCGATATCTTAACATGGGGAGTTGAACGAGCATATAATAAAAGGAGCCCATAAATATAATTTGGGATTAGGAAGGTAGTGCAACAATAGCTCCTTAGTGGACCGAGCTATTGTTAATGGGCCTGGGTTGTGTGTTCGGGCTGAACACGGGATACCCAGATTCGTTAGGAGACCTAACCCTAATTTCTCCTCATAGGTCCCTGCCGTAACCTTATATATATCCTTTATTCTCTGGCCGTCATCGATGATCTGAAATATAAGATTTTTTCTCAAAACTCGTGATTCACGTAAGAAGAGAAAGAGAGGTCAGCCAAGCAGAAGAAAGGTTGGGAGATCGTCTCCCACACGACGTCCAACCCGAGGAAGGAATACGTGCAGAAGATCTTGGGGTCGCTGTCGTCTTCTTCTCACCGCAGGTATAATTTGTGAACGCTAGATTCCGCTATATAGGGTTAGATCACATTTTTAATCTGTTTATATTTAACGATCGATACGCACACCAATCTGTAGTCCTGGGAATCATCTCAGTTCCATCAGCATCATGTCGGAGTCTTCGAACATTGTGATAGGTGGTGGTGTTGTCATTTGTTCCCGGGAGTGCAGGCAGTGTCTCGTGATTATTGGCGGCATAGATTTCAAGGCCAACCTGATTGTAATTGGGAATTCAGGATTTGACATCATTCTCAGTATGGATTGGTTGGGTGAATCTCAGGTCATTATTGATTGTCGTGCTAAGAAAGTTGTGTTCCGAATCCCAAATCGTGTAGATTTTGAGTTCCATGCTGGGGAGATGTGCCTTGGCCAAGCTGAGACTGCAGTTGATCAGGAGGTTTGTGTGATGGAATTGCATTTAGGCTATAAGGCTGCGCCTCTAGTAGTACGGATTTCTTGGATGTTTTTCCAGAGGAGTTGCTTGGCTTACCTCGTGATAGGGATGTAGAGTTCAGTATTAAAGTTTAGCCTGGTACGATGCCGATATCGAAGAGTCCCTACAGGATGGCACCGGTTGAGTTAGCAGAGCTTAAGGTGCAGTTTCAGGAGTTGCTGGATTTGGGGTTCATCAGACTCAATGTTTCGCCTTGGGGTGTTCCAGACATTTTTGTCAACAAGAAGGATGGTAGTCGTGACTGTTCGTGGATTATCGGGAACTGAACATTGTTACTATGAAGAACCGGTATCCGTTGCCTAGGATCGATGATTTATTTGATCAGTTGAGTGGAGCTGCTGTTTTCTCGAAGTTGGATCTTTGTTCTGGGTATCATTAGGTCAAGGTAAGGGCGATTGATATACCGAAGACTGCTTTCAGGACCAGATATGGATACTATGAGTATATTGTGATGCCATTCGGGGTCACGAACGCGCATGCTGTATTCATGAGTCTTATGAATAGGGTCTTTTCTCATTTTCTGGATAGATTTGTGGTGGTCTTCATTGATGAAATTTTGGTGTATTCTCGGAATTGGGAAGATCATGCTGAGCATCTTAGGTTGGTTCTGCAGACTTTGAGAGAGAATCAGCTCTATGGAAAACTTAGCAAGCATGAGTTTTGGCTCGACAGGGTCACTTTCTTGGGGCACATTATTTCAGGTGATGGTATTTTTGTGGATCCGGCCAAGGTTAGGGCTGTGAAGGATTGGCCAGTTTCGAAGTCAGTTTCAGAGGTGCGAAGTTTTCTTGGTCTAGCTGGCTATTATCGAAAATTCGTCCAAGATTTTTCGAAGATAGCTGGACCATTGACAAAGTTGACTGGGAGGGATCAGAAGTTCTGTTGGTCTAAGGCTTGCAGTGAGGCCCTTCTGAGTTGAAGAGCAGGTTGATGTCAGCACCAGTGTTGACTATTCCAGATGGTTCAGACAGATTTGTAGTTCATTGTGATGCTTCTGGTAAGGGTCTTGGAGCAGTTCTGATGCAGAAGGGCCAAGTTGTTGCTTATACATCGAGGCAGTTGAGGTCGCATGAGAATAACTATCCGATTCATGACTTGGAGTTAGCGGCAGTGATCTTTCCTTTGAATATATGGAGACATTACTTACTTGGGGAGCGAGTGAAGATCTTTACAGACCACAAAAGTCTCAAGTACGTCTTCACCCAGAAGGAATTGAATACGAGGCAAAGGCATTGGTTGGAACTTATGGCCGATTCTGACATCAGTTTGCAATACCATCCTGGTAGAGTGAACTTGGTGCCAAATGCTTTGAGCAGGAGACCAGCATCTATGTTTTGGACTCAGCAGAGGGATTTGATTGAGCAGATGCGGAGGATGGAGTTGGATTTGTTGTTGCCGAGTTCTGATCGGAGTTGTTTGGTGCTCCAGCTTTAGTCATCTCTTGTTGATCAAATCAAAGAGGCGTAGGCAGGTGATGCATAGTTGCAGGGTTTTCAGATTGAGGTTGAGTCTAGTTCTAGAACGGACATGTTTATTCATGTTGATGGATCACTTCGTTTTGGGTCCAGGTTGTGTGTCCCAAAGGGTGAAGTTCATCAGAGGTTGCTTGAGGAAGCCCACCAGTCATTGTATTCTATCCATACTGGAGGTACTAAGATGTATCGGAATTTGAAGCTTCATTTCTGGGTATGAAAAGGGTTGTGACTCAGTTTCTTTCTCAGTGTTTGATCTGCCAGCAAGTTAAGGCAGAGCATCAGAGGACCGCTAGACTTCTTCAACTGCTTCCCATTCCAGAGTGGAAGTGGGAACATATCACTATGGATTTTGTGACTGCTTTGCCAAGGAGTCCTAAGGGTCATTATGCCATTTGGGTGATTATCGACCATTTGATGAAGAGTGCACACTTCATTCCCTTTCGTGTCGGACAGTCTATTGAGAGTCTAGCTGAGAAGTACATGCAAGTGATCGTCAGACTTCATGGGGTTCAAGTTAATATTGTATCTGACAGGAATACGAGATTCAGATCTCAGTTTTGGGAGAGTCTCCAGAGTAGTTTGGAGAGTAAATTAAAGTATAGTACAGCTTTTCATCCCCAGACTGATGAATAGTCAAAGAGGACCATCCAGATTCTTGAGGACATGTTGAGATCATGTATGCTGTAGTTCGGTGGATTGTGGGAGGACCATTTGCATCTCGTAGAGTTCTCGTACAATAACAGCTTTCAGGCCAGTCTTAAAGCTGCACCGTTCGAGGCACTTTATAGGCGGAACTGCAGATCACCGGTGTGTTGGGATGACATTGGTGAGGGAAAGTTGTTGGGTCCAGAGTTGACCACTAGGACAATTGATGCGGTGGTTCAAATCAGGAAGCACTTGCAGGCAGCTCAGGATAGGCAGAGGCGATGGGTTGATGTCCATCGAAAAGCTTTAGAGTTTGAGGTTGGTGACCATGTTTTCCTAAAGGTATCGCCTTGGCACAGTGTCATTCGGTTTGGTGGTAGGGGCAAGCTCAACCCTAGGTTTATTGGACCATTTGATATTGTGGAGCGAGTAGGCAAGGTGGCCTATCATCTTGCATTGCCGCCAACTTTATCAGGAGTGCACGATGTTTTCCATGTCTCACAACTCACGAGATATATCCAAGATGAGAGCCACGTGATTGACTATTCTGAGTTGACCGTTCGGCCGGATTTGACTTGTGAGATTCTGCCAGTTGCTATTTTGGATAGGTGGGAGAAAGTGCTTAAGAACAAGGTCATCAAGCTGGTTCATGTTTCTTGGAATCCTCACTCACCAGGTGAGTTGACTTGGGAGCTGGAGAAGGAGATTCAGCAGAAGTTTCCTCATCTGTTTGAGTAACTTTTTGTTTTGTTCTTTCTTTTCTTTTCAGGGTTACCCTATGTATCTTCTTGTTTGAATTTCGAAGACGAAATTTTTCTTGTTAGGTGGGTAGGATTTGTAACCCCTGTTTTCCCTTTTTATGTATTTTTGGGTGTATTTTTCTTTTTGGTGTATTTCTCTATTTGTATCTCTTTTTGGACCATATATTGGATCTTCTTTTTCTATATATTCATTTTTATTATTCTTGTCGTCTTTTATTTGAGTTCTTGATTCCATTGTCAGTCTATTGTTTCACCTCTGTGATCAAATTTGTATTTTTTTATCCTCTTTGTTTATATTGTTCGTGCCCTATTTTATTTATCCATTTTGTGCCCGTCTCTTTTTTTGGATCGTCTCATTTTTTTTTGGGATCTATTTTAACCTATCCTAAACCCAAAACCCACCATAGTTGAAACCCCCTCACACTAATACCCATTAAATCCTAATAACCATTAACTCTTACCCATCAAACCTACTCTTACCCTACCCGTTACCCACCAGCAACCCAAACCCATTAACTAAGCTACCCGGTTGTAACCCATTAGCTGTCATTCAGAAACCCTAGCTCACCCAACTATATATATATATCCCTAATGCCTGTTCATCTTCTTCCCTTCCTAGCCGCTACCCCTGTATCCCCCTACCTCCTGCTCTCATCCCCGATCTCATCCCTATCCTGACCCTGCTCCGCTATGCAACCCCCTGCCTTCCTCCTGTCGCGATCGCAGCAGCACCGAGCACCCCTATGCGTGCTTCTCCTTCCTGTCGAGCGGTGCCAGCTCCGATGCAGGCAACTGCGGTGATGCCCTGCAGCAACCCTGAACCTCCCTAGCGCCGCCTCCTTCTCTGTAGTGCCAGCTGTGCTTCCGCCGATGACTGACAGCAACAGCAACATCTTGCTCTCGTCGTTTTCCTGAGCATGCCCTCCGTTCCTTCCCTCGGTGTGCGTGGTTCGTGTGTTTGCTTTGGGTTGTGTGCGAGTGTTGATTCGAGTAGTGTTCGTGGGCATGTTTCGGAGTTTGTTCATTGAATTCTTGTCCCGAGAATCCGTTCCCATTATTCTCGTACTTGCACCGTTTTCATCGTCATCTCTAAGGCAAGTAACTTGAATTTTTTTCTTTGTGTAATACAAGTACTAAATACCGCCTGTAGTGTAGTTGTGTTCTAGAGACAATTCTTGTGTGAAACCCCTGTTATATCTTGTCTCTATTGTGTTGACTCGCCCATAGTTGCCTCATTACACACATGATATGAAATAACATAGGGATGACTATTTCTTGATATATACATGCATGTTGTTCTCATGATATCGTGTGCTTGGTTATGTAATTTGTAGTACACTTGTTGTAGTCGTGTTAAATACCATATACCATGTTGTTTGGACATCTAGTAAACCATATTTCATGTTTGGTTATGATTTGGACAAATTTCGTATGATATATGTTGATTTGTGCATGAGGGACAATTCTGTATTTTCTGTTACTCCGTTTTCATTTAGTATTTTAGACCCTATTAAGGTCAGTATATTAAAATTATTTGTGAACATGAACTGTAGAGAATTCTGTCTATTTTCCAACCCTTCTGATAGATTTCAGTTTCGTTTTATGAGCTGCGAGTTATGACTATTTTACTACAGTGGTGTAGAAAAATTCTAGATTTCGTTTTATATGAATTTTGTGGAGTAAACTATTTTTATTATGATGTTAAAAGTATTATTTTGATCCAATATTTTGCTGAGTATAACTAGACCTGATTGGGATTAATACTGAATTTTTGTGGATTTAATTAATGAAGTTTACCAACTATTCTATACTTGCAAACAACTAATATACTTGTAGAATTTTCATGCTGTTCAGTAAAGATACATGATTTCGACCTGATTCTACTTACTGTCTCTAAAAACTTTGTGAATATGAATTATATACTACTGTATCTATTTTATCACCCTTTTGACGGATCTGGATTTTGTTTTATATTTTGTGAGATATTGTTGTTTTAGTACTGCAGTGTTTGTGATTTCAGATTTACAAAACTACTGTATCTTACTATTTTCTGATTTTACTTGACTATTCTATTTATGTTGGAAAATTATGAAGCTTTATTTTCTGTTACTAAGCATACTAGGGAATACCCCAGATTTTTCGTTGATTTAATTAGTGAGTTTTCATGCTATTTTCCTGTTCTTGAATACAAATTTCTAATTTCTGGCTGAACACATTTTCTGGATTCAAATCTGTTTTGAGACTTGATTTTATGAAATACCATATGACTTATATATATTTTCTGGATTCGGCCGGGACTTTATTTTTCAGTTCTCTGACGGATCTAGATTTACATATTTATAGCAACGGGAATTCCAGATTTAGTGCAGTACTATCTTGCTGTCCTGAACTAGAATTTTCATTCTCCTACTCTTTTATGTGTTATCTTTCACCTGTGCATGTTTATCTTCCAACCTGAACTTGTTACTTGATCATACCATGTATTTTTTGCCATGTTTTGTACACGAACATGCCTGTTTAATAATAATAATAACAATTAACAAAGCCGGGGTTAAGGGAAAGACCTTAGTAGTGGTAAATATAAGTATGTATACTGAGAAGGGGCCCGTATTTCCCATTACTTGTTGTCATGATTCATGATTACATGAAAAATGCTTGTTATACTATATGCCGCCATGTCACATGATTACATGATTCATGCTTGTTATTACTATATGCCGTCATCTTTCATGATTACATGATTCATGCTTGTTATTACTATATGCCGCCATATTTCATGACTACATGATTCATGCTTGTTACTACTTATTGCTGTGCTTCATTATTACATAATTCATGTTTGATACTACTAATTGATGCCACGAGTTCATGATTATGTGATTCATCCTTGTTACTTGTTACTTGACTTGACGACTGAGCCCTATAGAAACCCACCACTAGGCCTAAACGAAATTTACATCTATGTAGAAACTATGTGGTAAAAGGATAGACGCATGAAGTGCTACCTAGATAGTAATAATACAAGACTTGAACATAATCACTTGACACTTGCTACTTGATACTTGTACATGATACTTGATTCTAACACTTGATCCTTGATTACTTGACACTTGATACTTGTTACTTGTTTACATGATACTTGATTCTTGACACTCGTTACTTGTTACTTGTTTACGTGATACTTGTTCACTTGACACTTGTTACGTGCCACTTACACTTGTTTGTCTTGCCATGCAAGTTGTTTTATTTTTTTATCATGCATATTCCATGTTATTAGTTATCTTTTTTTCTATGTACTTGTGCCTGCACTACAAGCGGCCCGTAACTGCATTGACGGGAGTTTGTTTTCTATTTCCTCTTCCTGCAATTGTTAAATTGCAGATTTGGGAGAACAATTGCCTGATGGAGTTGGTGATATGAGATTCTAGATGCTGGAGTTTTTCTATTATTATTATTTCTTGTTGCTTATTCGAATAATGTATTGCTACTTGGATTATTTTGTATTGGGCAATGTGACCCAGGATTATTAACTCGTTCAGATTTGGTTCATTTGAGATCATTATAATTTTTTTCAAGTAAATTCCTGTTGGTATTTTGATTCATATAAGCATGCGTGGTTGACTTATCTTGCTTCCTACTCTGATTATTCGAGTGAAATATTGTAAAGATCCTGACAGCTTATGGATGATGAAAATCATTCGCTGGGCTCAGTCACGTATCTGTATTCCGTATTTCCTTTTGGGAAGCGGGGCGTGAAAAGGTTTTTACTTGTCTTTGTTGTATTGACCCGCCCGTAGTTGCCTCATTACACACATGACATGAAATAACCTAGGAATGACTATCTTGATGTATACGTGCAAGTTGTTCTCATGATATCGTGTGCTTGGTTATGTGATTTGTAGTATACTTGTTGTAGATGTGTTAAATACCCTATAACTTGTTGTTTGGACATCTAGTACACCATATTTTACGTTTGGTTATGACTTGGACAAATTTCGTATGATCTATGTTCATTTGTGCATGTGGGATATTTCTGTATTTTCTGTTACCCCGTTTTCATTCAATATTTTAGATCCTATTACGGTCATTATATTAAAATTATTTGTGAACATTAACTGTAGAGAATTCTGTCTATTTTTCAACCCTTCTGATAGATCTCAGTTTCGTTTTATGAGCTGCAAGTTATGACTATTTTACTACAGTGGTGTGTAGAAAAATTTCAAATTTCGTTTTATATGAATTTTGTGGAGTAAACTATTTTTATTATGATGTTAAAAATATTATTTTGATCCAATAATTTGCTGAGTATAACTAGACTTGATTGGGATTAATCCTGAATTTTTGTGGATTTAATTAATGAGTTTTACCAACTATTCTATACTTGCAAACAACTACTATACTTGCAGAATTTCATGCTGTTCAGTAAAGATACATGATTTCGACCTGATTCTACTTGCTTTCTGTAAAAACTTTGTGAATATGAATTATATCCTACTATATCTATTTTATCACCCTTTTAACGGATCTGGATTTCGATTTATATTTTGTGAGATATTGCTGTTTTAGTACTGCAGTGTTTATGATTTCAAATTTACAAAACTACTGTATTGTGCTGTTTTCTGATTTTACTTGACCATTCTATTTATGTTGGAAAATTATGAAACATTATTTTCTGTTACTAAACATACTAGGAAATACCCCAGATTTTTTGTGGATTTAATTAGTGAGTTTTCATGCTGTTTTCCTGTTCTTGACTACAAACTTTTGATATCTGGCTGAACACGTTTTTTGGATTCAAATCTGTTTTGAGACTTGATTTTGTGAAATACCATATAACTTAAATATATTTGCTGGATTCGGCCGGGAGTCTATTTTCTAGATTCTCTGACGGATCCAGATTTGCATGTTTGTAACAACGGGAATTCCAGATTTAGTGCAGTACTGTCTTTCTGTCCTGAACTAGAGTTTTTGTTGTCCTACTCTTTTATGTGTTATCTTTCACCCGTGCATGTTTATCTTCTAACAAGAACCTATTACTTGATCATACCATGTATTTCTTGCCATTTTTGTACACGTACATGCCTATTTAATAATAATAACAACTAACCAAGCCGGAGTTAAGGGAAAGACCTTAGTAGTGGACAATATAGGTATGTGTACTCAGAAGGGGGCTATGTTTCCCATTACTTGTTGCCATGATTCATGATTACACGATTCATGCTTGTTATACTATATGCCGCCAAGTTTCATGACTACATGATTCATGCTTGTTTCATGCTTGTTATTACTATATGCCGTCATGTTTCATGGCTACATGATTTATGCTTGTTACTATATACTGCCATGTTTTATGATTATATGCTTCATGTTTGATACTACTTGATGCCACGATTTCAAAATTACGTGATTCGTGCTTGTTACTTGTTACGTGACTTGACGCCTGAGTACACGGCCCTATAGAAATCCACCACTAGGCCTAAACGAAATTTGCATATATGTAGCAACCATGTGATAAAAGGCTGGACGCATGAAGTGCTACCTAGATAGTAATAATACAAGATTTCAACATAATCACTTGACACTTGCAACTTGATACTTGTACATTATACTTGATTCTGACACTTGATCCTTGATTATTTAACACTTTATACTTGTTACTTGTTTACATGATACTTGATTCTTGACACTTGTTACTTGTTACTTGTTTACGTGATACTTGTTCACTTGACACTTGTTACATGCCACTTACAATTATTTGTCTTGCCATGCTAGTTGTTATATTTTGTTATCATGCCTATTCCATGTTAATAGTTATCCTTTTTCCCATGTACTTGTGCCTGCACTACAAGTGGTCCGTAACTTGCATTGACGGAAGTTTGTTTTGTTTTTCCTCTTCCTGCAATTGTTATGTTACAGATTTTGGAGAACAGTTGCCTGATGGAGCTGGTGATATGAGATTCTATATGCTGGAGTTTTGTTATTATTATTATTTCTTGTTGCTTATTCGAATAATGTATTGCTACTTGGATTATTTTGTATTGGGCAATGTGATCCAGGATTATTAACTTGTTCTGATCTGGTTTATTTGAGATTATTATAATTTTGTTTCAAGTAAATTTCTGTTGGAATTTTGATTCATATATGCATGCGTGGTTGACTTCTCTTGCTTCCTACTCTGGTTATTCCTGTAAAATGTTGTAAAGATCCTGACAGCTTATGGATGATGAAAATCATTCGCTGGGCTTAGTCACGTATCCATATTCTGTATTTCCTTTTGGAAAGCGATGCGTGACCAAAAGACTAAACAAAAACAAAAAAAATGAGTGTGCTGCTCCTGTTACTGTCGAAAAGCTTTGGCTGTGAGTTTTCTTTGGGGGCACGGTTTTCGAGGAGGAAGTAGAAGGCATTTTAGGAATCGTATTTGCTTTGAAAATTCTTCATATGGCTGGGTAATTTCTTTTACTCTCTAAATTAATGTATTATGCATGTGTAGGTAGTGTATGGTTGAAATTGTTAACTTGCATGAGTTCTTCAATTATTTTTTTGATGCATATTATGTTGATAAAATTGCTCGTAGTAAGAAATTATGAGAAAATTTATATGCTAATCGAAAGTGACACCATAGAATTGATAGGTGGCTAATTGAAAATTTATTTAAAAGCATGTTGTATGTTGTTAGGCAAAATTAATAAACCATAATGAGAACTGGGTATTTGTATGCATAAAGTTGTTAATTTTTGTTCTTAGAAAATTGTGTGGATATTAGAAATGAATTATAAAGTTGATGGGAAGGATGAGAATTTCTAAATAAAAATGCATTCATGATGTGGAAAACTTTTAACCAAAACCTATGAATACTAGATTTATAAAAATTGGCTATTTGAATACTAGATTTATAAGAGTGATTATTTGAGTTAAATCGAGTACAATTTGATGCTAATATGAATCAAATTTATGAAAAATTATTCCAGAAACATAGGAGTCTATTTTATGAGAAATCAAATTGAGAAAAGAAACTAGAAATCAAAATTGTTGAAAGAGTAAAAATTTAGTTATAAACAGAGAGTGGAGTTAAAAAGTTTGAAACTCATATATTATCAGAAAATGACTTGGCCTTGGTGTCTAGCGCGTGTGCCAATGTGCAGCGCACTGCCACGTGGCGCTGTGAGGGTCCTCTGTTAGCGGGTTCGAGCATGGGGCAGGGCTCTATTTTATTTGATTTTTGTTAAATAAAATTAAACGAAGATATTTGGGTTACAAAAAGAACCGAAGGTAATTTATATCACTAACCGCTAGTTGGCCTAGTGGTTGGGGCTTGCTGTCTTGTGTGTTGCTTGGGTATTATGCAGTCTAGTGTTCGACCCTGTGCATACACACTTTTTTTTTAATTTTGTTTTGAAGAGTTTTTTAAATTATAAAAATTGGGAAATTTCATAGAAAAATTACAGAATATTATTAGATAACTTGAGAATTATTTTATAGTATTTCTAAAAGATATTTTTGAGAACTTCACAGTCATGAATTAAATAAATTTTAGATACAATTTTGAGAAGAGAATTGTTGAATAAAGATGAAATGTTTATGTTGAGGTTCTTTATAACCTATTTGATCTCTAGAGTAAGATGATTGTTGGAGTCTAGAGGCCAGGCGAAATCCTTGGTAACCGGCATTTGTTAATAATGAAATTGTGAACTAACCAGTGTGGGTTAAGTATCTCTTGAAAACTAGCCAGTTTGGGCTAACTTTCTCTCGTGTTGATTTAAGCCTGGTAGGGTAAGTTAGTTCTAGGTTGTGATAATTTAAAATAATAACTTAAGGACAGGCACTAAGAGGAGATGTGATGAAGTATGGGCAAACATGAGTATGAGGGCCTTGATAGCGCGGTAGGAGGTTATCTCCAGAATTATCTGGGTTGCGGCTCACGGTGGGAGATATTCCTTCAGAATTACTGGGATCGAGACGACGCTCATGACGTATTTGTGTGATGAGGTACCGATGACAGTGCAGTATGGATTTTTTCTTTAGAATTATCGGGGTATGAGGTGTGATGGCCGAAAATTACTCGCGGTGGGAAAACGACTCTCAAGAATTATCGGGGTCATAGCTCGCGGTGTGGGTATTTGCCTCCAGAATTATCGAAGTGTGAGGCAGTATGTCCAAAATCACTTGCGATGGGAGTGCGATACTCAAGAATTATCGGGGTGGTACTAGATACTCAGAGGATATCTAAAACATATATTAGTCACCATAGTAGGTTTTCATAGTGCGGGGTTGAACCCTATATTGTTGGGTACATTAAGGGCTTGCCCTCGGACCTTTGTAGAATGAGATGCATTGAATCCGAACAAGTATGCATTAGTGTCATCGTAGTGTAAATCTGCCTTAGGCATTAAGTCATATCATACACTGACGTGCTTAAGATAGTCATTCTTTTACACTTTATTGTACATTCAAGTTTGTGTTTGCTAAAATAAGAGAATCGTTATATTATGGCATAGCGAGGATCACTGTTTTATAACATTGCGTCGGTTGTAAGCAACTGACGTGCCCACAGTTTTCCATTACTGGACTTGGATTAGCAAAATGGCCTGAAGATGAATTGATGCTAAAGATTATTTTCATGATTAAAGCTGTTGATATTAAAGTTGTATATCTATTATGTTGTATTCTTTTTAATTTCCGCTGTGTTGATGTAAAGAACTTATTGTAAGTGAAAAAATTTAATTTCCTTGTAAAATTGTACGAATTGAAGTAAAAGATCCTGTTGTGCTACGAATTACATGTAAATAGAATTCGGGGTGTTACAGCTTTAAATCAACAAATATGATATTTTTTATGAATCATGGCTTCTTGTGTAGCGCCCCGATTTCCAATACTGGGAAACCGTGACACGAGCCAAGACCTTTTCTTCAATTAGTCACAATACACAGAAAAACAGGAGAATTTAAAACTTTTTATTCAATACTCAATGTATTACAAGTCTGAACATTATACAATTGCAATACATTACAATAGAGTTACAATAATACCTTTACAATCCTAAGTATTACAACCTTCAACAATTTACATCAGAGTACAAGGAATGAAGAACAACACTTGGTAACTCTCAACTAATAGATAATCAATACATATACTGCAGCGGAACTAAACATAACACTGACTCCTTGCTTTCCTTGCCTTGAGTCCTCCTGAATCTCGCCTTTGTACTTCGGCGATCCAGTACCTATGGAAGTGGGGACGTCAGTATTCACTGACGCTTAAAGACTGATCATATAGTAGTGAATCTCCCAAACACATACAAAATATAGCAATGGTGTTGGTGTAGTTTAATTGTTCGTGAGTGCTAGGACTAGACTCTAATGCGATATTTAAATAGAACTAGGATGCTCCCTATTCTAACGTCAGCAAGTCTCCGAAGTCAACATGCAGCCCATACTACATGCGACCCCATCTCAAGCCGTTTCTCCATACATAGGGATTTGAACCCGCGTTACGCATTCTAATTGTACACAACTTGTTCCTGACACCTACTCCATGACTCTGTGAGGTTGCAGAAGGGATCAAGTCCCCCTATGCAGTCTGCTTATGGTGTCTCCGTTTTCCACTACTACCCGGCACGCCGGACCTTACTCGATCCCAATGTATTGGGCCTCGTTCCAAAATCAAACCATAGGGTCTCGCAAGCGCAGGGTAGCGCGAAGCCTACCCTGTGGCACCCTCTGGGGTCTCGCAAGCGCAGGACTGCACAATGCATCCTGTGGCACCCCAGCCACGGTACTTCCGGAATTAACAGAGCGAGATACGCAACCCGTGTCCTCAACTTGTGAGACGGCACCGTACGTATCCCTTTGACGGGAAGGTACAACCCACTATCACCACCTAAGGCCTGCCTCAAGGGACAAGTTGGTCGTAAGGTGCCCCCTACAACCAACTCCTCTCTCTTCGGCTAGGTTCTGAGCAAAATGACCTTTATAAGTCACAACCCTAATGATGTCTCTGACTCGACGATCCTAGGGACGATAATATTATAAACGTAACATGCTAGGCCTTAAATTAGGCTTCGCAAGACAACTCTACTAGGCTGCTCAACCTAGACTCACTAGAACCCCTCATGATCCGGTTCATGGCCTATCGATCCAAGACCCTGGCAATACGAACGCATTCGCATGCTACTACCTGAACTTGGGTTTCGTCACACTCCGGTCCGCAATCAACCAACGGTTAAGATCTGATGGCACCCGCGAAGTGACTCGTCCACAGTCCCCTAGGAGTAAGCTAAACACACGTCTTGATGGTCGATAGCCCTAGGGCAATGATATCACCCTAGACGAGCACAACAACTGCGTATTAGCTAAGACGCTACATACGAGTAACAACCACATACGAGCCAGTAAGCTACGTATGAAACCATAACTACCTACGAGCCAGGCGGGCCTCGTAGGAGATAAAAACGTACATACCAGCCAAATAAGCCGCGTATGAGACCAACAGCTACGCACGGGCTGGTCGAGCCGCGTACGAGACAACAACCTACATACGAGCCAAATAAGCTATGTATGAGACCAACAGCTACGCACGGGCCAGTCGGGCCACGTATGAGCACAACCATATGCAAACAACCATACAGGTAATCAATCTTAAAAGCAACCAAACGTGCTACTAGCAAACTTGATCTCCTATTATTAGAAGCAACAGAAGAGTCTACTAATAGTCTATGGTCGGTATTCTACTAAGGAAGAACTGAAGGCGACATAACAGCCTTTATCGAACTAACTATCACTAGTGGTATTCCCAATCCTTATTACTTCAACCTATAGCGCCTTAAGTATGGCATACAATTGCAAGCATCTTCCTACGACAATCTAATCATATTACACAACCACTCACCATGATACTCCTAAGTATGAATATGATTAAGTTTGTGCTTACATTGAGCTTAAGCATGAAAATCACTACGACCTAGACATGAAGTCCACTATAGTCACGCATAGGTTATAATTTGAGCGTGAAAGATTACTACTTACCATGACTAGTCACCACAACTCAAGCATGGATATATAACTAGAATGAACATGCAACATTCCAAGGCATCGTAGGTATTCTAACACTAACCCTACAACGTTCTAAGCATGTATTTGAACATTAGCATGGTATAGAACATAACATAAGGATCACTACAACTAACCATGGATAGTTACCTTAATTTAAGCATGAATATTTACTATATTTTAAGCATGAATATCATTAGCATGGATACCATTAACTTAACATAATCAATAATTAGCATGACACCTACTTACTTAGCATGAATAATGATTAAGCATGATCATCCACTAACATAGCATGAACAAATACTTATCTAAGCGTGGGTATCATGTACACATGAATATTCATTTAATCTAGCATGGTATACAACTTTCCTACCATTAATCTAGCATGGTACACAACTTACCTACAATTATCCTAGCATGGCATACAACTTACTTACAATTAAACTAGCATGACATACAACTTACTTGCAATTAAGCTAGCATGGCATACAACTTACTTACAAATAAACTAGCATGGCATACAACTTACTTATAATTAAACTAGCATCATATACAACTTACTTGCAATTAAGCTAGCATGGCATACAACTTACTTATAATTAAACTAGCATGGCATACAACTTACTTATAATTAAACTAGCATGGTATGCCACTTACCTACAATTACATTAGCATGGCATAAATAAATGAAACTGGCATGGTATACTACTTTCCTACTATCATTCAAGCATGAATCTTTATTAAGCATGAATAACTACTAAGCATGAATGTCTTACTAAGCATGGGTAACTACTAGTATAAACATACAACATTCCTAGGTATATATATATATATGTATACACTTCTAAACATGGTAAGTAATCTTATCATGGATCCTACAACATTCTAAGCATGTATGTCATTCTTAAACATGATAAACTATTTTGGCATGAATCCTACAATATGTATATCATTCCTACACATGGTAGGAAATTTTAGAATTTATCCTACAATATTTCAAGCATAAATAACCTTCCTAAACATGATAGGAAATTTTAGAATGGATCCTACAACACTCTAAGCATCATTAAACATGCTAGGCATTTTTAGAATACATCCTACAACATTCTAAGCATCATTAATCATGCTAGGTATTTTTAGAATACATCCTACAACATTCTAAGCATCATTAATCATGCTAGGTATTTTTAGAATAAATCCTACAACATTCTAAGCATCATTAATCATACTAGGTATTTTTAGAATAAATCCTACAACATTCTAAGCATCATTAAACATGCTAGGCATTTTTTAGAATAAATCCTACAACATTCTAAGCATCATTAAACATGCTAGGCATTTTTAAAATAAATCCTACAACATGTATATCATTTCTACACATGGTAGATAATTTTAGAATTAATCCTACAACATTCTAAGCATGAAATAACATTCCTAAAACATGATAAGTAATCCTACAACATTCTAAGCATAAATAAATTAATCTAATCCAATCTTAGCATGGTATTCACTTTATTTTAATACGAACATAAAATAAACATCTACAACTATCTACTACTACTACTACTTCATTTTAACCAAGAATATAACATACAACTATCTACTACTACTACTACTTCATTTTAACCAAGAATATAACATACAACTATCTACTACTACTACTACTTCATTTTAACCAAAAATATAACATACAACTACCTACTACTACTACTACTTCATTTTTACCAAAAATATAACATACAACTATCTACTACTACTACTACTTCATTTTAACTAAAAATATAACATACAACTATCTACAATTACTTCTTTTAATACTTACTACTACTTCTTTATTTTAACAACATACCACTACCACTTTATTTTAACACTTACTACTACTACTTTATTTTAACAACATGCTACTACCACTTTATTTAAACAACATACTACTACTACTTAAATGTCTACTAATCTTTATTAGCATTGATTTATTATCACTAGTGATCACAAAAAAGAAGATCTTTTTATTCATTCTACAACTAGTGATTCAAATTAATTTCTTTTTCACAATTAGAATTTACACCTACAATGTGTTCTTTCTTATTTAAGACAATAATAAATAAAGTGAGAACCCTTTATTTTTTTGGTCCATCCAACATATGTATTCTTTTCTTTTTTTTTGTCCAAGTCCAATACAAGTCCTACAACCAAAATTGGTTGTATACAAGTCCATATGCTTTATGTATAGTTCATATCAAGTCCTACAAGTCCTACAACCCCCAATCGGTTGTATGTGCAAGTTCATATGCATTATGCCATTTTAGTCCAACAACAAACATAAACAACAACTACAATTATAAAGATTTGATCTTTATGTGTTTAGTTGGTACTACTACTACTTTCTTTCTTTTATTCATCACAACATTCACAACAACAACACATACCCATCACAAGAACAACCCAAAAACAAAAGAAAACAAAACAAGAAGATAAGGAGAAGAAGTCAAAACACAATACAAACAAACAAACAAACAAACAACAACCAAACAAACAAATGGAGAACCCCCACCTTAGTCTCTTTTTTTTTGGAAGGACTTGCTAGCTTAACCTTCTCCTTCCCCTAGCTCTTAGAACTCCTAGGAAAAATCCTACAAGAAAACTCTCTTGTTAGTATGAGATTCTCTCTTTCTTTTCCTTTCCTTTCTTTCTTTCTTTTTGTTTTCTAAAATGAGACAAGATGGAGAATGAGGGGGTATTTATAGAAGGGGAGAGGAGGGGGTAAGTGCAAATGTGCACTCACATTTTGCACAAAAACCCCAAGAAGGGTGAGGCCGGCCATGCTCTAGGTGGAGGTAGGGGTAAGGTGGAGGTAAGGTGTAGGTATGAGTTGGAAGCATGGTGAAGGGATAAGGTTTCTAGAAGGGGTTTAATCTTCTCATGCATACAAACCCTACTTTAAACCTCCTAATCAAACCCTAACTATCTAATTAAGTGGTCATGACAAGGATGAGTACATTGTCCATAAGTACATACTACATACTTTGTATAATGTACTAAGTACTATACAATTGTATGTATATGTATATGTATGTGTATACAAAAATCCTCATATAATTCCCATAAAATAGTTTAATTTAGAAAATAATAGTAAAATAAATTTTATTATTAATTCGGAGGATCGCGCTATCAATTTGATGTACTTCGGATGTACACCGACCGACATATGCGCGTAGACACTGTTTGTGGGCAAACTGGCGAAAAATCACCAAAATAATTTGATTTTGGAATTAAAATAAAATAATAACAAAATAATAATAAAATAGTGATTTATACGAGGTAATATCCGTCCGGGATATTACATCTTGTGCTTGTCAACTCATTCTGGCAAGCTTGGTTTGGAGATTTGTTGAGCAGTCTACCTTGTAGAATTGATTTCTTATCAATCAAACATTGTCTTGTTCGCTTGTTTTGTTCAACCAAGCACTTCATTTGACCGCTGGTTTTGTCGATCAAGCGCCTCGTTGCTCATTTTGTTGAACCACTCCTTCATTAGCAAAGCATTGTGTTTTTTGCTTGTTTTGTCGATTGATCATTTCGTTGCTGAACGAGTGTTCCGTTGGACCTTGTGTATGTAGTTGACTTAGAAGAGCTGTTGTTGGAACAACTTTGGGACAAAGTTGAACGTTTGAACTTTCCGTTTGCGCCCGGCAAGTTTGCAGAGGAAACTCTAGGGCGGAGTTAGATGTCGAACTTGTTGTTTGTGCGTAGCAGGTTTGGAAAGGTAACTTTGAGACAGAGTTGGTCATAGAGCTTTTTGTTTGATCCCGACAAGTTTAGAGAGACAACTCTAAGATAGATTTGAACGTAGAGCTTGTTATTTGATCCCAGCAAGTTTGGAAGACAACTCTGAGTCGGAGTTGGATGTAAAACTTACTGTTTGAGCCCAGCAAGTTTGGAAAGGTAACTCTGAGGCGGAGTTAATCGTAGAGCTTGTTGTTTGTACCCAGCAAGCTGGTAGAGACAACTCTTAGACAGAGTTGGACGTTTGAACTGGCTATTTTCTCCCAGCAAGTTTGGAGAGGCAACTCTAGACGGAGTTGAACGTTGAACTTATTTTTTTATCACTGCAAGTTTAGAGAGACAACTCTAAGATGGAGTTTGATGTAGAGCTTGTTGTTTGTGCCCAGCAAGCATGCAGAGACAACTCTTAGACGAAGTTGGACATAGAGCTCGCTGTTTGATCCCATCAAGTTTATGGAGACAACTTTTGAACGGAGTTGAACGTTTGAACTTGCCGTTTGCGCCCAGCAAGTTGGGAGAGGCAACTCTAGATGGAGTTGAGCTTTGAACTTGTTATTTGTTCCCAACATGTTTGGAAAGGCAACTCTGAGATTGAATTGGTCGTAGCGCTTGCTGTTTTATCCCAACAAGTTTGGAGAGACAACTCTGTTGTAGAGCTTGTTATTTGTGCACAGCAAGTTTGGAGAGACAACTCTGAGACGGAGTTGGACGCTTGAACTTGCTATTTGCGCCCAGCAAGTTTATGAGAGGCAACTCTGGGGTTGGAGTTGGATGCAAGGCTTGTTGTTTGATCCCAGAGAGTTTATAGGGATGACTGTGAGATCAAGTTGGTTGTAGAGCTCGCTGGATGATCCTAGCAAGTTTGTAAGGAAAATTTTAGTCTGGCATTGGACGCTGAGTCTATTGCATGCATATAAGGGGTCGTTGGAAGGACTTGAATGAAGAGCGGGGCGCTGAACTCGTTGTTCAGAGTTAATGAGCTTTTGACAGCACTCGGGCAAAGAGCAAGATGTTGAACTCATAGTTTGGAGTCAACGAGCTGTTGATGGAGCTCGAGCAGGGAGCATAGCATTGAACTCGTTGTATGGAGATCGAGAGAAGAGTAGGGCATTGAACTCGTTTATGGATATAACGAGTTATTGATGGAGGAAACACGAGTGGTTCACGAAGCACCGAAGTCATTTTGTGGGGCGAAGGAGTTGTTGAAGGAGCTCGAGCAGAGAGGAGGGTGTCGAACTCGTTGTTTGGAGTTAACGAGCTATTGACAGAGCTCGAGCAGTGAGCAAAGCATCAAACTCGTTGTTTGGAGTCAACGAGTTGTTGATGGAGCCCCAGCAAAGTGCAGAGAATTAAACTCATTGTATGGAATCGATGAGTTGCTAATGGAGCTCGTACGGTGAGCAAGGTGTCGATCTCGTTGTTTGGAGTTAACAAGTTGTTGACGAAACTCGAGTGATAAGCAGAGCGTCTAATTCGTTGTCTGTAGTCAACAGGTTGCTGATGGAGCTCTAGTAGAGAGCATAGCGTTGAAGTCATTGTATGAAGTCAATGAGTTGCTGATAGAGCTCCAGCAGAGAGCAGAGCACTAAACTCATTGTATGGAGTCAACAAGTTGCTGATGGAGCTCGAGCGATGAGCAAGACATCAATCTCATTATTTGGAATCAACAGTTGCTAATAGAGTTTGTGCAGAGAGCAAGGTGTCGAACTCATTATTCAAAGTTAACGAGGTGTTGATGGAGACTAAGCAGAGGGCAGAGCGTCGAACTCGTTGTTTGGAGTCAACGAGTTGCTGATGGAGCTCGAGTGGAGAGCAAGGCATTCAACTAGTTGTTTGGAGTGAACAAGTTGTTGATGGAGCTCGAGCGAATAGCAGGGCAGTGAACTCGTTGTATGGAATCAACGAGTTGTTGACGGAGCTTGGACAAAATGCAAGATGTTGAACTCATTGTTTAGAGTCAACGAGCTGTTGATGGAACTCGAGCGAAAAGCAGAGCATTGAATTCGTTCGATGGAGCTAACAAGTTGTTGATGGAGCTCGAGTAAAGAGCAGGGTGTTGAACTCGTTGTATGGAGCTAACGAGTTGTTAAAGGAGACTGAGCAAAGAGCATGGCGTTGAACTCGTTGTATGGGGTTAACGAGTTCTTTGACAGAGGAACTCATTTAGCACGCGGAGCGCCAAATTCATTTTGTGGGGCAAATGAGTTGTGAGTGTTTTGAATCTCCTTGATATTGAAGTGAAGTCTTTTGTGTTTTTTCAGCGTTGAAGTAATTCCGTTCTTCTTTTTGCTGACAAGTAGTCGTGCACATGGAACAATATCTTCTGGATGTCGATCTTGGTTTCCATCACAATACACAGCACTTGACGGTGGTAGGATTCGTCTGTTTGCGAGGCGCGTTATGCGAGATGGAGTTGGAGCTTGCTTAGGTAGAGGTGGTGTGAAAGACTTAAAGCTTGTCCGCCCAAGGAAATCTTGTCTTGAATTTTATCATCAAGAGTTTAGGCGGCCCCGGGGAGTTGTTAACTAGCAGGAGGCCTCTGAGGAGATATGTGTCATTTCGGCGGAAAGTCCCCTACCATGTAGCTGGAAGGACAACTCGTAGGACAACTTGTTGCATAGTGTTTGAAAAACTTTTGTAGTAATGTTTTGGCATGAAACGTAAACTCATTGTAATTCTGCAGTCGTAAGGAGACTTGTTGTTTGTGGAATAAGAAATATTTTACATTCTTGTGCCTTGTCCTATGACTTGACGTCTTGGGGGTTGGCTAATCATTGGAGCTGCTCTTGGGGTGAGTTGGACTCCAGACATGCTGTTTTGTACTTAGCTAGTTGTGGGAGCAACTCTAGTAGAGAGTTGGAATTCGAACTTACTGTATAGGTCCTCCAACAAATTGTGAGTCACATCGAGTGGTTAGTTAAACTCCGAAACTTGCTTTTTTGCAGGTTGGCTGGAGTAACTGCAATCCACGATTACGGACCTCTAATCTGTCTTTAAGGAAATTTAACAATTTCAGGAACAGATCGAATAGAGTGTTGAGCAACGAACGTGCTTGATTGCAGGTTGCAAAAGCAACTCCGAGCCATGAGTATGGATTCTGAACTTGATAGTTTAGGAGTTTAGCAAGTTGCAGGAGCATATCACATGGAAAGTTAAGCTCTTAATGTGCTTGATTGCAGGTTGCTAGAGCAACTCCGAGACATGGGTATGGACTCTGAAATTGTCGTTGAGGTGCTAATGAGTTGTAGAAGTATATCGAATGACGAGTGGAACTCTGAACTTGCTTTTCTGCAAATTGTTAGAGTAACTCCGAGCCACGGGTATGGACTCAAAACTCGTCTTATAAGGAGCTTTTAATGAGTTTTTTGTTCCTTTTTAGGAATAAGCTTAGTATTTAACTCATTGTTTGCATCCAAAGAATTGTACAATAATTCTGTAAAAATGAATACTAAATTTTATTGGATAATAAAACTAAGCGGATGCTTTATAGTGACCAATGTTGAAAGCGGTCTTTATTGAAAATACTTAAAAATATATAAAGCAGGTTGGCGTTAAGCGCCCTTGTTGAAGTTCATGTGGTGTTTCACTTTCCAAGTCCCTATTGATATATCCTTGCCCCTCGGGTCTTCAGGTTGATGAGCCATTAGGCGAACAACTTGGTAGTCCTTGTCTAGACTTGCATATTTTGGAGCAAGCCTCCCCTTATTTTGTAGAGAGAAAGGAAGATCTTCAAGTTTGCCAATGTATTTAAGAAGAAATATTTCTTTCGTTGAATAAGCTAAGTGGCTTTCGGCGAGGGGTTCAAGTCTATTACTGTATTCTGAAGGGAACGAATTTGGACATGGTGGGAGATGGTTTAGTAGGTTTGAAAGGTCTTGGCGAGATTTTCTATGGCAATGGCTTCAAGTTTGTTTATGGTCTTGGAGTTACTGTGACTACTTTTTGGCAGTATCTCCATTGCGTCGAGAGGGATGACCGAGTCTCTCATTGTGGCGGTGTAGCATGCTCGTGTTGCCTATTGGCTCCCTACAACTTGGCCTGCACCTGCTATTTTTGGGAACTTCATCTTCATGTGGTAGGCGGAGGCAACTGCATGAAAGGTGCTAAGCCTGGACGATCGAATATATTGTTGTACGCGGCTTTAATGTCGACTACCATGAAGTCCAGTGCTTCCGTTTGAGTAGCAGGAGCTTTTTCTACTGTCACATCGAGTGTGATGATTCCTTCTATTTTAACATGGACACTGGAGATTCCGTGAAGTGTAAAGTTGGCGGGCTTGAGTCGGTTTCGTGAGAGCTTGATGCCGTTGAATGCAATCAAGAAAATGATGTTTACTGAGCTGCCATTGTCCACCAGGATGCTATGTACCTCATGATTCATCATGCAAAGGCTTATGACCAATGCATCACAGTGATGTGTTCGAACACCTTCTAAGTTCTTATCAGAGAAAGATATCGGGATCCTGGTGCTCTTGGCAGGAGGTATGTAATGTACTGAGTTGACTTCCCTTGCAAATGCTTTATGGGAGTAGTTGGAATCTCCCCCCCCCCCCCCCCCCCGATCGGGTCCCCATTAATAGGGTGAAGAATGGTCATGCATTCTGAGTCTTGTGATTCAGAAGGCCTCTCTTGATGCTTATTAGCCCCCCCCCCCCCCCCCCCCCCCGACGGGGAGTTTCAACATTGTTATTTTGTTGGAAAAATTGAGAGAGATATCACCAGCGAATCAGGCCTTCAAGCTCTTCTTTGAGGGCTTGATACTTGTTAGTGGTGTGTCCATGATCTCTATAAAATGCACACCAATTGTTCCTGTCTCTTTCTTTTTCTAGTTGTGGACATCTTTGCGCCGGGGGGGGGGGGGGGGATTATTCCGTCCTTCTCAACTTCCATGAGGATGACTGATACACTTGTGTTGAGGAGAGTGAACTTGTCGAAACGTGGTATTGGAGGAGGACGACGTTGACCTGCGCCATCTTCTGAAACTTCTTGGGTCCTTCCTCGCTTGCATTCTTCTGTTTGTTTCCGGAAGGTGAATCGTTACCTTGAGGATAAAGAGCTTCCTCGACTCTGATATACTTTTCACTCCTTTCCAGGAGGTCGGTGAAATCTTTAGGAGGCTTCTTCACGAGGGAGGCCTTCAGGTCTTTGTGAGTGACATTGTGGTGGAAGGCGGCAACTGCCACTGTTGAGTCTAAGGAAGGGAAGGATCTTGCTTCGGCTGTGAAGCGTTTGACAATATCTTTCAGCAGTTCTCGAGCTCTTTATTTCAATTCCAACAAGGAAGCACTTATTTTTTAGCCTTGCGGCTAGTAACAAAGTGCATTATGAAGAGCTTCTCGAACTAGTCGAAGGAGAATATTGACTCTGGAGTGAGGCTGGAGTATCATTCACTTGCTGAACCTTTCAAATTTGCAATGAATGTTCAGCACATGAGCGCATCGGTGGCGTTATAGATCATACCAAGAGTTTTAAAACTCTCAATATGGTCAATCGGGTTAGATTCACCATCGTATGAATCGAATTAAGGAGTTTTGAAGATCTTCAGAATGGGTGCATCAAGGATGAATTTACTGAAAGGAGGTCGACTGGGGTGACAGGCCCTGCCATTATTCTTTATCTGTTCTAGGAGATTTTCTACTTCTCGGATACTGCAAAGGAATTGGTCATCCTTCCTCTTGGATCTAGTTGAGTCACTGAATTTTTCTTCTCTTGATGAGTAGACTGGCAGCTCCATGAGCGTCGACCCTAATTATGATTACCTCCGATAGCTTGGAGGATGTCATGCTTTAAAATTTTCCAATTTGGTCCTAGTGACTGGAGCCTCTTGCTCTTTGTTTCTCTCAATATGCTTTCGATTCTCATGAGTCTGACTACTTTCTGTTGTGCCCCCTTGTGAGAAGAGGTGTATCTTGATCTTTCCCTTTAGGGAGAGTTGCTTCTCCAGATCACTTCACGTTCTGAGTGGGAGGCCTTGGTTCGGGTACGCCTCTCATCTAAATGGATCCATAAATCGGTCCCTTGTTGTCTGGCGTTGATGATTTGATGGAGATCTCTTGACCCCCTGGAGACCTCGCGAGACCATTGAATCGGTTGAAGGATTATGGACTGAGATATGGTCACGCAGAGGGTGTTGTTCATGACGACTTTGTTGGGAGCCCCCGGTGTCTTTCCTTTGACAGAAGCATGATTAGGCTGTTGGGGCGGATCCAGCTAATGAGGAGGAATTGGGCCCTCCACAGGAGGAGCTTGTTGACGAAGAGAGTTAGCTAGACGACTTAAGGCCACTGCTCTCTCTCTTTGTCTAGGTGGCATGGTGGTAAGTCTGAACTTTGATGTAGATCTGTGTAGTTTTCTACAGACGACATCAATCTGTTACTGCTTATTTTCGTGTGGGAGAAAACAGATAGTGAGTTTATATTTGAAGGAATCTACTAAAGATCTATTATTTGATCGTCGCCGTAAAAATTGGTTAGAGCTCCAAAGATTGGATTCGGACCATTGATTGAACAACTTAATTTGAGTCCAACGGTTGCTAACGTGGCCGATGGACATGCAAAAATCCTGAAACACCGGGGTGGCCCCGGCGACAGACCCTTCGACGCTCAAGTCAGAACCGGATAGAGAAAAAGAGTTTGAGAAAGAAATTGTCAATCTATTGATTACCTTCTAACTGAGGAGGGGAGAGGATATTTATAGGCATGAGGAACATTTTAGGAGATTGATATGAATCCCTCTTCTCATATTCATTCTCCCCCTTAAGAGATAAGACTCTCTTGTCTGGGATAAGAGATTTGACTTACAACCCTCATGGGCGGGCTGTCTCTCCCAGTGGGTCTAGTCACTTTTAATGGGCCCTAGAGTGGCTCATGTCTTGTAAATGAGCGTGAAGAAGGCTCAGAACTGTTAAGAAAACCTATTATGGTTAATTTACATGTAGAAGATTTAGGGTCTGTGCTGGAATTGTACAGTTTTGATTTGCTGCAATTTTTACCATTATCATAGGGTGAAAGTTGTTATTATTTTTACACGCTTGCTCTACTGTTATTTTACAGTTAGAAATATTTCGCACATGCTTTATCCATCAGATTATGTGCTATATAATTTGTATATGAATATATACAGTGATAATACTTATCCAATGCTTTGGTTCTTTTCACAGGATTTTGTTATTACTTTCCCTCTACTCTCCCAGTGTAGGCTGTGCAGCTATATCCAATTTAAGCTAAATTGTATAACCATGAAACAAAGAGATTTTCGCAGGTTTTAGTCATCGATCTCCTCTTTAATCTGCATGGATTTTCCTAGTTTGATTTTAGACTTAATTTATTCCATGTTAGACTTAATTTACCCAGAATCGGCAAATAACTGTTAATCTCGAAGACCAACATAAAGTCTTGAGATCTAGAAAATATTTATTACTAATTAGGCATCATTGGCCGGCAAATGTGCAAATGTGTCCAATAACTTCATGAAAAGACTAACTAATTTTAATTAAAGTAATGATACACGGCAGTTCATGATGCAATACAAATGATGTCACATGCCCTCCTCACAAAACAATTTCAAACATGTTGATATCTACCAGTTGAAAATGTATATTATAAGCAACTTGACAGATGAGTATTCGTTGGGAAAAGCTACAATATGAAAAACGGAACTGAATGAAATGAAACATGCATTTTATATATATATATATTTCTCTACTGAATGAAATGAAACATGCATTTTATATATATATATATATTTTCCTTCCGTTGAGCACTAAGTCACCGTGTACACTCACTCGTATACAGTTGGCCTCTCCACATTTGTATTGACGATCCGAATCGTTCACATTGATCTACATATCTAAATTAATCTAAATATGTAAAATCAAATCATTTAAAATTCATTTGTCCATCCATTGAAGTGTTACAAAATTGTATGGCTGAAAATCATTGTTTTTAATAGGCACGTGATGGATATGGAAATGAATTTCAAATGATTTGATTTTACATATTTAGACTAATTTAGATGTGTAGATCAATATGAACGGTTCGGATCGTCAATACGAATGTGGGAAGGCCGAGTGCACGCGAATGCACACGGCGACCTAGTGCACAACTGAAGGGGACTCTCTCTCTCTCTCTCTCTCTCTCTCTCTCTCTCTCTCTCTCTCTTTATATATATATATATATATATGTGTGTGTGTGTGTGTGTGTGTGTGTGTGTGTGTGTGTGTATGTGTGTGTGTGTGTGTGTTGGCCCATGAACATATTGCTACGGTACGTCTTTATAAACAATGCAGCATATGAAAAGCAATGTAAATACATAAAGAAAATATAGGCAAAACAAAGCACATAAAGAAGTTAAATAAAACTTATGCCAGTGTTACTATTAATAATCCAACTATTGAAGAATGTTTGATTTTGTAGCTCATCCGTTTTTGAAAAGGAGAGACCGTTTTTGAAAAGAAGAGTGCGAGATAGTACTAGAGTGAGAATGAATTTTTTTTTAGGGAAAAAATATAATTTTGGGGGGGAAACTTTTCGGAAAAAAAATGTCTTTTGGGAGGGTTAATGTGAGGTATTAATTTTGTTTTTTAATCGAAAGAGGGCCACTTGATAAAAAAAAAAAAATTAAATTTGTTTTTTTTTTTCAAATTTGCATTGATATATATATATATATACATATATATATATATATATATATATATATATTATCACGTGGGAAATTAGAGCATCGCTTTGGATAGATTAATATATTTAGAACCTTTAATCCATAAAAACAGAGATTAATTTAGTATCTTTAGAACCTTTAATATAGAAAACTGGTGGGAAAGTGGAAGACAATGCTCGAGGAATCTTAGTGGGATTAAGAAAGTAATAATATATCATCTAATAAAGTTTTGGGATTAAAGAGATGCCCTCTCAACTAAGGAGTAGCTAGCTGCTAACGTTGAGAGGGCCGGACAGAATTGGTACGGATCCTTCGCATGGGAAAACCCATGTCTAAGGCTAAGAATATTTTTGTTTCCTTTTAGTGCTACTCAATACTCAGAATGGGTTAATTAATGATATGAGAACACCTGCTCATTGAGTCGTGAACATGGTGTTGTAACCTCAATGGTGCGAGTGGTGTAGCCAGAAAATCTTTCAGAAGGATCTTAGCTAGGCCTATTTCACAAAGAGGGTGTTCATCTAGGCATGCATGATCTACAGACATTGCAAACTGACAATGTAGGAGTAGTACTTAGCAGGGGTCCGGGGACACTAATTTTAGGTGACCAAAGGCTCCTCTTGGTTTTCATAGAGATCTTACGGGCATACAATTACTTTCTTAATTGGCTAGCTGTTTTAAGAAGTGAGAGCTTATAACATCTATTGAGAAAGGTTGAAGTCGAACGATCTCACTATTGAAACTTAAACTTTTTCTGCAAAGATGAGAGAGATAACATGATCGATAAAATATGTGTAATAGGTACAAGGAATTCCAAACAAAAAACTCATCCACTATAAGTAGCCACTACAAAAGGCCTCTGCATCAACACTAGTCTAAATCACTGCTGAAGAGGATAAATATTTTAGGGTAAATTGCAGAAATATATACGGTTAACACACTACAAAAGGCCTCTGCATCAACACTAGTCTAAATCACTGCTGAAGAGGATAAATATTTTAGGGTAAATTGCAGAAATATATACGGTTAACACAATAACATCCCCCCCCCCCCCCCCCCCCCCCCCCCCCCCCCCCCCCAAAAAAAAAAAAAAAAAAAAAAAAAAAAATTTGTCGATTCTATTAACTCCATAATCGTTTAAGTGAATATCTCATACAAGAATTATATATATATATATATATAGGGAAAGCTTCGGTTGTGCACTCCTCTAGTGCACACGGCGTGTGCACTAGGCCTTCGCGCATTCATATATTCGATCCGAACCGTTCACATTGATCTACATATCTAAATTAGTCTAAATATGTAAAATCAAATTATTTGAAATTCATTTACCCATCCATCATGTGGCTATAAAAAACAATATTTTTCAGCCATACAATTTTGTAACACTTCAATGGATGGGTAAATGAATTTCAAATGATTTGATTTTACATATTTAGGCTAATTTAGATGTGTAGATCAATGTGAACGGTTCGGATCGTCGATATAAACGCCCGAAGACCTAGTGCACATGCACTAGAGGTAGTGCACAACCGAAGCTTTCCCTATATATATATATATATATATATATATATATATATATATAATAAAACACAAAGAAAGCTATCAAGTGGCTCACATTCAATCTCTCCCAAAATCAATGGACCAGATCTACTCTCACAAAATATATTTTCTCGCCCAAATTTCAAACTCCACAAATTCAGAAACCCCCCCCACACACACTCTCTCTCTCCTTTTCCACCAAAACCAACCCGTTCCCTCTCTCTTTCTCCCCGTTCTCTCTCTCTTTCTCCCGCCCACTCTCTCTCTCACTGTTTCCCTCTCTCTAACTCCCCGCTCTCTCTCAGTCTCCCTCTCCCTCTCCCACCTCCGCTCCATCGCCTTTTCAGCACCCTCACCTCCGCTCCGTCTTCAGCGCCCCCCTACCTCCCGACCCTAACCCCCTCCTCCCTTCCGCTCTCATCTGTCGCTGACCACCACCTCTCTCTGCGTCGTCCAGCTCCGGCGCCTCTGCAGCGCACTGACCACCTCCGCTGCCTCTTCACCGGCCCCCACCTCCAGTCGCCAACCCCCCTCCTCCTCCCTTCCAACCATCGATTTCACCATCGGCCCCCACAATCGAATTCACCATCGATTAGAAGAATCAGCGACCCCATCCAACCATCGATTTCACCATCGCAGGTATACAAAATCCAACCATCGATTTCACCATTGTGCTGTTTTTGTTCTTGGGGTTGCTGTTTTTGTGCTTTTTTGGGTATTGAGAGAGATTGACTAATTTGGGTATTGAGAGATTTGGGTATCTTTTAGATAAATTTGAGAGATTTGTGCAAGATTTGGAACAAGGTGATCATTCTCCACCTTCCCCATAGAAAAGAAAATGTCGAATGATGGAAGATTGACTAATTTTTGGTTCAACAATGAATTTTTTGCTGCTTTTGGTTGAACAATGAATTTGTACATGTACATATCTGAGAAAACTAATGCGGAATACAACATAAATTTATACTCTAGAATCTGAGAAAACTAGGGTAGTTACTTTCAAGTTTCAACAGTTGGTAATATACTCCATAAATTTATCTTTCGCTAAATAGTTCTTTAAACTATATGCAGAATACAACTTCACAACTGTAATCATTTTGTTTTTATTGGTTGTTGGTTGTTTTTGGTTGCATGTACTAATGTTCAGACTAATAAGGAAGTTGCTATTAAACTGGTAAGTATTGGGTTGTGATTTTATTACATTTTTTAAGTTTTAAATTTCAATTTTTTAGTTGATTGTGTGAATCATCTTTCTGTAGCATCAATTTTTTAGTTGATTGCATTTAGTGGGTTTGTTAAATCGACCCAACGTCTTCCCCTTTCACCGCTCTCTCTTTTTCGACCAAGCGAACCTAGCGAACCCCACCGAAGCTTCACCGTCTCCCTGACCACTAACTGATTTCTGAAGTGGATCGTTTGGAGAGATCTATTTATGTTTGTTCTGAGTGGGAATTTGATAAAGTTTTGGTCTTTAATTATTTAGTTTTTTTTTGTGATTGGTTGTTGGTTGTTTTCTGAGGAAATTGCTATTAAACTGGTAAGTATTGGGTTGTGATTTTATTACATTTTGAAGTTTTAAATTTCAGTTTTTTAATCAAGTACATCCAGAATTTGCATTATTATTTAATCAAGTACTTATGTTGTTCAGGTTTACAATGGAAACCCAAAAGCTGTTGATGGTTGTGCAAATTTTTTCCGCAGAGACAAATTTTCACATGTTAAGAAATATGAGGTAGTTGTTCTTCCTTTCATAAGTGAACTTTTCGTTTGGTTTCAGTTTTTTCTAATTGTTTCCTTTCAGGTTGAGTTTAACAAGGCTGCACAGTCTTTGACTGATGCAGTTATTGCAGCTGGTCAGAAGAAAGTTGCGCTGAGCAGATTGATTAAGGTAGCTGTCCATTTATTTAATTATTATTTAAATTATTTTAAAAAGATTTCTCTTCAACTACAGCCTTATTTAGTTTACAATTTTAATTTTGCTGTATAGGACAACATTGCTCTGATTGTGGTGTTGGAAGCAAAGGTCAATAGTGATAACCCTGGAAAAAGGCAGCTCCTGTGTGTTGTGAGTCTCTATATGCTATCATCAGTTTATGTAATTAATTGTTACTCAGGCATACTTAAAAACAAAAAGACTAGCATATTTGTAATTCCATAGAAGTATATGTTCTTGGCCTTTCGGTTTTCTTTCCCTCCTCTGACCCCTACCAATTATTTTGCTAATATATGCCACCTTAAAACGAGAAAAAGCAGAAAAGCAGAACCAAATAGTGTTGGAGAGGCTAAAATTCTATTTGCCCGTGAGTTACTATCTGTAAAGTTATTGGTGTCAATTCTTAGTCTGAATGTTTTTATGTTTATTTATTTATATAGATTCTTTTGACATGACTTCACTAGGTTTTAGATATGGTTCTCCTCTTAAGCGGTGCATGAAGTGATACAAAACACAATTTATTTAGTTATTTTCCTTAGTGTCCTACAGGCGAACCCAGTTATTTTCTTTAGTGTCGTACAGGCCCCCCCTCCTCTCTCTCTTGCAGTGTGCTCTCCAACCACCACACGCGCACTTACCCACCCACCTGTGGGCGCGCCTCTCCTTCGGTCGACCTCTTGCTCACTACCGAACCTCTTGCTCACTACCAAATATGCTTACCACTGGTCCCTTGCATATGTTCACTTCTGACCTGCATATGTTTCAGGAATTTGTATGTACTTTTGTGCATTGGGTTAGGAATTAAAGTTTCCTTTTCTTTCATTCCTATCGCAGGCAAATACACATGTCAACGTCCATCCGGATCACAAGGATGTAAAGATGTGGCAGGTCTGCTTTCCTCTATATTTTTACTGTTGTTTTACTTCACATTGCTTCCATATTTCATTCCAATCACTTCCTTTACCTTATCATTATACGTGCATACTCTTTTGAAAGGTCTGGAGAAAATTGCGGTCAGTGCAGATATACCAATGTTAGTATGTGGAGATTAGAATTCCGTTCCAGGAAGGTATACACTTTGTTTCTGATCTCACTTTATGCATATGTTTGTGTATAGATTATGATTTTATAATGAGAATATGTCGTATGTCGAATGTAGTGCTCCTCATACACTTCTTGCAATGGGCAAGATTGATCAGATGCACGCAGACCTGGCAGTGGATCCTCTTAATATTTTATGCCCTGCAAGCAAATTAAACCACCAGCTCCCACTGGTAAATATTTGTTTATCATTTACTTGACTTGAAGTAGATTTCTCCAAAATGATATATAACATCCAACAGGTTAGTGCATACTCATCGTTTGCAAGAATGTTTGGGGCTGGTCTTGGGGTGGAGCAACAAAGAAGAAAATTGGACCCTTTAACAAATGAACCTTTGTTCACTAACTGTACTAGGGATTTTACTTGCATCGTTGATTACATATTTTACACAGGTATTCTATTTTTCCAGCTCTTTGCTATACTATGCTTCAAAATTTTCAGTGATTTATTTATGAGGGATTATGTTTGTATAAGCAAATTGGTTTGGCATTTAATGGCTTTTGCTAATCTTTTCTGTGTATTCTCAGCGGACACATTGACAGTGGAGTCACTGTTGGAACTCTTGAATGAGGAAAGCTTACGCAAAGATACAGCCCTCCCTTCACCAGAGTGGTCATCTGATCACATTGCCCTTTTAGCTGAATTCCAATGCAATCCGAGGGGTCGGCGATAAGGCCAGAGGTACACATAAATTACTTTGTTTTGCAGCTTCTAATTAGAATGATGTGCATTGTGTTTGAAGCTTATTTTTTGTTAGAATACTTAGAATGCAATCGGAGGGGTAGGTAATAAGGCTAGAGGTACACATATATTACGTGATAAGTCTAGAGGTACACATAAATTACTTTGCTTACAGCTTCTAATTAAAATGATGTGTATTGTGTTAGAAGCTTATTTTTTGTTAGAATACTTAGAAATTCTGACATAGCCGGAGCTGTTATGCATGTATTATCTTTATGATAGCCTCCAAGTGGTACTTGGCAAGTAAATGTGTCCATGATTTTGCATTAGAATATAAGATACGATTAGATTGGAAGTAGCTAAACAAGTGTGGTATTTTGTGTAATTTGAAATGATTTGACAATGGAACTAATTGAACGTGCATTATGAGAATTTTTGGAGGCTGTAGAATAAAGGAAGTTACGTTGATGCCTAGGTGGCTAGGCATAAAATGAACCTCAACTGAATCGATATACAACTAAATAAACCTACTTCCTCAAAATATGTTCGAGTCTCCCTGTTTGGAAAGCAGGTAAACCCATTTCTCCATAAAGATTGTACAGAAGTTGTTGAAGCCATCTCTGAGTTGACGGGTCTTCCTGCAACAATCGGCAAATAAAACTTGAATGAATAGAAATCTTAATTGTACAAAACATAATATAGACAGATAAAAAAGAAGAAGAATTTTAAGATATCAAGCTATCAAAGTTTTAAAGTCAAGCAACAAACTCACTTGAAAAGTGTCAAAATTTTTGTCTTTCAACAAGCGTGGAAGATGTTGCCACAGAGCTTCACTTGCCCTAAGCATAATTGATGCAATTATCACCTTATTGCAACACACATTTACAATATAAAGAGTGCACTATGATGAGAAGAGTAAAGGATATATGTAAGTAACCTTGGATTGTCGGATAATCTTAGGCAGCAGTGAATTACAAGTTTTAGAAGCCACATATGTGGCTGATCGGAATCAACCATGGCCTTCAAGACTTTAATTACAGCAAAGAACCGCCCAGCTGTAGCACAAATATACCCGAGCCCAACATCATCCAGTAAAATCTTTTGCACAATGAAAGTTGCCACCTGTAGATATGTAAATTGGCGTTAGATATGTAAATGCCACAAATTCATATCCAAAAAAAGATTTATACATACTTCAAAGACCAAAAACACTAATATAGGCAAAGAAGTGAAATGAGAAATCATACAAGAAAAAATTCCAGAAAAATGTATATCTCTTTAAAGAAACCTACAAAGTATATCTTCCATTCTGAAAACACAAAAGCAAATGCATTTACATGTCTTTCATAAACAGTCTACCACAAGTGTGGAAATTATAGTTTTAAGTTCATAAAATGAGATGAGCTTCATTTAGAATATATAAGAAGAAGAGTTTCTTAGCACAAATAAAAAAACCTAAATCTCTCTTTCCGGCTTTCCTGTGAATCCCTTCTCACTATGTAAAGGATTCTTACAGGATTCTTCCAGCCTCGAATCAATGTAGGACGAAAGAACCCAAAAAGGCAATCCCAAACAAAGAGAATGTATAACAAACATCTGAAATTGGAGAACTAAACATGAGATATACTTCTATTTGATATATATTATAACTGCTACTTTCAATCTGCCAACTAATCAGTGGTCAAGATAAAAGCTGAAACAAAATGATTGTTAAGTGGGGTCAATAATCTACATCCTTCCATGAGATCTCCTCGGGGATTTTCTGGGGTAATCATCAGCTAATGAGTTTGCATCTATTCCTTCTCGATTCGGCCTCTTCTTTGAATCAGATGATTTTTTCTGCTTCCTAATCATATCATCGGCATATCTAATCCAAAGGGCCTCCCTTTCTTTTCGGGGCATCTTAGAATACCTAGGGTCAAGCTTTAAAAGGACAGTAACGAGTGGTAGTCACGTGCACAACGCTGTAGATTGTTCCAAAGAAGTCAGTACAATTTTGTCCAAACAATGTAATGGAGTTTCTAATTGTGCTAGATTAATTAAGACATAAAATCCATTATCATAAGGTAAAATCAAGGAACACTAATTCTTCAAGGACAAATTGAAACAAACACATGCACCCTCATCCACCACACAATACAGTAAGCATGCAGTACACAAACACTGGTGATACCCCCCTACAGTCCTAATCAGATAGAGCCACAAGCACGCCACAAACAAGAAACATCAGGTGTTTAGGAATTGGACCGAGGACATGGAGAACCAACAAACACGATACACTAACACACTAACAATGGTAGAGAGAGGAAAAAAAGGAATTTATGAAGTTCGAAGAGGCACCCCATGTGATGAAAGAGGAGGTCGAGGGTTCAAGCCAGGGAGTAAGCATATAACTAATAGTTTTCTCATACAGATGGATATTAAATATAACTACAGTTTTTCAAGCTAAAAAATTAAATATAACTATGGATATTAAATACAATATAATTTCTATATTAGCTAGCTAGAACAAACAATAGGTTGTCACTCATATATATATTGAAGACGATGCTAAATTTTCAACTATATAGCAATTGGAGTTGCAATAACAAATAATTATTCTAGCACAAACAAACAATTGGACTTGCTATAAAACAAGTATCATCCTATCTATTATTTGATGGCAAACATTAAATCAATTAACTTATCAGTAATGACATATTGACACCATATATAAGAAGAAAAAAAATAAGAAAGAGGGTCGTCTATTAACTTATTATTTTTTCTTTAATGAAACAGGATGACAAAATAAAAAAACCAACTATATATGATACACTTACCTTACCAAAACATTTTTTCATTGTTGTTTTACTTTTGAACTTTAATAGAACTGGGATGCAGCTGATATGGACCTCAAATTTATAAATGCAACTACATTGATCAATTGGGATTGCAATAAGGTAAATTTATATTTACTACAACTACACCCTATGTCAACCATTAATTGCTGCTAATTTAATGCTTCTTTTTTTTCCATATTATCGTTCGCACTCAGAACCGTTATGTACATATTGACAGTTTAACTTTTTGTAGGGTGATGAAGAACATGTTTGGTTGAAGGCATTATTCTGTTTGAAAGGTAATTGTTTCAAAACTATTACTATTGTTTTCAAACTTTTATTATTTTAATTGTTTATTGTAAACTCTTACTATTTGATTCAAAACTCTTATTGTTTTTTGAAGCTCATTATTTGGCTCCATTTTTGAAGACTTCAACCATTGTGTTCTCCTACAACCCTGTAATTTTATTTTGTTCATTCGGTTGGTTGGTGTTTATTATGGTGGAGGATGTAATAGTTGTAATAGTTGCAATATTCAGCATTTTGGGAGATGATGTAAGTAACTGTATATAATGATGATATAATATAATTATGTTAATACCCGTACCCGCAATTTTGCAGAGTATTGGGTTCTGTGTTTGGTTTTTTAAAGGTTTTTCAAAAATCCATTACGTTTTCAAGCGAATTTTTGGTTTTTATTTTGTATCTTGCATTATATTCTGATTTTTTCCCCCATAGCCTTATATATATGATGCCTGTGTGATGTTGCTTGGTTTCGCCTGGGGAGGATTGATATTTATTGCCTGTGATGTCATATTTTTAATTGTTAGTAGAATTCCGTAAGGAATTGCTGTAAAAGGGCTAATATTTTAGCGGAGGTTCTGTCAAAATTTTTACTAAATTTTCTAAAATCTATACTAAATTTTCTAAAATCTATTATGTTTTGAAATGATATGTTGGTTTTTATTTTGTATCTTAGTCATATGAAGATTTTTTCTTCCCAGAGCCCTATATATATGATGTCTGTGTGATATTGTTTGGATTGGCCTGGGGAGAATTTATATTTCTTGACTGTGATGTTAAATTTTTAATTGTGAGCAGAATTCCGTAAGGAATTGTTGTAAAATGGCTAATATTTTAGGGGAGGTTCTGTCGAAATTTTTACAAAATTTCCTAAAATTTTTTATGATTACAAACTATATCTTGGTCTTTTATTTTATATCCATAGTCATATGAAGTTTTTTTTCCCCAAGCCTTATATATATGATGCCCGTGTGATGTGGCTTGGATTGGGCTGGGGAGGATTCAATTTGACTGTCTACGATGTTAATGCTCTAAAAGGAATAATATTTCATGAGAGATTTTGTCAAAATTTATACTACAATCCTGCCTGTAAAATTTTAAATAAGATTGTCGAAATAATTAATTAATCATTCTTCACGATAATGTGTCGTAGGAAACAATTTAAAGGCGCAGTATTAGAAAACTATTAGGAATCAATATAATTTCAAAGGAGGCCGGTAAAGAGTAGATGATTGTATTAGAAAGGTGGGAGCATTTTTTAAGAATTGGATAAGTCAATATTGAGATATTTAAGGCAATAAAGATAAATTCCTAAAAAGCTAAAACATTTTAACCAGTAATTGTTTTTTTTTTTTTGGTAAAGAGGTAGAAAGAGGTATATTGAATGATTTTTTATATGTAGTTCACCCAACCAAATAACTCCAATTAAATTTATATGCAGTTCCGAATACGTGTCGTAGGCACGTGCCACGGGCAAACCTAGTATATATGTATATAGGGAAAAAGGGATGTGAGCAACTTGCTCATTTAGTAAATAAGCAATTGATGATGTGGCATACATGTGATTGAAAAATTCTTAAAAGGTTAGTTGTCCAATGTATCACATGCATGACACATAATCAATTGCTCATTTACTAAATGAACAAGTTGCTCATATCCCTTTTACCCATATATATATAATCTAATTTGTCTGTATTTTCATTAAAAGAGCTTGAAATGAATTTGTCATTATTGTTGTATGTGTAGATTTAAATATTGTTGGAACTCCTAAAAAGCTTACAAAGAAAACAAAATTTTTAATGAAATAGTTTGAAATGAAAAACCTTGAGAAGAAAAAATTTTGTCTCTGCCTACAGAGTGAACATTTACCAAATGAAATTTTTATCTGTCAATCAACATATACAGAAAAAATTCTCAAAAGATTTTATATGGATAAAACTCATCCATTGAATAGCCATGTGGTTGGCCGGTCACTTGATGTCAATAAAGATCTCTTTCGTCCACAAGAAAATAATGAAGAACTACTTGGCCCTGAAGTACCATATATTTATGTTCAATTAGAGCTTTAGTGTTTCTTGCAAATAGTACATGGCCTGGCATAGAATTTTCTGTCTATTTATTAGTAAGATATATTTTTGTGCTTACTCGAAGATACTGGAATGGGATTAAACATGTGTTGCATTATCTTTGTGGAACAACTAGTATGGGCATATTCTATTCAAATGGGTCATCACCCCAAATAGTTGGCTATACTGATGCTGGTTATCTTTCTGATCCACGCAAGTGCATTCGACAAACATGATATGTTTTCACTGGTAGTGGTACTGTTATATCATGAAAATCATTAAAACAAACTTTAACGGCTACCTCTTCAAGCAATTCAGAAATTCTGGCTTTACATGAAGCAAGCGGTGAATGTATGTGGTTAAGATCCATGATACAATATATATTCGACAAACATGTAGATTATCTTCGCTCAAGGATATGCCAATAATGTTGTATGAAGATAATGTTGTTTGCATTGTGAAATCCAAAACGGTTTTCTTGGAGAGGCAGTGTCGCACGCTCGCCCACATGGACATGTACTCTTTTTTCCTTTGACCTAGTTTTATCCCATTGGGTTTTCCTATCAAGATTTTTAACGTGGTATGTGACATGTATGGATGACATCCAAGGGGAAATGTTGTAAATATTTATTTATTAGTGGATGACCACCATTCATGATTTTGTAACTCCCTACTATCCATGATTTTGTAACTCCTTATTACTTTGTAAGCCTATAAATAGAAGGCTTGCGTATATGAATGGAGGATTGAGTAAGAACAAGAAGTTCTTGAGAATAACTGTTAGAATTATGGATGAGAAGAAATACTTTATTGATTGATTCTTATTGATTGAATTAACTGAGTACAATATGTCTCATATATATAGGAGAGAAGGGAAGACTAAACCAATACATTATTCGATATGAGACTAAACTAACATCTCTTATAATATATAACATAATATCTAACACACCCTCTCAAACTCAAGTTGGTTCAAACAACATGAGCTTGGAATATTGACGATGTTCATGCGGTAGGGAAGATAAACTGTAATGCAGGAACGATGCTCACATAGATGGCACAGGGAAGGCAAATTGTGATGTAGGAATGACGTTCAAGTAGATGGCGCACGGAAGGCACTCGATGATGCATGTATTAGGATCTCACTCCGGACTTGAGAATAGTAGTAGTAGTAGTGGAAGGAAGTAGTGGTGGCACACTGTTGGGATCTCCATATCCCGAACTGTGGTGGGATTTCCATATCCCGAACTGTGATGGGATCTTACCCCTGACTTGAGACGTAATAGTAGTGGAAGGAAGTAGTGGTGGCGCACTATTGGCGAATGTTAGGATCTCATCCTCGAACTGAGAAGAAGAAAAAGTAGTATGTTGTAGTGGCGCATTATTGGTGCACGTTGGGATCTCACCCCCGATCTGAGAAGAAGAAAAAATAGTGTGTAGTAATGGTGAACTATTGGCGCATGTTGGGATCTCACCCCTGAACTAAGAAGTAGAAGTAGTATGTAGTGGAAGGAAGTAGTGGTGGTGCACTATTGGGATCTCCAATCCCGAATTGTGGCAGGATATCCATATCCCGAACTGTGATGGGGCCTCACCCCTGACATGAGAATGGTCCCTGAACTGAAAACTGGATGTGAAAGATGGTGGAAGCCGACAAAAGGTGGGATGAGAGAGACTGAAACTGGGATGATATCGATATCTCCCCCCTCTCAAAGTCAGTGCGAGTTTGCTGACGAAGACTGTAGAAGCTGAAGGACCTGCAGAAATTTATTTCTTTTTAGATTTTTTTTTGAATTAAAAAAAACTGTAAATGGGTTTGGGTTTGGGTTTGTTATCAAAAATCTACTTTTGACAATTTCGTTAAGATTATCGAGGATTTACACGAGTTAACCCGACATACTCTAAACATCGTGCTATCTCCTTAATCTTAAACCCAGTCCCCATTAGTTCGTGCATATGTACAATTAAATAACTAGATTCATGCTTAGAACTGCTTGATAAAAATGGAGATGTTAAATTAAATGTACATGATCGGTTTTAATTGATGAATTGATATCATGACTGTGATAAATGTATCTTGAACCTTAGAAATTGCATGTTGACACCTAGGATTCACATGATTACTAATTTGCATGCTATATGTGATTTATTTATTTGCCTATTCATGTTAAGACAATTTCTGGACTACTGTATGATTCACTTTGAATTAGATTTTTAACCATGCTAATGACATAATTTGGAAGAACTTACTGAACATAAAATGTAGCCCTTGATGTATAGATAATTTTTCTCTGGTCTGGGTTTGAATTCCAAATTGTCATTTGTTAGTTATCATCACTTTACTGCAACTGTGTTAGGAATTTCAGACCCATAATTTCATGCATACCCTGCTGTACTATATTTTATTTGACCTTGCTAATAGTACAAGAAAAATTTGAAATAATTTAGACTGGTCCTAGACATGTATAGGTATCATCCAGAATTTTTATAGATTTTATTAATGGGTTCTCTGATCTCAAATAAATAGTTGAACACAATCTTCTGCATGCTGCCTGAACTTAAAACCTAATTAGAATAGAGTTTTCACCCTAGTTCATATACCTTAATTATACTCGCTGGAACCGTGTGGAAGCTTATTTTTCAGATCTTCCGGTGGATTCAGATTTGCTAATTTGTAGTGACCATAATCCAAGTTTTGGTATAGCAAGGTCATGCTATCATGATTTTATAAAATGTGTTTATATGATGTGTTTGCCTCATGCTTTGTCTGTAATGCTTATAATTAGTTACACATAGTAATGAACAAAATTGACACCCTATTGTATGCTCACATAGGATGAAATAAATTGATAACAAGTCGGGGTTATATGGGATGACTTGGTAGTGAACAATCGGAGACTGTACTCGGTCGGGCCCTACAGTACTGACCGTACTGTATGGCCATAAACACTGCCCGATAAAACACTGGTACTGAACATTAAACACTGATTACTAGGCCAAGTATACGAACCGTGAATTCACTATCAGTCTAAAGGGTTCACTGTGTGTTGCGCCGAATCTGTAGAATGGGACGCAGTGGTACGTGCACTAGATAGACTAATAAAATACTTAATAAATTACATTTCCTGCTTGATCCTGACATCACTCATTACATGCGTGATTTACTGTAAACCTTTGATAATATTGCCTGCTTTGCTTTGTTCTTGTCTTTGACTACGTTCTTTCTCCTTGCTATTCATGCTTCCCTATGATCCTTTGTTTTCTCTACTTGCCGCCCACGACTCGCTCTAAGGGCACTCTTTTATTTCTTTTTAGACCAAGAACTTACAAGTGCTGAAGAATCTATTCCTGAAGGAATTGGTGAGCAACGTTTCCAAAGATGGGTCCAGTCTCCGCTGCTTAAATTTTACTTGTTGCTATTTATTTCTTGAATATTATTATAACTCGTACCTTGTTTTGGGCTCTATGACCCATAGTTTTGTTTTGATCCTGGATGTTAGATATTTATACTGTTTGTTTATTTCATTATTATTGAAATCCATCTTGTTTCATGTGGTTATATTTTCCTGCGTGGTTGTACTTTGTTGTTCTTATTGCTAAGTTAGTCTGGTATAGCTTATGGATGATATTTACATCATTCGCTGGGCCTACGTTACGTACTCGTGTTTCGTATTTTGGAAAGCGGGGCATGACAACTTCAATACCACACAAGATGTGAACAACCACAAGAAATTTCATTGCTAAAGTAAAGATACAACAAGGGATGGTCAATCCGCTGTTAGGCATCCATCCAAAAAAAACAAACAAACTACCTATAAGAGAAGTCAAGGGTCCACCTCAGTCGGCTGATCCATGGGAGGAGTAGACACGCGATCGCTCCCCTCAACTGCCTTAGGAGCTACTACCATGGCTGACATGGGGTCCGCTATGACGACCTACTCCTCCTCCCCCTCATCTTCTTCCTCACCCTCCCCTCCTCTTTTGAATCGTCTTCAACAGGGTTGTACAAATTATACCCTGAGCATTCGAACCCCAGGATGTGTGATCCAACATGCTTAAGATCCCTAGCATATGCCTGCTCCATGTTCGAGGCTAGGAACCCCTCGGCTTCAGCCTTTGCCTCCTTCACCGCATCCTCTTTCTCCTTCATAGCCCCTCCCTCTCCTCGGCTATGAGAGCCACTCTTCGGTCTGCCCTCTCCTTCTCTTGGGCTGCCTGGTCATTGGCCTTCACCAAGGCAGACTCCAGCTAGACAATCTGCAATGCCAGGGACTCTGATAGGCGCATCTTCGCCCGCTCTGCTCAGTCCCAGTCACTCGCCGCCTTCAGCTCCTTCTCCTGCTCCACTACCAGCTTCAATAGGTGGCTGAAGTGGCAAGTGATCTTGTCACGCCCCGCTTCCCACTATACAGAAATACAGGCACGCAACTGAGGCCTAGCGAATGATATACATCATCCATAAGCTGTACAATTATAAGCTCAACAAGATCTTTATAATACATTCACGCAGGCAAATATAATAATCACATGAGCTAAAAATAGAATAACCATCATTTGGATAATACATCAACATCGGGTCAAGATGGTCGGGAGTACAAGGTGCCAGAATTAAAATAATATGATACGCAGTTCGCTATAACAACTAGATAAAATAGCGACTGAAAGAAAAACAACATGAAGTAGTAAGGAAGCAGCAACGATCGTCTACAGAGTCTCCTCGTTGGGTCCATCAGTACCTGTATAATTATTAACTCAAAGAAAAATAGAAAAGTTCCCGTTAGAGCAAGTTTCTTGCAGCAAGTAGCAACAAGCAGTAAAAGGGGTAATATAACAAGATATAACATGGAAGAAACAAGAAGTAGAAATACAAATACAATATGGAAGTAAGCAAGGAACTGGGACAATATGATCATGTAAGTAATAACTGTAACTAGTGTATTCTAGACTTCAAGGTATAAGCAATTGATAACCTAGGCTCAGTTAATCGATAATCATGTAATCAAGGATCGAGAGTCATGTAATCAAGAATCATGTAATCAAGAATCAAGAGTCATGTAATCAAGAATCATGTAATCAAGAATCAAGAGTCATGTAACGAAGAGTCATGTAATCAAGAATCATGCTTAGTGGAAATCTCGAGTTTATCTGTTTTATTAACTTATCTAATGCACGCAATCCTGTGTCCCATACCACAAGTTTGGTGCATATCAATCATGTGACGTTTAGACTTAAGTAGTGAATTCTATAGGATTATGTACTCAGGTCTTCCAGTGATAGTATCAAGACATATAATCATGAATCATGTAATCGAGAATTATGTAATCAAGAATTGTGTAACCAAGAATCAAGAATCAAGAATCACTATTTCGGGAAACACGGGCCTCTTTCCGAGTATACTCCCCAATATTGTCCACTATTAAGTCGTACCCTTATAACCCTGGCTTGTTATTCTTTTATAATTAATTATGAACATGCAGTTGGTACGACTAGTGGAACGGTGTAATCAAGACAGTTTAATCAAGGAAAATACCAAGGGCAGTGATCATGGTATGAGATATAACAGTACATGTATCGAGAGTAGTTATTATAGAATTATCAAGTGGTATAAAATGCATGCTATCAACCTATTATATCTATGCAAGTTATTATTACAAGAATAATAATACATTCAGTTCATTAAATATGAAAAATAACGGGTTTATATGCAAAAACGTAGAGATGAATTTTTAGACAACTTGACATATATGCATTCAAATTCACTTTCCTGTTGTTACAGAAAAGCAAATCCGATTCCGTCAGAGATTCTAAAAATTAGACTCACTTTTGGTTCCAACGCATATTCACACGATACATTCTAAAGATATTAGCTATGCGTACAACTTCATTCTTCGCTAGTTTCGATATTTCGCGCGCATTCTGAAAATTCAGAGTCACAATACTAAAATTGTGATATCTCACAATTTATACATCGGATTGAGAAACTATAGGATGTTTCAGATATCTAGTCTCGAAGGGCTACGATTTTCATGTAGAAAGTTTTCCGATCCCATGTTGGGAACATGGCCAAATTCTCAGTACAAGATACCAGTTAGTAATCCCGTGCAGGTTCAGAAATTCACGATATATTAGTACTAAAATCGCGATATCTCACAATCTATATATCCGATTGAGAAACCGTAAGATGTTCTTGATTCGGGACTCGATGGGCTATAATTTTCACGTAGAAAATCTTCAATCTAGTATCGGAAGCGTGGTCGAATTCTTAGTGCAAGGTCAAGAAATTTAGAGATAGTAAGGTTGAATATTCGATATTCGATAACGCGATTCGAAATGTGTTAACGGTTCACTCTTGAGTTGATATAGCATGAAACCAGTGACTAGAACGGAGTTTGACAATAAAACATGATGATAACTAGACTACTTGCCATGAGTCCAAGGAAAAATGCTTGTACGAGAACAAAAAAAGTGTACAAGGTACTTGCCTTATAACGTGACGATTACGGTGGTAGTGTTAACCACGAAAAGAAGAAGCGATGTCGACAACGAACGATAGCACAATGGTAGTAAGAATGACGGCAAGACGGCAGCGAGCGGGCAACGGTAGTAACAGTGAGCGACAACAACAACGAGGAGATGGCACAGCGTCAGATTATTTTTCGGGGTTCACGGGACCGTAGAAGTGAAGTCGTTGGATCGAAGGTGGAAGGTAAAGTGGAGCTCGGGTGTTGCTTAAGCTCTCGGGTGTGAAGAAGGCAGAGGAAGAATGGAGGAAAAATGAAGAATGAGACGTAGAGATGAAGGTGGGGTGTAATATAAGCATGTATATATATAAGAGAGAGAAAGGGATTGGACACATGCATGTATGCATGTGTGTATAAAATAAGGGGTGAAAGAGATGGGGGTGTAGAAAAATGAAAAAGGAGACACTGAAGGAAGAGGGGATTAGGAGTAGTAGGGTGGTGGAGGCAGTAGAGTATGAGAGAAAAAATGAGAGTTAGGCGTCGAATGAGAAAAATGAGATGGAGAGATTGGCGTATGTTAGTGATTAGCAGGAGTGGGTTAGGCAAATGGGAGAAATGTTGATTAGGGATAATTGGGGTTAGAATTTGTATTTAAACTCCGATCGAAAAATCACAAAATTATAGAATTGATCAGAAAAATATTCTGGCTTTAGATAAAGAGTCCAAAGAAAAAAATAAAACTGATCTAAAAATTGAAGTACAAAAATTCACATAATAAAATACGTACAACTGAAACAGAGAGTTACAGATCTACAAAAAGGAAAAAATATTCGCAGTTACAAAGGGAAAACCAACCTACTAATTCGTGGAAAACTAAGTGCCAAAATGAAGTAATAAGAGTTTACTGCGATGTTTGCCCTAGCTATATCCAAGGCATCATCGCCTACCGACCCCGCGTTCATCGGTGTTTTATCCTTCGGAGTCGCAAGGTTGTGAATTTTCTGCATACAGCAGGCTGAGTTCCTAAGGAACCCATTGTGCTTCATCACACGTCAATCCGGGAGGAACAACTTCTTATGCTCCTCGGTAAGAATTGCCTCCGCCACCGCAATAAGGGGTGGAACTTCAAGTGCGTGAGCAGCACCAAGAGTGAATTTCTCAGTGGAAAGGGCAGACAAAGCAGAAGATAGGGACTCTAAGTCCACTACTGGAGAGGCAATTATAGGGCCTCTTGCGACCTTTGCCGCTAAAGATCTGACAACCGCTCTCTTCCTCTTCTTCTCCTCGGGGGCTTTGGCGCTCAATCCCTCATGCTTAGCGATCATTGCTTTAAAGTCCATCCCAGCGGCCCCTACGGTACGAGATACAAGGAGATTAAAACAGAGAATGGAGGAAGAGAAGAAGTAACTACGAAAGCAAGAGTAAGAAATAAAGGATAATCAAACATGCATACTAGGGTTGATCGGACTGAGACCCCCCTGAAGAGAAACTCCTCTGTCACCTTCTTCCAACTCAAAGCAAGCCGATCTAAAAGTATCTTATTCATTTTGTCCTCTTCGGGGCTCAAAATGGGGTCGGCTTTCACCCTCTTCGGTACTACTTCCCTCCACTTCGTGGGAATCGCCCACGGTTCACTACTCCGAACTAGGAAGTACTTCTCCCTCCAATATTTGATTGAGTCGGGGTTGTCAATCAACTACCTCCCCCCCCCCCCGATAAGGAGTAAGATAGAATCTAAATTCCGACCTACTCTTTTGGTGAATCTAATAGAGCTTCCTCAAAATGCTAAGTCGAGGCTTGATCCCTGTTGCTTGACAATGCAGTATGAAGCCATTCACATGTCTCCACATGTTCGACATAAATTGGATCTGGCTCAAACAGTACTAATGGAGAACTTCGGTCGCAAATGGCAGTAGCGAGAGACGGAGGTCGGCAAGAAACGCATCAAACGAAAGGAAGCACATGTCAGGAGAAAGGGTCATACATGCTCTAACGCTAGGACCGGGCAAAAGTAGATCAAACTCCTTCGGAATCATGAAACACTTCTGAATGCAGAGCAAATCCTCCTCCGTAAGCATTAAAGATATGTCATCCACCTCTGAGTGCTTGCAAGGCTTGTTCTCCTTGTACAAAGGCACCATCCCGTGCACCACTCTCGACAGGAGTTCGGCAGAGTAGTCTCGAACACCGCTGAGGCGCGTCAATGGGCTAAGGTGTAACGCCCCAATTTCTGGTAACTGGAAAACCGTGTCATAAGCCAGAATATTTTCTTAAATTAGCCACAATACACAGAAAAATAGAAAAATTTAAAACTTTTTATTAAACACAAATGTATTACAAGTCTGAATGTTACAAATTGCAATACATTATAACCGTGTTACAATAATACCTTTACAATCTCAAGTGTAACAACTTTCAACAAATTGTATCGGAGTACAATGAATAAAGAACAACACTTGGTATTTCACTTGGATGCTTTCCAACAAATAATTTACAACAATGAATAAATGAAACAATAATAAACAATATATATTACAGCGGAAACATAAGTAAAATCGACTCCATGCTTCTCTCGCCTTGAGTCCTCCTGAATCCTGTACCTGTAGCTTTGCAATCCAGTACCTGTACTTCTGCAATCCAATACATATTGAAGTGTGGACGTCAGTACATATACTGATGCTTTAAGGCTGATAACTAGTAGTGAATCTCAACTATAGCAAACAGTTTGATGAAAAGAGAAACGTGTATATATATTTGATGTGTATGTTATGACTTAGACTCTAATGCAAGATTACTAATGCAAGGATGCTCTTATTATAATGCAAGCAAGACTCTGGGATAGTATGCAGCCCATACTACATACGCCCCATATCAAGCTATTTCTTCATATATAAGGATTTGAACCCGCGCCATGAATTCTATTATTGTACTCGACTTGTTTCTGAAGATTAGACATGACTGATGAGGTTGCCCTGAAACGGTCTAATCCCGCCAGGAGCACCAGACCTCACTCAAATATCTGACGAATCCTTGGAGTTTCTGCAGTCGCAAGTTAGCTCGAAGCATCCCCTGCCGTCCCCTAGCCAAACCGTAGTCTATGGCTTCTCGCCCTTAGATACAAGACAAGATGGAGTTTCGGGGGATTCATCCCCCTAGCTCCGATAGGAATCGCTCCCGCTTATCAAGGCACTTCAAAAATTAATAGACGAGATACGGATCCCGTGCTCCCAACTCGTGAGAAGACACAGACCGTATCCCTTTGACAAGAAGGGTACAACCCAATAACACCGCCTAGTGCCAGCCTATAGGACAGGTCGGATCATAAGGAATCACCCTTAACACTAACTCTTTTTCTTTGGCAAAAATGATAATAAGTAATGGTTAAGTAGTAATAGCCATAAGTTACTACCCTAATGATATCACTAACCCTGAACAATCTTAGGGATGACAATAGTATTAGCACAACATGCTAGGTCTTAAGTTAGACTTCGCAAGATAACTCTACTAGGCAGCTCAACCTAGACTTACCAGAATCCCTAAGGATCTGGTTCATGGACTATCGATCCAAGACCCTGGCAATACGAACGTATTCGCATGCTACTACCCTGAACTTGGATTTCGTCTACGCTCCGGTCCGCAATCAACCTACACCGGTTAAGATCCGACGGTACACAAGGAGTGACTCGTCCACAGTCCCTTAGGAGTAAGGTAAACACACATATTGATGGTCGATAGCCCTATAGCAATAATGTCGCCCTAGATGAGCACAACAAAACTGCGTACTAACTAATAAGCTACATACGATAAACAGAACACATACGAGCCAACAAGCTACGTATGAAACCAACAACTATATACGAGCTAGGCGGGCTACGTATGTGACAACAACATACATACCGGCCAAATAAGTTATGTATGCGACCAACAGCGACATACAGGCCAGGCGAGCCACATATGAGCAAGACTACATACAAAAACAACCATACAGGTAAACAACCTAGAAGCAACCAAACATGCTTACCAGCAAAACTTGATCTTCTATAATTAGAAGCAACAGAAGAATCTACTAACAATCTAAAATAGGCATACTACCAATGAGAAGCCCAAAAGCGACATAAAAACCTTCCGACAGCCTAGAAGCAACCAGTGCTAAGCTCATTAGATTTTAATAGAAATATAATTTTTAGAAAGGTAAGAATATCTACCACAACTTTCAAGTGGAACACTATTTTAGATTATGTAAGAAATCCAAAATCCGGTCCATTGAACATACGCAAACAGTTTACCCAAACTGCATATTTTCAACAAAAATCTTGAAACCTTGCAAGCTGGTAACTTTTGTTCTACTCGTCGAAATCTAATGAAACTGGAAAATTTGAAAAGGTGGGAACATCTACTAAAACTTCCTAGTTGACCACTTGCTCAAATTCCAGAAGGAATTCTAAATTCCTGCCTCTCGAACATACGCTAACAGTTCCAAAACTACCGATTTTCAATGAAAGTATGAAACTTCCATAGCTTGTAACTTTTGCTCTACTCGTTAGAATCTAATGAAACTGGGCAATTTAAAAAGGTGGGAACATCTACTAAAAAACTTCCTAGTTGACCACTTTCTTAGATTCCATAAAGAACTCCAAGTTCCTACCTATCGAACACACGGAAAAGCTAACAAAACAGCAAACTTGACAAAAATGGCTGAAACTTTGAAGGACTATAACTTTTGTTCCACTTATCGGAATTTAACCCAAGAGGGCAATTCGGAAAGGTGAGAACGTCTACTACAACTTCCTAGTTGGTCGGCTCCTCAGATTCAGCGAGTAAGACACTCAAAAATTACAAGGAATTAAGACAGATACAATTCCAACCCACCAATATACACAGCCAAGTTGAAAACTTTCTAAGACCATAACTTCTACTCCACTTGTCGGAATTTAACTCGAGAGGTCAATTTGGAAAGGGGAGAGCGTCTACTACAACTTCCTAGTTGGTCCGAACCTCAGATTCCACAGGTAAGACACTCTAAAACCTCAAAGAAGCAAAACAGCAAGCATCCAGTCAAGACAGCCAGTTGCTGTACCTTGCAAACGGCATAACTCCTACTCCGCTTATCAGAATTTAACCCAAGAGGTTAATTCGGAAAGGGGAGAGTCTCTTCTACAACTCCCTAATTGGTCCGAACCTCAGATTCTACAGGTAAGACACTCTATAATACCAAAGAAGTCAAACAGCAAGCACACTCAGCTCAAAGCTGGCTGCTGCACCTTCCAAATACCATGACTCCTACTCCGCTTATCGGAATCTAGCCCAAAAGGCCAATTCGGAAAGGGGAAGATATCTACTACAACTCTCTAGTTGGCCCGAACCTCAGATTCTAAACGTAAGACACTCTAAAATATCAAAGAAGCAAAACAGCAAGCATCCTGTCAAGACAGCCAGTTGATGTACCTTGCAAACGGCATAACTCCTACTCCGCTTATTGGAATTTAATCCGAGAGGTCAATTCGGAAAGGGGAAAGTCTCTACTAAAACTCCCTAGTTGGTCTGAACCTCAAATTCAATCAATAAAACCCTCAACAATGACAAACAAACACAACAGCAAGCAACCTATCAAACAGCTACTTGCTGTATTTTCCCAGGACCATAACTCCTATTCCGCTTATCGGAATTTAACCCGAGAGGTCAATTCAGAAAGGGGAAGAAGTCTAATACAACTCTCTATTTGTTCGGCTCCTCAAATTCATTCAATAAGATGCTCAAAAATGACCACCAAACAGAACAGTGAACTTCTCAGCCGAACTCGCTGTCCTGATTTGCAATGGCCATAACTTTTGCGTCTCTTATCGGAATCTAACCCGAGATCCCAATTCGTAAAGGTGAGAGTGTCTACTACAATTTCCTAGTTGGTCCGAACCTCAAATTCTGCAAGGAAACCCAAGTTCTATCCCTTCGAAGCTACTGGGACGCTAACCCCAAAACAGTGAGTGCTGTCTTTTGCCTATGCTCGCTGTTTTGGGGGAAACTCTAGTTTCACCCATCAAAATCACTCCGAAAATTCTATAAAAATTAGAGTCTACTACTAAAACCTAGGAGAACCTCCCACATAAATTTTGGGTCAAAATTCCTCTTTTAACATGGTTAATTAAAATCAACCCTAGAATGGCAAAAATCGAATCTTTATTCTAGACTTTTGTTTTCTATCACTTCAATCTCTACATACACTTTATTCTAGCCCACATACACATGAAATTAGTTCCATGCTACAACATAAAACAATAAAAATCCCTAAAATAACTAGAAAAAGACATGAGAATGAGAAACCCTCACATTTGAAGAAGTGTAGGAAGGACTAGCTCTCCTCTTTTCCTCCTTGCTCCTTGTTCTTACTCCTCAATAACACCACCATGAAATCAAAGAACCCATGAAAACCCTAATCTTTTCTTTTGATTCAATCTCTCGTTCTTTTTATAAAACCAAAAATAAGTAGAAGTGGTAGTAGAAGAAGATAGGATGAGATGAGATGCAGATGGAATGAAGAACAAAATGGAAAGGGTTTCCAACCCAAAATGGGGCCGGCCAAAATGGGAAGAGGGGAAGGGGTTGGGGTGTTTTTATAAAAGAATGGGGGAATTTGTGTGGGTGAGAAGAGATCCAAGTGTCCATTTCATTTGTGGTTAGAAACATTTGTAGTTTAATTTGCAAATAAGTATTGCAATCAAACCCAATTCAATCCCTGCCTCTATCTCATCATGATGGATCAAAATAAAAGATATTTTCCAAAAATCACATACTACATAATTTTGTATAAACGTGCGAACTCGGTACGGTTCAACTCCGTACATATATCTGATTTCACAGATAATTTTTATTAGTAAAAACGAATAATCAGTACAAAAATCATTTAATTCCGATAAAATAATTTTATTTACCGGTTCGTAAGATTCCAGTATCAATTGATACAAAACAGTCATATATCGACTAGTTTATACGTATAGATAATGTTTATTAACAAACCGAGTGATGTACACCAAAAATATTTCAGTTCTGAAAAATAATAATAAAATAATAATTTTTAATATCTGTCTGGAAATTTCCAGATATTTTCTCAAAAATGCATTTTTCAAGATTTTGTACAAGTGCACAAAACTGATCCAATACATACATATACTTACTAGTATATATATCCAGATAAATTTTTATTTAGAAAAACCAGTAATTTCTATAAAAATATTTCAACTTTAAAAATAATAATTTATAAATATAATATCCGTCCAGGATATTACATAGTGTAATACCCTAAATTTTTATTTTAATAAAAATGTTGATTTTCACGTTTTGTGCACGTGCAAATTTCATGTGTACATTAATTTATTTATTTTTATATATAAAATTTCATTTTTATAGTATGAACAATTATTTTTTCTTTTCTTTATTTTTCTAAAAGCCTATTTTGTAAAGCCTAAAACACTATTTTCTTAGTTTGAGCTCACTTTAATAATTTATTATTTTATTATTTTGGCCCACAACTCTAAGCTCACTATTTGTGAAGCCCACAAATTTAATTAATCATTTAAATGATCATACTTGTCATGTAGACACAAAATTTGAACAATTGATTAATTAAAAATTGTACAAACTTCAAATAGGGGGTACTAGGGGGCACGTGCATGCACGTAGCGTGCAATGCAAACTATTTTGAGGCTGGGAATGCATGGGAGTCATGGAGAGTGGGTGTGTGTGTGCATGGGTAGTTATGTGAGTGTGGGTGGTTGCTACAACTTCCCCTCCTATCCTAGCCATCCATCCTTTAACTATCTAATGAATCCTAGCCCTCCAATTCATCCTAGAATTAGTATAAATACCCCTTACCCATTTGTATTCTACACTAAGAAACTATTGAAAGTAAGAAAACTATATAGGAGAAATATATTAAAGTGAGTGTGAGTTGTGTGTGTGTTCCCCCATTGAAGGCCGGCCCATTCTATCCCCCAATAAGCTCTCGGTTTGGCAAGGAAGCAAGGAGAAGGAGCTTTTGCATCGCAATCTAGAGGAGAAGGCACTCTCTCGCATTCTAGGGGACTCTAGGAGATTCTAATTGGCTTTTTCTTCAAAGAGGTGGGTGTTTCTCATGACTTCTAAAGTAGAAATCATGTTAGGAATGAATTGAATTGTTATTATAAAGCAACTAGTTGAAATGAAATGCTTGTTTGCCTAATTAGAGGAGAGTTGATAAACTATTAGATGTGTGTTAATTTGGTTGCTAGATTTGTTAATTATGAGTAAAAGTGAATATTCTCATTTCATCTAATGATAGTATGCATGCTAAGTATGATTTAAATGCAATTGTGTGAATTAACTAGTAAAAGATTAGAATCATGTTTGTTAATGAAAGTATTAAAGTAGAATAGCATATTAGAGATGAATTGATGGAATGAATTGCTAAGAAATAATTGTAAATTATTGTAGTAGAATTCTCCATTTTGTATGCCATATGAATGTTAGATTATATGAAAGAGAATGTATTTTGCAAACAAATGATTGAATGCATCATGTGTAAATTAGTGGATAAAAATATAAGTTTTATTCATTAAGAAAGATGATTTTGTGTTCTAAAAACTTCATAGTTATAAGAGAACATTAATGTAGTGATTTTTTTGTGGGAAACTATCTTTAATTATGAAGTAGTATGCTTTAGTTTTCAAATGTCGAAATTGTGATTATGAAATATATGTTTTAAAGAGTTAAAAATACCCTTTAAAATACTGGTTACTGTAGAATTAAATGTACTTTTATTCTGGAAAATTTTGTTTTCAAAAGAGGAGAAAAAGAGACAATTTTGTTTGAGATTTCATGAATTGAAATTATGAACAGAGAGTGGAATTAAAACCCAAATTATTTTACTATCTAAACGAATTGGCCACTTAGACCAACTGGTCGGAAGAGCTTTGGTCGCTATAGTAGTCGGAGGTCTCGGGTTCGATACTTTGGCTTTGTTTTTATTTTTTTGTTAAAAACCTAACTAGCCGAGAGTCGATACTTAGGGATTATAACCCCTAGTTATATCGATTGGTTGCTTTGGCGCGTTGGTTTTGTGCGCTGTCTGTTTCACCGCTGGTTGTGGGTTCGAATCCGGTTGGGGATTTGAGTAAAAAAAAAATTGTTTTTTGTGGATTATTTTTGATTAATTGAATTTTGAAAATAAATAAAAATTGGAAAAATTATGGATTAATTACTGAAAATTTTTTAGGACTTTGTAAGAAAAATTTATATTGCTTTTGATAAAGTGTGAATATGAAATTGGGGTTTTTGCAAGAAAGGACTTCTTTTTAAATTAAATTGTCTTTTTAAATAAAGGAAAAATAACTGAGAAATTTTTGAGTTATAAAGATGAAAAATTAGTAATGAGGAATTTTTGAAAGTGTGATTGGTGTAATTAATTGGACTTCTAATTTGTGCTTGTAGTAAGATTTTGAAATGAGAATAATGGAATTGTGGAATACATGAATTATTGATTACTACTAGTTGGAATTTATTCTTACATATAAATTGCACGTGAAATTGAATTATTGATTGTGATGAGTTATGAAAGATGTGAATACATGAATGCTATGCTTATGAAACATGAATTGTGATTAATCATGAAAAGACCTTATGAACATGAAAAGCTCGATGTTGAAATTATGAGTTGAAATTGAAAATTAGGGTATAGCCAAGCCTTATACTGGCAATAAAAGAAAAGGATATTTGAAATGAGAAGACCATGGTTTGGGTCATGTGAATTAAATGAATAAGACCGGTACAGTGGGAGTGCTACACTTTAAGGGTTGATTTTATTCATGATTCAATTAAACTAAAGATTAGAAACATAGTGAAGATGTGATGAAAGTAAGAGAAAAATATTGAGGATGTGGACCATTGGATTGGCGGCGTGAGAGTATTCACAAGATGTCCCATGATGCGTCATGATAGGGCGTGGATACTTCTCCAGAGTACCGTCCCAGTGGCGATGCTCGTGGGGTGTTTGACGACTGCGGGTGGTGTCATGTCTATGGTAGGAGCTGAATTACCACAGGATTCCTGCATGATGAGTCATGTGACAGTGCGTTGGGATTCCCTCCAGGGCCCCTAGACATGATTTCGTAGGTCAGAAAATATCTAGAATACTTACTGTAGTTACAATAGTAGATTAAGTCATAGTGAGGGATTGAACCCTACAAGATAAAGAACGATTAAGGGCTTGCCCTTGGACCTATATAGTATGGACTGCATAGACTCTGAACAAGTGCGCATTAGTGTCATATAATATAAATAATTGTATTAAGGACTAAGTGCACCTTCACAACACGACATCAATAGGATAGTCCCTTGTTTGTTTGTGACAAGTTTGTGGTTTGCTAAGTATTGAGAATCGTTATATTATTTCCGGCATAAAGAGAATGGCCGTGTATAATATTTCGTCAGTTTAATGAACTGACGCGCCCACAATTTTATATGCAGGGTAAAGATGCTTGACACAATTGAAGTATACATGCTGAGCAAGATTGTTTTAAATGTTGTTTCATGTAAATTATTGTAAAATTGCTTCCGTTGTGACAATGTAAAAGTGTAATGTAACTCTGATATAAGAAATGTTTTTATTTCCTTGTAAAATTGTACAAAAAAAGTGTAAAGATCCTATGGAACTTCGGATTCAGTTGTATTTTGAAATTCGGGGTGTTACAGAGTGGTATCAGAGCACGCTTCTAAGTATTACAAATTTATAAGGAACGACACCCTAGAAGTGGACATTAGAGTGTGTGTTGAGTCTAGAGATTTAAATGTAAGTCACTTACATTTGTGTTGCTCTATGATTTATTCTTCTTCCTCTCAATCTTTAAGATGGCAGACTACTTCGATCCAGCTGGAGATGACAAATGGCACATTATTGAGGAAGATTACTACCCTGGGCAAGCAGATTCAGACGAGGAAGATCCCGAAGAAGTGGAAGAGGATTGGCCTGAGTCCCGATAGATCACTCCACCTCCGGATTCATTTGATGATTCTTCTGACGAAGAGGAACCAGTTCCGGGTAATCTCATTGTGTCTCTTCAGAGGCAGGTAGAGACTCTACGGGAGAGAGTCAGACTACTAGAGGCTCAGTTGGCGAAGCACAAGGATAATTTTGCAGTTCTCAGTCATCATGTTTGGGAACTCGAGAAGAGGAAAAACATGGCCGATGTACTCAAGGAGGAAGTGGAGGAACTACGGGGAGAGTTTCGTGAAGCCAAGAGGAACCGTAGGAGTTAGACCGTTGTATCATCTACTGCTTTCATTTTGATGTCAGAAATGTTTTAAATTCGAATGTATAAAGTTTGAAATTCAATGAAATGAAAAAGTTGACTTAAAAGTTTATGTTTTATACTTCGAATTTAATGGATCTTTTGCATCAGAATATGGCTAGAAGACGAGCTCGAAATGGTGAATGTCTGGACTTGGAAACGGAGCTAGCGAGGGTCTATCAGACACTCAATGCCATTGCCATGAATCAGAATCAGGGAAGGGTACCTGCGAATCCAGTACTCGCAGCAATCAAACTCGTGGAATCATTTAAACGGATGAAATCATCGGTGTTTGAGGGGAAGTCAGACCCTGGCACGACTGACAATTGGATCCGACAGGTAGAGACTATCTTCGAAGTCTTGGAAACCCCGGAGGGCAGCAAGGTAAATTTGGCGACTCTGCAATTCGAGAAGGATGCGGCTGTGTGGTGGCAGTCGATGAAGCGGAAGATGGGAGACTTGGTTCTTGGCTGGGAGGAATTCTTGGAGGAATTCCGCAGTCATTATTTTTCCTCAGACGTCTAGGAGAAGAATGTCATGGAGTTTCTGTCGCTGCAGCAGGGTGGTATGTCGGTTAGGGAGTATGAGACGAGGTTCACTTAGCTCTCAAGATATGCTTCCGAATTGGTGATGGATGAGGCGAAGAAGGCTCATAAGTTCGAGCATGGTTTGAGGCCAAGTTTGAGATCCAGGATGATACCCCTCGGTATTAAGAGGTTTGACAAGCTGGTCAAATGAGCGGCAGCCACGGAGGTGGGCATGGAGCAATTCCACGCTGTTCAGAATCGAAGAAACAACTGGAATGCGGGGAAGAGGCACGCAGTTGCTGGCAATGTCAGGGGACAGCCACCGGCTCAAAGGTTCAAGCCTACGGGTGCGAACGCTGTTCAAGTGGCAGGAAGACCTGGGAATACTTGGGCGAGACCTCCACTGACTTTTTTCAACTGTGGAGAGACAGGCCACTACAAGTTTCATTGCCCCAAACTGCATGATGTCGTCCGGAATGGGCCAACTCAGCAGACCGGAAAGAAGCCGTACCAGCAGGGGCGAGTATTTGCCTTGACTGAAGCTGACGCTGATGAGGTGGATCACATCATCACTGGTACGAGGGAGGATGTTTAGGAATGTTTTCTATTGTCTCTTTTCCCGTTAATTAGTGAACAGTTATATGACGAGTATGTGTTATGTAACAGGAGAACTTATTTTGAATGGAAAGAAAGCTGTTGTTTCGTTCGATACTGAGTCCTCTCATATTTTTGTATCACCTAAATTTGCTAAACTTCTGGGAGTCGAACCGAAGATATTTCCAGGCAAGGTTTTAGCAGTAGCTACTCCGTTAGGGGAGACTCTAACCACTGTTCGGTACTATGCTGACTGCGAGATTGTGATTGGAGATTGAAATTTCTGGATCAATCTGATCGAGCTGAATGTTTTGGGAGTCGATGTTATCATTGGCATTGATTGGATGTCAGTGTACAGTGCGAACATCGAGTTCTGAGGCCGTTCATTGATTCTTTTGTCGTGGTGTTTATCGACGATATTCTCGTGTACTCCAAGTCGGAGGAAGAGCACACGGAGCATCTGAGTTGTATGCCAAGTTGTCCAAGTGTGATTTCTAGAAATCTGAAGTGGCATTCCTAGGTCACATCCTTTCTAAGGAGGGAGTGGCAACTGATCCTCAGAAGATAGAGGCAGTGAGAGATTGGGCAAGGCCTACTACAGTGAAAGAAATTAGGAGTTTCCTTGGGTTAACTAGATATTACAGGAGATTTATCCGGGGCTACGCTCAGATAGCCGTGCCGCCCACTGGTCTGACCAAGAAGAATGTGAACTTCAAGTTGACCGAACAGTGCGAGGCAAGCTTTCAGGAGTTGAAAAAGAGGCTGACTACTGCACCCATTTTGGCTTTGCTAGAGCAGGTGTTGAGTATGATGTCTACAGCGATGCTTCACATCGTGGGCTTGGTTGTGTCTTAATGCAAGAAAGGAAAGTAATCGCTTATGGGTCTAGACAACTAAGACCGCATGAGAAGAATTATCCGACTCATGATCTAGAGTTGGCTATGATTATCTTCGCCTTAAAGCAATAGAGGCATTACGTGTATGGTGAGAAGCTGAACATGTACACAGACCACAAAAGCTTGAAATACATCTATCAGCAGAAGGATTCGAACTTGAGGCAAAGGAGATGGCTGGAGATACTTGAGGATATTCGTCCGGAGATTAAGTATCATCCTGGGAAGGCTAATGTTTTTGCTGATGCACTTAGCCATAAGAGCAGTCTGGCTAGTTTGAATACAACTCAGAGGTAGCTGGCAGAGGAGTAGGATCGAGCTGGAATTGAAGTTGTTCTGCAAGGCTTGGGATCATCTTTAGCTCAGTTGAGACTTCAACCGATGCTGAATGAAAGGATTATAGCAAGTTAGAAGGAAGATGCAGAGATTCAGAAGATGAAGGAGCAGGTTGGTACTGGCAAGTTTCCCGAATTTTAAATCAGGGATGAAGTGTTGTGGTTTGGAGAGAGGTTGTGTGTTCCGGATCAGTCGAACTTGAAAGAAAGTATTCTTCAGGAGGCACATGCTACTCTTTTGTCAGTACATCCTGGGAGTACCAAGATGTACAAGGACATTAAACAGCATTTCTTGTGGTCAGGTTTGAAGCGGGATGTGGCTGAATTTGTGTCGAGGTGTGAAATTTGTTAACAAGTCAAAGCCGAGAATCAGAAATCCGAAGGTCTACTGCAACCGTTACTTATTCTGGAATGGAAGTGGGATAACATCAATATGGATTTCATCACTGGTTTGCCTAAGAGTCCTAAAGGCATTGATGCGATTTGGATTATAGTCGATCGACTAACCAAGTCCGCTCACTTCTTGGCGATGAAACTGCTTCGATGGACAAGTTGGCAGAGATGTATGTTGGTGAGATCGTCAGGCTTCATGGTGTTCCGCTAAACATTGTGTCTGATCGAGATGCGCGGTTTACTTCGCATTTCTGGAGGAGTCTTCAGACCGCTTTGGGTACCAAGACAGATTTCAGCACTGCTTTTCATCCCCAGACCAATGGGCAGACCGAGAGAGTCAACCGTATTCTTGAGGACATGCTTCGGTATTGTGTACTAGACTTTGGAGGTAGTAGGGAAAGGCATTTACCCTTGATGGAGTTTGCCTACAACAACAGTTTTCAGACTAGCATTGGGATGGCTCCGTACGAAGCTTTGTATGGCAGGAAGTGCAGGACGCCTGTCTATTGGTTCGAAGTTGGAGAGCAGCAGATGTTTGGCCCTGAGATTGTGCAGCAGACCTCTGAAAAGATTGATCTGATTAGGAAGAGGTCGGTGGAAGCTCAGAGTAGGCAGAAGAGCAATGCAGACAATCGAAGGAGGGACCTTGAGTTTGAGGTTGGTGACTTTGTCTTTCTAAAGGTATCGCCCAGCAAAGGCGTGATCTGATTCGACAAGGGTGGAAAGTTAGCCCCGAGGTTCATAGGTCCGTATAAGATATTGAAAAGGATCGGAAAAACTGCTTCCCGGCTTGAGTTACCGGAATAGTTGTCTCAGGTGCACAATGTCTTTCATGTGTCTATGCTGAGAGGTTACATTCCAGATCCAAGTCATCATTTGCCCGAAGTGCCAGAGGGTTTGCAGTTAGATCTGAGTTACATTGAGCTTCCAGTTGAGATTGTTGATCATCGAGTGAAAGTCTTGAGGAATAAGACGATACCGATGGTCAAGGTAGTCTGGAGAAACCAATTGGTTAAAGAGCCTACTTGGGAATCTGAGGAGAGGATGATGAAGGATCATCCTGAGCTCTTTACTTGATTGTATTTTCTTATTATGTTTTGTTTTCTCACTCTTTAATTGTAGTTCCGGGGACGGAACTATTCTAAGGAGGGAATGTTGTAATACCCTAAATTTTCATTTTAATAAAAATGTTGATTTTCACGTATTGTGCACGTGCAAATTTCATGTGTATATTTATTTGTTTATTTTTATATATAAAATTTCAATTTTATACTATGAACAATTATTTTTCCTTTCCTTTATTTTTCTAAAAGCCTATTTTTATTTTTCTAAATGCCTATTTTGTAAAGCCTAAAACATTATTTTCTTAGTTTGAGCCCACTTTAATAATTTATTATTTTATCATTTTGGCCCACAACTCTAAGCCCACTATTTGTGAAGCCCACAAATTTAATTAATCATTTAAATGGTCACACTTGTCATGTAGACACAAAATGTGAACAATTGATTAATTAAAAATTGTACAAACTTCAAATAGGGGGTACTAGGGGGCACGTGCATGCACGTAGCGTGCAATGCAAACCATTTTGAGGCCGGGTATGCATGGAAGTCATGGAGAGTGGGTGTGTGTGTGCATGGATAGTTATGTGAGTGTGGGTGGTTGCTACAACTTTCCCTCCTATCCTAGACATCCATCCTTTAACTATCTAATGAATCCTAGCCCTCCAATCCATCCTAGAATTAGTATAAATACCCCCTGCCCATTTGTATTCTACACTAAGAAACTATTGAAAGTAAGAAAACTATATAGGAGGAATATATTAGAGTGAGTGTGAGTTGTGTGTGTGTTCGCCCATTGGAGGCCGGCCCATTCTTTCCCCCAAGGAGCTCTCGGTTTGGCAAGGAAGCAAGGAGAAGGAGATTTTGCATCGCAATCTAGGAGGAGAAGGCACTCTCTCGCATTCTAGGGGACTCTAGGAGATTCTAATTGACTTTTTCTTCAAAGAGGTGGGTGTTTCTCATGACTTCTAAAGTTGAAATCATGTTAGGAATGAATTGAATTGTTATTATAAAGCAACTAGTTGAAATGAAATGCTTGTTTGCCTAATTAGAGGAGAATTGATAAACTATTAGATGTGTGTTAATTTGGTTGCTAGATTTGTTAATTATAAGTAAAAGTGAATGTTCTCATTACTTCAAATGATAGTATGCATGCTAAGTATGTTTTAAATGCAATTGTGTGAATTAACTAGTAAAATATTAGAACCATGTTTGTTAATGAAAGTATTAAAGTAGAATAGCATATTGGAGATGAATTGATGGAATGAGTTACTAAGAAATAATTGTAAATTATTGTAGTAGAATTCTCCATTTTGTATGCCATATGAATGTTAGATTATATGAAAGAGAATGTATTTTGCAAACAAATGATTGAATGCATCATGTGTAAATTAGTGGATAAAAATATAAGTTTTATTCATTAAGAAAGATGATTTTGTGTTCTAAAAACTTCATAGTTATAAGAGAACATTAATGTAGTGATTTTTTTGTGGGAAACTATCTTTAATTATGAAGTAGTATGCTTTAGTTTTCAAATGTCGAAATTGTGATTATGAAATATATGTTTTAAAGAGTTAAAAATACCCTTTAAAATACTGGTTACTGTAGAATTAAATGTACTTTTATTCTGGAAAATTTTGTTTTCAAAAGTGGAGAAAAAGAGACAATTTTGTTTGAGATTTCATGAATTGAAATTATGAACAGAGAGTAGAATTAAAACCCAAATTATTTTACTATCTAAACGAATTGGCCACTTAGACCAACTGGTCGGAAGAGCTTTGGTCGCTATAGTAGTCGGAGGTCTCGGGTTCGATACTGTGGCTTTATTTTTATTTTTTTGTTAAAAACCCAACTAGCCGAGAGTCGATACTTAGGGATTATAACCCCTAGTTATATCGATTGGTTGCTTTGGCGCGTTGATTTTGTGCGCTGTCTGTTTCACCACTGGTTGTGGGTTCGAATTCGGTTGGGGATTTGAGTTTTAAAAAAAATGTATTTTGTGGATTATTTTTGATTAATTGAATTTTGAAAATAAATAAAAATTGGAAAAATTATGGATTAATTACTGAAAAATTTTTAGGACTTTATAAGAAAAATTTATATAGCTTTTGAGAAAGTGTGAATAGAAAATTGGGGTTTTTGCAAGAAAGAACTTCTTTTTAAAATTAAATTGTCTTTTTAAATAAAGGAAAAATAAATGAGAAATTTTTGAGTTATAAAGATGAAAAATTAGTAATGAGGAATTTTTGAAAGTGTGATTGGTGTAATTAATTGGACTTCTAATTTGTGCTTGTAGTAAGATTTTGAAATGAGAATAATGGAATTGTGGAATACATGAATTCTTGATTACTACTAGTTGGAATTTATTCTTACACATAAATTGCACGTGAAATTGAGTTATTGATTGTGATGAGTTATGAAAGATGTGAATACATGAATGCTATGCTTATGAAACATGAATTGTGATTAATCATGAAAAGACCTTATGAGCATGAAAAGCTCGATGTTGAAATTATGAGTTGAAATTGAAAATTAGGGTATAGCCAAGCCTTATACCGACAATAAAAGAAAAGGATATTTGAAATGAGAAGACCAAGATTTGGGTCATGTGAATTAAATAAATAAGACCGGTAAAGTGGGAGTGCTACACTCTAAGGGTTGATTTTATTCATGATTCAATTAAACTAAGGATTAGAAACATAGTGAAGATGTGATGAAAGTAAGAGAAAAACATTGACTATAAGGGCCATTGGATTAGCAGCGTGAGAGTATTCACAGGATGTCCCATGATGCGTCATGATAGGGCGTGAATACTGCCCCAGAGTACCGTCCCGGTGGAGACGCTCGTGGGGTGTTTGACGACTGCAGGTGGTGCATGTCTATGGTAGGAGCTGAATTACCACAGAATGCCTGCATGATGAGTCATGTGACAGTGCGTTGGGATTCCCTCCAGGGCGCCTAGAAATGAGTTCGTAGGTCAGAAAACATATAGAATACTTACGGTAGTTACAGTAGTAGATTAAGTCATGGCGAGGGATTGAACCCTACAAGTTGAAGAACGATTAAGGGCTTGCCCTCGGACCTATATAGTATGGGCTGCATAGACTCTGAACAAGTGTGCATTAGTGTCATGTAATACAAATAATTGCATTAAGAACTAAGTGCACCTTCGCAACACGACATCAATAGGATAGTCCCTTCAGTATTGTTTGTGACAAGTTTGTGGTTTACTAAATATTGAGAATCGTTATACTGTTTCTAGCATAGAGAGGATGGCCTTGTATAATATTTCGTCAGTTGAATGAACTGACACGTCCACAGTTTTATATGCAGGGTAAAGATGCTTGACACAATTGAAGTATACATGCTGAGCAAGATTGTTTTAAATGTTGTTTCATGTAAATTATTGTAAAATTGCTTCCGCTGTGACAATGTAAAAGTGTAATGTAACTCTGATATAAGAAATGTTTTTATTTCCTTGTAAAATTGTACGAAAGAAGTGTAAAGATCCTGTGGAACTTCGGATTCAGTTGTATTTTGGAATTCGGGGTGTTACACATAGGGAGTCTACCGAACTCCTTTGCTTCTCTCATTCTCTCCACTACTGTCTCAACTACCACTGACCCTGCCACACTCTTCCCTTTATCCATTCTCGAAGACAAAATCAGTTGCCGATCTGTGTCGTGACTCATACAGGAAGTCTCGTCTCCCGAGGATTCCCTTCTTTATGTATTTGTTTTGTTGATGAATAGCAGATGTATATGTATGTGTGTGTGTTTTTGTATTGGTAGCAGTTATATGCATCTATTTTGTTGATGAATAATAGTTGTATGTGTACGTGTGTGTGTTACTAAATGAAATAACATCTATATGTATTTGTTTTGTTAATATGAAAAGTCTTGTAAACAGTAAATCAACAACTATGTAGCTGAAGTTTGAAAAGAACCTCCCGAATCAATGCACCAATCTCGTGTGAACAACTCCTCCCTAGCTGATAGGCATAACTCTTTGATTTGATTAGACACCACTTTCGCTTCCTCTGGTTTGACTTGCTTCAGTTTCTCATGCTTTTTTTCATATAGGCCTTACAACTGCTATTTGATAAAATAATATATAGATAAAAATATATATATCTTTTACCTTGGAAGTGACAGCTACGGTCAGAAAGTTCATCGGAAAAAGCAACGACTTGCTGCGACGTCTAGCAAGAAAGCTAGAGAAGAAAAATTCTTTGGAGAGAAAAAATTTAGAATGAGGGAAGGGAGAAAGGGGTCAGGGTTTTATATAAAGAGGAGAGCGGCGCTTGGGCTTCTAAAGCATTTTGGGCCCCCAAACGGTTGGGGAAGCTCAACAACCTGACGAGCCTAACGGTCAGGAAGACTAAATGACAGAAACTCAATCGGCAAGAATACCAAAGGACGCATGACGCCGTTGATTGGCCAACGGTCAACGGTCAACAGTCAATGGGACGGATGTTGCGCATTCAAACCACCTTCATCGTTCGAAGGCACGAGCTGAACAAACGTGTCCCTGATCGTGAATCACGAAAAAACATTGAATGGTCAACGGTCAACAGTCAACGGGATACGTGTCGAGTAGTCGAACCACCTTCATCGTTCGGTGGGACACGCAAAACAAACATGTCCCCAATCGTGAAATCACAAAAAAATGTTTACTGGTCAATGGTTGACGGTCAATGGGATAAGTGTCGCGTAGTTGAACCACCTTTATTGTTCGGTGGCACGAACCGAAAAAATGCATCCCCGATCGTAAAATCACGAAAAAACGTTGACTGATCAACGGTCAACGGTTGATGGGACACGTGTCGCGCAGCAGAACCACATTCATTGTTCGGTGGCACGCGCCGAACAAACGTGTCCCCGATCGTGAAATAACAAAAAAACGTTGACTGGTCAACGGTTAACGCGACATGTATCGTGCAGCCAAACCACATTCATCGTTCGGTGGCACGCGCCGGACAAACGTGTCCTCGATCATGAAATCACGAAAAAACATTGGGAGGTCAACGGTCAACGGTTAACGGGACACGTGTCGCGTAGCCGAACCACCTTCACCTTCGGTGGCAAGCACCGAAAAAACGTGTCCCCAATCGAGAAATCACGCAAAAACTGTTGACCAGTCAATGGTCAATGGTCAACGAGACACGTGTTGGCCAGCCGAATCACCTTCAACGTTCGGTGGCAGGCTCCGAGCAAACGTGTCCCCGATCGTGAAATCACGCAAAATCGTTAACCAGTCATCAGTCAACGGTCCATGAATGGAAATTTTTGGTATTTTAAAAGATCAGAATAACATCGTTACACATCGAGCAAGATCTAAACTTTCCGCGAACTCCGATAAGTTTGTAAACCATTAAAAACAAGCGAACTACTCCTCAAAGGCTGTGAAACTTGGTCTTCAGGAGTGGGGGGGCTTGTGATATGGGTAAAAATAGAACTAAATTGGGACCATTCAAATCGGGCACGAATCTTAAAGCTCTCTTGGGTAAAATGGTAATTTCATCTATAAATGGGTCCATGAATGGAAATTTGTCATCTTTCAATCCCAATAATTCAAAAATGGATTGTATTACAAGGTTGTCATAACAGCCCCATGCAAATGAGTCCAGATCATTTAAAAATAATTTAAACACATGATTATCTGTAATAGACGATTAAAAAACAATATCTCTTATCTAGGTAAGAATTAAAAACTCAAATCTCCTCAACTATTCTTATCTTTTCATGAAGAAGAGATAGGTGATTCAATCCAAAAACACCGGAAAGTTGAGTAAATCATTATTTTAAAGCTGATCCCTACGGCGACTATAAATATCCCTCCACTTCCACTAGAACAAGGTAATCAGTATTTCCTCCACAAAAGCTCTCCCATAATTTTCTTGATTTCTGGCTTGAGCGTCGGCGGGTTCGTCGCCAAGATCAACCCCGGTATTTCGAACTTTTTGCATGTCAACAGAGGTGATCGTCGTCATACGAATCGAATCTTACGGTGCAAATGAGTCAGATTGTCTAGTCATTGTAGTCAAAAACAGTTAACACCATTAGAAGTCAAAAGGCCGGGTTTCTGATTGTTTTTCCAAAGAATCTACATCACCGAGTTACTCCTGTACAACCAAAAAAAAAAAACAAATGAGTCAGATTGTCTAGTCATTGTAGTCAAAAACAATTAACACCATTAGAAGTCAAAAGGCCGGGTTTCTGATTGTTTTTCCAAAGAATCTACATCACCGAGTTACTCCTGTACAGCCAAAAAAAAAAAAAAAAAAAAAAAGTAACACTATTCAACACAACGGTCTTAACCTAAAGGAGAACAATATAGCACCGATGACTACTAAGATAAGTGTATTTTATATATTTGAAAGAATTGTGTTTCCATACATATATAATATGACATACAATTTCAGAATTAGATCGGGAGAGAACTTTTCACTCTTTTGAGAAAAGGAAAATTGGAACTTATCAACACTGAATTTAGTCAAAAAGTGAATCATGACCGACACACACTCGCTTAGGAAGGCACAACTCTCAATTTAGTCAAAAAATTTGAGAAACTTTGCCAAAAATAGAGTATAAAAACTTACTGAAAGTCTGGAGAATATGAACGCCTCAAATTGGTCACATGTATTCCAGTAGATGCAACCTGCAAAATGGATAAATTAAGCCAGCCAAGAATTTAACAAAAAGGTTCAACCATAGACGAATAAATTAATAACAATAAACAGTCAGATACTATAATATTTTTATTACGTATAATAATACAACTTGTTAAGGTTAACAGAGATCGGAAAATATTATTGGACTGATTACAACTGAGTACAATGTCTCCTATATGTAGGACAAAACCAAATACTAAACTGAAACATAATCCGATATGAGACTAAATATATAATACAATATCTAACACCCCCTCTCAAACTCACGGTGGGTCAAACAGTGTGAGTGTGCCTACCAAGTAACATAATCTCTAAACAATGTGTGATTTGGTAAAGAATTCTGTTGTCTGCTGTAAAGAAGTAACAGAATGAAGTGAAATGGTCTCTGCTTCAAAGCGCTCACAAACATAGTGACAATCTTTCTTTATGTGCTTCATTCGCTCATGAAAGACCGAGTTTGTTACAATGTGCAATACACTCCGATTATCACAATGAAGATGAATAGCTCCTGTAAGAGTGACACACATATATGATAATAACCAACGAACATGAACAATCTCTCTAGTAGTAGCTGTCATTACTATGTATTCAGCTTCAGTGGAAGAATATGCAAAAACTGTCTGTTTCTTGCTTTGCCATGAAATCAACGATTCACTAAGAAAGAGACAGAACCCTGTGTTAGACCGTCTGGTGGTCGGATCACCAGCCCAATCAACAAGAGATGGCAAGGCTGGAGTAACGGTCATGACTGAAGATGTAAGGGAAGAAGTATTGCGAGGTGGAAGGAGAGTGGTGGTATTGTTGCAGGGATCGAAATGAGGATGGAGATGTTGCGGGGGTCAAGTTCCGGATAGGTAGCTAGACGGTGCTACCGGTGTCAGAAGAAGGGGTGGGACAGGATTAGGGATGACGCCGAGAGGTGGGACGAGGCCGGAATCAGGATGATGGAAACGCTGCTACTGTCTGAATCTTGATGGGGATCGAGATGAGAGGAGAGTGAAGAGGAAGATGTAGCAGCGGGGAAGTCGGTGGAGATGGAAAGATACTGGTAAAAATGGGGTTCATATTGGAGAAGTACTAGTACCTACAATTTTTATTTTTATTTTACGACGACGACAAAAGGCAGTGGTATCGGCGGCGGTAGCAACAAGCATCGGTCGGCAGCAACAGACGAGCGAGAGGAAGGAGAGGTAGGGTTAGGGTAGGGTTAGGAGTTCGGGTTTGGATTCGGAAAAAGGTGTGGATGTTTGTGTTTTGGGTAAGGTTTTCATGTATGGATCCTTATTTATTTATTTATTTATACAACAAAAAACGGGTTAAAGAAGGGGGGAATCGGGTTGTAGGGTTTGGATTTGGGTATAGGTTAGCAGGTCGAGTAGGGGATTAGGTTTCCGGTATGGTGACAAATAGAGAGGATGTGGAATAGGGTTTGGAATGGCGGCTAGGGTTGTGAGCGGGAGAAAATGAAGGGCGGGGGGGGGGGGGGGGGGGGGGGTGTTGAGGCAGCGGCTAGGGAGTTGGCGGGAGTTGCAGCGGTTAGGGATTTGGCGAGGATGGAGGGGAGTCGGGTGTTGAGTGAAGAGCAGGGAGGGTTGTTGGGGTCGGGATTGAGTTGTGAATGGAGGGACTGCCGTTGTTGGAGTTGTTCGTCGGGGATTTGAGTTCTCCAGGATGAAGACTCAAGAGGGTTGTTGCGGAGTTCGGGGTTGAGTTGTTGGTGATAGGGCTCGGGGAGGAAGTTGCCGGAGTTGTTGTCGCTGGTGTGTTGTAGGTGATGGTGGATCTTGCTGTTGTTGATGACAGCAAGAACAATTAAAAGAAAAGAAATTTGTCTAATTAGGATTATGTATTTGTGAGAGAGAAATAAATTTAAAATTACTTATCTGTTATCATGTTAAGATTAACAAAGAGAATGAAAAATATTATTGGATTGATTATTGAGTACAATGTCTTCTATACATAGGCGGGAACCAAAAAAATTGGTAAAAATCAAAGTAAAACGATTAAAAGCAAAAAGTGTCACCTATTTCTTTTTAATACTAAATGCCTTGAGGTGTCCTTTATTTTTACTGAATACCTCCAAGCTTGTAGTTTTGATTGTTTAATACCTACTGTTCGTTTGACATATAAGGCCGAATTGAGGTCGAATTAGAGGGTGTGCATCAGAATGTGGTAGCGGAGCTCGAACATTTGGAGGGAAAAGTTGGGGCGAGCAATAGAGTGAGAGAAATGGGGAAGATGTGGAGACCTGCCGTCACCATAACAGCTTTTTCTTCTCTCCACTCATCCATTACTTCAAACCTGGCTCTGTTCCCCGTTTCTTTTCCTTTCTTTGTAATTTCGTCAAACTTGGTGGCCTTCTTCGATTCATAAGCAATGGTTTTTTCTCATACATTGTTAATGGGTGTTACTGCTTGGGGTTGTAGTTTGGTTAGATGTTCAAAACAGATGCTCGTATTTAGTGAATTTGATTACATTATGATTATAAGCCAATGGTTTCTATATACAAAATTGTTGATGGGGTTTTGAGAACCTGGATTCATTTAGCTCATAATTGGTACTGTTTGCATGAGCGATGAAGAACAAAATGGTTTGGTGGGACGTACAATGCTGAAGGCGGTGAGGGAGGTGAGACTTTTAGTTCAAGTTGTATGTGATGATGGTAAATATCGCAGTAGATCAGAGCCGTACGATTCCTACACCAATCTCGAAGCATCCACAGGCAGATTAGCCATCACGGACTTATTTTACAGGTCTGGACCCACTCCAAGACATGAGTTTCTCCCAAACCCATAAAAAGTGACAGACTAGACCCACTAGGAGAGACGCCCAACCCATGCTGGCTAGGAGTCAAATCTCTTATCCCCTAACAAGGATATCTTATCTCTTGAGAGGGAGAGACATGAAAGAGATCAGGTAGTTAAATCGATCCAACGGACACAAATCAATCTCTTGAAATGTTTCTCAGGCCTATAAATACCCTCCCCCCCCCCCCCCCTTCAGTCAGAAAGTAATCAACAATTTGTCAGTTTTCACTCTCATTCTTTTTGTCTCTTTCTGGTTCTGACTTAAGCGTCGGAGGGTGTGCTGCCGAGGCTACCCTGAATTCAGATCACGGTGGTCAATCAACAATCCAGATTCAATCTCAAGAGCTCTAACCATCTTTAACGGCCAAGGTCATAGGTCAGACTTTTAGTAGTTTCCTTCAATTATTAACTCACTATCTGTTTGCTCCCACACCAAAATAAGCAGCAACAGATTGGCGCCGTTCGTGGGAAAACTACACAAGTCAAGCTTGTCTCCATGCCACCAAGACTAAGAGGTAAAGGGGCAGCCTCCAGCCGTCACACTTGTTCTCTTCGTCAACCAGCTCCTCCTATGGACGATCAGATTCCTCCTCAGTAGCCCCCGGCAGCCTAATCACACTTCTTCCAATGGAGAGGCACTAGGAGGCTCCCAGCATGAACAACATCCTCAGTATGATCGTATCTCAGCCCATAATGCTTCAACTGATTCAATGGCCTCATGAGGTCCACGGGGGTCTAGAGATCTCCGCTAGATCATCAGTAACAGGCAACAAGGAACTGATTTGTGAATCCAACTGGACGAGAGGCACGATCGATCTGAGACCTCCCGGTCAGGTCCTCAAGCAAGCCAGAGAATGCATTTTCTAGACAGCGATCAAGGCAATCCTTCTCTCACAGGGGGTGCCCAATAATGAGAAGCCCAACTCATGAGAATCAAAGGCTTCTTGTGCGGAACAGAGGGCAAAACACCCTAGTCACTAGAGCCGAACTGGATAAGTTCGAGCTTGACATCCTCCATGCTCTCCAAGGGAGTCAAGATATAGGCCTCCCCCCCAACGAAGGATCTGCTGACTCAACTGGATCTCAGGAGAAGGACGACCAAGTCCTTTGCTGTATCCAAGAAGTAGAAGATCGCCTAGAACAGATGAAGAATGAGAGAAATTGCTCCAGCATGGCCTACCACCCTAGTCAACCTCCTTCAGCAAAACCATCCTCGACGCACCTATCCCAAGGGGTTTCAAGGCTCCTCAATCGAATCCTATAACAGGGAATCAAACCCGACAGACCACATTGAAAGCTTTAAAATACTCATGATGGTCCATAACACCATCGATGCACTCATGGGTTGGACATTTCCCGCATCACTGAAAGGATCAGCAATGGAATGGTATTCACATATGACACCCGAATCCATATTTTCCTTCGATCAGCTCGAAGAATTCTTCATTACACACTTCGTTACTAGCCGGAGAGTTGAAAAGATCAGCGTCTCCCTGCTAGAACTGAAGCAAAAAAATGGAGAACTGCTGAAAGACTTTGTCAGACGCTTTACAACTAAAGCAAGGTCAATTTCCTCTTTGAACACTTCAGTAGCGGATGTGGCTGTCCGCCACAACGTCACTAACAAAGACCTGAAAGCTTCCCTCGGAAAAAAAGCCACCCAAAAGTTTCATTGAGCTCCTAGAAAGGAGTAACAAGTATATGAGGGTCGAGGAAGCCCTCTACCCTTAAGGCAAGAATGATTCATCTTTCGGGAACAAACGGAAGAATACAAGTAAGGAAGAACTCAGGAAGTTTCTGAAAAACGATGCAGGTTCACGCCGTCCAACTCTAGTGTCATGCTTCGACAAGTTCACTCCTCTCATGCAAGCATATCAGTCATTCTCAAGGAAGTTGAGAAGGACGGAATAGTCTCCCCCCCCCCCAAGATGTCAACGTTTAGCAGGAGAAGAGACAAAAATAAGTGGTGCACATTTCATAGAGATCATGGACACACAACTAAAAACTATCGAGCCCTTAAAGAAGAACTGGAAGCCCTAATTCGCAGGGGTTATCTCTCCAACTTTGTTCAAAAAAACAACGACACCGAAAACCCTCCGCCCCGGGGGCTAATAGGCGTCATGAGAGGCCATACGAGCTATAAGACTCTCAACGCATGGCCGTCCTCCACTCCATTCATGGAGGCCCGATGAGGGGAGATTCTAGCTCCTCCCCCAAAGCTTTCGTCAAGGAAGTCAAATCCATAGATAACATTCTGCCTGCCAAACGCACGGGGGTCTCGATATCTTTCTCCGACAAGGACTTAGAAGGCGTCCGAACACCTCATTGCAATGCATTGGTCATAAACCTTTGCATGCTAAATCATGAGGTACGCCGCATCCTGGTAGACAATGGTAGCTCAGTAAACATCCGCTTCATGGCCACATTTGAGGCTCTCAAGCTCACTCGAGACAGACTTAAGCCAGCCGGTTACACACTCCACGGATTCTTTGGTGTCCCCATTCAAGCAGAGGGAGTCATCATACTGGATGTGACAGCAGGAAAAGCCCCTGCTATTCGAACGGAAGCACTGGACTTTATGGTAGTCGATGTCAAAAGCTGCATACAATGCTATATTCACCGTCCCGGCCTAGCAGCATTCCATACAGTTGCCTCCGCATTTCACATGAAAATGAAGTTCCCAAAAACAGCTGGCGTAGGCCAAGTTGTAGGGAGCCAACAGGCAGCACGAGCATGCTACACTGCTACAATAGGGGGCTCGGTTCTCCCCCTCGATGCTATAGAGGTACCACCAGAAATGTAAGACCTCGTATTTCGAGATAGTATATATATATATATATATATATATATATATATATATATATATATATATATACTAGTATGGTATATATAGTATATATATAGTAGTATATAGTATAAGAAAAGAAAGAATAGAAAGGATGATGACGTGGAAGGATGGAAAGAATGGAAAGATGTGGTTGGTATTAGATGTTGGCCTATAGAAGATCCTATGGGTATGATCAAAGAATTAATGGTGATAGTAGCCTATGAGATGGCTTATGGACCATATGCATTAATGATGGAATGAATGAAAGAGTGAAGTGTTTGGTGTGGTGTGCTTTGACCGGGATTGACTAAGGAAATAATCCCACATCGGCTATAGAAAAGGTAGAAATGAGAGATATAATAGGAAAACCATATGATAAAGGTACCTAACGGGTATACCCACCTTTTGATGGTGCCTGTGGTGGGCGTGGCTAGAATTTAGTTAATTGTGTGCGTACGAGTTGAGTGCGGGGCGTTACAAGAAAGCAATCACAATAATTCCAAGATTGTAAACGAGCTTGAAGCCACTGCCATAAACAACTCTACCATGAACTTCCAAACCTGCACATCATCTCTCACCAGGTCCAAACTAGTTCTCATCATGACACAGTAATAAACCTGAATCACTCGCCCGAAACCACTCCGCTCATTCAACGGAGACAAACAGTCGTGCATAAACACATTTGTGCATCAGAAGATTTCTCTTTCTCTATGCAAAACACTGGGGGACTCCCTCCAAAAAAGTCAAGCCCAGGCAAGGTCTACTAGGTTGTTCGCCTAATGACTCATCAACTTGAAGACCCGGGGGGCAAGGAGATATCAGTAGGGACTTGGAAAGTAGAACACCTTGCGAAGGTGAACGAGGGCGTCTCAAACTTCCTCTCTTAATAGTAGTAGCAAATTTTCTCAATTTGTAATAACGGCCAGCCACTAGAGCAGCCGCTTAGTTCTATCTCCTAGCAAATTTTTTCAATTTGTAATAACAGCCAGCCACTAGAGCAGCCATTTAGTTTTATTTTCCAATAAAATGTACCACGATTTTTTGCAAAATTCTTGTACAACTCTACGGATGCATACAATGAGTTGAGTGTCAAACTTGTACACAAAAACGACACCAAAAACTCGTTAAAAGCTTCCTACAAGACAAGTTCGTAGTCCACACCAATGGTTCGAAGTTACTCCAGCAATTTGCAATGAAACAAGTTCAGAGTGTACTTTGCCATTCGATCTGCTCCTGCAACCTGTTAATTCATTAAAGCAAACAATGAGCTAAAATGCCCAACTCATACTTAGAGAGGCGCTAAACACTCGTTATAAGCTTTCCACAACACAAGTTCGGAATTCTGATCCACGACTCGGGGTTACTCTTGCAACATGCAATCCCGCACATTTAGAGCACAACTCACCGATCGATCTGTTCCTGAAACTAGTTGAAGTTCCTTGGAGACTTATACAACGAGTTGAGTGCCAAACTTATACACATAAGCGGCACCAAACACTCATTACAAGTCTTCCCGTAAGACAGATTCAGAGTCCATACCCATGGCTCGAAGAGACTCTAACAATTTGCAATAGAGCAAGTTCACATTGCACTTTGCCATTCGATTTGCTCCTGCAATCCGTTAGCGCCTCCACAACTGGTTCGGAGTCCATACCCATGGCTCAACAGAGACTCTCGCAATTTGTAAAGAAGCAAGTTCAGAGTGCGTTTTGCCATTCGATCTGCTCCTATAACCTGTTAACTCAAACTAACAAGTTCGGAATCCATACTCATGGCTCAGAGTTACTCTCGCAACTTGTAATTACACATGTTCAGAGTTCAACTCGCCATTCGATCTGTTCCTGCAACTAGTTAAATTTCTCCAACGACATATTAAGATATCCAAAATCGTGGATCACAGTTACTCAAGCAACACTTGTGAAAAGCAACAATTAGAGTTCAACTCTCCACTCGATGTGACTCTCACAATTTGTTAGCGGACCCATACATCAAGTTTGGAAAACAACTCTCCTTCAGAGTTGTCCCTACAACTAGCTGAATTCAAGACATAGCAATGCCAAACTCCGTCATACACCATTGGCAGTTCGTTAGCCATACACAACAGACTTGAGGTCCTGTTATTTAGCTATAAAGAACCCAGTCGATGGCACCTCAACCATGACAGTAAAGATCAAGCATATGAAAGGAATTCTTCAAATCACAGAACTATCGCAAACTCATATGTCAAGATCCAGTATCACTACAGACATCTAAAAATACAAAATGGCTACTCCAAATTCTAACTCTTTCCAAGAGCAGCTTATACGACAAGCCAACCCCCAAGATGGTGAATCACAAGACAAGACACTGGCCCGTAGAAGGCTTCTTATTCCACAAACTACAAGTCTCATTACAACTACAGAATTATAATGAGTCTATGTTTCACATTTAGGAATCGCTACTAGAAGTCCTGTGAACACTGTACAACAAACTTTCAAGAAAATTGTTCTTTTAGCTACACACCGGAGAGATGCACTACCTAAGAGAAACAAACCTCTTCACTGGCCTCCTACCAGCTAACAGATCCATAAGGTTGCCTTAACTCTTGATGATGAAATTCAAGACAAGTCTTCCTTAGGTAGGCAAGCTCCAAGTTTATCTGACCACCTTCACTTTAGCAAGCCCTAACCCCGTCTCGCTTAAAATGCCGTGCGAATGGGAGAGCCCCGACTCTATCAAGCATAGCGTATCACGAAGGAGAGCAAGCTCTATGTCCCAAGTACCTCGTTCGATGTATGCCACTACTCGTCAACATCGGGCAACGGGTCCAACACCTGATCTTCGCTCAAGCTTCAATCAACAACCCGTTAGCACGTAATAATGGGTTCGACGCTCTGCCCTCTGCATGAGCTCCGCCTACAACTCATTGGTCCCAAACAACGAGTTCGACGCTCTACTCTCCGCATGAGCTCCATCTACAACTCGTTGGCCCCAAACAACGAGTTCGACGTTCTACTCTCCGTATGAGCTCCGTCTACAACTCGTTGGTCCCAAACAACAAGTTCAATTCTCTGCTCTCTGCATGAGCTCCGTCTATAACTCGTTGGTCCCAAACAACGAGTTCGATGCCTTGCTCTATGCTCATACTTCATCAATAACTTGTTGGCTCCAGACAACGAGTTCAACACCTTAGTCTTCTCTCAGGCTGCATCTACAACTTGTTGACTCCAAACAATGAGTTCAGCACCTTGGTCTTCGCTCAAGCTCCACCAAATAGCTCGTTGGCTCCAAACAACGAGTTTAACGTTCTGCTCACCGCTTGAGCTTTATCAATAACTCATTCGCTCCAAACAACGAGTTCAATGCCTTGGTCTTCACTCAAGCTCCACCAAATAACTGGTTGGCTCTGAACAACGAGTTCAATGCTCTGTTCTCCGCATGAGCTCTGTCTACAACTCGTTGGCCCCAAACAATGAGTTCAACATCATGCTCTCCGCACGAGCTTCACCAATAACTCATTGACCCCAAACCATGAGTTCAACACCTTTGTCTTCGCTCGAGCTCCTTCAACAGCTCATTAGCTCCAAACGACGAGTTCTATGCTCTGATTGCCACTTGAGATCCGTCAACTATTTGTTGGCTCTACACAATGAGTTCAATGCCTTGGTCTTTGTTTAAACTCTCCCAAACAACGAAATCTAATGCCTTGCTTCTCGCACGAGCCCCATCAACAACTCATTCATTTCAAACAGCGAGTACAGCGCCCCACTACTTGCTCGAGTCTTTCTGGACAACCCCTCATCTTCGTGCAATGGGCTTGGCATCCAACACCGACCTAAAATTGTTCTTACAAAACTTGCTGGACGCAACAGCAAGTTCCAGCTCCGTCTTCAAGTTTGTCTCTGCAAAACTCGCTGGGCACAAACAGCGAGTTCAACGATCAAAATGGGGAGCTCTACGACCAACTTCATCTCATAATCATCACTATTAACTTGTCGAGCTCAAACGGCAAGCTCTACGCACAACTCCGTCATTGTGTTGTCTCTCCAAACTCGCTGGGATCAAAACAACGAGCTCTATGTCAACTCAGTCAAAGAGTTATCTTTCTAAACTTGTCGAGCGTAAACGGCAAGCTCAGACATCCGACTTCGTCAGGGAATTGTCTCGCAAAGCTTGTTGGGCACAAACGGCAAGCTCAATACACAACTCTATCACAGAGTTCTCTCCAAACTCGCCTGGATCAAACGGCAGTTTCTACGTCAACTCTGTGTTAGAGTTATCTCTCCAAACTTTCCCGGCAAAAACGACAAGCACAAATGTTCAACACCACCATAGAGTCCTCTCTAAGCTTGTTGGGAACAGACAACAAGTTCAACGACGAGCTCCGCTATGAGCTGTCTCTCCAAACATGCTGGGAACAAACAACAACCTCTATGCCAACTCAGTCAAAGAGTTGCCTCTCTAAACTTGTTGGGATCAAACAGCAAGCTCCAACTCAACTCCACCACGAGTTGCCTCCACAAACTCGCCCAGATCAAACGGCAGTTTCTGAATCAACTCGATCAAAGAGTAACCTCTATAAAATTGCGGGGTCCAAACAGAAAGTTCAAGCTCAAGTTTATCGTATAGCTCTCCCTACAAACTCGCCGAGATTAAACAGCAGTTTTTGAACCAACTCCTCCTACGAGTTGTCTATGAACTCGCCGGGATCAAACGGCAGTCTCTACACCAACTCGGTCGAAGAGTTGTCGCTACAATCTTGTTGGGACCAGACAACAAGTTCAACACTTAATTCCTTCGTAGAGCTTTCTCCAATAACTTGCTGGGATCAAACAACACGTCTGTAACAGCTCTCCTAGGATAGCTATATATGTACAAGATCCACCAATCGAGAGTGATGGAGTAAAAAGCTAGGTATACACGTGTATTTTATTTTATATATATATGCAAACCTAAGTCCAAAAGCTTCAAAATCCCTACAAAATCTCCAAAAACTCAAAAAAGTTGCAAAAATCAAAAAAATTCCAAAGCAAATGAACTTACTGCTTCGTAAGAAGAGCTAATCTGCTAGGGGATTCGGATCCGGTCGGATCTGCGACCCAAACTCGTAAGCGAAATCAAGGGGAAATCAACCAAGGGGCTTAACAGGTCGGATCGAGACCCGAAACCAACCAACCCGCTTTGCTCCCCCTCTTCCTCCTTCGTCTTCTTCGAAATCGAGCGCCAAAAGAAAAACCCAAAAGGCTCGTCTCCGTCGAAACTCCTCCATCACAGCTTTGGCATCGAGCTCCACAGACTCCGAAACACCGAGCTTCTGCCTCGACCACTTTTCCGCCCAAGATCCTAGTCGACGAGGAGATTTCAGATCGACCTCTTCAAAACTCCAAGGAGGTAGCTTGGCGGAAGCTTCAATTCCTTATAGCTCGGTGAGAACAGCTCACCTAGCTCGGCAAAATGTCGTCTCCGTAGCTTAGCCAAAGTTGCCACCGCCAATCTCCAAGCTTTCACTTCGTCGAAACCCACATAGTCCAAAAAACAGAGCTCGACGAAACTCGACCGAATGCTCAAACCCATGGCTCGGCAAAGCTTTTATAACCCATAGCTCGACGAATAGTTGGCCCTCAGAGCTTAGCGAAGCTTCGACAACCCATAGCTTGTAGCTCGGCCAAAGAAGCAGAGCCTCATAGCTCAATGAAGGGGATGAGTCGACGAAGAGGAGGTTCGATGTCATGGTACCTCGACAAAGACGAAAACCCATGGCTTCGCGAATACACAAGGTCCCCGTAGCTTAGCCAAGCCAACGAGATCGGAACAAATGGCCATAGCTCGGCCAAATGGTCGGCCGAGCTAAGGGGTCTCCGCGCATATTCCTAACCCTCTGATCTCTTATATATTCGAGCTTAACCGAAATGGATGCACGGGATGTGTCCACGTCACTTGCCATCGTCCCCAGCGCTCCTCTCTGATCCCAGCTGTTCGATCTCCTAAACGCGCGAGCCTAGCTACAATCAGCGTCCAAGATCGCGCCAAGATCAGTGCAAGTCTGTTTTTTTTACAAAAAACTGCCTAATTTCATTTTAAATTCAAAATAGTAATTAAAAATCCAAAAATAAATATTTTAATTCAGAAAAATTAATTCAAAAATCTGAAAAAAATAATTAAAATTGAATTTATTAATTATAAAATTCAAAAAAGTGATTTCAAAATTGGGAAAAATTTCAGAAAATTCAGAAAAATCCGAAGAACTATGGAAAAATACAAGAAAATATTCACCGCCTCCAGAAGCCACAGATCAGTTCCAGTTATCTCCGAACACTCCGATTGCTAAGATTATATGCTAGATTCTAAAAATAAGACGCACTCTTCCCGAAAGCCAAGAAAATTGCCTTACGAGAGTGGGGGGCTTGTGGTGATGGTAAAAATCATAGCAGATCAGAGCCGTGCGATTCCTACACAAATTTCGAAGCATCCACAGATAGATTAGCCATCACAGGCTTCTTTTACCGGTCTGGGCCCACTTCAAGACATGGGCTTCTCCCAAGCCCATAAAAAGTGAAAAACTATGCCTACTAGGAGAGACGCCCAACCCATGTTGGCTAGAAGTCAAATCTCTTATCCCCTAACAAGGATATCTTATCTCTTGAGGGGGAGAGACATGAAAGAGATAATGTAGTTAAATCGATCCAACAGACACAAATCAATCTCTTGAAATATCTCTCAGGCCTATAAATATCCCTCTCCCTCTTCAGTCAGAAGGTAATCAACAATTTGCCAGTTTTCACTCTCATTCTCTCTTTCTGGTTCTCACTTGAGCGTCGGAGGGTATGTCGCCGGGGCTAACCCCTGGTGTTTCAGGCTTTTTGCACGTTCATCGGCCGCATCAGCAACCGTCGTATTCAGATCACGGTGGTCAATCAACAATCCAGATTCAATCTCAGGAGCTATAACCGTCTTTAACGGCCAAGGTCACAGGTCAGACTTTTAGTGGTTCCCTCAATTATTAACTCACTATTTATTTGCTCCCACACCGAAATAAGCAGCAATTGTATGCATGAGTAAATCAATTTAAAATACCTTAATCAGCTGAGGAGAGTTAGAGGAGTAACTAAAGTTTAGAGGAGTTCAAGTTAGGGGTTTGTTGTTGTTGGCAGTATCAGAAGCTTCGAAGTAGCTGATATGAAAATATAGAAGTTTGAACATGTTGGCTATTGTATATCAAATCATAGGCTTGGCCAATGGCCAGGGACGAAGCCAGAATAATTTTGTCAGGTGGGTCAACCTACGTACTAAATAGTTTTTTTTGTTTCAAAAATATATTTATAAATAAAAAAATACATATTTACACATAAAACAAAAAAAAATAATATGCATTGTAGAAAATTTTATGCATTTTTGACTGTCTAATTGGACTAAAAATTAATTAGTACACATTTTAAATAAAAAATTTATACATTTCAAGACAATTTTGATATCTCAGCACAAAAAAAAGGAATTTTAACAAAGATTTTCTGTTCAAAAAAGAAAATATTTCCTTTCATTGGCATGGTTGTTAAAGGATTTCATAAAAATGTTTTGAACAACGGGTGGTTTTGAAATGTATAATTAACATCAAGGAGTGCCACTGAGAACTAATGTTAAATCTTTTTTTGATAGTAAGCAAGAAGTCGAGTGTTCAGCTTGCACCAATCCCTTTTTATGTCATGAGAGTTTATGTAATGTATGCATGTTTAGCTAGTTTGGTGTGACCATGTTCAATAATAATAAATTAATAACAATGAAGGAGGCTAATGGAAAGTTACAATCAAAAGAGAGGCTCTGTATAATTTGTAATTTGTTGAAGGGTTAAATGGGTCAGCCATGAAACTGAAGCCACAAGTAAGGGGTTTAAATGTATCGCTCCGGGTCCGCCGTTCATGAGCATGATTTGGAAACCTTTAACTAGTGTGTTATGCTCCGCACGTTTCTAGCGTTCATATGCATACACATTCATTCGGATATTTTATCAAACACCTTATGTACATGCTATGTATGCACACAACCTATTCAGAAATCTGGGGTATTATTTAAACTTTATCTGTGTGTGTGGTGGACCAAATAGAAGAGTTTAAGAATTCCCGGGTGCCCTTGGCCCAACTTGGCCCCCATACAACTTTGTCTCTGGGTTTGGCATATAGAGATCATAGAATAAAAAGCCTAGCATGATATTATAAATAGGGTTAGTCTTACGCTAGTTTATGCTAGGTCTATGCAGTAGTAGAAGCAAACACAGTGATCTCCTTAATAGCTGGAAGTCCTCAACGGACTACTCGTACGGTGGTTGATTCTACAGACTAGAATATGTACAAAGTCTACGCCTTTGACAGTCGACACAAATGGAAATGGATGGATGGTTAGCAAGGAAGAAAGCAACAAAGAGAACGACTCTCTCTTTGTGAGAACTTGAGGGAATGGATTATGGAGATTCAATCTATTGTATCTAGCACTTCCAATTATAGTCTCAACTCATCTATTTATAAGGAGAGTAAAGTAATTTTTTTATGATCTAATGTATCCCTTTGTTATAATATGGTGGATTGCTATGAAAAGTATCTCACAAACGTTCTTGTGGCTCATGAGAGATTTATAATGTGACTCATGAGCTCAAACTAGCCCTTAGGGTGGGCTCCAAGTATATAAACTAAGCCCAAACCCATATACTTGGAGATCACTGGCCAACATCTCCCGCTCACACTCTAGTCTTAGGCTAGGATGTAACACCCTGGCCTGAAAAATGTCCGGACTCAAGCACATTATTAATTATCCATCAAACAAAATGTACATAGAGACTAAATTCACTAATATTATTGACATCCATTATTTGTGCCGTGAAAAAAAACATTACATTAAATTTCTTTAAGTAGAAAACAATCCAAATATATACAACATTTGACATCATCAGCACTGAATCATCTCGACTCATTACACAAAATCCTGCAAATTTATCGGTCTCACGTCTACAAAAATATGCTACAAAAATATGAATTAACGGAGAGTGAGCAACCACACAACCGGTGAGTTTCAAAACTGCTTAAATAGTGGATCACACAAAAAAAAATTACAAATATGCATTAAATATACTTTTATTTGCAATTAAAAAGATGTCACCAAAAATCATCACTATTCACATGCTTTTGGAAATCTGACCGATAATAATCCCCATATAATCTAGAGGTGGCCCCTGCAAATTATAATGTGACCCACATCCATCTAGCAATGTGGCATTTACCTATGCATGGCAATTAGATCTGTGCGCAGTCACTTAGCTCTTTCATCTACAACAAAAACAACTACATAAATCTATTCATCTACAACAAAAACAACTACATAAATCTATTTATAATATTTGTATTTGTATCTTTTATCTTATCAACCCGAACTAACATTATCTAATCCATATGCATAAATTAAAAAATATATCATTTAACTTGTTAAATATGAGCATGTACAATTAAATATAAATAAAATAACTAACATTATCTAATCCATATGCATAAATTAAAAAAAATGTATCATTTAACTTGTTAAATATGAGCATGTACAATTAAATATAAATAAAATACTCGTACTAACTACTTTAAGTAGATACCAAAACTCACGATAATAATGGATAAATCATTGCTTTAAATTCCGCATCCTCCATCTCGATTAAAAGTGACGGTTACTTACCAACTCACTTTCAATAAATATTTAGCAAATTGGTCCACTTTCCAAAATATTTATCCCACGAACACACTTCTACAAAATATTATATCCAGCTAACCTTGTTAATATAATAACCTAAAAACAAAATTTTATATACAACCTTACTTTAGAAATTATATACTATAATATCTCTTAACCTTATAAAAACTGGATATTTCAAAGAAAATAAAAAAACTAAAATTAAAAGATCTTTTAAATTTTAAAATTAGAAACATTGATAGAAGATTAACAGAAAGAAAACATATAACTGATAAAAGAATATCAGAATATTTGTTAATAACAAGTAAAATAACTAAGAAACTACATAAAGAAAATACAAAAAAAGATAGTGTACAAAGTATTAGATTATAAAAACGAAGAAGCAAGCTGGTATTACCAACACCTGCTAACATATAGAATATTAGGCTAAGAATAGATAATAATCCAAAAGTGGTAATGCTAAATCCAAAATAGGACCAGAAATTTATATGATAAACATACAAGAATTGGAAGAAAATTACAATAGTCCATAGTTTGTAGGAGCTATAAAAAAAGATTTAAAAATCTAAATAAGAACACAAAAGAACTAGGTAGATATATAACTGAAGACACAAAAGAAGAATTAGGCATAATGGAAGATGGTATGAAGGAGTTAGATGCTATAACAATGCTTAATATAAATATTTTAGAAATAGAAAATTTAATGGCAAATCTCAATTCAGTGGAAGTAGAAGAAGCGTTAAAAACTCTAGATATAACGAATGAAGAAATAAAAATTGATCAAGATAAAGAAAAGATTATAGGAAAACCCACAGAAATTCAAACTGACATGTACGAAATCTTAAAACCACCACTTAACAAAAGACCTTATCACTTACCACGGAAATGGAAAAACACAAAAAATAATAAGTTAGGAATAGACAAAGAAAAAGAAACCCCAAAATATGAACCTACAGAATACTATGAAAAAAGAGTAACAGGAAATGGAGAATAGCTAGATCTAGACAGCATAAAAGACATAGATGGAACAATAGAAGAATGGGTAAGGCCTCACTAATAGTAGGATTTAGGCAAAATCTTTCAAGAAATACATTTGAGAAATTTATAGAAGCAACCTTTATAGGAGTAGTAACAAAATGGTAGACTGGACTAAAGGGAGAAGAAAGAAATACTATAAGAAAATCAAGAACAGTTGATGATAAAGGAACAAAAGAAACCTTAGGTCTGAAAGAAATAATTACAAATTACGAAATAGCAATAAGAGCAGAATTTAGTGTCTATGATAAAGAAAAAACAGTATATACAAAAATAATCAAGCAAGATGGAGACTAAACAATTTAGAAATATGCGACATGTGTTATTTTGACAACTATGCATGTGAATTTCGAGAATATTTTCAAGATAGTTATTATAAAAAAGAAGAATGGGGTCCAATCTTGGACACATTCTTCCTAAAATTACCTGATTCATGGAGTATAAACATATATAGTGCATACATAGGTGAGAAAGTAAAACCAGAAGTAGATACTTTAAGATATAGATACAATTTGTAAAAGATTATAGCGATAAAGTGTGCCAAGATGCTAGAGCAACATTGAAATACTACAGAACATATAAACAAAGAATTTGTTGTGAAGATGTAAGACCGAATCATTGGGGATATAATAATAACTATAATTATACAAGGAAGAGTAAACACAAATTCCAAAAATATAAACCAAAATATAGAAAAACTTTTAAGAGATATAAAAAACCATATAAAAGATACTTTAGAAGAATAAATAAAAATAGACAATATACGAAAAACCCAAAGAAATATAATTGTTATATATGTGGAGAAGTAGGACATATATCACCAAATTGCTCTAAAAGAATGAAAAAAGAAAATGTAAAATATGTAGAAGAAATTGAAGAAATGAATAACATAAATTATGAACTCATAGAATATAAGGAAGACTAGTCAGAAATAAGTGAAGATGAAGAAATAACGGTATTAGTAGAAGATAGCGGCAGCAGTGAAGATGAAACAGAAGAATGTGAAATAAACATGATGACAAAAATAATAGAAATAGGAGAACAATTAGAAAGAGAAGAAAACAATGAAGAAGTAAGGGAAAGAATGTGCTTTGACATATAAAAATACGATAAAATAAGGGTAACCAAATTAGATATAAACTCAATAGAGATATTTAAACTACCAATATTCAAAAGGAAGAAAAGTACCATCATAATAGTCAGAAATAATGAACAACCTATAGACATTGAACAAGGAAACCCCATAATCCCATTAATAACCCAAAAAATAATTAAACAAGAGATGGAAAAAATAAGTGAGAAAACCAGAAAAACATAAGACACATTTATTTAGGAGCTGTGCAAATAATAATAAAAGCTTATTTTAAGGAAGGAATAAATACACCCCTGGAAATATATATAATGGATGATACAATAATATCAAGTACACAAGATGCCTTCATAGGAATAGTACAAGAAAACTTAATGTATCAAAAGATAAAATTTACAATAAAGCCTAACTTCTCTATAAGCATGGCTGAAGAAAATAAGGACAAAAGTCGTCATGTACCACAGATTATCAAGAATGAAAATGATAGCGAAAAGCAATGTCATGAGTATACAAATAAAAAAAATTTATGCTTTCACTGGTAAGCATGAAGTAAAAAATAGAAATACAGATACTTTTAAAATAGAAATGCTATTCAGCAAAATTATAAGATACAAACCAGCTGAAATGACTATACCAAATTATATAGAATTTGACTTTTATAAAGCAAAAGAAATTGCAAAAGAAAAAGCACCACAAATAATGTTCGGAAAGAGATCACTATCAATAAGAAACAAACAACAAGTATTTGAATTAATTCCAATAATAAATACATTAGATAATCATAACAATAACCAATTTAAAATAGAAATAGAATATTATGACAATGAAAAATGGAATAAACAAGTAACCTTAGTAGATACAGGAACTACTAATTCATATATTAAACAAACACATATAAAAACAACAGAAGTAATACCATTAAAAAACCCAAATTACTACTTAGACTATTACAATAATAGACATCCAAAATGTACATAAAATAATACTGTCACTAAGGATAAATGGTAGAAATGAAATGTTATTACATTTACACGTAGACCCAGAACACCATGTTAATGAAATGTTATTAGGAACTGACTTCCTTACATCAGTGCAACCTTTCTCAATTCAAAAAGAAAAAATCACAATAACAGTAAACAATGAAAGTATAGTAATAAATAGAATACTGAACAAATGAATCCATTAAGATCAATAAAAAACATGTCATACATACTAACAGAATTTGTTTACGAAGGATACAAATCGAGAAACTATCATAGTCTAATAGACACCGGAGCAGACACTAGCCTATGTCGTGAAAATATACTACCGAAAATGGAGACAAGATGGATGTAGCACCCCAAATCCCTATACCGAAAATTTGAGACACAGTCCAAGAATTGAACTTCAAATAGTCGCAGTCACAAAAAAATACAAGAAAATTAAAACTTTTATTCCATGTAATAGTTACAATTACAAGTGTTACAATGTCCAATAGAATTTTACAAGATTTACAAATTTACAAATAACACTTGAATAATGTCACTTGGATGCTTGGACTAACTCGAGCTCTGCTATACTTGTGGATTGGCTCCCGATATCTAAAAGGTGGGGAACGTCTGTACATATACTGACGCAACACTAATAATAGCAGCGATCTCCAAACTGGCAACAACAAATCATAATTTATGCAAAAGAGAAAAGTGATGTGAAACAAGAGATTAAAGGATTCGGGTGATAAAGTTGTATGCCATGATCTAACAATTTAAATGTATCAGTCACATGCCTTATTCTAATGCAAGAAAGACTTTGGGATACGCATGGATCTCATACTACATATGCCCCAAATCTAGTCGTCTGTCTCCAATCTTAGGGTTTCGAACTCTTGCCATGCATCCTAATCTTGTACTTGTCCTGTTCCTAATAGATTTACCGTGTCTGAGGAGGTTGCAGTTATTCGGTCCCGCCCGTTACTGCAGTCACTCTAGTGGTGATCGTGTTTACCACATAGTGCCCGGTGCCCAGACCTCACTCAAAAGGCCACGACGAACTAACAGGTACAAATCCATGCACCCATGACATCAAGATCCACGAGACAGCAGCCCCATGGTCCGTTTGTGTCCATGCACATAAGAACATGATGGCCTCGATGGTCAAATCCCCCTATCCGATAAGAGTTTCTCCCCCGTTCATTACCCCGAATCTTCAAGAATTAATAGATCGAGATACGAGATTCGTGATCTCAATACCTGAGAACACAATCTGTATCCCTACGATAGGAAAAGTACAACACCCAACTATGGTCTGCTAGTACTAGTGCAAGTTACAGATATCTAACACATTACTCTTATCCAAAACTCACTTTAATTATTAAGGTGATAAAAAGGTTGCTCCAACCCTCAAATTCCACTTGTCGACCTGTGGCCCCAGCGGCACATTCTACTACTCACCACTTCCCCTATCTTGGATTGTTTCCATCTCCACGGTCGGTTTTCACCCTCCATTGGCATGAATTCGACGGCACCAATCGGCGTCCATCATCTAGGCGGAAGTTTCTAATTTGCATAGGGTCGATAGTCGTAGGGTATCAATCTACCCTATTAATTAACTTATGTCACAATCGTCCTCTACAGGAGTTTAACCACATTAAGACAAGTAGCATCACCAATTATCCCCAATAGTAAGACTATTAACTGTAATGCCCTGCTTCCCAAAATACGGAATACGAGCCCATGACGAAGGCCCAGCGAATGATATTAGCATCATCCATAAGTTGTACCAGTCTTAACTCAACAATATGAAAAAGGAATAATCACAACCACGCAGAAAAACATAATCACATAAACAATTACTGAGATAAAACATACAGTAGTCCAACATAATAACCAACAACTGGAAATAAGCAACAATTACGGGTCAACAAAGCCCGGGATACAAAGTACAGAAGTAATACAATGTTGGAAATAAAATAACATGAATAAAATAACTATGACTATCAATTCCACTCCAATCTTTAGTACATCAGTTCTCCAAGTCCTTCAATTTCTCCCTCCATGATACCTGTAATCTCATCATCTAGGGATGGAAAAAAATATACTCGTGAGAGCAAGCTATGGACGAAAAGTAGTAGGAAGCAGTAAAATCGGAAATAAATGAATATATAACAAGAACATAAATTGGAACGATATCGGAATCAATAAATGATAAACGATAACAAAATCAAAAGTTGATGATCAATAATTCAGTAATCAGGAATCAATGCTTAATAACCAATATGCAGTATTAATGTCAATGTTCAGTGTTCATTTATGTCTATGAGTCTTTTATCAATCCTAACTAATACACACAATCCTTCGTCCCATACCACAGGTTCAGGTGCATATAATCAAGTGAACGTTTGACTATAGTGGTGAATTCTACAAGGTCATGTACTCGGGTCTTGCAATATAAATGACCGATGATCGATGACCGATGACCGATGACCGATATACGATAAATCGGATACTGTAGTCAGTAATCCACAATCAATCGATGACCAATATGACCGATAACAATGAATAATGTGGGTTGTGACCAATATCCCCTTCCGAGTACATTTTTCTATATTATCCACTACCAAGTCAACCCTTATTACCCCAGCTTGTTATTCTTTTGTTAACAATCAGTTATGAACATGTAAGTGATTAATGTGGGCAATGGTATCAATACTCATGCAACAGGTATAATCGATGAGACCGGTAGCACTAGTACAATTTTAAGATGATATCAAGACTATACAATACATGAATTATACATGGTCCAATTCATTAAATATGGAAAACACATTTTATATGCAAAACATAACAATATATGGACTCAGTGTACTACAATTTCTATGTACATGATTTTAAGTTTCTGTGTCAGGAACCGGGTCGAAACCTCAGTACAAACTCGAGCAAATGACATGAAAGTATATTTGAACGTTCCATAGTACAATAAATTTACGGTTCAAGTCATTAAATCAATAACCATGGCACGATAAGATGACTACGAATCAATAGCATGGTATAATAAACAAAACAATGGAGTTCAATTAGATGCGATATTCAATTCGATTACTACTTGCCGGATTTCAAGTAGTGTTTTCTTAAGCTAGAACAATAAAAATCTGTTCAAGAGATGCTTGCCTATTAGAAAAAAATTCTGAATGTAAAAGAATAACGGGATGAGAATCCCGACGATGACACGTGCACTCCACGTACACCGTAATACGTGCAACACAAATGCAACAAAACCACAGCAGCAAGAGCGCACAAAGAGACAGCAACACAGCAAAGGGAAAATAGAAACAACACTCTCAACCAAAACACTAAACGACAAACTCAGCCAATCACACAGCAGATCCCAACCGAACAGCAAACACGGGAAAACACCGCAGCAGATCCCAATCGAACAGCAAACAGGGTAACACAGTAACGGCAACTGTGAATTCCCACACAGCCAACAGCGGGCAGCGGTGGCTCGACTGGTTTGCGATGGTTGACGGCAGTGGTGCACAGTAGGGGCTGGTCGACGGGGAGGACATTAGCGGTTGAATGCTCGAAATAAAAGGCAGCAGTATCCACAACAGTATGAGCAGCGACTCTAGGGGCTGCTGTTGAGAAGTTGCGCGGTGATCGGCAATGGAGGAGAGGGCATTGCTTGGGGTGGTTGCCAAGCGGCGAAGAGAACAGGGATGGGGGCGGTGGTCGCGACTGGCAGCGAGGGGATGGTGGTGAGGAGCGGCGTGCTCTATTTTGGGAAAGAAATAGAGGAAGGAGGCGATGTTAATGGCAGAGGCAACGAGGGTTGAGGTCGCGGCAATGAAGACGGTGGTTGCTCGATGAGAAGGCGGCGGTGATGAGTAGTGGTTGCGGCGGTTCTTCGACGAAGTGATGGGTGCTAAAGGCAGGGGAGCAGCGGATGAAGATGAGCGGGGGCTCGAGCGGCATTGGGTTTCGACGCCTCACAGCTAAGAGGAGGAAGACGAAGGAGGCGAGTGGGCAAGGATCGGGTGCAGGCGGTACAGTTGGCGGGAATGGCAGTCGGTAATGGTGAGTAGGCTGTCGACTGGATGGCGGGGACGAGAGACAGCCACGGGATGCGGTAGACTCAGGGATGCCTCGACGGAGAAGACGACGGGGAGAAATGGTCGAACAGGCAGATGCTCGAGTCGAGGGAGATGGAGAGGACGATGGGACTTAGACGAAGTCGAAGAGGGTGGTAGAGGGCGGCTCGATGAGGAGGTGCTTCGGAGGTGCAGCGACGGAGGTGGGTTCGCGTGGGTGAGGACGAGCGGGATGCGGATGCGTTGTGGGCTCTGTTTCGTTTTAGGAAATAAAGGAGAGAGAGAGAGAGGAAGATGGGGAAAGAGAGTGAGGGGGATGGGTTTTAATAAAAATAATAATATAATATAAATATAATAATGGGTACTTATGAGATAGTGGAGGTGTGGAATTACGGGAAAAGTGAAAAGTGGGGAGTGTGAGGGGATTTGTATACGGGTAGTTGAATTTAGGTAGGGTAGGATAATGGGTTAACGGGTTGGGTATATAAATATGGGTTTGGGTTGTAGACTTGGGCTTTACATTTGGTCTTCACCAATAATAAATATGAATAAAAAGAATATAAGATCGGGCTCTAAAATTATATGTTCATAAAAATGTAATCATAATGAATATAAAATTGGGCTTCATGATAAGAAAATCCAATAATTAAATTACAGGGTGGCTTTAGCATAAATCAAATAATCGACTTGATAATTTATAGAATGAATTAGGATCTTTGGGTTTTTCACAATAATAATAATAATAATAATAATAATAATAATAATAATAATAATAATAATAATAATAATAATAATGATAATAAAAATATTATTATTAATTATAATAATAATAATAATAATAGTAAATAAGTAGTAAATAATCATGAGTTGAATAATCAAATAGTGATACACAATAGTGTAGCTTGAACTTCTGGATTCAAAAAAAATAGTCGGGTATTTAAATGAATGCAATTTTTTTTTGTTCAAAAGAATAGAATAATTTATAGGAAAATTAAATACAAGAATACAGGGAAAGGAAAAATATCAATCCGTATAAACAGGAACGGGGGTTACATTAACCCTTAATCACAAGAGGAAAAATTGTACTCTCCAACACTTGGTCAAAATTAGGATTCCATACTGAGTTGATTCTGTCCAGAAATTAAAAGGGTCATAACTCTCAAAATATAAATCGGATTTGGGTGTTCTTTCCCATTCTGGAAAGTTAAGAATCTAGGCTACAACTTCCTAGTTGACCATTGCATTAGATTCATCCATCTGTTTGCTCTAAAAGCCTTACAATCATCATCCCGTGTACTCCATGTACACTGGCTGCACCTTACCGATCGCATAAAAACTCACTCGCTCACGGAATGACACAAATCTAGAATCTATGGAAAGCTGGACATGTCTTCTAAAACTCTAATTAATCACAAATCCAAATTATTTCATTTTATACTGTAAAAACAATCATCTTTCTTAGGTGTACAATACCATATATAAAGTGCATAAACAAACAGAGCCTATAGTTCACAAACTTGTCTCTGTTTCATCTTGTAAAAATCATAACTATTACTATACTTGCAGGAATTCTTTGATACAAGGCTTGTTGAAAAGCTTAGAATGTCCACTATAACTTCCTAGATATACATTTCCTCAAATTTTGCTCATATAGAGCCATAGAGTTGCAATCTCATTAGTGTGTCAATTCTGACTAAGTTTTGCACACTACTCACTTAAAATATCACAATAAATCACATACATAGCCAATGCTTATCTAACTTGTATTTCCAGAAACTAGACATCATCATGCACATTATACACAAAAGATCTCATCTTGATTCCAAGTATTCAATGAGTTCTACTTATTTCAATCCTGTACAAAAGTTTCTCTGTTTACCAGTCTCTGTCATGAATACTCTTGCTTAAACAATTTTGAACGTGCATCAAAAGTGATCAAAATAATTTCAATCTTTTTCTGTAGGATCTAGATTCACACAGGATACTACAAGAAAAATTTCAGAGGTAGACCATGCATCAATAAATTCTCAAAATGCCTTCAAATTCAGGTTTGGTAAAAGACAGAAGCAATCTCTGCCTTACGACCTAGTCATCCAAAGTGATTTTTAAAAATACCAAATAAGGTTAGAAAAATCTGGAATAATTCATGTAGCCTCCAAACATATATAAGTCATGCTGTAAAAATTACAAGGTCAGATTCTATCTACATTGCTCTCTTGAAATTCGGGAATACAAGCATGCAATTGTATTTTCTGTTTTTTAAGTTCATATTTTGAACAATCTATCTCTACCATTGAGACCCATTACTACTACTACTAATTTCATTCAAGAATCAGAACAAGACATAAGATTTAGAGTTTATAGAACAATCCACCCTTCAATTGAAGCTTGAATTGGTTAGCTTAGCCTTCTTCCTTTTGCCCTCCTCCAAGAGTTTCTCCTTGATCACCTTCTCTTCCTCTTTCTCTCACTCTCTTCCTTTCTCTTGCTCTAGGGAATATTTTTTTCAGAATTTTCTGAAACGGGAGTGAGGGAGAGAGCTTCAATGAAGTGAGGGAGAGATGGAGGGGGGGGGGGGTGCTAGGGGGTGGTCGGCATGAAGGGACAAGGGGGGAGGGGGTTGAGCCAAGTGTCAAGGTGGTTTTCATGCAAACCATGCGCTTGACTCATGGTTTTGAGGAGATATCTTTCCCATGGTTCAATCATAGCCATAGATCAAGATGGAGGTGTGATGAATGGTTAGATTTGAGTGCATGGAAAAAATATATGATGTACTACCAAACAATTAAGTATTTGCACATGTATCATACATATATACTAGTATATTATGTATTAGTATCAATTCTCTCATTCATATGCTCAATCATGAACATAACCATTCATATACATATATTCATATAAATCAATCAAAATAATTAATAATACAATATATATAGATATTTATATATATATAAGTATTATATTATCCGGGGTATTATAATGGATATAATAAAAAAATAATAACTGGATTAACTGGACAAACTATCATACTTGATAAGTATCAACAAAATGTTAATATACAAATAGAAAATTACATACTAAAAATACCAATAATATACCAGTCTGATCATATGAATAATGATGTGCTAATAGAAAATGACTTTTTCCAATAATACTATCCTATAACCATATCACATAAACTTGTTATATTTACAACACCATGTAGACACCAAGCAATAGCAATTAGAATAACCCAACCTTATTCTAGGACAGACCTACCGCATATTCGAGTTTCTTCAACCCAGCATGGTGAATATCAATATGTACCAAACAAAACTAGAATACAACAAGTCCAAAAAATAACTACAAAAGAAATTTTACCAAAACAATTAGAAGATCTGTGCGGAGAGGACCCCTTGGCAAAATGGGACTTAAGTAAACCCACAGCACATATAGATTTAATAGATAAGAACAAAATAATAAAAATTAAAGCTATAAGACACACTCCAACAGATCTAGAAGAGTTCAAAATACATATAAAAGAATTAATGAAAAATAATTACATAAGAAAATCACAAAGTCCACATTCATCACCAGCATTCATAGTAAGAAAACATTCAGAAGAAAAAAGAGGTAAATCTCGAATGGTAGTAAATTATAAGGAACTAAATACAAATAATAAGAGATTTGAATATCTACTACCAAATATGCAAATACTACTTTACAGAGTAAGAACAAAAAAATATATTCAAAATTCGATTGTAAATCAGGATTTTACCATGTAAAACTAATAAAGGACTCAAAACAGTTAACAGCATTTAGCACACCTCAAGGATTCTATGAATGGAATGTATTACCATTCGGATATAAAAACAGTCCAGGAATATTTCAAGAATATATGGATAAGATATTTGAAAAATACAACAATTTCATATTAGTATATGTAGATGATAGTGTCATAGGATCCGAAAAAGGAGAACAACATAAAGAGCATCTACTAAAATTCATAGAAATAGTAAAAAATACAGGTAATATAGTATCAAAAAAGAAAATGGAATTGTTCAAAACCGAGATAGAATTCTTAGAAACAAAATTTTCACATGAAGGAATAGAACTACAGCCACATATTACTGAAAAAATAAAGACATTTTCTAATGTCCTAAAACAAAAAAGAGAAGTACAATCTATAACCGGGTTACTAAATCAAAAAAGATGATACATACCAAATTTATCAGCAAAAAAAAATTGGTTACTCTCGCTGCCTCCATACCAGTCTCTTTTTCTTTCCATCACTATCACCATCACCATCTCCATCATCCGAACTCCATCAACTCCTTTTTACTCTAGCTGCCTCCACCTAAAACTCTCTTAGTCTCTCTCTCTCTCTTTCTCAAATTTTGGTTATAAATATGCACACAATATAATTAGCTAAGTCCCCTAATATATTTCATCCTTAATGCCTAAGAATCCCTCGTATCTTTGTTTCCTATCCTTTGCAGCTCCTAATCTCACTCTCTGTATGCCTTCTTCAATCTACTTGAAATGAAGACACTCTCATCTCAATTAAATCCTTGATTGTCGATTATCTCAAAACACACATATATATAGACTCTCTCATCCTCACATATATATATATAGAGAGAGAGAGAGAAAGAGAGAAGAACTTTCATTGCAAATGAACTATAGCGTACAAATGCGTGTAAACCACTGAAGCCACAATCCTCAGCAGCGGCCTAGATTAAATCCTTGATTCTCACTTATCTCCAAACACACATATATATAGACTCTCTCATCCTCAAAATATTATATATATATATATATATATATATATATATATAAGATTTTCTATTGCAAATGCACAGTAGCGTGCAAATGCATGCAAACCATTGAAGCTGCTACTGAAAATAGCGGCTTCAATGGTTTGCACGTGTTTGCATGCTACTGTGCATTTGCAAAGAAAGATCTCCACATTTTTATATTTCTTAAGCTAATAGGACTATCCCATCTCTCCTTTATCTATTTTGAAATAGAGGAATGAGAGCAAAAGTAGGAATTAACACGTGCAGCCCAAAATATTACAAAATTAAGAAAACAAAAAAAAAACTCTCTTCTACCACATCTCCCCCCAACCCACTAACCCTAACCCTCCCTACCCCAAAACCAACCCAAATCTCCTCTGCCGCCCGTTTGATTTCCTTACCATCACCGGCCGTCGAACTCCTCGCCATCGCCGACCATCTCTACCCGACGCCTGTCGCTACCCGTCGGTCGTCACTACCCGCCGGTTCACAACCTGAAACCAGCACTCGAACATTGCAACATTTACATCGTAGATGCGAGAAAAATGAAAATTACTACTACTACTCTCTTTCTCTCTTACTCTCTCTGTCAACCTTCTCATCTTCCACTCCATTTCCCCGAAGAGCCATCAAGCTAAAAAAACTATTCTACCCTCCAAAATCAACATAAAAACCCAACACAAAAAAAAAATCATAATTTATCTAATTTCAATCAATTTCTAGATCTGAAAAAACTCGAATCGAACACGCAATCTTCAGATTAACAATGGATTGAGACGATCTCCGCTCGATTCTTCGAATGACTGACATCAATCTATGGACTCTGATCGACACGGCGATCTCCATCGCCGTCTCTGACCATGCGACGCAGTTCCTCCTCTGCCGCAACTGAATCATCGAGCGCCTCTACGCTCCTCCCAAGCCGTCGCCGCCACATCAGATTAGTGCCAGTGCGACTCCGATGATCAGAAGCAGCTCCAATCGAGAGTGAGAGAAGAGGAGAAAGGAAGCAGTAGTCCAATCGAGAAGGTGTTCGGATCATCGCCGTTTACGCCGCAGTCAAATCACAATATGGAGGCAGGGGATGATGACATAGACATTGAGGATGATGATGATGATCGGAAGAGTTATGGCTGTCCGATCGATCAAGAACAGATGAAGATTCTCGCTATTAAAAGAGCACTTGATGATCATGATCAAGTTAGTTTTTTGTCTCTCAAATCTAATCCTTTATGTGGTCAAATTAAATTTTCTAGTTGTTTTAATTTTGAGATTATATTTGAAAAAATTATGCAGTCGGGAGATTCGATTGCTCAACTGCTACAATGTCTCGCTGAAATGGACATTACATTCAAAGCTTTGCAGGTATTTTAATTTAATTTAATTTAATTTTTCATAAATTTGATAATATGTTGATTTGAATTTGATCAGTTTGATATTACAGGAAACCGATATCGGGAGGCATGTGAATGGACTGAGAAAGCATGATTCAGCTGCAGTTCAGAGATTGGCGAAGTAGTTAGTCAAGTAAGTAGACTGACTATCGGCAAAAATACTCTTCTTGATTTTGTTCTGAATTTTAACGAGTTTATTTGTTACTTGGAAGTGGAAATACATTGTGGACGAATGGGTGAAAGCTTCGGAGAATTTTTTGCTTGCTGCCATCAACCGTATGTCGCTAACTCGAACTAATTAAAATGATGCTGAGGTTTTTCTTTTTATGAAAATATGGCTACTTCTTTTATACTAGTTGCAGCTAATGAAGTTGCACAAATTGTAACGCAGACGGTAGAATGAGCTCGAACAGGAGTAGCAACATGAAAGCAGCATCAGTTGAAGCTAAACCAAGACCTGTTCAAAGGGAAGCTCAATTGGAGCCTATCCACTCCACAAATCCAGCTGTAAACACTCTTAAATCACTTATTTAACTTTGTATTTATTGTTAAGCTTAATGTATGATGCTAAATTATTATTATTTTATTATATTGTTTTTGAATTATTAGAAGTTGAAGAACGACAAGGAGAACTTGGCCGATGCAGAGAGGCTGGCAAATGCGCGGAAGCGACTCCATGACAATTACCAAGAAGCCCAAAATGGTGAGTATTTTTTTGATATATTTAATTATGTCTATTCATTGGAGTTAATTTATACTATGTAGTTCAATTTACACATGCATTTTGTTATATGAAACTACATAAAACCTCATATTTGAAGTCTAGGTTTTCTTTAGATGAAAATATAATAATATAAACGGTAAATTATCTCTATATATTATGCTAATAGGAGAGAGAGTGTAACCCCTCTCTCTTTTCTCTATTTTGAAATAGATAAAGGAGAACAAAAGTAGAAATTAACACATGCTCGGCACATCAAAAATTAAAAAATCAAAAAAAATTCTCATCTATCCCACCTTCAAAACCCTTCATCTTCCCCAACCCCCCCAACATCCTCCCTTCCCAATCTGCACCCCTGCAGTGGCCAAATTGATTTTTTTTTATCCACCGCCTTTCTACTACTCTCATTCCCTTCAAATAAAAATTCCATCTTTTTCTTTGGGCCCAAAATTTCCCCCAAAATTTATATTGTTTGAGATTTCAAATTGGAAAATATGGATGGAGGAATATATTTCTTTGTCCAGATCCACACTAGAAATATTCTCATGTCCTACCACAGCAGCCCTACACCGGCCGAGCTTCATAATGGCGACCATAACGACAGAGAAGACAATTGATGAACTCCGAAAAGATATTGAACAACTCTAACGCCAACAATGAGAAGTAACACATATTCCTTATTCTCACCCCCAATTTCCCTAAACTCTACTCAAACCCTAACTCCAATCCTAATTTGCAACAGATCACAAAGAAGCTCCGCGACCGCCGGAATGGCAATGGCCCCACCTTTCTGCCACGTAAGCGCGGCGACGACGCTAGACCCGTAAGATTCTGAGATCCAAGATTCTGATTGCTTCCTAATTTCTGATCGAATTTTGTGCATTAATTAATTGAAATTTTTTTTGTTTCGGTTGGTTGGTTGAATTCAGGTGAGTGAGTTGGAGGATCAACGGGAATCAAAAAGAAGGTTTTCTTTAGCTGCGGTTAAAGTAAGCTTTCGGCAAATTCCTTTGAAAAAAATTGTTTTTTTTAATTAGAATGTTGATTGCTTTGTGATTACTATGGTTAATGTGTAATTATATTCATGAAATGAATACATATATTATCTATTTTTTTAAAAGTAAAATGGATTAAATGTAAAACTGTTGAAGTTTTTATTAGGTTACGTTAGTCGGGATGTTAACATGTATTAGCATGAAATGATCGATCTGGATTTATATGAATGATTTGGTGTAGAAATTTTGTATTAGTTGATATTGGTGCTCATCGATTATTGTAGAATAACAACATTGTCAAATTTTTGTGTAGGGGTGATTCAAGTATAAATAAATGGGTTAATTATTCAATTCATTGCATGCATTTTTTAGCTTTAGTAATATTCAATTGGATAACATTATGGTTTAGCAGTGATTCTTTAAACCATTTGCTTATGTGATAATGAAGATTTCAGTAATTATGGTAGAGATCATATTCATAAGTTTCTCCCAATTCTTTCACACTTTTTTATAGTTCTATATATTTTTAAAAGTCCCACAAAACTATTTTAGGCTGTGCAATTTGCACAGGGTAACACTAGTATAACTACAAGGAATTTGACATATAGTGACAGCAAAAATCCGTGGGTAAAAGGTGAAAAACCGTAGGTATAGCCCGTAAAACCTATACCAACGGACATATTTTTCCGTCGTTTTTAATTAGCTATACCCACAGCAAAATGCCGTCACTATAGCCTATAGCGATGGTTTTTTCACCCGTTGGACAAAACCTCTGTGTTATACCCACGGTTTCGTATCCGTTGGTATAGGTTTTAAAGACACCTTTTGCTTTTCTATACCCACGGTTGAAACTCCATTGCTATATGTTTTAGCGATGGTTTTCGCATCCAATTATTTGAATATATACCCACCGTGTTTATTCCGTTGGTATAGTTCTTTTTGTGTATTTTAGGCTGATTGAGATGTTCCAGCCTCATTATTGTGTTTGTTTAGTTCTTCATCATTAGATATAATCATTACAAGAGATCAACAACGATCATGTTAATCACAGATTCATAACCATTACAGTAATCAACTCAGAATTGGAAATATTGGGATATTGTTTTATACAGGTAATCAAATTTACAGCTTGTTACATTCTGATACTGATCGATCAACTAAAACTTTGACACAAACAAAGAATGCCAAATTTACAGCTTATTACATCTTCTCATCCCTTCCTATTAGGACAGTAGTGTATTTAGCCACACAAAAAAAAATGAATCAATCAGACTCTAATCTCAAAAGCAGAGTAGTGCATCCTTGATTATAACTGTTCATTGTCCTGCAAATTAAAGACATCACATTACTAATCAAGATTACTAATCAAGAAAACTTACTGAAAGTATGTGAGCTGGAAGAACCTACTGAAAAGTAAGTCCTTACTGCCATGCGAACATGACCATAGTTTGTCATCCATCAAACTTTGCTAAATCAAGTTTAATTAATCAACTGAGCAAAGTTGGAATAGTAATCAAAAGTATCAAATAGTACTCAAAAGTTGTACTGGAAATATTTAATGACCATGAAGTATAAGAAAGTGGGAACCTTTATTTTTAGATAAGTGCTGTTGCTTTCTGGGCTCAGCCAAGTGATTGCAGATGTAATCAGCGAGGTGGAGGGACTTGCTTAAAGATTAGCAGGATAGATTGTAGTACCACTTGAATCATTGAAAAAATGCTGCATCCATTAGCTAGGAGTTTCGTAAGTCTGCCATGAGTTGAACACTATGGTATCAGGGTTAAACCTGAATCACAAAAACAACTATCAAATGCCAAAACATGTTCCAAAATTTTTGGGAATAATAGGATGATAACTGAGGTAACTGTCAACATTAAGACTATGAATATCTATTTTCTACTGCCAGACTTTAAAAAAGAACCGCAAGGTGGATGGTATGTACAATCCACATTGATTGTAGAAAAGCGAGCACAAGAGCGCATATCAAAAAGAATAACGAGGAAGAAAAATAGGTACCCCCGATCATTGGAATTGACGAAAAGCGGTGCATAACTGGCCATCTCAACTACATCGCTGTTTGAAAAGCAAAAACCTATATAATTATTAAATGATCAACAAGTGAACATGTTTTGAAACGAAATCCGTGCAAGTCTATGATAGTGAGCTAAGGGTGAACATACCTGTTTCTTTCAAGCCCAATAAGAAAAGAAGCTTCTGCTAATGCTGCTAAAAGGCTTCCAGAACCAGCATCATTTCCATGCACTTCACACTCGCTAACAAAAGCCTGGCAGTGCATAGAAATTACATAATGCAACTGTTCATGAACACTGAACTCTATAGACACAATTCCATGTGTAGTTTCATATAAATGGCTTTAAGAAATATTGACATGCTTTAAGTACCTTCGTTGCAAAATGTGGTGCATGGTCAAACTGATGAGCCATAAATAACATAATGGATGCAGAGGTATAAACCTAAGGAATGACAACATCGCAGACTTCTTAACAATATGTAGTTACTATTGCCTCAAGTGCTAAAAAATTAAAAATAAGCATTTTAAAGCTTAATAGTAGAGGAATATTTTCCGGCTTACATGATAATCATAAAAGTCTGCGGGATGATCTAATGGGCGAGAAGACCCATTGCAGTTGGAAATAATTTTGATGTCTGGATATATAGATTTTATTCCATCATAGAACTTGAGGTAATTTCCTGTCCAGAAAATATTTTAAAGCATGTCAGAATCTTGATTGACGATCTTATTCCCTTATACTATTCTGATGTAATAAATATAACAACTTCAAATGCAAATTTAGATAAATAAAAACTATGAATATCAGAAAGAACAACATAATAAACGTAAGAGAGGCTGGAAATACAGTTTTCATATCTAGCACATATTGAACTAAAGTTAAATAGCCAGTGATACTTATTGTTATAAAATGAGCAGGGAACATAAAAATCAGGACAACAAAAAAAAAATCCTATTTGAACTATACATGTATTATAACTTTCTGGTTGTTATTAGTAACATGATTCCGTACAAGAAGGCATTAAACCAACATTTATTTGTAGGCCAAGTTTAGGGAACATAATCACAAGATAAAAAAAACGATGACCACTTGATTGCATATCTCAGTGATATACTGTAATTCAAAAGAAACCAATACATTTTATTAAATCACATAGTTTATAAAATTCGTAATAAAAATCTCTTTAAGAAATTTATTGAACGAGAGAACACACCTCGATAATTACTACTCCAACATATTGAAAGATCTGAATAAGACACCAACATATTTTACCAATTCACCCATTATACAGTTTCACGCAAACTCACGGATCGAGATTACAGGCTATGCTATTCAATGCAGCAAGACTGAGAAACATCAACTTGATTCCACTAATATTTAACAAATATTAACAAAGGGATATCAACATCCATCAAAACGTGTAGTAGACTTTAAATCACATCGATTATTGAGCTGTCATTGATGAGGAAATAATAGCATAACCAAGACCCTGAAAACTTAGTTTCCAACTGAAAATAAAGCTTCAGATAATCTGTTTAACACACTAATCCAGAGAACTGGTCTAGGGAGGATCTTTTACTACTAATAGTGTAAACATCTACCTATTCAAAGCTAAATATGTTCACAAAAAAGCTACAATCTACTCATTATTTGAGTTGGAACATAAATAGCAAAAACATACAGACAAGGTTGCCAATTAGGATCATACATAAATCTAAACTATGTCTACTAGCCAAATACAGAGTGTGTTGGTAAACGAGATTCATATCAGCTACTACATCAACAAAATAGTCTAAATGTAGCAAGGTCTTAGATTACATTTGTCCATGCCAAGACTAACACTATTCTTGACATAAACAAATCTCCTGCCAAATGCCTAGTAAGCATTTTGACTAGTGAGTCAGTTCGATTTTGGTTGTGTGCTGGAAACTGTGCACCTTGTTTGCACAATTTGAAAGGGTAACCATAAAATGCCTCCAAAAGGTGCAAACCACAAAGACTTAAACGTGAAATCCAATGGGAGTTTTCTTTCACAAACAAATTTTTTTTTTTTTCTCAATTAACATTTTCATATGTAATCCTAGTACAACCCAAAAACAAGTCCAATGCAAAATTCAACAATATAAAAGAATATAGATTACATTATAAATTTTTTATTGCCTTTAGTTAACATTGTATACCCAGTATCATGTCATAAAAATCAAAGCCCAAGACTTTCCACAAATAAAATGTCCAAAACATAATCAGATCACTATAATCATCCATATGCACGATACAAACGGATCTTAAAAATAAAGCAAATGTCTACTACTTTATAGAAGAATTCAAATTGAAAAGCCAACGTATGATAATTTGTAACATCAATAACTAGAACCTTGATCATATAAATCCTAAACTCTAAACTTTCAAAGATTTCCCAAACCCTACATTGATCTCTTCATGCACTACTACATACTAATTTTCTACACCCAAGTAATCACAATTCCAAAAAGGGAAGCTAAAAATATTCAAATAGGCAAAATTCAGAACAAATACCTAGATAACCAACTGTTATTCATTCCTCCTACTCAGTAAAAACTGGAATCCTCGTAACAACATATCAATCAGAACCCAATATTCACTATAACAAATGCCCACAACATAATTCAACAAGTCGGAATATTACTATACTATCATCCATAAACATATGTCATAAGCTAATTCAATAATTAAACAAATACCACAGCAATGTAGTATGACTCATCAACAATGCATTATCAGACAACAATTAGAGATATATTTAAATCATAATACACACTAAATTCGCAAAAAATATTCTACCAAATTAAAAAGCACTAAAAGCCTAAGAGACAAGATGGCAATAGATTTAATGTAGCTCATTCAGTGTGACCTACTTCCACAATCCAAGACACATATCCGGTGATCTCCCCTACAAACAAGAAATTACAATATAATGTCCTTTCTAGCTCGTTTGGTTTTTCTTGCTCTCCTTGTTGTTTCACATAATGGCTGCACTATAAAGCATTACAAACATATAATGATAACCTATAAAAAATGTAGTTAACCTCGATAAACCTAAATGACAAGAATAACCTTGACCTGACATGAAGGGGCTAGTGTGCAATCTTCAACTAACATTTTGTGGCTTGAAAATGAAGCTCCACCACAAAAAGATTCACCATTTATGAAAGCGTACTTATTAGTGTTAGCAATAAAGTAATAAAGTACTTCTATAAGAAGTCAGAATTCTAATCCACATTTTAGAGATAGGTGACTATTGCCTCAAATCACAAGCTTAATTTGGAAATCTTGATCAACATCTTCATCTAAACCATTTCATATCAGAAAGGGTTGGCGGTGATTATGAAGCTAGAAAAAAAAGATAGATATCATAAAGTTTAAGCACGAAAAAACTTTGGGCTCTCATATTCAGTGCCAAATTACTAGTACAAGTGAACTATGATTGTGGCAAGATATCTAGAAAAGGGGGAAATGATAAATTAGCCATAGAAGATTAAATTCAGCTCTCAGACACATTACAGCTAAGAGACAAACAAATGAACAGTACACTCCTTCAAATCACAAACTGCAGCAATAGAAAGAGCTTTTAACAGAAAGTTTCTTTCATCATTAAAGAAGGACTACTTCATTGATGAATTATATGTGCACCGATAAATTGTTATGCTTGTAAAGACAAAGAATTGCGGAACTATCAATATTGGTATAGGCTACGACGATAACTTATAAGTCTCTGTTAAGGTTAAAATATGAAAAATGTACACTATATTGTAGCCTTGTTAGCGATATCAAAAGCTCAAAAAATCAGAATTAAAATAACTACCTCTTAAATGAGCTTGAATGCCAAATCCACGCTCAGATTAGGATCGATTTGTAACTATCACCGCAACTTATAGTTACCCCAATCGAAACCCTAATTATTCAGAAACCCTAATTATCCCAATCGAAACCCTAATTATTCAGAATAAAACATGTACATATTCAAAATCGGTGAACCTCAATGCCGGCGCCAGCGGCGAAGGAGAAGGAGGAGGCGGCGGATGCGGGGGAGATCTTATCGAGATTGACGCCGAGGAAGAAGAAGAGGATGTGGGGAGATCTCGTCTTCTTCCTTTAAATGAGGAAGATGAGGCGAAGACAGCGGTAAGAGGGGGGCGACAATAGCGGGAAGAGGGGTCTACGACGGCAGCGGGAAGAGGGGGGCGATGTCAGCGGGAAGAGGAGGATTTAGAGATTGGGTTTAGGAAGAGAGGGATTTAGAAGTTTTAGAGGTATAAATGAAATATATTTTTTTGGAGGGGGGAGGGAAAATGAAAAAATTGGGGGGAAAATAAATTATGGACTATACCCACAGTATTTAAAAGCTCTAAAGCTATAGGATACCTATACCCACAGTTTACTACACGTCTGTAGGTATATGATGCCTATACCCACAGTTTTAGAGATCCGTCACTATAGGTGTCCGTTGGTATATGGCAAATTTCTTGTAGTGTATATATATATATATATATATATATATATATATATATATATATATATATATATATATATATATATATATATATATATATATATATATATATTTATAGAAATTGAATTAACCATGTAAATTTACTTAGCCGACTTTGGTAATGCGATATCATTCCCCACCTTAACAATTAAGCCTTCGCTCCTAACTTTTTAGAATTTGTTTCCCATACTAAGCCACTTTTTGACTATTTCTCAAAGTAAGACACTTTCCTAACTATTTTTATGAGTGAGCTCATCGTTGTCACGTCAACAACGCTCGTTATTCTCATCAGTGGCCTACGCATTTCAAAGACCGCTAATGGGAATAACAACCACTTGTGAAGAAAAAAAAAATTTTAAATTGTTACCACTATTTCTATCAGCAATTACAGTACATATGAAGCCGCTGATGGGAACAACGACCTTGGCTCAATCGAAGTTGAGAGACTTGGTCATTCCCGGAACAAAAAAGAAAACAAAAAAGAATATTAAGTCACTGAAGGGAATAACAACCTCAATATATTGTTGTCATTGTTCCCAACAGCAGCCACAGATTGGACCCGACCGCAATTAATTGGTTAGGATCACACACACACACACACACACACACACACACTCTCTCTCTCTCTCTCTCTCTCTCTCCCTCTCTCTCTCTCTCTCTCCACTTCATTTTACCTCATCTCTTCTTCTTCTTCCCTGAATCCATATCTGAATCCCAACTCCGACATCCTACACCCCTAATCCTTCGAAACAACCAAATACAACTAATAATCACGCCATAAAACAATATCAAATGTTACAAAAGGTAAAGTACGTATACCTTATATGACGACCCAATTTGGTCGCAGGGCACCGACGGCAACAACGAGAGAGTGGATGTAAAGAGGTGGAGAAGCTAAACTTTTAAAATTGAGCTAGGATTTTGAGATTTGGGAGTTAGGATTTGAGATTTCGAATTTCGGATTTAGAGGAGGATGGAGATGTGGAACTGTGGAGGATAAGGTTTCGACTGATTGGGGGTTGAGGGGTCGGAGTTGGGATTCAGAGCTGGAGTTGGGAAATAAGTAGAAGAAGAGATGAAGTAAAATGAAGTGGAGAGAGAGTGTGTGTGAGCCTGACCATTAAATATCCGTCGGTTCCCACCTGTGACTGTTGTTGGGAATAACGACCACAGTATATTGAGGTTGTTATTCTCATCAGCGACCTCAACTTAATATTCTTTTTTGGGTTTTTTTACTGGAATGAGCAAGTGTCCCAACTTCGATTGAGCCAAGGTTGTTGTTCCCATCAGCGACATATTATAACCGCCAGGGACGGAGCTAGCCCCTTGTAGGGGGCTTAATGCTCCCCCCCCCCCTCCATTTTTCAAAACTCCATACATTTTTTTAAAATTTACCCTTTTAGCCACCCCCAAAATTTAATAAAAAATCCCACATATAGATGTATTTTACCGGTAGCCCTCTGAGCAAAAATATTCTTGCTTCATCGCAGATAACCATTGATGGGAATAGTGGCACCAAAAAAATAATTTCAAAAAATAATTTCACAAGTGGCCGCTATTCCCATTAGCGGTCTTCAAAATGCATGTCACTGATGAAAATAGCGACCACTACTGACGTAACAACGATTGGCTCACTTATGAAAAAAGTTTGGAGAGTGACCTCCTTTGAAAAAGGTAGCTTAGTACGGAAAAAAATACCCCTACTTAAATTAGGGATGGCAACAGGTCCGGGCCTGCCCGGGACCGGCCCGGCCCGGCCCCCCTCCTTTCCGGTCTGAACCGCGAACCGGCCCCCCTACCCATGCGCCTGGTCCGATCCTTCAAAATGGCCAAAAAGCCCGGTTTGGCCCGGCCCGGTTGAGGCCTGGGACCGGCTGAACCGGCCCGCTCGGGCTCGGGCCGGGTCCGGGCCAACCGTTCGCTTCAGGTTTTTTTTTCCCTTTTTTATTTATTTTTTTCCTTTTTTTCAGAAAATAAAAAAATTTAAAAATTACCAAAATGCCCCCCCCCCAACATATTCTATATATACCACACCATTTCTTTCATTTCTCTTCGCTAATTCACTCAAATCTCTCATTCTCTCTACTATCTCTCCGATCAACAACAACAATCAAGTGATCAACACTCTCTCCACTTTGCAAGATCAAATCTCTCTACATTTTGAAGGAAGGAAAATCAACAACAATCAAGTGATCAACAACAACAATCAAGCTCTCAATCATTCTTCAAACTTCATGCACTCCTACGGTATTTTAATATATTTTTAATTTGTAGATTTAACATAGTTGATTTTTTTTTAAGGGAAAAGGTGGAATAAGGCCACCCTGTTTCATTAATAAGAAATTAACAAAACAACCCTAGCATGCTGGAGCAAGTTACAACCTACAAACAGAAAAAAAAAAAACATGAAGCAACATGACCATTACATATAATCAGCTCTCACTCTAACCTACGAGGACCAACTAATTGTATGTCCGTCAAGCAAGCTTCGAGCATCCACCTCCACGGCACGCACCCACCCACCTGAAGCGAATCCTGTGCGGTTTGAAAATTTGCCACTCCCCTCCTTCTACCTCATCAACGCCACTTCAAACATGGCCCAATCGGAGTCGCACCCAAAAAGAGAGTGTCGCAAAAAACTCTCACTAACCCTAATCACGGACATAGTCTAAGAGAGCAATGAAGAACTTATACTCTCTCAGATGATTTCTCACAAACACAAACAGACACCTGCATAGAGTAGTGAGAAGCAACGTTTTCACTCTCTCACTCTCTCACTCTCTCTCTCACGTAAAACTCAACCAAATCACAACCAATTTGAAGAATCACCTTCACCTCTTGCCCCTACGGGCGGTGGACGTTGTAGATTTTAGGGTCAATGATGAGGGCATAGTGGCGGTGTTGTTGCAAAGTCCGTGGTAGTGAATTAAGGAAGGTCGAGTTCAGTGTGTGACTCCTCTACTGCCGACCAAGAAGACAAACATCTCCCCTCTGTGCACCTCATGGGGGGACCCCTTCTGCGGGACCAAGCCCCACCATGTGCAGTAACGATCATGGGGGGACCCCATCTTCGGGCCCTAACCCCAGAACTATACACCTCAATTTTCACACCGAATCAAATTTTCCTCCACCTCCTTCTTCACATCCCGGACGCTTTGCGACAGTTGAGACCAACACCCCGGAAGCTGCAACAAGTGAGCGCCCATCACGGAGGGACCCCGTCTTGGGCCCAAGCTCCACAATCGGTCTCATGGTGGTAAAATACTAGTATGTAATAAGCGGTCTCATGGGGGGCCCCGTCTTTGGGGCCTAGTCCCACAACCGACCTACACCGCAAACATCACAACTAGACATACCCAACCCAGATAGCTCCACCAACTCCCCAAACTACAAAATACCCTGTCGTCTCACACCATGGCACAGCCAGGCACACCCCGGCTTCTTCACCCGCACTACCAACTCTCGAAAAACCAAAACATAGCTGTAATTGGCCCCAAGAGTGTGAACATGGTGGCAAGCGCGAAGAGCAACCGGTAAAACACCTAGCAAAGCTAACCAATCTCAACCTAAACTAACCCCAACCCTAATAAACCCACCCCCAACTCCAAGTATCACAGATCTGGGTCGCAAAATAGAAGATCCTGTCGCCGTTGCCCAGCTCTGATAGATCCGATCTAGGTATTCTTCTCCATTGTCGATGGTGGATGCGGCGTCGGCGGAAGGATGGCCGAGATCCACACAGTCCACTAATCGTCGCCCTCACTTTGAGTTCGCCCGTCGCCGTCGCCTAGGGGCGCGCTGGTCCCTGTCATCGAGCTGGCGCCTTCACGTGTGAGCGATAGGGCTTTGAGCGACGGGGCTTCGAGTCAGCGCGAGCGACGCCTTCACGCGCGAGCGACGAGGCTTCGAGTGACGGGGCTTCAAGTCAGCGTGAGCGACGCCTTCACGCGATGGAGGGCTAAGAAGCGGCGAGGGCGACTGGATGCCGGGATCTCCGACGACGCGCTGGAGGGGAGGGAGGGTCGCCCCGTTGGTGGAGGAGTGGTAAGGGGGGACGACGGGGAAGGGGGGCAGCGGCGCTGCGGGCAAGCCGCCGCCGCCCCTGCGAGATAGATCTAGGGTTGGGTACGGGAGTAGGTAGGAGAGGAAGAAGGGAGTAACATAGTTGATTATTCTCATATACATCTCTTAATTAGTTTGGGTTTTCTTGAACTTCTTCCTCTCATTTTTTTTTTGATTTTATTTATAATTTTGGTATAGTGGTAAAATATACATACACTACTCACTCACTAGTTTTTGATATTGTTGTTATTTTTTAATTGACATAGATTGTTGCTTTCTCTCAAATTTTTACATACACTAGTTTTTTATAGTTAAATGGCCTCTAATCGATCACGCGGCTGTGGTAGACATAGTAGTCAAGAGTCCACTAGTCATAAGATTCCTTCCATTCCAAATTCATATATAGATAGTGAAGAAACATTCATGAATTATGATAGTTTTTCCGATTTGAATGAAACGCACTCAAATCCTATAGAAATGGAAGATCATGTAGAACCACAACTATCGGAACAAGGTCCTTCTCTAACCTCAAGGAAAACAATAGGGACTACTTCCGAAGTACACAATTATTTCAATTTTGTCCCTTCACAAAATGATAAGAGTGTAGGACTTAAAATATGTAAGAAGTGTCAAACACCATATAAGTTTAAAATAGGATCGGGCACGGGTACACTGCAACGCCACTTAAACAAATGTCATCCACAATTTTCGAAAGACAATCTCACACAACAAAACATACATCCTAAAACCGGTCAAGTGGATAGTCATAGCTATGATCACAATCTCGTTTGTAGGGAAATGGCTAAGTTAGTAATTAGGGGTGAATTACCATATTCGTTTGGTGAAAAAAATATGTAGAGACTTTTGTACAAAACTCCTTCAACCACCATTATAAAAAGATTGCTAGGAATGTAGTTAAGAGTGATTGTAAATTAGTTTACAATGAGACTAAGGATTTTTTGATAGCAACACTAACATCACTAAACACTAGAGTTTTATTAACATCGGATGGGTGGGTAGGAGTAAACGGCGTTACAATGATGTGTGCAACATGTCATTGGATAGATTCGGATTGGGTACTTCAAATGAGGATAATTTCATTTGGATATGTTAGGTACCCACATAAGGGTAAAATTATAGCCACATGCAGTATGGAAGCATGTAATAATTTTTGTATTTATGATAAAGTATTTGCTATTGGTTTTGATAACGTCTCCAATAATACTAAGGCAGTTGATAGTTCGAAAATTACTTTAGATTCTATAGAACCCAAAAATTTTAATGTTAGGTGTGCTTGTCACATTTTAAATCTTTGTGTGGAAGATGCACTAAAATATGGAAATGATAAACTTGATGCAATGAGAGATTGTGTTTATTATATTACATTGAGTGGTCCAATTTATCAAGCTTTTCATGATTGGTGTAAGCTTAGGGAAATTGTATGTAAACGTTTTCCTGAAGATGTTAGACATCGTTGGAATTCTACCTTTGATTTATTAGGTGTTGTTCTTCATTACCGTTTTAATCTTAGAGACTTTTGTGTCACAATGGGTATGCAAAATTGTATGTTAGATGATGATTTTTGGTTTTTTGCCGATAGTTTGTATAAATTTTTAGAACCTTTTAACGCTACTTTGCAATTTTCAAAAATATATACATCTACATCTAATTGTATTTTACTTGAAATTGTCACTTTGATGACAACAATTAAAGATTTGCAAAATGACCCTTTTATTGGAGATATTGTTAATGCGGCATATATTAAATTTTTGAAATATTTTCATCCACTTCCTATGTTATATTGTGTAGCTAGTGTAATGAATCCTATGATTAAATTAGATGGCACAAAAAATTAAATTGAAATTTTTTACACTTATGCCCCACACAATGCAATACTAGATTTTGATTATGTTGCTTTTACTCGTAAATTTGAGAATATTTTTACTAGGTTATATGATTCTTATGATAGGCTTTATTCATCTAACACTACACAAATACAAACAAAAAATGTTGATTCTTCTTCTGCTTATTCCTCCATATTAGCAAATGGAAAGAGTCATGCTAGTAGTAGCGTTTTAAATCTTATTAAATTAAAAAAACCAAGAACCAATTCACCAAATGAGTTGAATTGATATAATGCACAAAGTACAGTTGAAGATGTAGTAGATGTGTTATAGTTTTGGAAGAGTAATGAAGCAATTTTTAATATTCTTTCTCAAATGGCTAGATATTTGCTAACAACACCGGTGTCAACCGTTGCATCGGAAATTACTTTTTCTCTTGGTGACAGGATAATGAGCCCGAATAAAAACCGATTGACAGCCAAAAATTTGGAGATGCTAGTATGCGCCGAAGATTGGATAAAAGTGGAAGAGATGACCCAAGACTTACTTGAAGCACAAGCTGGATCAACAAGTAGCGATGAATGAACGATTACATTTAGTCAATTTACATTAAAATGGTGGACAATATATTGTAATTAATTGGAAAATTTAGGGTGATGAGATTCTATATTTATGTTAAGTAAAAGTGTACGACAATAGTCCAATGCCTTTTCTTCAATCTAAATAGAGACCATCTCGATCTTTAAATTCAAGTAATTTTCTTGTTTTGTAATTTGATCTAATTTGTAGGAAATTTTATTCATGTACTTTATTTTATTTAAGAATTTCAAATTTATTAAATCAATTTAATACTTGATTCTTTGCAATTGTTATGAAATTACAATTTAAGACTTGATCTTTAATATATTACAAAAAAAAATTCCCCCAAAATACCGGCCCGCGAAGCAGCCCGGCCCCCACCCTTGGGACCGGGGGCCAGGTCTGGGCCAAGGTTTTCAACCATGAGCCTAGCCCGGCCCGACCCGCGTAGTTTTTGAGCCCGGCCCGGACAGACCCAAGTGACCCGAATGCCATCGCTAACTTAAATCAATGAGAAATCCAACAACTCACAGCCCGCTAACTTAAATCAATGAGAAATCCAACAACTCACAGCCCACGTGTAATGCAGGGGGTAATTTAACATATCAAAATTTTATTTATGTCCCAACTCGTTTATTTGACCTGCATCCTCCTCATCTTTATAAAAATTCTGATCTTAGCCAAAACTTATTCCTTGATTATACATCCAAGTCCATATGGGACACATCCCCGTGGAATGTAAACTTATAATGAAGTCTTTTCCGTACTGACCCACTTTTTGAAAATATTGACAAATCTGACCCCATTTTCCAAAATATTTATCCAATTAACTCAGTTTTGAACACGTTAGCATTAACTGTTATTGAAAATAATGGTATAAGTTATTTATATAGCATTAACCGTTATTGAAAATAATGATATAGGTTATTTATATGCCGTTCTTTTCAATAGCAGCATCTCTGAAAAAAAATTTCGCATGCCGCTATTTGGAAAAACGTGATCAGTTAACTTATTCTCAATCATGTACTATATCTGACTTTGAAAAAAATGCAAGGGTGAAAAAATCTTATAGATAATTCCGCTATCCTCAACAACGGCATTCTCATTACGGATGTTGTTGTTAAAAATAGTGGCATCAGTTATAATATTCATTGTATATAAATAGTGACCCACTCTTCTCACTTTATATCTATTTTCCCTCCCCCTCTAACTCCCGAAATCCAAAAACTCTAGCTGCCGCTATTGGAAACCTTCTAACTCTTCTTTTTCATATCCTAATCAATTCACAAAATACTCATCATTAAACCCTAATTGTGAACACCTCTTCTCCCTCATTCATTTGGAATTTGGCGCAGATTTTTCTACAGATCATCTCGGTCTCAAAATTGTGGTAGGTATCCAAGAACTCTTAATTCCTTTGAATTTATTGACTTTGTTGATTGAGATTTATATTGAGGGTGTAGTATATGAGTATTAGTTATGGAGATTGATATGAGTTGTAGTATCCGATAAATGAGAATAGATTTTGGGGGTAGGAGAATTGACAATGCAGTATAATATATGTTGGAGAAATTTGTATAAACTAGAATTAATAAATTTGTAAAAGTTAATGAGTTATATGTTTATGAATGAATGGATGTTGATATGAAATGTGTTTATATATAAATATGTAGTATATAGAGATGTTGTGGTGGGGTTTGTTATATTTGCAAATAGTTTGATACGAGTATTGTCAAATTTTTGGTTACCTTGACTGAAAATTTATTAAAGTGGACACATGGTTTATTAATTTGAAATTCATGACACATCGTTTATTAAAAAGTTATTTTTGCTAATTTTGTTGAACAAGCCTCAAATATTTGTTAATTTGACTCAAAATTAATTTTTTTGACACATGATTTATTAATTTGAAATTCATGACACATCGTTTACATTATTTATTATTGTTGACAAAGAAATAGATGCTGAACAACCATCTTCTTCGTGTGCACTAGGTGCTTCGTCTTCCGCCGCACATTGAGGTTTGGGTCCATTAGACCCAACCCTACTACATTTTCAAGAAGAGCATAGGTCCCAAGCAGTGTGGAAGGGAGACGACAAGAATATATATGAGTTTCCGAATGCACACGACTTTGCTGGATGACCCATGTATACGCAACTACTTACTAAATGCCGGTTTCAATGGAATGTCGATATTGAGAAAAGTGAAATGCGACGATGCATTACTTACCGCTCTTGTCGAGGGATGGAGGCCAGAGACACACTCGTTCCACCTACCCGTTGGTGAGATGATAACGAAACCGGTAACATCGATGGGGTGACCGGGATCGGTAACATCTTGTTCAGCAAAGTAATGATAGTGAGAGATTATCTTGGAGAAAGGTTGTCACAACGTTCGTGGCTCCATGAAGAGTTTAACAATAGTTTGGGAGATGAACCGACCGACTTCCAAGTGCAATGTTATACTTTGGCCTATTTGATTAGTATGATTGGTGGTGTTCTCATGACTAATTCTTCGGATAATGTCATCCATCTTATGTACCTTCCATTGATTGCCAATATACATAGGGCTGACCATTATATTTGGTGAAGTGCGACATTGGCTTTTCTTTATCATGCTTTGTGCAATTGTTCAATGGGGTCGATCCAAATGACTAGGTCGATGGGTATATTACTGTAATATCCCGGTCGGATATTATAATTGAATTATAATTATTTTTAAAATTAAAATATTTTTATGGAAATTTCTTGGTTTTACTAATAAAAACTTATTTGTGTGTGTATATATATATATATATATATATATATATATATATATATATATATATAATAAAACACAAAGAAAGCTATCAAGTGGTTCTCCTTCAATCCTTCAAAATATTAAAGGTCCAGATCTAATCTCACAAAACATATTTTCCCACCAAAAGTTTTCCCCAAAAACTCAAATTCAAATCCCCCACCCAAAACAACTCCTATATTTATTTAATTATTTCTCTCTCTCTCTCTCCCCCTCCCTCCCTCTCTCCCTCTATTCAAAAAATTAAGAAAATAATTTTTTTTAAAAAGTGGCTCTCCTTCAATCCTTCAAAATATTAAAAGCCCAGATCTAATCTCACAAAACATATTTTTCCCCCCAAAACTCAAATTCAAATCCCCACCCAAAACAACTCCTATATTTATTTAATTATTTCTCTTTCTCTCTCTCTCTCTCTCTCTCTCTCTCTCTCTCTATTTAAAAAATTAAGAAAAAAATATTTTTTAAAATTTAAAATTAAAAAAATTAAAAATTTAAAAATAATTCAAATAATTCAAAAAAATCATATAATATGTTTTTTGCTAGATCCCCAAAAGTTTCTCATATAATATGTTTGCTACTTCAATTAATTTGCTGGACCTTCAAAACTATTTTATATGACCAAACAAAGTACACCGTTCCGAAGACGTGCCGTAGGCACGTGTCAACGGGCAAACCTAGTATATATAATAAAACACAAAGAAAGCTATCAAGTGGCTCACATTCAATTTATCCCAAAATCAATGGACCAAATCTACTCTCACAAAACATATTTTTCTGCCCAAATTTCAAACTCCACAAATTCAAAAACACACACACACTCTCTCTCTCTCTATCTTTTTCCCAAAAAAACTCCCCGTTCTCTCTTTCTTTCTCCCGCCCACTCTCTCTCTCACTGTCTCCCTCTCTCTATCTCCCCGATCTCTAACAGTCTTCCTCTCTCTCCCCAACCTCCGCTCCGTTGCCTCCTCAGCACCCCCCACCTCCGCTCCATCGCCTCTTCAGCAACCCCCACCATCGGGCCGTCTTCAGCGCCCCCCTCCCGATCCTAACCACCTCCTCCTCCCTTCCGCTCTCATCCATCAGTGACCACCACCTCTCTCTCCACCGGCCACCTCCGGTGCCTCTTCAGCACCCCCACCACCTCCGCTTCCTCTTCAGCACCCCCACCTCCAGTCGCCAACCCCCCCTTCCAGTCGATTTCACCATCCAGTCGATTTCAGCCTCCAGTCGATTAGAAGAATCACCCTCCGCTCTCACCTCCAGTCGATTTTACCATCAATTTCACCCAGTCGATTTCACCATCTCAGGTAACCATCGATTGTGCTGTTTTTTTGAGATAGTGCTGTTTTGGGTATAGTGCTGTTTGGGTATTGACATAGTGCTGTTTGAGATTGTGCTGTTTTATGGATTGTGCTGTTTCACCATTGATTGAGATTGTGCTGTTTCAACAAAATTACGTAAAACATTTTAATTGTAGGAGCCTGCTGCACTGGGAGCATCTGAAACTAAAGTGGATGGGTTAAATCAGATGCACAAAAGCTTTGTCATTTGGGACGGGAAATATGGTTAGTCTCTCTCTCATTCATATTCTCTGTTAAATCATTCAATGCATACTCATATAGCTTTTCTCAGGTTTTTACCTGCCTTTGAGTACAGAAACTTGGGATAAACTTCAAAAGGCTGTTGCTGCAGTGGTCAATGTCAACGATTACTCGATGTCATCCACCACCGCCAACCCCGACGCCGATCAACTCCAACCACCGAATCTCTCACCGTTACCTAATCCCTCACCGTCTCTACATCTCAGGTAGTGAGCCATGAATTTAGTATTTTCTATTGATTTTTCTGTTTAATTTTGTTTAGTTTTGTTAGTAGCCTGGTAAGGGAATGTAATTTTGTTTAATTACTGTTTCTACATCTCAGGTAGTGAACCAAAAAATTTCAAAATTGATTTTTTTGTGTGGTAAGGGAACGGCTTGCCGAAATTTTGGATAGGTTTTTTTAGATACGTTCTGTAATCCTACAAATTAGGGTTTTTTTTATATAAAAAAGTTCAGTTTTGAGAATTTGATGGTTCAATTGGGTTAGTGGGTTTTAGTGCAGATCGAGATGAAGGAATTGTGGTTGGAGGGGTTTGAAAATTTTTCTAGATTCCATCAACATTTTGTTCATTGTTCTTCCATTTTGTTTAATTTGATTATAACAGTGAAAATTTTGCCAGAATTTCTCAATTGGTAACTTTGTTGGGTAGGAACAATATGAGGAGCTAAATTTGATGTTAATGCATAGTTGCTGTTAATTCGATATTTTGTTTAACTAACCAATTATTTAAGCATAGTTACTGTCATTTGAATCATAATGATGTTAATGCAATTTCCTAGGAATGTGAACAAATATTGTAGACGTCTTGCTGAAATTACGTTAAAGTGCAAGGTGAATAAGTTAATTTATGTTCTTTTTAAGCTAAACCATATCTTTTGATGATGTGTTTGGCATTGCAGAAAGATTCGAGGGAGGCCGGAATAGTGAGCCCCGTAAAAGATCAGGGACACTGCGGCCAACAAAAGTAAATTCATCCTGAAAACATTTACATGCTCTTATTTTGTATAGCACACTTTTTGATGAGTTATTTTGCAAGTGGTTGGATAAGTATAGTTTAGATAAAGTTAGTAATGGAATTGAGAACTTTGGTTAAAACTTTGTGGCCAACAAAAGTTTATATAACAATTATCTCAACACCACTGAAGTCCCCAACCCGACCAACGTTAGATATTTAAGTTTATGTGAGACAACTTTACAAAACTCCAGTTATTAAACACAACTCCAGTTGCACATGCGGGAATTTGTTATAGATTTCTATCAAATTTAATGATTTCACGTTTCCAAACTCTAAATTTCCCTCTTCTTTATAATTTCCGACTGATTTCCAACAAAGTTTTCAAGTTTGAAATTGGCCAAAAGTGAAGGAGGATTTCTCATTTGCCATCAAATTCAGGTAAATGAGTCTCTTTTTTTTGTTTCTTTTTTTTTAATGTAAGTAATAATTTGTTAGCACGGATTTTGAAGCAATTTTCTTTTTATTTGATTTCAGGTATGAACATGAAAGAAGGGGAAGGTTTGATGTGGAACTGGATTGTCTCTGTTGGTGCGTGAGAGTTAACAAGGTAAGGAGGTATGTGTAGAGTTCGTGATTGTGTGAAAAAAATGGAAGTTAATTTGTTGTTAATGTGCAGAGTATATGGCGTTGTGTGAACGATCAGAGTAGGTTGTCGCGGTTCACTTGCTCAACATAAAGGGTAAGCTCTTTCTCTCAAAATTATTTTTCAACAACATAATTCTAATGTGTGGGAGCAAATGAATTGTTAGTTATCCTCACAACCAAATCAGATAGATAGTTTATAGCATTCTAATTACCTATCAAACGAATGAAAACCATGTCGCAATTCCAGAATGGAGACCAAAATGTGCTCTTTGAATCAAATGACAAGTGATAGTGAGGGGCAATCCATTTTTTTCTCAATTCAAAAGAAAAACTAAGAATCGGTATATGGGAATGGATCAAGTAAGGCTGTAAGGGTTAGATTAAACTTACAGGCCTATGACGGATTAGGACGGGCCTCGGGGTTTAGCCAGTTAGATTAGAAAGAACAGATGCATCAAGAAATATGCCTCCACTCCAAGTAGGTGGTAAAGGTAATTTAGGGATCAACAGAAGTCACTTAATACTTGAATCAATTCTGGCATAAACATTTATACATGATTCAATTTCTACTTGAATCAATTCTGGCATAAACATTTCTGCATGATTCAATTTCTAGCTTGGTAAATATATCCAGTTGAGTAACGTTAAGTTACTGCAGCAGGTTGTGGCAGGCAAACTTATTGAAGTCAACCACCTCTCTCCATCATAATAGATCACTAGAGCCTTTCCTCACTAAAATAAGTTCGAGGGGTCGAGTGTGAACCACGAGTCCTATGGGAAAAAAATGCCCAAATTCTACGACAAAGTATCAAATATCTAATAGACTCTCCAAGTCCAGCAAGTGTTATGACAAGAGAGGGCCTCAGGGCTACGAAGAATCCTGCCCCAACCCAGTAGATTAGGCTAGGCTGGGAACACACAACAATGAAACATGCTTGACATAAATTCCATGTACTTGCTCTGCTTAGAAGCCCCAAAAAATTTGGTTGCTGGGCTTTGTTGTTGTGTCTGCTTATAGGGCATTTAGATACATAACAACAAAATGAACTAACATTTGCTGTTAAAGTTTGATAGCTTACACAGTTTGAGCTACACAATATTATATTGCACTTCTACTAACCAAATACCAAACATACATAGTTAAGCATGGGAGCATAAGTTTTCCTTTTTTTTCTTCCTTCCTGGGTTGACTTGGATACAACCCCAGTCCTAGCTAAGGCCACCCTCAAATTCTAGAAATGGTAGGGTGGCATTTCCATTTTGTTTCATGTAATGAAATAATTGGGTTTTTTTTAATGTAAATTCAATTTTGTTGAGCCTTATCATTTGAATCGTACGACATTGACTCTATTACGCGACTTCTTAACCCTTTCTTCCGCTTCACCATTTTTTGAATCAGGTTTCGGTTCCGGATCAAATTCTTGAAGTTTAGAGGAAATTTCTTATTGGAATGATTTATCCATGTGCTTTGCAAAGCCCCCCCCCCCCCCCCACACACACACACACTCCCCAAACATCTCTAATCACAATAATGTTAGAGTGTGAGTTGGTCAATATTTTTGTGATGGGGAGAAGGAAACGAGGCAGTTGTCTATAACATTCCTCCCACCTTATCTAGAGAGACCGAATATAAGTATCAGTTTCAATAATAATAAATGGCACAGTTCTACGGAAGCCACGGCTTTCTATTCCTCAAATTGTATCTGTAAGGAAAATTTTGCAAGATGCCCTCAACTACAATGGTGAAAAACAGACTTAAATGGAAGTAGAATGGTGAAAAACAGACTTAAAATGCAATTTCATCAATACTCAAAATAGAAATGGTCTTCAGTACGAAATTCCTAGGAGTAAGCATTCTTTCTCATATGGTATGTGATTCTTCATCTAAAGATAATATAAAGTATTGTGTCGTGCACACTCATATGATAAGACTCATATGATAAGTATGATAAGACTGTAAGATCTGCCGTCGGAGTCAAACCCCTACGTCACGTCTTCCCCTGCTCCTTCCTCTTCTAAGAGTGCGTTTAAGAACTTCCTTAGATTTATTTTTTTCAAATAAAAAGTTTAATTCTAATTCTAATTCTAATTATTAGTATGTTTTTCCTTAAATTTAAATAATGATATGATTTGATCTGAGTAGATACGATTGAGACAGTTAAAGGTGTTCTCGAAAGGTGGGGGAAGAAGATGGGGGAAGCTTCCAAGAATATAGAGGATCTCGCCGAAAAAGTTTAGCAACATTGTAAGTAACTAATCATTTTGAGGGTTCAATTATATATTTGTTTCGGACAAATTTTGGTCAGTGTACTATTTAACTGATGTTCCTGTTTACTGCACTTCCGGACGAACTGTTTTGTGCAAACATCAGTTACATAATTTTGTAGTCATGAATTTTGTGTTGATTTTCAATGATGATGATGATGATGATGATGATGATGATAACACTCTCTCTTGGTTTTATACATTCAAGAGATTGAAAATTTGGTAGAAACTTGAGTTAGGTTATACCTGAAGTTATTTTTGACGCAATTGTGAGTGGTAGGCTAATTTGTGATTTGGGGTTTACGGTTTTATTTATCGGTCCAATTTTAGGATCTAGGGTTTATGAGCTGGAATGAAATGCATCTACCAAACTGTGCATGAGCTACCACTACCATACTCTCAGCACATCCTCTCAAGTATACAGTGTCTAAATTACATTTTAGATGATATTATATTCTTTGTTTTTCCACCACCTCGGCAGAACGATAGTATAGCAAGCACAAGAAGATTATAATGAAGCTGGGCAGACCAATAATTTCTTTCTTCCATCAAACCTTTTGGTTCACTACCTAGAAAATATAACCTGAGTCTGTTCTGTAATCTAAATTAAGGAAACATCCAAAAAAAGGGGACAATTCAAATGCACACCAATTTGACGAAACTGTAGATTGTAATGTAAAGTAGTAGAAGCATAGTGAAGCGAGAAGCTGGAGATTAAGCTTCAAACGCTTCAGCTGGGATAAATCTGAAACAGCACAACCCTATATTTTAGATTTGAAATATTGTGTATATACAATTTTTTAGTAGAAGATGAAGTAATTAAGGAGAGAGAGGAAGAGGAAGAGGATGAGAGGGGAGGGTGGGATAGTCTAGAATATTTGGAAGCATATTTAAATGACAAAATTAACTAGAAAGATACACTGTATGATAAACTAAAAATAGAAAGTTAAGGATGGATGAATGTCAAGCTACTAATATTGTTACTCACCTTTCTTCAACCAATTAACCATCCTTAACAACAATGATGATAACAAAAAAAACTTCTAAATCTAACTTGAATGAAGTTTCGATTGATGTCGGCTGAGCCACCTCTGTACCATACCAATTGTGAGGATCAGTGAAGGCATGTGGATGCCATTGTTAGATGCTATGAGACCGGGATAGAGGAAAAGCTGAAAAGGATGATTAATGAAGGTTGAAGAGAACTTATTGATTGGAGGTGGAGAGAGGACTGATAGAGGTTGCTCAGTGGTGATGAGCTTCATGAAAATTAGAGAACCATAGGCTGGTGTTGTTGGAGGTTTAAAAGGAAATTACAAGAACGAAAAGAGTGATATGTGAAGCAGGCCTAAGAGAGAAAGGCAGAGATTTAGCGATGGGGTTGAGCAAGGATAGAGATAATGGTACAATTAATTTAGTCAACTGTATGAATTTTATGATAGTTGATGTGAGTTTGGGCTGTAATTTTTTAGTGGTTTAGTTTAAACCCACTAACTAGACCTGGCCCACATTTTATAAAGTTGTGTCCTCTCAAGTATACAGATAATCTTATTAACTATATATTTCAGTATGCATGGCAACAATGATCTTAACAGTTATTATTTTGGGAGATGATGTATAACAATGATCGTAAAAGAAAAGTATATACATTAGTAGTTATTAAACAAATTCTTCAAATATGAATGACAATTAGTATCTTATCAGACCTTTAGTGTGATCATCTGTTTATCAATTCACACTTTACAGTTACACTATCAAGCCTTTAGTGTGATCATCTTTTTTTCAATTCACACTTCACAGTTACACTACTCATATGTTTAAATCTGTAACAGATTAACTTCTTTACTTATTTCATAGAGATGGATATTAAATATAACTATGGTTATCTTAATCACAAGCATATATATATATTGAATCTCTCTTTATTTTTCTACAAGACGATGCTAAATTTTCAACTATATAGCAATTGGAGTTGCAATAACAAACAATTATTTTAGCAAAAACAAGTATCACCCTTTCTATTATTTGATGGCAAACATTAAATCAAAAATGAGCCAGCAAACTGTTCAAATCAATTAACTTATTAGTAATGAAATATTGACACCATATATAAGAAGAAAAAAATAGAAAGAGGGTCGTCTATTAACTTATTATTTTTTCTTTAATGAAACAAGACGACAAAACAAAAAAATCCATTTATATATGATACATTTACCTTACTAAAACTTATTTTCATTGTTGTTTTACTTTTGAACTTTAACAGAACTGGGAAGCAGCTGACATGGACCTCAAATTTATAAATGCAACTACAGTGATGAATTGGGGTTGCAATAAGGTAAATTTACGACAACTACACCCTATGTTAACCGTTAATTGCTGCTAATTTAATGCTGCTTCTTTTTTTTCCAGATTGTCGTCCACACTCAAAACTGTCAAGTACATATTGACAGTTTAACTTTTTGGAAGGTGATGAGGAACATGTTTGGTTCAAGCCATTGTTCTGTTTGAAAGGTACTGGTTTCAAAACTATTACTATTGTTTTAATTGTTTATTGTAAACTCTTACTATTTGATTCAAAACTCTAACTGTTTTTTTAGGCTCACTGTTTGGTCCTATTTTTGAAGACTTCAACCATTGTGTTCTCCTACAACCATGTAATTTTTTTTTTCATTCAGTTGGTTGGTGTTTAGTATGGTGGAGGATGTAATAGTTGTAATAATTGTAATATTTAGCATTTTGGGAGATGATGTATATAATGATGATATAATATAGTTATGTTAATACCCGTACCCGCAATTTTGTGGAGTATTGGGTTCTGTGTTTGGTTTTTTAAAGGTTTTTCGAAGGTTTTTCAAAAAAATTATTACATTTTCAAACGAATTTTTGATTTTTATTTTGTATCTTGCATTATATTTTGATTTTTCCCCCCAGAGCCTTATATATATGATGCCTGTGTTATGTTGCTCGGTTGAGCCTAGGGAGGAATGATATTTATTGCCTGTGATGTCATATATTTAATTGTTAGTAGAATTCCGTAAGGAATTTCTGTAAAAGGGCTAATATTTTAGGGGAGGTTCTGTCAAAATTTTTACTAAATTTTCTAAAATCTATTATGTTTTCAAACGATATCTTGGTTTTAATTTTGTATCTTAGTCATATGAAGAATTTTTCTTCCCAGAGCCTTATATATATAATGTCTATGTGATGTTGCTTGGATTGGCCTGGGGAGGATTTATATTTCTTGACTGTGATGATAAATTTTTAATTGTGAGCAGAATTCCGTAAGGAATTGCTGTAAAATGGCTAATATTTTAAGGGAGGTTCTGTCGAAATTTTCAGAAAATTTCCTAAAATCTATTATGATTCCAAACTATATCTTGGTCATTTGGGTAGCGACATGTAAAATGGCTAATATTTTTTTTACAAATGAAGTGTCAAATAGAGACAGAGCATGAAGTGTCAAAGTTTGTAAGCTCAGAACTAACACAAACAGATCATTAAGTATCAAATTTTGTTAGCTCAGAACAAACAGAAACAGAGCATAAAGTGTGTAATTTTGTAAGTTCATAAATAACACAAACAGAGTCTAATGTATCAAATTTTGTAAGCTTATAACAAACACAAACAGAGCATGTAGTATCAAATTTGGTAAACCCAGAACAAACAGAAACACACATGAAGTATCAAATTTTGTTAACTCAGAACAAACAGAAAATGAACAGTAGAAACTGAACATGAAGTATCAAATTGTGTTACGCTCAAGACAAACAGAAGTTGAACATGAAGTTTCAAATTTTGTAAGCTCAGAACAACAGGCACTGAACATGTGGTTTAAAAAAAACCAGTAGGCTCGGAACACACTATTCATAACTAGGGTTGCATTGGGGTGCTGCGCCAACTAGGATATGATAGATATATAATCAAGAATAAATACAACAAGCTTGAAATAATTATTCAGATCATATTGTGTTTTGCATCACTGCCTACACCAACACACCAAAGGAGAGAATCAAACACCAAAAGTCTTAAATGAGAATCAACAATATAATTTCAAAGGAGGCCTGTATATAGTAGATGATTGTATTAGAAAGGTGGTTGTATTTGTTTACAATCAGTTTTTTTTTTTTTCTGTCATGGTGCATATTTTTAATTAAGGTTCTCACATTTCTTTAAAAAAATCTAGCTTTTTGAAGAATTGGATTAGTCAATATTTAGATATTTAAGGGCAATAAAGATAAATTCCTAAAAAACTGAAACAATTTAACGAATAATTGTTAAAGATCTATAAAGAGGTATAGTGAATGACTTTTGATCTTAGCATGTATAATGCATAAATTTATATGCAGTTCATCCAACCAAATAACTCCAAATAAATTTATATGTAGTTCCGAATACGTGCCGTAGGCACGTGCCACGGGCATACCTAGTATATATATATATACACTAGTAAGTATATATATGTATTGTATCGATTTTGTGCACTTGTACAAAATCCTGTAAAATGCGTTTTTAGAAAATGTCTATAAAATCTCGGGCTGGTATTAAAAAATTATCATTGTATTATTATTTTATTTTTATTTTCAGAATTGAAATATTTTTTATGGATATTACCCGGTTTTGTTAATAAACATTATCTATGTATATATACCAGTCTGTGTACATCTGTATTGTATCAAATTAGTAGTGAAATCTTCCGAGTAAATAATAAAATTTATTTTTTATTATTATTTTAGGAATTAATTTATTTTATACGGATTGTGCAGTTTAGCAAAAAAAAATTAGCGGTATATATATTAATATATACGTATGCGTGTTGTACCGATTTTGTACATTTGTACAAAACGTGTAGTTTGTGTTTTGGACAAAAATATCTTATTTTTGTCATGATTAGTCAAAAATGGATGACTAGGATTTGTTTGGAGGGTTAAACCTAGGGTTTAGGATTAATGAAAATACAAATGAGGATTAATATGTGTGTTTCTACTAGAACCCTCCTCCACCTCACCCCTCCACCTCATCAAGCATTTCGCCAGCCAACCTTGATCCAAGGGGGTTTTTGCATAAATCCCTAGTGTATTTGCACCCTAACCCTCTCATTCCTCCTATAAATACCCCCCCTCCCCCCCCCCCCCCCCCCCCCCTCCCTCTTGCCTCATTTGCCAAAAGAAAAAAATAGAGAGGAAAAGAAAGAGAGAAAGAAACCCTAAACTAGAGAGTTCTTCATTGGAGGTTTTCTATAGGAGCTAAGAGGAAGGAGAAGGTTGCTTATCTAGTTCTTCCTACAAAGAGATCAAGGTGGGGGTTTCTCTACTTTCTATTTTATATCGTTTTTGTTCTCTATTTTATTGTTGTAAATTGTATGTGTATGTTTTATAACAACTTATCTTAAGCATAGACATGGCTGTATGGATCAAAATGATACCATAAAAATATGGATGGTAGAACTCAAACAAATGATATAAAGATTGAGTCTTTAAGACTTTGTTATGGTTATTTTTGCTAAACTAGCAACTTGGACTAATTGGTTTGGGCATATGAGTAGTGTGAGTCAAGTTTGATCACATGAAAAGTTGTGAATGGTAGAACTCACTAAAAACTCATAAAGATGGAATCTTTAGCTTAATATGATTATTGTTGTTATTATTGTCATTTTTGTTAACACAACTAAAAACTTGGACTAAACTATAAGCATATAAACATTAGTGTAGTAAAAATATTTACATACCCATTTTGGGGTTGTAGAACTCAACAAGCTATTAAAAGATAAGCCTTTTTGTTGTATGTTGCTCTCTACCTTGTTAAATATCAAATCTTTACTAACCCTAGTCCATAAAAAGTGGACCTTGTTGTATGTAGAACTGTAGAATCAATAAAATTAGATTTTTGTAATATGTAGGACTTGTAATTCCTAAAAGAAGTAGTCTTTGTGATAATCTAGATAAAGTCTTTAGTAACCTTATGAGTTTACCACCATGCTTAAGTTGTTGTAGTTATTTTAGTAAAGAACCCATGCTTGAGTTGTTGTAGCTGTTCTCGTAAAGAACCCATGCTTGAGTTGTAGTAAAGAGCCCATGCTTGAGTTGTCGTAAAGAATCCAGGCTTAAGTTGTTGTAGCTGTTCTAGTAAAGAACTCATGCTTAAGTTGTTGTAGTTGTTCTAGTAAAGAACCCAAGCTTAAGTTATTGTAGTTGTTCTAGTAAAAAACTCATGCTTGAGTTGTAGTAAAGAACCCATGCTTGAGTTGTAGTAAAGTACCCATGCTTGAGTTGTTGTTGTTGTTCTAGTAAAGAACCCATACTTGAGTTGTAGTAAAGAACCCATGCTTGAGTTGTTGTAGTTGTTCTAGTAAAGAACCCATGCTTGAGTTGTAGTAAAGAACCCATGCTTGAGTTGTTGTAGTTGTTCTAGTAAAGAACCCATGCTTGAGTTGTAGTAAAGAACCCATGCTTGAGTTGTTGTAGTTGTTCTAGTAAAGAACCCATGCTTGAGTTGTAGTAAAGAACCCATGCTTTAGTTGTTGTAGTTGTTCTAGTAAAGAACCCATGCTTGAGCTGTTGTAGTTGTTCTAGTAAAGAACTCATGCTTAGATTGTTGTAGATGTTTTAGTAAAAAAACCCATGCTTGAGTTGTTGTAGTTGTTCTAGTAAAGAACCCATGCTTAAGTTGCTGAGTTGTTCTAGTAAAGAACCCATGCTTGAGTTGCTGTAGTTGTTCTAGTAAAGAACCCATGCTTGAGTTTTTGTAGTTGTTCTAGTAAAGAACCCATGCTTGAGTTGTAGTAAAGAACCCGTGCTTGAGTTATAGTTGTTCTAGTAAGAAGCCCATGATTGAGTTGTTGTAGTAAAGAACCCATGCTTGAGTTATATGTTGTAGTATTCTAGTTAAAAGAACCCATGCATGCTTAAGTTGTATGTTGTAGTGGATTTAGTTAAATTTCTAAAAGGAACCCATGAGTTGAGCTTGCATGCTAATTCAGTTGAACAATTAAAATGAACCCATGTTCCACATTTTTTCTAGTTCGGTTTTCAAGAAGAAACCCATGAAACTAGTTCCATGATGGTTCTAGCTCAAATTGATGAAGAACCCATGCATTTAGTTTCTAGGTGAATCTAGCTCAAAGACGAGAAAGAACCCATGAACCTAGTTCCATGTTGTCCTAGTTCGAATTTGGGAAGAGAACCCATGAATTCTAGTTATATGAGGTTCTAATTAAAATTGGACCATATCATGTGAACGCTCGTCATCTTCAATGTATGGGTAATAATGGTTGGGAAAGTCACTATTATTGTTAGCTTGATAAAATCTCGTCTATAGTTACCCTAGGGGTCATCGACAATAAAGACTCGTATCTTACCACCTTGGAAACTATGGATAAATCACACCTCGTGCGCCGACGGATCATAACTGGTGTGGGTTGATCGCGGGTTGAGAATGTTGACGAGATCCGAGTTAGGGGTAGTGATGAGTGAGGGAGGTCCCGTCACCGGTGTCGTGGATCGATAGGCCATGAGTTGGACCACGATAATCTTAAGAAAGTCTAAATTGAAATGATGTAAGATTGTTTAGGTTTAGTGACATCATTAGGGTCGTAACTTATAAAGATCATTACTTAACCATTTTGCCAAAAGGGAAGGTGTAACACCCCGAATTCCAAAATACAACTGAATTCGAGTTCCACAGGATCTTTACACTTCTTTCGTATAATTTTACATGGAAATAAAAACTTTTCTTTCATCAGAGTTACATTACACTTGTACATTATCACAGCGGAAGCAATATTACAATCACTTTACATGAAACAACATTTAAATCAATCCTGCACAGCATGTATACTTCAATTGTTAAGCATCTTTACCCTGCATATAAAACTGTGGGCACGTCAGTTCATTCAACTGATGAAATATTATACACAGCCATCATCTCTATGCCGGAAAACAGTATAATGATTCTCATTTCTTAGCAAACCACAAACTTGTCACAAACAGAACTAAAGGGACTATCCTATTGATGTCGTGTTGTGAATGTGCACTTAATCCTGAATGCAATTACTTATATTATATGACACTAATGCGCACTTGTTCAGAGTCTATGCAGCCCATACTACATAGATTCGAGGGCAAGCCCTTAATCGTTCTTTATCTTGTAGGGTTCAATCCCTCACTATGACTTAATCTACTATTGTAACTACAGTAAGTATTCTAGATATTTTCTGACCTACGAAATCGTGTCTAGGGGCCCTGGAGGGAATCCCAACGCACTGTCACATGACTCATCATGCAGGAATCCTGTGGTAATTCAGCTCCTACCATAGACATGACACCACCAGCAGCCGTCAAACACCCCACGAGCGATGCCACCGGGACGGTACTTTAGAGCAGTATCCACGCCCTATCATGACTCATCATGGGACATCATGTGAATACTCTCACGCCGCCAATCAATGGCCCTCATACTCAATATTTTTCTCTTACTTTCATCACATCTTCACTATGTATCTAATCCTTAATTTAATTGAATCATGAATAAAATCAATCTCTTAGAATGTAGCACTTCCACTATGCCGGTCTTATTCATTTAATTTGACATGACCCAATCTTGGTCTTCTCATTTCAAAATATCATTTTCTCATTCTTTCATTACCGGTATAAGGCTTGGCTATACTCTAATTCTCAATTTCAACTCATAATTACAATGTCATACTCATAAGATCTTTTCATGATTAATCATAATTCATATTTCCAAAAGCATAGTACTCATGTATTCATATCTTTCATAATTCATCACAATCAATAATTCAATTTCACGTGCAATCCATATGCAAGAGTCAATTTCAACTAATAATCACCAATAATTTGAATGTTCCACACATCTATTATTCACAAATCAAATCTTACTACAAACACATTTTCTTTTATAATTCCATTTAATCATACAAGTTACAACTTTTCAAAATTCATCTTTTATACCCAAAAATTTTCGTTTATTTTCCTTTGTTTAAAAAAAATAATTTTAATTTCAAAAATGAGTCATTTCTTGCAAAACTCCAATTTCTTATTCACACTTCACCAAAAGTTGTATAAATATTTCCTAATAAGTTCCAATAATTTTTCAGAATTTAATCCATAATTTTCTGATTTTTATTCTATTTTAAAAGTCCATTTTTATTTCAAAAATCCCAAAAAATTATTTTTTCTAATCTCCAAACCGACCAAGATTCAAACCAGCGACCACCAGTGAGGCAGACAGCGCAGAAGACCAACGCGCCAAAGCCCCAAGGCGCTTTAATTAGGGATTAAAAGCCCTATGTTTCTGTTCTCGGCGATTTAGATTTTTAACCAAAAATAATAATAAAACAGAGCCGCGCTATCGAACCCGAGACCTTCGATACTGTAGCGACCAAATCTCTTCCGACCAGTTGGTCTAAGTGAACATATCGATTTGATAATAAATAAAATTGGTTTTGACTCTATTCTCTGTTTAAAACAAATTTTCAAAATTTTCAAAACGAATTTGTCTCTTTTTCTCCTCTTTTGAAAACAATAATGTCCAGAATAAAGCAACATTTATTTTAACCATAACCAGTATATTTAAATCTATTTTCCCCTCTTTAAAACATGTATTTAGCCTTAGATTGCATATTATGAACACTATTTCGTCATTTGAAAACTATTACATAATCGTTCATAATCAAAGATGATTTTTTGCACAAAATTCAATGCAATGATGTTTGCTTACATTGATAACAAAATATTTTTTGAGCACAAAAATCAAAGACATTCTTTTTCATTTATTCAAATCTTCCACATGATAAATATCACAATAGGGAAATTCATTACATCTATTAACAAACAATTCGATCAATTCAATTTTAACACACTATTCTACTTTGGCATTTTTAATCAATGACCATGGTTCAATTTCTTACTAGCGAATGTCACATAATGGTAATTTAACATAATGAACATGCATTCTAATGTTTATAACAATGAGAAACAAGCACTTTTACTCATAGGCAATAACTCTAGTATTCAATCAACACACATTTGCTAATTTACAATCTTCTTCTAATTAGACAAGCATGTATTTCATTTCAACTAGTAGCTTATAATTATAATTCATTTTCATTTTCTAGCATGATTTTCTAGTCTGGAAGTCATGAGAAACACCCACCTTTTGAAGAAAACCAATTAAGAAAATTCCCTAAAGCCTCTTAGATTGCGAGCGAGTGCCTTCTCCTCCTAGATTGCAATGCACGAACTCTTCTCCTTGCTCCTTGCCAAAACCGAGAGCACCAATGTAGGGATGGCCGGCCTCCAATGGGGGTGTACACACATACACTCACACTCACACACTAATATGTATATATCTCCTATATAATATCTCCTTTTAATATTTGCTTTAGTGTAGAATACAAGTATGAAGGGGGGGTATTTATATTATTTTTAGAGTAGATTGGAGGGCTAGGATTTATTGGATAGTTGTAGAATGGAGGGCTAGGATAGGAGAGAAAGTTATAGCAACCACCCACACACAAATAAACTATCCATGCACACAAACCCACTCTCCCATCACCCATGCACAAACCGGCCACCATAATAGTGTGCATTGCACACTACGTGCATCGCACGTGCCACCTAGTACCCCTATTTAGAAGTTTGTACAATTTAATTAATCAAAATGTTCACCATTTGTCTCTACATGACAAGTGTGACCATTTAATTGATTTATTAAATTGGTGGGCTTCACAATTAGTGGGCTTAGGCTTGTGGGCCAAGACAACAAATTAATAATTAATTAAAGTGGGCTAAAACAAATAAATAGTGTTTTAGGCTTTAGAAATAGGCTTTTAGAAAAAATAAAGGAAATAATTGCTCATACTAAAATGAGATCTTATATATAAAATAAATAAATAATATACACATGAAATTTGCACGTGCACAATATGTGAAAAACAATATTTTTATAAAAATAAAATTTTAGGATATTACAACACTCCCTCCTTAGAATAGTTCCGTCCCCGGAACTACAATAAAAGAGTGAGAAAACAAAACACATTAAGAAAATAAAATCAAGCAAATAGCTCAGGATGATCCTTCATCATCCTCTCCTCAGATTCGCAAGTAGCCTCTTCAACCAACTGGTTTCTCCAGACTACCTTGACCATCGGTATCGTCTTATTCCTCAAGACTTTCTCCCGACGATCAACAATCTCAACTGGGAGCTCAATGTAACTCAGATCCAACTGCAAACCCTCTGGCACTTCGGGCAAATGATGACTTGGATCTGGAATGTAGCCTCTCAGCATAGACACATGAAAGACATTATACACCTGAGACAACTCTTCCGGTAACTCAAGTCGGTAAGCAGTTTTCCCGATCCTTTTCAATATCTTATACGGGCTTATGAACCTCGGGGCTAACTTTGCACCTTTATGGAAACGGATCACACCTTTGCTGGGCGATACCTTCAGAAAGATAAAGTCACCAACCTCAAACTCAATGTCCCTTATCCGGTTGTCTGCATAGCTCTTCTGCCTACTCTGAGCTTCCACCAACCCCTTCCTGATCAGATCAATCTTTTCAGAGGTCTGCTGCACAATCTCAGGCCCAAACATCTGACGCTTGCCAACTTCGAACCAACAGACAGGCGTCCTGCACTTCCTGCCATACAGAGCTTCGTACGGTGCCATCCTAATGCTAGTCTGAAAACTGTTGTTATAGGCAAACTTCACCAAAGGTAAATGCCTTTTCCAACTGCTTCCAAAGTCTAGCACACAGCACCGAAGCATGTCCTTAAGAATACGATTGACTCTCTCGGTCTGCCCATCAGTCTGGGGATGAAAAGCAGTGCTAAAATCTGTCTTGGTACCCAAAGCTGTCTGAAGAATCCTCCAGAAATGCAAAGTAAACGGCGCATCTCGATCAGACACAATGGTTAGCAGAACACAATGAAGCCTGACGATCTCACCAACATACAGCTCGGCCAACTTGTCCATCGAAGCAGTGAGTTTCATTGCCAAGAAGTGAGCGGACTTGGTTAGTCGATCGACTACGACCCAAATCACATCATTGCCTTTAGGACTCTTAGGCAAACCCATGATGAAATCCATACTGATGTTATCCCACTTTCATTCCGGAATAGGTAACGGTTGCAATAGACATCCGGGTTCCTGATTCTCGGCTTTGACTTATTGATAAATCTCACACCTCGACACAAATTCAGCCACATCCTGCTTCAAACTTGACCACCAGAAATGCTGTTTAATATCTTTATACATCTTGGTACTCTAAGGATGTACTGACAAAAGGGTAGCATGTGCATCTTGAAGAATACTTTCTTTCAAATCCGACTGATCCGGAACACACAGCCTCTCTCCAAACCACAGCACTTCATTCCTGATTTGAAATCCGGGCAACTTGCCAGTACCAACCTGCTCCTTCATCTTCTGAATCTCTACATCTTCCTACTGACTTGCAATGATCCTTTCATTTAGCTTCGGTTGTGATGGAACTGAGATGATTCCCAGGACCACGGATTGGTGTGCGTATCAATCATAAAAGCTTAACAGATTTAATACGTGATCTAACCCTTTATAGCGGAATCTAGGGTTCACGAATTATACCTGCGATGAGAAGAAGACGATAGTTTCTAGCAACCTCGAGCTGTCGGCGACCCCAAGATCTTCTGCACGTATTCCTTCCTCGGGTTGGATGTCGTGTGGGCGACGGTCTACCAACCTTTCTTCTCCTTGGCTGACCTCTCTTTCTCTCCTTACGTGAATCACGAATTTAGAGAAAACTTCTTATCTCTGATAATGATATGACGGCCAGAGAATAGAGGATATATATATAAGGCTACGACAGGGACCATGAGGAGAAATTAGGGTTAGGTCTCCTAACGAATCTGGGTATCCCGTGTTCAGCCCGAACACACAACCCAGACCCATTAACAATAGCTCGGTCCACTAAAAAGCTATTGTTGCACTACCTTCCTAATCCCAAATTATATTTATGGGCTCCTTTTATTATATGCTCGTTCAGCTCCCCATGTTAAGATATCGAATGTCCGTCGATCAAATTAAGTTACTGACAACTATATTGATCAACATCTTTTATCCTTAAGTAGTACCACTCAACTTTATTTGTCATGTCGGATGTAATCCACCTGCAGGGTTTACATGACAATCCTTATGAGCTCCTTAAGGGGACATCATCAACCCGACGTATCGGGACATGGATTCCTTTTACAATCAACAGCCCATCATACATACAATGCTATTATCCAATTCATAGAGGTTGTTGATCCATAATGAATCTCACTCTTTTATGAGTCAAAGTAATGCACACTGCATATACATGTCTGTTATTATATCTGGATTAAGAGCATAAGCATCCATAATAACAGAGGTGTTTGTTCTCTTTTGTAGTCAATACAAAGAGAACAATCTCAAGTGATCATGTTCAATACACAACAAGTGTACTAGTGTAAACCTATAGTCAAGATAGACTAATACCAGATTACACTACAACCTTTCCAATGGATTGTCCAAGTCCGTCTAGGTTGTGAACTATTTATATATTCCATAGGGAACTGATAATTTGATCTTCTGTGTATCTCCTCACACCATATTATCAACCTTATAGAATATCAGATACTTCCATTAATATTATAATAAACACAATATACAAACATATGCCCATATGATTCTCATTCAAAAAAAATAAGGAAATAAAGTTAATACAGAAGTGATGCTTTCAGTATATAACCCTAACAGGTTGAAGCCTCAACTGAGCTAAAGATGATCCCAAGCCCTACAGAACGACTTCAATACCAGCCCGATCCAACTCCTCTGCAGCTGCCATTGAGTCGTAATCAAACTCGCCAGATTGCTCTTGCGGCTAAGTGCATCAGCAACAACATTAGCCTTCCCAGGGTGATACTTAATCTCCGGACGAATGTCCTCAAGTACCTCCAACTATCTCCTTTGCCTCAGGTTCAGATCCTTCTGCTGATAGATGTACTTCAAGCTTTTAGGGTCTGTGTTCATGTTCAGCTTCTCACCATACACATAATACCTCTATTGCTTTAAGGCGAAGATAATCGCAGCCAACTCCAGATCATGATTCGGATAATTCTTCTCATGCGATCTTAGTTGCCTAGACCTATAAGCAATTACTTTCTCTTCTTGCATTAAGACACAACCAATCCCACGATGTGAAGCATCGTTGTAGACATCATATTCAACACCTATCCTAGGCAAAGCCAAAATGGGTGCAGTAGTCAGCCTCTCTTTCAACTCCTGAAAGCTTGCCTCGCACTGTTCGGTCCACTTGAAGTTCACATTCTTCTTGGTCAGACCAGTGAGCGGTACAGCTATCTGAGCGTAGCCCTGGATAAACCTCCTGTACTATCCAGTTAACCCAAGGAAACTCCTGATTTTCTTCACTGTAGTAGGCCTTGCCCAATCTCTCACTGCCTCTATCTTCTGAGGATCAGTTGCCACTCCCTCTTTAGAAAGGATGTGACCTAGAAATGCCACTTCAGATTTCCCGAAATCGCACTTGGACAACTTGGCGTACAACTCATGCTCCTGAAGCTTCCTCAAAACTACTGCCAGATGCTCTATGTGCTCCTTCTCCGACTTGGAGTACACGAGAATATCGTCAATAAACACCACGACGAAAGAATCAATGAACGGCTTCAGAACTCTGTTCATCATGTCCATGAAGATTGCAGGTGCATTCGTCACTCCAAACGGCATAACTAAGAATTCGTAATGCCCGTGTCGAGTTCTGAATACATTCTTGTGCACATCTTCACCTTTCATTTGAACTTGATGATATCCCGATCGAAGATCTATTTTGGAGAAAACAGCTGCTCCTTGTAGACGATCGAACAAGTCATTAATTCATGGAATCGGATATTTATTCTGAACAGTGACCTTATTCAGCTCTCGGTAATCGATGCACATCCTCATCGAACCATCCTTCTTCTTTACCAAAAGCACCAGCGCTCACTAAGGCGACGCACTTGGTTGAATAAAGCCCTTCTCCAACAGTTCCTCAATCTGCCATTTGATCTCATCCTGCTCCACAGGTGCCATCCTATACGGTGCCTTGAAAATAGGTGCACTCCCTAGCTGAATAGCGATGCTGAACTCCACATCACGATGCGGGGGTAACCCAAGCAAATCTTCCAAGAACACAGTCGGATAATCCCGAACCACAGGAATCTGCTGCACCTCTGCAGGAATCCCTCTCTTCTGGCTGATAGCAGCAACCAAATCTGAACATCTCCTCTTTCCTTGGAAAATAACTTCAGGTCCTCCTGGAGCCTTCACTGTTACTGTCTTGGTCTTGCACTCGATGTTCGCACTGTACACCGACATCCAATCAATGCCAATGATAACATCGACTCCCAAAACATTCAGCTCGATCAGATCGATCCCGAAAATTCTATTCCCAATCACGATCTCGTAATCAGCATAGTACCGATCAGTGATTAGAGTCTCCCCTGACGAAGTAGCTACTGCTAAAACCTTGCCTAGAAATATCTTCGGTTTGACTCCCAGAACTTTAGCAAATTTAGGTGTCGAACAAAACAACAGCTTTCTTTCCATTCAAAATAAGTTCTCCTGTTACACAACATACATTCGTCATATAACGTTCACTAATTTACGGGAAAAAGAGACAACAAAAAACATACCTAAATATCCTCCCTCATACCAGTGATGACGTGATCCACCTCATCAGCGTTAGCTTCAGTCAAGGCAAATACTCGCCCCTGCTGGTACGGCTTCTTCCCGGTCTGCTGAGTTGGCCCATTACGGACGACATTCTGCAGTTTAGGGCAATGAGACTTGTAGTGGCCTGTCTCTCCACAGTTGAAACAAGTCACTGGACGTCTCGCCCAAGTATTCCCGGGTCCTCCTGCCACTCGAACAGCGTTCGCACCCGTAGGCTTGAACCTTCGAGCCAGTGGCTATCCTCTGACATTGCCAGCAACTGTGGGCCTCTTCCTCGTGCTTCAGTTGTTCCTCCGATTCTGAACAGTGTGGAACTGCTCCATGTCCGCCTCCGTGGCTGCCGCTCGTTCGACCAACTTGTCCAACCTCCTAATACCGAGGGGTATCATCTTGGATCTCAAACTTGGTCTCAAATCATGCTCGAACTTACGAGCCTTCTTTGCCTCATCCATCACCAGTTCGGGAGCATACCTTGAGAGCTGAGTGAATCTGGTCTCATACTCCCTAACCGACATGCCACCCTGCTGCAGCGACAGAAACTCAATGGCCTTCTTCTCCTGGACGTCTGAGGGAAAATAATGACTACAGAATTCCTCCAAAAATTCCTCCCAGCCAAGACTTAAGCTCCCATTGTCCGCTTCATCGACTGCCACCATATAGCCGCATCCTTCTTGAATTGCAGAGTCGCCAATTTCACCTTGCTGCCTTTCGGGGTCTCCAAGATTCGAAGATAGTCTCTACCTGCCGAATCCAATTTTTAGCCGTGTCAGGGTCTGACTTCTCCTCAAACACAGGTGGTTTCATCCGTTTAAATGATTCCACATGTTTGATTGCTTCGGGTACTGGATTTGTAGGCACCCTTCCTTGATTCTAATTTATGGCAACGGCATTGAGTGTCTGATAGACTCTCGCTAGCTCTGTTTCCAAGTCCAGACCTTCACCATTACAAGCTCGCCTTCCAGCCATATTCTGATGCAAAAGATCCATTAAATTCGAAGTATAGAACATGAACTTTTAAGTCAACATTCTCATTTCATTGAATTTCAAACTTTATACATTCGAATTTAAAACATTTCTGACATCAAAATGAAAGTAGTAGATGATACAACAGTCTAACTCCTACCGTTCCTCTTGGCTTCACGAAGCTCTCCCCGTAGTTCCTCAACTTCCTCCTTCAGTACATCGGTCATGTTTTTCCTCTTCTCGAGTTCCCAAACACGATGACCGAGATCTGCAAAATCATCCTCGCGCTTTGCCAACTGAGCCTCCAATAGCCCAACTCTCTCCCACAGAGTCTCAACCTGCCTCTGAAGAGACACGATGAGATTACCCAAAACTGGTTCCTCTTCATCAGAAGAATCATAAGATGAATCCGGAGGTGGAGTGATCTCTCGGGACTCAGGCCATTCCTCTTCCACTTCTTCGGGATCATCCTTATCTGAATTAGCTTGCTCGGGGTAGTAATCTTCCTCAATAATATGCCAATTGTCATCTCCAGCTGGGTCGAAGTGGTCCGCTATCTTAAAAATAGAGAGGAAGAAGCATAAATCATAGAGCAACGCAAATGTAAGTAACATACATTTAAATCTCTAGACTCAACACACACTCTGATGTCCACTTCTAGGGTGTCGTTCCTTATAAATTTGTACTACTTAGAAGCGTGCTATGATACCACTCTGTAACACCCCGAATTCCAAAATACAACTGAATTCGAGTTCCACAGGATCTTTACACATCTTTCGTACAATTTTATAAGAAAATAAAAACTTTTCTTTCATCAGAGTTACATTACACTTGTACATTATCACAGCAGAAGCAATATTACAATCACTTTACATGAAACAACATTTAAATCAATCCTGCGCAGTATGTATACTTCAATTGTTAAGCATCTTTACCCTGCATATAAAATTGTGGGCGCGCCAGTTCATTCAACTGACGAAATATTATACACGGCCATCCTCTCTATGCCAGAAACAGTATAATGATTCTTATTTCTTAGCAAACCACAAACTTGTCACAAACAGAACTAAAGGGACTATCCTATTGATGTCATGTTGTGAATGTGCACTTAATCCTTAATGTAATTATTTATATTATATGACACTAATGTGCACTTGTTCAGAGTCTATGCAGCCCATACTACATAGGTCCGAGGGCAAGCCTTTAATCGTTCTTCATCTTGTAGGGTTCAATACCTCACCATGACTTAATCTACTACTGTAACTATGCTAAGTATCCTAGATGTTTTCTGACCTACGAACTCATGTCTAGGCGCCCTGAAGGGAATCCCAATGCACTGACACATGACTCATCATGCAGGTATCCTGTGGTAATTCAGCTCCTACCATAGACATGACACCATCCGCAGTCGTCAAACACCCCACGAGCGTCGCCACCGGGACGGTACCCTGGAGCAGTATCCACTCCCTATCATGACTCATCATGGGACATCCTGTGAATATTCTCACGCCGCCAATCCAATGGCCCTCATACTCAATGTTTTTTCCTTACTTTGATCACATCTTCACTATGTATCTAATCCTTAATTTAATTGAATCATGAATAAAATCAATCTCTTAGAATGTTGCACTTCCACTATACCGGTCTTATTCATTTAATTTGACATGACCCAACCTTGGTCTTCTCATTTCAAAATATCATTTTCTCATTTCTTTAATTACTGGTATAAGGCTTGGCTATACTCTAATTCTCAATTTCAACTCATAATTACAATGTCATACTCATAAGATCTTTTCATGATTAATCATAATTCATATTTCCAAAAGCTTAGTACTGATGTATTTATATCTTTCATAATTCATCACAATCAATAATTCAATTTCACGTGCAATCCATATGCAAGAGTCAATTTCAACTAATATTCACCAATAATTTGTATGTTCCACACATCTATTATTCACAAATCAAATCTTACTACAAACGCATTTTCTTTTATAATTCCATTTAATCAGACAAGTTACAACTTTTCAAAATTCATCTTTTATACCCAAAAATTTTCGTTTATTTTCCTTTGTTTAAAAAAAATAATTTTAATTTCGAAAATGAGTAATTTCTTGCAAAACTCCAATTTCTTATTCACACTTCACCAAAAGTTGTATAAATATTTCCTAACAAGTTCCAATAATTTTTTAGAATTTAATCCATAATTTTCTGATTTTTATTCTATTTTAAAAGTCCATTTTTATTTCAAAAATCCCCAAAAAAATATTTTTTCTAAACTCCAAACCCACCAAGATTCGAACCAGCGACCAGCGGTGAGGCAGACCGCGCACAAGACCAACGCGCCAAAGCCCCAAGGCAATTTAATTTGGGATTAAAAGCCCTATGTTTCTGTTCTCGGCAATTTGGATTTTTGACCAAATAAAATTAAATAAAAACAGAGCTGCGGTATCGAACCCGAGACCTCCGATACTATAGCATCCAAATCTCTTCCGATCAGTTGGTCTCAGTGAACAAATCGATTTGATAATAAATAAAATAGGTTTTGACTCTACTCTCTGTTCAAAACTAAATTTCAAAATTTTCAAAATGAATTTGCCTCTTTTTGTCCTCTTTTGAAAACAATAATGTCCAGAATAAACCTACATTTATTTTAACGATAACCAGTATATTTAAAGCTATTTCCCCCTCTTTTAAAACATGCATTTAGCCTTAGATTGCATATTGTTGCCGCTAAATTCGGTGTGGGGGCAAACAGATAAATTTGTGGGTTCGAGGAAAAACCTGAATAGCGAAACCAAACCTGACCCGTCGTTGACTGATCGTTGACTCCCGCCGTTAACCTGCAAAAAGTGCGAGACACCGGGGGAGATCCCGGCGACGCACCCTCCGACGCTCAAGTCAGTAATCAGAAATGATTAAGAAAGAGCGTAAATTGAGAAAATACTGATTACCTCTTAATGGAGATGGATGGGGGGTATTTATAGGCGTCTTAGGGACTGGTTTTAGGAATGTAATCCCCGTGATTAGATAAGGAATATTCCTCGTAATCAGATAAGGCATGTAATCTGATAAGGTATATTCCCTGTAATCAGTTAAGGAATTTAATCCCTAATCCCCAGTGAAAAGATAGATGTGAATCATGGCCGTTAATTTAGATCTAATCAGGGACCTTGATTGTATCTTGCTGGATCGGGCATGCAGTGGGTTGGAACCCGTACCCAGTTGACGTGGATCTGTTCATGAGTTATTGGGCTTTGAATAAAGACCCAGTTCCCATTTCAGACCCATTTGTCGGCGGAATTACCGTTTTACCCCTGAGCTTTAAGATTCGTGTCCGATGTGAACGGTCCCGATTTAATCCTATTTTTAGCCATATCACGAGCCCCCCACTCCCGAAGACTGAGTTTGATCAGCCTTTGAGGAGTAGTTTTACTGTTTTAATGGCGTACGGGATTTTATCGGTGTTCTTAAGGGAGTTTGGATCTTGCTCGGGGGTGTAACGGTGTTATTCTGGGCTTGTAAAATACCCAAAAATGTCCTCAGAATTTTCTGGATTTTTGGTGATTTTTCCAGATTTTTCTGAATTTTTTCTCATTTTTTTTGAATTTTTTATTCATTTTTCGGATTAAATAATTAATTATCGAAAATATTAAATAATTATTCTAATTAAATAATTATATTTCTCAGAATTTAAAATATTTTTTCTGAATTTATAATTATTTTTAGAATTTTTATTTAATTTTTTCCGATTTTTTTAAATATTTTTTCGGATTTTTTAAATAAAAAAAACAATTAAATAATTAAATAAATAAATTAAATATTACCTAGACACGTGGCAGATTTCTGATCGTCCATCATGATCAGATCCGCGCGCATCGTGAGGCAGATCACGATCGGGACACGTGGCGCGTTTCTGGCCGTCCATCATGATCAGATCTGCACGCATCGTGAGGCAGATCACGATCGGGACACGTGGCGCGTTCCTGAGCGTCGATCGTGTCACGACGCGAATTTTGAGACGATCGGACGGATCGTGTGGGTTGGCTGATTTTTTCTCCATATAAGAGGGTCGGTGCCATGCAAGCTCGGCAAAAGGTGGCCGAAGTCCACGAGGACGACACGTGGCGAAGTCAACGTTTGACTTTTTTTTTTTTTTTTTTTTTTTTTTTTTTTGCTGCTGCTCCTCTTTCTCTCCTTCGTTTCTTTCTCTTCTCCGTTCTCCTCTGCTCTTTCTTCGACTTCGACCATGGCGCCTCCTTCGTTTTCTCCAGTCTCGAAGCGCCAGACGCTCGCGAAGTGGAGCTCGACGGGGGAGCTCGTCTTCGGAGGTCGACGAGGAGTGGAGCTAGAAGGTGGTCGTCGGAGGTGGAGCTTGTCAGCGGAAGGATTGGGTTCGGAGCTTCGGAGCTTTGTGGAGGTCGGAGTTGTCGATGTGGTGGTGGAGCTCGATGGAGGAGGCAATCGGCGAGGTCGGTGAGAGACGTTCGGCCATGGCGGCAAGGAGAACTCGGAGTTCGACTATAGGGGAGCTCGGCATCGCCGCTCGAAGGTGGAGCACGCGATGGTGGTGAGCTCGAAGGAGGAGGCAGTCGGCGAGGTTGGTGAGAGACGTTCGGCCATGGCGGCAAGGAGAACTCGGAGTTCGACTATAGGGGAGCTCAGCATCGCCGCTCGAAGGTGGAGCACGCGATGGCGGTGAGCTCGAAGAGGTCGATCGAGCGCGGGAGGAGGTCGGTGAGAGGCGTTCGGCCATGGCGGCAAGGAGAACTCGGAGGAGGCGATGACTCGTTGAGGTGACGACGGGCTAGGAGCTTCGGCAGCGGAGTCGACTCCAGCTCGGAGGCAGGCCATGGTGGTGGAGGAGTGCCTGAACTCAGTGGAGAGGTGATGGGTTTGGAGCTTTGTGACGACGGAGCTCGGGGACGGAGCTCGCCGGCGTATTTGGGTGACGAACTGTCTTTGGACGGCGTCGAAAGTGGACGTGGCCGAGCTCGCTGACGGTGTTCGAGGCCATGGCGAGGCTCGGCGACGAAGCAGGAGCTCGGCATGGTGCGTTCGGTTGAAGGTGACGAGCTGGTCGACACCATGGCGATGGGTTCGAGCTTCGAGATGGGGAGCTCGGCGATGTAGTGGAGCTCTCCCGTGGGTTCGTCGAGGGTGGAGCTCGGCATGTGTTAGGTCGGAGCTTGCGAGAAAGTGACGGGCTGTATTTTGTTTTTTGGTTTTTACTTGGGTTTGGCGCCAAGTCTGTTGGGGAAGAAGGGATGAGGGTGACGTGGCATTTTGGTTTGGGTTCGGGTCTCCTTAATGGGTCCGAACCCGGCCCCTTGTGCTCTCCTCTTTTCTTTTTGTTGTTCGTGGGTCTTGTACTGAGAGTGTTCCGAACTCAATTGTGCCGAACTCAAATGTGCCGAACTCAAGCCCGTAAAACGGTCGGTGGCAAGAACGCTCGGCAGCGGGTGCCGAACTCAACTGGTGCCGAACTCAAATGTGTCGAACTCAAATGTGCCGAACTCAAGCCCGTAAAACGGTCGGTGGCAAGAATGGTCGGCAGCGGGTGCCGAACACAACTGGTGCCGAACTCAAATGTGCCGAACTCAAATGTGCCGAACTCAAGCCCGTAAAACGGTCGGTAGCAAGAACGCTCGGCAGCGGGTGCCGAACTCAAATGTGCTGAACTCAAGCCCGTAAAACGGTCGGTGGCAAGAACGCCCGGCAGCGGGTGCCGAACTCCAATTTTGCCTGCAGATTTCTTCTTGATATTCCCGGTGCTACGGAGGTCGGCTCGGGGCGTGCGACCCGTTGTTTCGAAGCTAATTCGAAGATCTACAACTTCTCTTTAGGAGTGAGATGAAGATTCACCCTCCTTCATGGTCAAAATAGCCCCGCAACATCCTGGTCTTCATGAAGTTGGGGAATGTGTTCGGTTTTGGGGATTTTGGAAGAGGAGCTCCACTCCTAGGGATGGAGAAGCTGCGCTAGGATGACCCTTGTGCTAGGAAGACCCGTCCTGTGAGCAGAGCGAAGAGCTTGGCTCTAAAAGAGAGCCGTTTGTGGGACGAGTGTGAGGAGGAACTCTAGGAGGGTTGCGAGCTCCGAACTCGTTGAGAAGGGGTCCGCTTCGGAGGCGAGCGGAGCGAAGGGTTTGATTCTGGGAGAGAGCCATTCGGGAGACGAGTGTGAGGAGGAACCCTAGGAGAAAGTTGCGAGCTCCGAAGTCGTTGTCAAGAGTGCTCGGCAGCTGGTGCCGAACTCAACTGTGCCGAGGCTTGAGACTTAGAAATTTTTTGGAGATCTTGACTGCCGAACTCAAGCCCATAATATGGTCGGTGGCGAGAACGCTCGGCAGCTGGTGCCGAACTCGAATGTGCCGAGGCTTGAGACTTAGAAATTTTTTGGAGATCTTGACTGCCGAACTCAAGCCCGTAATACGGTCGGTGGCGAGAACGCTCGGCAGCTGGTGCCGAACTCGAATGTGCCGAGGCTTGAGACTTAGAAATTTTTTGGAGATCTTGACTGCCGAACTCAAGCCCGTAATACGGTCGGTGGCAAGGGTGCTCGGCGGATGATGCCGATCTGAATTGGTGCCGAACTCAAGCCCGTAAAACGGTCGGTGGCACGGGTGCTCGGCGGATGATGCCGAGCTGAATTGGTGCCGAACTCAAGCCCGTAAAACGGTCGGTGGCACGGGTGCTCGGCGGATGGTGCCGAGCTAGAATGGTGCCGACCTCAAGCCCGTAAAACGGTCGGTGGCAAGAACACTCGGCAGCGGGTGCCGGACCCCAGATTTTGCCTGCAGAGTTCTTCTTGATGTTCCCGGTGCTACGGAGGTCGGCTCGGGGCGTGCGACCCCTTGTTTCGAAGCTAATCCGAAGACCTACAACTTCTCTTCAGGAGTGAGATGAAGATTCACCCTTCTTCATGGTGAAAATAGCCGGAGAATATCCTTGTACACATGAGGTTGCGGAGTGTTTTGGTCGTGGGGATTCTGGAAGAGTTCCACTCCTAGGGGCGGAGAAGCTGTGTTGGGAAAACCCTCGTGCCAGGAAGACCCTTGTAAGAGCCGTGGGAAGACCCATCCTGTTCGGGGAGAGGTCCGTCTGGGAGGCAAGCGGAGTGAAGAGCTCGACTCTGGGAGAGAGCCATTTGTGAGACGAGTGTAAGGAGCAACTCTAGGAGAGAGTGGTGAGCTCCGAACTCGCTGAGAAGAGGTCCGCTTTTGGAGGCGAGCGGAGCGAAGAGCTTGACTCTGGGAGAGAGCCGTTTGTGAGACGAGCTTGAGGAGCGACCCTAGGAGAAAGTTGTGGGCTCCGAACTCGTTATTTAAGTGAGGGAATCAACGGTTGTGGGAGCAATTCCGAATGGCGAACTACTTCTAGCTCGCTTGGGAGCGAACTTGCAAAGTAGAATCGAGCCAAGTGTTGGACTCCGGAACCATTGTCAGATTAAGGGCGTGGGAGCAATTCCGAATGGCGAACTACCCCTAGTTCGCTTAGGAGCGAGCTTGCGGAGTAGAGTCGAACCAAGTGTTGGACTCCGTACCGTTCAACGGCTGTGGGAGCAGTTCCGAATGGCGAGCTACTTCTAGCTCGCTTGGGAGCGAACTTGCGAAGTAGAATCGAGCCAAGTGTTGGACTCCGGAACCATCGTAAGATTAAGGGCATGGGAGCAATTCCGAATGGCGAACTACCCCTAGCTCGCTTAGGAGCGAGCTTGCGGAGTAGAGTCGAACCAAGTGTTGGACTCCGTACCATTCAACGGCTGTGGGAGCAATTCCGAATGGCGAGCTACTTCTAGTTCGCTTAGGAGCGAACTTGCGAAGTAGAATCGAGCCAAGTGTTGGACTCCGGAACCATCGTGAGGTTAGTTTAAGGGATGCAGGAGCAGTTTCGAATGGCGAGCTACTTCTAGTCCGCTTAGGAGCAAACTTGCGAAGTAGAATCGAGCCAAGTGTTGGACTCCGATCCATTCAACGGCTGCAGGAGCAATTTCTAACGGCGATATACTTCCGGCTCGTCTGTGGGCGAGCCGAGGAAGAAGAGTCGAACCGAGTGCTGGACTCCGAACCATTGTGAAGTGCTTAGCAAGTTGTGGGAGCAGCCATGTAGAAGAAGCTGGACTCCGAACTCGTTGAGAAGAGGTCCGCTTCGGAGGTGACCAAAGTGAAGAGCTCGGCTCTGGAAAAGAGCCATTTGTGAGACGAGTGCGAGGAGGAGCTCTTGGTGGGAGTGGTGAGCTCCGAACTCGTTGAGAAGAGGTCCGCCTTGGAGGTGGACGGAGCAAAGAATTCGGCTTTGGAAGAGAGCCATTTGGGAGAAGAGTTTGGGGAGCGACTCTAGGAGAGAGTTGTGCGCTCCGAACTCGTTGAGAAGGGGTCCGCTCCGAGGTGAGCGGAGTGGAGAGCTCGGCTCTGGAAGAGAGCCGTTTGGGAGACAAGTTTGGGGAGCAACTCTAGGGGAGAGTTGTGCGCTCCGAACTCGTTGAGAAGAGGTCCGCTCCGAGGTGAGCGGAGTGGAGAGCTCGGTCCTGGAAGAGAGCCATGTGTGATGAGTTTGAGGAGCAACTCTAGGAGAGAGTGGTGCGCTCCGAACTCGTTGAGAAGATGTCAGCAAGTTATGGGAGCAGCCGTGTAGAAGAAGCTGGACTCCGAACTCACCTTTTAGCGAGTCGTGACTCGGAGAGATAGAGATGAAACGAGAGCAACAATTTCCAATGAAAAACGTAAGGTTTTATTGAAATAAGCTAAGTGGCTGCTTCAATAGAGCGTGCCGTTATTACATGTTGTTGGCCGGGTTACAAGCATCGGCCTTATTGAAAATCAAGATCCTATTTCTATGATAGGGTGAAGGCCTCTCGAGAGGAGCTGGGAGGTTCTGAGTCTTGAAGCTCGGAGGGCCTTTCCGTTCGTTCGTTGGTTCCTCAGGGGAGAGGCTCGGCTCCATCGTTTTGGATGAACTTGGTCAGGTGTCCCCGCTGTATGAGTTCTTCGATCTCCTCCTTGAGAGCTCGACAATCATCCGTGTCGTGGCCGTGGTCCCTGTGAAAGCGGCACCACTTATCTTTGTTCCTCTTCTTTCCAGGTGTGTTCATTCTAGGGGGAGCGCGGAGTAGCCCTTCCTTGTCCACTTCCATGAGAACTTCTGATATATTGGCAACGAGGGGGGTGAACTTCTCAAACCGAGGAGTTGGGCGATGCTGTCCATTATTGTCCCTCTGGGATTTTTGGGACCCCTCTTCGCTCGTGCTCTTCCGTTTGTTCCCGGAAGATGTCTCCTCAAAGCCCGGGAGATTCTCGGCTTCTTCGGCCCGAATGTACTTTTCACACCTGAGAAGGAGGTCGGCAAAGCTCTGTGGAGGCTTCTTAGCAAGAGAGGAACGGAGGCTGGAATTGAAGACATTGGATTGGAAGGCGGCCGTTGCGACGGATTGGTCGAGGGAAGCTATGGATCTGGCTTCAGCTGTGAACCTCTTCACGTAATCCCTCAATTTCTCCCCTTTCTTCTGGTGGAGGTGCAATAAGGAGATGCTGGTCTTGTCAGCCCTTCGGCTGCTTACAAAATGGGTGACGAAGAGAGTCTCGAACTGCTCGAAGGAGAATATTGATGCTGGGGCGAGGCGAGAGTACCATTCTCGAGCCGGGCCCTTAAGAGTTGCAGGAAAAGTTTTGCAGAGGAGGGCATCGGAAGCTTGGTGGAGGAGCATCAGGGTCTTGAAGCTCTCCATGTGGTCAACGGGGTCGGTCTCCCCGGTGTAATTTTCGAACTGGGGAGGTTTGAAACCGAAAGGCACAGGGGCATCCACTATGGCTCGGGAGAAAGGGGGTCGGCTAGGACGTAGGGTCCTCCCCCTTAGCTCCTCTTCTCGGTTGATCTGACCCAGTTGTCTTTCTACTTCATGAAGGCGGCGGTACATGGCGTCATCCCTCTGACGGTAATCTGCCGAGCCTCGAGACTCGTCTTCGTATGAGGGAGAGCGAGGGCTGCGGCGACGGTAGCTTCGGGAGCGATGAGGACTTGGGGTACGCCGGGGGTTGGTAGGAGCAGGACGAGGAGAGGGAGACCGTTGGCGAGGGCTCCGGACCGGAGGAGGAGACGGAGGCTTGGGTGCGTTGGTGTTGGGACGGTTGTTGAGAGCTTGTAGGATGGTCGCTTGGAACTGCTGGAACTCGGCACGCGTGATGGGTGCCTCATTGTCCCTGGGATGTTGCCGACCTGCAAGGGAGTGTGGCCTTCTTCGGTAGTGCACGGGAGATTCTTTCCGACCCCTTCGATTAGGGGACCTCCTATACTCCTGGCGGTGATGGTACCGCTCATCCGGACGGTGCTGGCGGGAGGTCTCCTCGCGGGCCCGCTTCTCCTCCAGATGGCGGCGAAGGTCATCCTCTCGCTGGTGGTTGACGGCGATGTTATGGCGACCAGAGGCTCGGGGATGATGGGAGGCCATAGAGTCCGTATGGGCATTGTGGATGGAGACGTGTTCTTGGTGAAGGGGCTGTTTCCCTCGGGAGCCCCCCGCACCAGCGTTCTGAGGTCCGGTCGGACCCTTGGTGGGTTGCTGATTCTGAAGAGGGGGTTGATTTTGTTGGAGCGGGTCTTCCGTCTGAAGCGGAGGTCGTTCCTGCTGCAGAACGGTTTGGTCAGGGACTGGCTCTTGCTGTTCGGCGGGGTTGGGCCCACGGTGGGACCCCTTAGAATTGGCCCTTCTCGGAGGCATGGCTGGAGAAGATCTATTGAACGGGAAGAGGTGAGGTCCCTATTCGTTGGTTTCCCACAGACGGCGCCAATATGTTGCCGCTAAATTCGGTGTGGGGGCAAACAGATGAATTTGTGGGTTCGAGGAAAAACCTGAATAGCGAAACCAAACCTGACCCGTCGTTGACTGATCGTTGACTCCCGCCGTTAACCTGCAAAAAGTGCGAGACACCGGGGGGGATCCCGGCGACGCACCCTCCGATGCTCAAGTCAGTAATCAGAAATGATTAAGAAAGAGCGTAAATTGAGAAAATACTGATTACCTCTTAATGGAGATGGATGGGGGGTATTTATAGGCGTCTTAGGGACTGGTTTTAGGAATGTAATCCCCGTGATTAGATAAGGAATATTCCTCGTAATCAGATAAGGCATGTAATCTGATAAGGTATATTCCCTGTAATCAGTTAAGGAATTTAATCCCTAATCCCCAGTGAAAAGATAGATGTGAATCATGGCCGTTGATTTAGATCTAATCAGGGACCTTGATTGTATCTTGCTGGATCGGGCATGCAGCGGGTTGGAACCCGTACCCAGTTGACGTGGATCTGTTCATGAGTTATTGGGCTTTGAATAAAGACCCAGTTCCCATTTCAGACCCATTTGTCGGCGGAATTACCGTTTTACCCCTGAGCTTTAAGATTCGTGTCCGATGTGAACGGTCCCGATTTAATCCTATTTTTAGCCATATCACATATTATGAACACTATTTCGACATTTGAAAACTATTACATAATTGTTCATAATCAAAGATGATTTTTTGCACAAAATTCAATACAATGATGTTTGCTTACATTGATAACAAAATATTTTTTGAGCACAAAAATTAACTTTATAAGTGAGTAAAGATTTCCACTGTTTTTTTATTAATTAATCTACACATGATACATTTAATTATTCGTATGCAAAAAGACATTCTTTTTCATTAATTCAAATCTTCCACATGATAATTATCACAATAGGGAAATTCATTACATCTATTAATAAACAATTCGATCAATTCGATTTTAACACACTATTCTACTTTGGCATTTTTAATCAATGAGCATGGTTCAATTTCTTAATAGCGAATGTCACATAATGGTAATTTGACATATCAACATTCATTCTAATGTTTATAACAATGAGAAACATACACTTTTACTCATAGGCAATAACTCTAGTAATCAATCAACACACATTTGCTAATTTACAATCTTCTTCTAATTAGACAAGCATGTATTTCATTTCAACTAGTAGCTTATAATAATAATTCAATTTCATTTTCTAGCATGATTTTCTAGTCTGGAAGTCATGAGAAACACACACCTTTTGAAGAAAACCAATTAAGAAAATCCCCTAGAGCCTCCTAGATTGCGAGCGAGTGCCTTCTCCTCCTAGATTGCAATGCACGAACTCTTCTCCTTGCTCCATGCCAAAATCGAGAGCACCAATATAGGGATGGCCGGCCTTCAATGGGGGTGTACACACATACACTCACACTCACACACTAATATATATATATATATATATATATATATATATCCTATATAATGTCTCCTTTTAATATTTGCTTTAGTGTAGAATACAAATTTGAAAGGGGGGTATTTATACTACTTTTAGAGTAGATTGGAGGGCTAAGATTTGTTGGATAGTTGGAGAATGGAGGGCTAGGATAGGAGAGGAAGTTGTAGCAACCACCCACACACAAATAAACTACCCATTCACACAAACCCACTCTCCCATCACCCATGCACAAACCGGCCACCATAATAGTGTGCTGCATACTACGTGCATCACACGTGCAACCTAGTACCCCTATTTAGAAGTTTATACAATTTAATTAATCAAAATATTCACCATTTGTCTTTACATGACAAGTGTGACCATTTAATTGATTTATTAAATTGGTGGGCTTCACAATTAGTGGGCTTAAGCTTGTGGGCCAAGACAACAAATTAATAATTAATTAAGTGGGCTAAAACAAATAAATAGTGTTTTAGGCTTTAGAAATAGGCTTTTAGAAAAAATAAAGGAAATAATTGCTCATACTAAAATGAGATCTTATATATAAAATAAACAAATAATATACACATGAAATTTGCACGTGCACAACACGTGAAAAACAGTATTTTTATAAAAATAAAATTTTAGGATATTACAGAAGGATTGGTATTAGGGGTGATACCCTATGATCCAACTCTTCCTATACACTAGGTGGTGTTATTGGTTGTACCCTTCCTGTCAAAGGGATACGGTCTGTGCCTTCTCACGCGTTGGGAGCACGGGATCCGTATCTCTTCTATTAATTTCTGAAGTGCTATGACAAGGGCGGGAGCGATTCCTGTCGGAGCTAGGAGATGGACCCCCGGAACTCCGTCATGCTCTATATCAAGAAGGATGAACAAGCTATACACTAAGGTCTATCTGCTTAGGGGGCCACAGCGGATGCTTCAAGCTAACCTGCATTGCGGATACCCTAAGGTTCATCAGATTTTTGAGTGAGGTCCGGTACGCCGGATAGTAGTGGCAAATATAGACACAATAAGAGTACTGTGAATGGCGGGATTATACCGTTTCAGGGCAACCTCATCAGTCACGCTGTATCATCAGAAACATGTTGAGTTCAAGAGTAGAATTCATGGCGCGAGTTCAAATTCCTATATATAAAGAAACGGCTTGTTATGGGCGTATGTGGTATGGGACGCATACTGTTCCGGAGACTTGATTGCATTAGAATGAGAACATCATTGCATTAGTTAATCGTGCATTAAAGTCTAAGTCATAGCATACACCGACACATCAATTATATATACACGTTTCTCTTTTCATCAATCTGTTTATTTAAAGTTGAGAATCGTTGCTAGTCATCAGCCTTAAAACGTCAGTAAATGTACTAACGTCCCCATTTCAATAGGTACTGGATTGCAAAGCCACAGGTATAGGACTCCGGAGGACTCAAGGCAAAAGAAGAAAAGTGTAGATTTCAATTTTAATTTATTTATGTTGAGGAGCATCCAAGTGAAAGTACCCATTGTTATACATTATTCATTGTACTCTGATGTAATTTTTAGTGAAAGTTTGTAACACTTAGGCTTGTATGGCATTATTGTAACAATGATGTAATGTATTGCAGTTTTATAACATTCGGACTTGTAATACATTTGTGTTGAATAAATTTTTTTAAATTTTCCTGTTTTTCTGTGGATTGTGGCTAATTGAAGGAAAAGATTCTGGCTTATGTCATGATTTTTCAGTGTATTGAAATCGGGGCGTTACAATTACATATATGGTGTTGGGAATGAATACATCTTGGTCGTTCCCGAGTAACGGTTCTTTCACAAACATGGAGAGAGGTTGAGGAGATCGAAGTTGTGAGGGCTTCTTTAGGGGTTTATTGGACCGGCTTCCATACGTGGAGAGATAAGCCACGTGGAGTGTTGACGTATTATAGGGATGAGCTCGATCAGCTCCGAGAAGAATACGGCAATTGGACACCGTATACTCCCGAATGGCTACAACGGATACCCCCAAGTTGCACGAAAACCAATTAACTTTGGTTGACACAAGCTCCATTAATAAATTCAACATTGTGGAGTTCTATTACCCCGATCGAGTCCTCTGGAAATTCAATGCACAACAAAGAATTCCGTAGAACCGGATGTACAACCGAAGACTACACAATATTACCGTCAAGGACGATTACCGACTATGGATTGGGCCGACCACCATCGCTCGAATGTCACAATGTGGAATGAGAGAAAGTATGACTTGGTGCTTGACGAGATCGTACCATACTTACAAAGACCCTAGTCTACCTATGACACCGGAAATTGGTGAACGTAGGAAGAGAGTCACATCTCGGAAGAGGAGGCAGCCCCAACACTACACGCCTAGTTAGGGGGTTTAAGGAAATTTATGAACTTTACATTTTAAACTTTCGTGTTATTTTGGTATATTGTATTAAACCCTGTCCAAGTTTATATGCTCTCTCCATCCACTATTAGCATTGGTATTGGGTCGGGTCCTTCACTATCCGGACCCGGACCCGGACTTGGTCTCCTATGGGTCCAAAAATTGGACCCGGACCCGGACCTGTGAGGACTGGGTCCGGTTCCGGTTCCGAGTCCTATTAAAATATTCCTACCCGTTCGGGTAGGAGCGGGAGTGTGAGCTGCGAGCGGAGGCGGCGAGTGGAGAATTTAGAATAGAGGAGAGAAGTAAAAAACATGAGTTTGGGGTTTGGAAGAGGAATATTTAGAATTGAGGAGGAATGAGGGAAGGGATGATGAAAGAATATTTATTTTTATGTTGATTTTTTGGATTTTTTAACGGGTCCGGGTCCGGATCCGGGTCGGGTCTCTTTTGAGCGAACCCGAACCCGTACCCGAAAGTACAACGGGTCCCATTTTAGGACCCGGACCCGGATAGGCTGGGTCGGTTCCGGTCCAATGCCGGATCAGGGTCGGGTCCGGGTCGGATCCGGGTTTCGGGTATTTATACCAATGCTATCTACTATTGCAAATGCAAATGGAAACAACTTACCATTTGCATCAGGCGAAGCAGCAATCAACAAACAACCTTTGTATTTTTCATAAAAATGTGTTCCGTCAACACTTATAACTGGTCTGCATGTCTTAAGCCCCTCGATTAAGGAAATGCCCAAAAGACCCCCTTGAATGTTTTTTCGGCGAGACCGGACAAAAATTTGGGCCAATTGACGGTTGTTCTTGGATTTGAGGCTTGAATTGCAGAGAAAAGAGAAGGCAATTTAGCGTAAGCTTCTTGAAAGGAACCATACAACCGCTCAATCGCTTTATGTTTTGCCTTCCAAGTTTTCCTGTATGAAATAGTGTAACTGAACTGAAGCTTGACTATCTCATTTATAGCTCTTGGTGTTACTCCTAGTTGTGCCTTCACAACATTCAATATCATCGTTGATACAATCGTAGAATCAATTTTACTATGATCTTGATTCAATGTTGGATTCACACATGTATGCAGACCTTCAATGTTCTTCACTACGAGAAAAGATTGGCCTTCTAGAACAATTGCACGCAATCGCCATGGACAACCCACTACATTTACAAGTTCCGAATTTTCTACAATCTCCTTTAGTGAATGTTTGATCGGTGCGTATTTACATTTGACGTAGTAGAAACTAGGGGTCGGTTTCACTATCACGAATTCGTGATGGTTCTTTACGGAGTACATCTTTACTTGATGTTGTATACTATCTTTAGTTGGAAATCTTTGACCTATGGAGAGTTCATCCGTGTTCAAAGAGCCGACGGAAGACTGTGGATGTTCATGTACGGTCGCACCAGACATCCATTCACTCGATTGAACCTCATGTACAGATGCACTAATGGATTGATTTGGCAACACCACATTGACCGGCACATGAACATTAACATCATTAACCGGAGCTTCATCGGCATCCTCCTCCTCCTCAACTTCAAACTCATGATCCTCATCTTTTTCCTCTTCTACCAAATCGTTATTGACAATGTCATTGTCAAAGTCTTGTGTGACCATGTCGGTGTGGACAACATTTTGTGTCGAGGTGAACAGATGTATCAGCTCATATTCAGTGATAATAGGTTCTGTTGGAGTTGTGCTAATGTCTTCTTGTGTATTTGGTATTCTTGCATGTGACTCGGTAGATGGTTTCAAACTCCTAACGGGACTTGGACTTGGAATAACAACTAGCCTAGTATTTGGAAGTTTCATTTGCTCAATACATAACTCCAATGCAGTCAAACTACAAGTTGGATCAAGTGTCCTAGCAATCATGGACCTTAATGCATTATCATTATCTACGGGCACCACCATGAAATATTGCCCTTCTCCTTTACCGGCAGTATAACGGGCATTGATTTTGACAATGAATTCATCTCTATCCCAATTCATTACTTCGAATATCTTATCTATTAGTTTTGAGTAAATACAGTTACATGGAGCCCAAATAATAACCGATTTAACATCGCTATAACAATATCCAATCTTCGAATCTCGAATTATTTCACCCCCAAAATATAATCAAATAGGTATATCATAATCCATACCTAAATATAAAGATTCAAACATATTCAAGTCATTAACTACTCATAAGCATAACTTATGCATACATATAAAACATATGGTTATAATAATACCTTCTAATTAGACCGTATCTTGGATAGCTTGAAAATACGTCGTGGATGAAGAATAAGATGACCCAATACAATGTTAGAGATTTTAAGAATGGAGGAGTTGAAATTGGGTGGGAGAGGGAGAGGGAGAGGGAGGTAGGATATATGAAGTTTGAAAAGAAACAAGTGTGGGAATTTGGGTATTAGGGTGTTAGGGTTTTAGGTTTGGGAGTGGGAGGGAAATAGATCTAAAGTGAAAGAGGAAGGAGACGAGGGAGACACTATTTATATACAATGAATATTATAACTAATGCCGATATTCCTAACAACGACATTTGTAATGGGAATTCTGTTGTTGGGGATAGTGGCATCATCTATAGGATTTTTTCATGCTTGCATTTTTTCCAAGTCAGATAGGATACACAATTGAGAATAAGTTAACTGATATCGTTACTCCAAATAGCGGCATGCGAAAAAAAATGAGAGATGCCGCTATTGGAAACAACGGCAGACCTATGCCGTTATTTCCAATAGCAGTTAATGCTGGCATGTTCAAAAATGGATCAATTGGGTAAATATTTTTGAAAGTGGGTCAGATTGGTCAATATTTTCAAAAAGTGGGTCAGTATGGAAAAAAATCACTACACGAATAATATGATCACTACACGAAAGTCTCCTCAACAATTGTAATTTACATTTTTGTCCTTCAAACTATCACCTAAAAATAATTGGGTTATTACATAGGACATTAGGACGTCACACATAGTTGATCAAGATCTCTTCAAATACAAGTGAATTCCACTCCATCTCATATTGGTGATGCGGAGTCAACCATATGTGCGATGGACTTAAAACGGAGAGCATAACTTACATAATCGTTTTAAGGGCGAGAAGAGAAACACACCACCAATCGAAAGAATGGATCACCATTATCGTCTTTGTCTAGAATCTTCATGTTTACATCGAGTCCAGCAACCACCCTATACCCCTTACATGAGCTCGGGTCACACAGGTGGTGCCTCAAAAACCCTATTCGATGTCACACATTACTTTTTGCTCAAGGCAGTGGACAAAAGTAACTTGGAGATTTGATAAGTGATACTTATCCTCGAGCGAAAATCATTGAGCGCATCGTTTCGCTACTTTTCTGGTTGGCACCATGCCATATGGCTGCCCTTAGCGATACAGTCAAAAGTAGAAAACATATAATTATGAAATGAACATAATGCTTCGAAAGGATTAAGATAGTGTTTTAGTCACAGAAAACTAGTCATGTAGAGCTCATCTATATTCAAAGTCCCTTCTTGTTCAGGACAGGCCGACACTCAATACACTTGGTCGATCCAGCACACGCTTGTATGAGTTTTTGTGCCATGGAGGAGCGTTCACAACCCATAGGAGAGGGATACATGTCGGCTACCACTTCCATATGCATACCTTAGATTTGCTAACCCCGGGTTGTTTATCTTGTAGATTCATAATTTCCTTGCTACCAAGAGCCTTGCATCAGGTTTGGATCTCACCAAAGCGTGATCATGCAATGTAATCTTCTTCTTAGCCCAGCCAAGGTGACTCTTTTAATCTCACCGAGTCAATCCCAAATTTTCTCGTGCATCAGTGTGCCCACTTCACCAAAAATAGACTAAGTCTTTTCTTGCTCGCATCTCCAAGAGAGAGACAAAGAGGTGTTATCGAGAGTGAATCACACTATTTTCATTGTGACATGACTTTTGCGTGTACAGTTCTCTAGATCAATATTCACACTATTTTCAAAACTTAGGCAAGAATACCATAAAGCAGAAAACATGTTTGCAAAAAAACAAATATATATACAATTTTCAAGAAGAATCATTGTATCAAATACATGAACTAAATAAATAATTATAGTAAACAAATAGAACAATTTCAATATACCCCCATGGCTGCCACATCTCACTCATTTGATCTAACAGCTTCATGAGTGGATCTGCAACATTATCCTTAGTGGAAACGTAAACCGGTCCAATCGTCTTATTTTCACAGTGTTCTAGTGCAATGATAATTTATTTTTATGTGCTCTGACCTACCTTGGTATTTATGGTTTTTTACTAGAACTAAGGCAGACACGCTATCACTATAGACAGCGACGGGCAATTTCTCAGGACCCAGTCGATAAAGCTATTTATAGAACCTCCTAAACTAAACATCCTCCTATGTTGTAGCAACACTAGTGATGTACTTCAATGGTGGACAATGTGACACAAGGCTGTTTCCCCACCGAAAAAGCTGTTTATAGAACCTCCTAAACTAAACATCCTCCTGTGTTGCAGCAACACTAGTGATGTACTTCAATGGTGGACGTTGCAACACAAGGTTGTTTCTTGCTACACCATGATATGGCCCCGCCGGCAAGGATGAACACATATCTAGATGTGGATTTGCGCTCATCTAAGTCATTACCTCAACAAACATCTGTGTACTCCCTACATTAGATGTCACTTCCTTGTAGAATAATTGGTACTCCACAGTCTTACATAGGTATCTTATAATGCACTTTACGCTTTCCAAGGCACCTCACCAAAGTTCCTCTAACATACACTCACTAATACCATTGTTTGGCTAATGCCCGGTCTGGTGCTTCACAGTGCATACATCAAACTTTGAACTGCACTAGCAGATGAGATGTTTGTCAATGAACCCCTCAAATCATTCGTCCGGTAGAAATCAGTGCTTAGGGCGTATCACGTCTTAATATATGACCTACCATTACCCAACCAGATTTGCAATGTAGTGAGCAATGCTAAATACGCCGTCAACTGGATAACTAAGTTATCTTCCACTGCTGAATGGAAAGTAAGGCATTTAGTTTTAGTTGTATAAGGATTTAGCTTGTTGTCGTCATATCTGTATTAAATTTGAGGCTAGGGTGTTTAACCAATCGAATCATAAACTCACAAATGTTACCTTAAGACAAAATTGGTTTGGTAGTTGGGATTATTTTTGCACCCTTCCGTCTCCTATCAAAGAGACTTTCTTGGCAAGGGGTAATAACGTCTGCATGATCTGATACATGATCAGCTATGGTTCCATTTTCAAAAGAACAAAAGAAATAAATAATACCTAAGTGTTTGCTCAAATACATATTATTATCATTTGAATATTTAGTGTATTATATAAGATTCTAAGGGTGCTTGCGTTAAATATCAACTTTCCGGTTGCATGGTAGACAGGTAAAACTCGTCCTATCCTTGTCAAAATTTGTACAAGCATACTTTTTAAGATATAAATCAATCGAATATAGTGGAATTTTATTTTAAATAGTTGAGGTACGGATTTTAAGTTGTCTTCGTAGTTAGTTTGACTAGAGTGAAACCATACCCCCCCCCCCCCCCCCAATCTCTCTCTTTGACTCAAAGATTATATATGTACATAATATTATAATAATATTCCTATTATGAATAGTGGATATCGTTGGGCCATATACTGTTTGCGCCCATTACCCAATAGGGTTATATGTACATGGAGTTGTATATGTATCCCCGTAAAAGCAATGCTTACTGGTATTCCACATATTGATTTCGAGGGAATTCCACAAATTGATATCAAGGGTATAATGCTTTAAGCAATACCCTAACTGATTTTGTTCCCTTTCTCTATATCTCTACAATATTTAGTGTAATACCTTTAACAATAAAATCGGAGCCCAAAGAAACATACATGAAAAATTCAAGTTTCCCAGAGATTTAAAACAATATAGGTGATTTCTCCACATCATAGCAATCTTCACATACAAATTTCCATCTACCGCAACTATAATCATCTTATTTTAATCTTTGTCGCACTAGTTCTGTAATCCCCGTTCCTGATTATATGGATTTTTACCTTCATTTTTTTTCTCTTCTTCAGTTCTTGTATTCCAATTATCTGGAATGTGTGTGTGTGTGTGTGTGTGTGTGTGTGTGTGTGTGTGTGTGTGTGTGTGTGTGTATGGAAGTCTTTCGTTGTGCACCACCTATGGTGCACACGGCGTGTAGAACCCCGTATTTTCAAATATTATTTTAATTATTTGAAAATGAATTTAAATGATTTTTGAGGATTTAATAAATGTTTTCTAAGAAATTTATTCTTTGGTACACGTGCAAAACATGTGCAAATGACTTTTTAGAAGTTTGGAAAATTAAGTTTTCTTTATGAAAAATCATTATTTATTATTTGAGAATTATTTAGTATTTTTCCAGACTTTTCTGAAATTAATTATGCCTATTTGCAATTTTTGAGAAAAGAAGGACTTATTTGCAAAATTGACAATTTCAAGGGTTAAAATGCAAATTATAATTTCTGGGCATTCCGATCAGTATTTGTTGAAGTTTAGAAACATACTTTTCTATTAGATCCTAATTTAAATGATATTTGGTTTATTTTTCAAAGAAAGGAATTATATATGCAAGATGTATTTTGAAAAGGAGTATTTTGCAAATTGGGTGAAAACCCTAATATTTTGATTCGGCATATATAAGGGATTTCCTATTCCCAGCCGTCACAAAAATATATTCAGATTTATTGGGATTTCTTTGAGGAGCAAAAGAGGATTCTTGGATCTGACAAGGAGAAGCTTTGTGGATTTTTCTTCAAGAACAAGGTGAGTGGTTTGTTTGTTTTGTCTTGTTTGTTTGTTTGATTGATGAATGCCATGAGACCTTTGTTTCACTTGTTTATGATCGTTATGCTATTAATTTGTTAGTCCCATTGTATATATGACATGGATCCTTTATTTGATATGGATGATTAGGACTTTTAATTGATATTTGGACCATGATGAGAAAAGATGTAGATTTGTTGAGGATATGTGGATTTATGAGATCATGTTGTTAGAAAGCAAATTTAGAACTGATTATGTTGTGATCAGATATTAAACATCTGGATCTAGTGATTGCAAACCAATCTTGTTTATGTGTTGAGGACGACATTGAGTTTTGTTGAGAAAACCCTAATGGGAGAATTAAGAATTGAGATCATGAGAACATGAGATTTGAGTGTTTGATTAATTGAGAAATGTATCCATGATGGAGATTATTGAGAGTTGTTTATTTGCCTGGATACAAGTTAATTTGGTGATCAGTAAATCTTTAGAAAACTCTAGTTTTGATTTGTGTTCAGATCTATTCTGTTTGGAGATCTGTAGCCGTCAGTCGACTGATCTGATGTGCAGTCGACTGGTACGAGCTTACAGTGTACTTTTGAGTCTTGAGATTTGTTCGGGACAGTCGACCTAGACTGAGGTCAGTCGACTGGTCCTCTGCTTGTGATTTCGTTCAGTTCTTTCGGGACGGTCGACTGATAACTTATCAAGTCGACTGATCTTTCCTTAGTTTATTTCTGAGAAGTGTTGGATTATGGCCTCTGGACAGTCGACTGATCTGATGTGCAGTCGACTGGTCCTGCAGGATCTTTGTATTTGATTTGAGATATTTTGTTAGTGTGTGATTTTGAGACATTTGTTTAGTACTTGATTCTGAGATATTGTTCAGTATTTGATGTTGAGATATTTGTTCAGTGTTTGATTTTAAGATGTTCAGTTAAGCATTGGGTTTTTGAGATGTTCAATTAAGAACATGATTTTGGAAATATTTTGTTGAGCCACTTGTTTGGTGGGATTTGTTCAGATATTTGTTTGAGTCTCTAGAGGTAGGTGACCCTAGTATACCGGTATTTGTTCAGTCATTTGTTGAGGCCCTTTGAGGCGAATTTTCAGTTATTCAGATTTTTAGTCCGGTAGGGTGCACTACTCTAGGAGATTTGTTCAGCAACCCAAACTAATAAGGACAGGCATTAGTAGTGTCATGACGAATGAGAACTTGAGTTATGCACCTCAGTATGACTTTTGATGTAGGATTAGTCTCCTGAATTATCCAAGTAGTTAACTTGAGATGTGTGATTTATCTCCGGAATTATCCAGGTAGTTAACCTGAGATGTGAGGTATTTCTCCGGAATTATCCAAGTAATTATCTTGAGATGTGGGATTGAACTACGGAATGATCGGAGTCGAGGCGACGCTTTTGGGGTATTATTGTGGTGATGAGTCTATGTTTAGATGTGGGATGATCTCCTGAATTATCCAGGGTAAATACCTGTGATGTGGGATCAATCTCCGGAATGATCAAGCATGGACAAATTATCATAGTTTATCTTCATCTCTGAGTAGTCATCGTTGTCAGCATGTAGTCATGATGTTTTCTTGAATCACTTTCATGCATTTGGATTTCCTGTTTTCGGCACACACTTGGCCTTTGGTTTTGGTATCACCCCTTATTCTTTGTTGTTACTTCATACTTTAGTGTTGATTATTATTTGTTGGATATTACGTTTTATGTTCATTTATGTTATTTGCTCGATTAGTTGCCACTCACACCATTTTTATGGCTGACCCCTTTAGTTTGGGGGTTAGGGTTCAACTCTAGCCTCACTTGTTGCAGGTTACTGCTTAGAGTGGGAGGTTGGATGCTTAATGTTGCATTTGAGACTATTTGGACTATTTAGTGTTGTGTAAAATTTGTAAAGACATATTGTGTGGTTATTGAGTTGTAAATGTAAAGAAATATTTGGGTTGAGATGTTTAGACTTCCGCTGTGATATGTAATAACTGTTGTAATAAAGAAAGAAAATTTTAGTAGTGTTGTTGGTGTTTATTGTTCTATTGAAGTGGATTACTGGGATTTCGCCACTTATTTTCTAAGCTCTCATATTAGAAATTTGGGGCGCTACAGAGATTGGTATCAGAGCTCCGCTTCAATGTAATAATAGACTTAGTATGACAACCAACCTAGGTGTGGACACTAGAGAGTGAGTACCTAGGTGTGGACATCAGAGTGTGAGTATCACATAGAATTTAAAATATGATGTTTGGTTTGAAATTATGGTTTGACTTTGCCATAGGACATTGGTATGAGTTTAAATTGTGAGTGTGTTGTTCTAACTTTACTCTCATTTTGCAGTATTCAAAATGGTTGCACCCAGAGGTAGAAATGGTGGCAACAATGAGGATGGTTCTGGTAGTTCCCGAGGTAATGGGATCGACCTTGAAGCTGAGTTTGCCAAGGTATATCAGACGTTGAATACGCTGATGGCACTCAATGTGGCGCAGCAGCAAGCGCAGCAGCAGAATCCGCCGCCCAATCATGGAGCTGGTCATGGATTGGTGAATGCCGACCCCATCAAGCAGATCGAATCCTTTAAGAGGATGAGGCCGCCAGTCTTTGAGGGGCAAGCTGATCCAACAGCAGCAGACGATTGGATTCGGAAGATGCAGACGATCTTCGAAGTGTCAGAGACTCCTGAAGCTAGCAAGGTGAAGTTGGCTTCGATGCAGCTGGAGAAAGATGCTGGTGTATGGTGGGAGTCATTGAAGAGGAACTTGGGAGATCAGCAGCTGACGTGGGAAGCTTTTCTGGAGGAGTTCAGAGATCGTTTCTTTCCTCTTGATGTTCAGGAGAAGAAGGCGACTGAGTTCATGAACCTTCAGCAGGGGAGCATGACTGTTCGGGAGTATGAGACGAAGTTCGCTCAACTTTCAAGGTATGCACCAGAATTGGTCATGGATGAAGCAAAGAAGGCCAAAAAGTTTGAGCAGGGCTTGAGGCCGAACTTGAGGTCAAGGATGGTTCCGTTGGGCATCCGAAGATTCGAGAAGCTGGTCAGAAGAGCAGCGATGACTGAAGAGGATATGGACTTGTTTCAGAAGAAGCAGGATTCTTGGAACCGGAACAAGAGGCCAGCATCAGGCCAGAGTGGGAAGGGATTCCCCGCGAAGCAGGCAAAGTTCAGTGGACCGGTGCAGAAGGCATCTGGAGCTCAGGGAGTGACCTGCTACTACTGCAAGGAAGTAGGACATTACAGGTCAGCATGTCCGAAGTTGACAGAGCATGTTTGTTCTCAGTGTGGGCAGACTGGACACTCAAAGCCCCATTGTCCACAACTGAAGAAAGATGGTTCGGGTGGAAGCAAATTCCCAAAGAGGCAAGGGCGAGTATTTGCATTGACCGAGGAGGATGCGAGGAACTCGGAAGATGTAATACAGGGTATGCAGGAATTTTGATTTCTTTCATTTTGAATCAGTGTAATGAATAAAAGCTTTTATTTCAGAATAATTTAAGATTGAGTATCATTCTTATTGTAACAGGGGTTGTTTTAATAAATGGAATAAAAGCAAAGGTTTTGTTTGACACTGGTTCATCGCATACATTTGTATCGCCAAGTTTTGCAAAGGGCTTAGGTTTGGAACCTAAATTGTTTCCAGGCAGAGTTTTGTCGGTGGCAACGCCGTCAGGTGAGGAGCTAGTAGCGGATCGATATTACGAGGGCTGTGATATCGAGATTGGTGGAAGGATGTTCGGCATCGACCTGATCGAGCTACAAGTGTTGGGAGTGGATGTCATTATAGGCATCGATTGGATGGCTATTTATGATGCCACGATTGATTGCAAGCAGAAGGAGGTGTTGGTGAAAGCACCAGGTGGACCCGCAGTAACTTTTCAAGGGAAGAAGAAGATTCCGCAGGTGGCTGCAATGGTATCTAAGAAGTCTATTGCAGATGAAGTCCAGGGCATTCCGGTGGTTCGAAGGTTTCCTCAGGTGTTCTTGGATGATTTTCCAGGACTACCGCCGCAGAGAGATGTGGAGTTTTGCATCAATGTTCAGCCGGGGAGTGCGCCGATTTCCAAGGCTCCATACAGGATGGCACCTGTAGAGCAGGATGAAGTGAAGAAGCAGATTGAAGAGCTTTTGAGCAAGGGGCTTATCAGACCGAGTTCATCTCCGTGGGGAGCGCCAGTGTTGTTGGTTAAGAAGAAGGATGGGTCGATGAGGATGTGCATTGACTACAGGGAGTTGAATAGGGTGACTATTCAGAACAAGTATCCATTGCCACGGATTGACGATTTGTTCGACAGGCTTCGAGGAGCAGCGGTGTTTTCGAAGATTGACTTGAGGTCAGGATATCATCAGGTACGAGTCAAGGAGGAAGATGTGAGTAAGACAGCTTTCAGGACTCGTCATGGGTTGTATGAATTTTTGGTGATGCCATTCGGGTTGACGAATGCGCCAGCAGTTTTCATGGACATGATGAATCGGGTGTTGAGGCCATTCATTGATTCCTTCGTGGTGGTCTTCATCGATGATATCTTGGTATATTCGAAGTCAGAGGAGGGAGTGGCTACTGACCCTCAGAAAGTGGAAGCAGTGAGGGATTGGCCCAGGCCGACGTCAGTGAAGGAAGTGAGAAGCTTCTTGGGATTAGCTGGTTACTATCGGAGGTTTATTCAGGGGTATTCTCAGATTGCTGTTCCATTGACAGGTTTGACCCGGAAGAGTGTGGCGTTTGTATGGACAGATAAGTGCGAGGAGAGTTTCCTTGAGTTAAAGGAAAGGTTGACTACCGCACCCATACTAGCATTGCCGCAAGCTGGAAAAGATTATGATATCTACAGCGATGCATCTCTCAGAGGTTTGGGATGTGTCTTGATGCAGGAAGGCAAGGTCATTGCTTATGGCTCGAGGCAGTTGCGTCCGCATGAGAAGAATTATCCGACGCACGACTTGGAGTTAGCAGCTATCATTTATGCCTTGAAGCTATGGAGGCATTATGTCTATGGTGAGAAAGTTAGCATGTTCACTGACCACAAGAGCCTGAAGTATATCTATCAGCAGAGGGATTTGAATCTTCGTCAGAGAAGATGGTTGGAAGTTTTGGAAGACATTCGTCCTGAGATCAAGTATCATCCAGGCAAGGCGAATGTAGTGGCTGATGGACTTAGCAGAAAGGGTAGTTTGGCAAGGTTGATCACTACTCGAAGAGAGTTGGCAGCAGAGATCGATCAGGCAGGTATCGAGGTTGTACTGCGAGGTTTAGGGGCATCTTTGGCTCAGTTGAGGCTGCAGCCGTCTTTGAGAGAGAAGATTGTGGAAGGTCAGAGATCAGATTCAGAGATCCAGAAGATGTTGCAGCAGGTTGCTGAGGGCAAGTTATCAGAATTTCGTGTCCAAGATGGGATTCTTTGGCTGGGTGAGAGGTTGTGTGTTCCAGATGATGCAGAGTTACGAGAGAGTATCTTGCAGGAGGCACACAGCACATTGTTATCAGTTCATCCAGGAGGTACGAAGATGTACAGGGACATCAAACCACACTTTTGGTGGTCTGGCATGAAGCGAGATGTAGCAGATTTTGTGGCAAGGTGTCTGACTTGTCAGCAGATCAAGGCAGAGAATCAGAGACCTGGAGGTTTGTTACAGCCTTTACCCATTCCGGAGTGGAAGTGGGAGAATATCAGCATGGACTTTATCACGGGTTTGCCGAGGAGTTCGAAGGGAAATGACTCGATTTGGGTTGTTGTGGACCGATTGACTAAGTCGGCTCACTTTCTAGCCATGAAGATTACTTGGTCGATGGAGAAATTGGCTGAGTTATACATTGAAGAGATTGTGAGACTTCATGGAGTTCCTGTTTCGATTGTGTCTGACAGAGATGCAAGGTTTACTTCGAGGTTTTGGAGAAGTTTACAGGCAGCTTTGGGCACCAGGACTGATTTCAGTACAGCATTTCACCCGCAGACAGATGGTCAGACGGAGAGGGTGAATCGAGTGCTGGAAGATATGTTGAGAGCTTGTGTTATGGACTTTGGTGGTAGTTGGGAGAGATACTTGGCATTGGTTGAGTTTGCCTATAACAATAGTTACCATGCAAGTATTGGGATGGCACCGTATGAGGCTTTGTACGGGCGGAGGTGCAGGACACCTGTTTGTTGGTATGAGGTTGGCGAGAGGCAGATGTATGGTCCTGAGATCGTACAGCAGACGTCAGAGCAGATTGAGCTGATTCGCAAGAGGTTAGTTGAAGCTCAGAGTCGGCAGAAGAGTTATGCTGACACTCGACGAAGAGATTTGGAATTTGAGGTTGGGGATTCAGTTTTTCTCAAGGTTTCTCCGACCAAAGGAATAATCAGATTTGGTAAGGGTGGCAAGTTGGCGCCGAGGTATATTGGTCCGTACAGGATCGAGGAGAGGATTGGCAAGACAGCTTACAGATTGAAACTTCCAGAGGAGTTAGCACAAGTACATGACGTGTTTCATGTGTCGCTACTGAGGAAGTATGTGGCCGATCAGAGGCACCAGTTGGTGGAAGTTCCCGAAGATCTACAGGTGAACCTGAGTTACAAGGAACAGCCTGTTGAGATCGTTGATCGTAGGGAGAAAGTCCTTAGGAGCAAGGTGATACCTATGGTCAAGGTATTGTGGAGGAATCAGCAGTTCGAGGAGGCTACTTGGGAGCCAGAGGCTCGCATGCTGAAGGATTTTCCTGAATTGTTTGTATGAATGTACTTCTTGAATGTGAATGGAATTCTTTGGATGATTGTATTGTCGATTGACAAATGATGTATTCCTTTATTTTGATTGTGATGTTATATGAAATTGTTTGGGTGATGATCTATTTATGAAGTATTGTTTCCTTTTGATTGGTATGTGTTTGAACTCATTAGTAGTAGTTCTGAGGACAGAACTCTTCTAAGGAGGGAGTGATGTAGAACCCCGTATTTTCAAATATTATTTTAATTATTTGAAAATGAATTTAAATGATTTTTGAGGATTTAATAAATGTTTTCTAAGAAATTTATTCTTTGGTACACGTGCAAAACATGTGCAAATGACTTTTTAGAAGTTTGGAAAATTAAGTTTTCTTTATGAAAAATCATTATTTATTATTTGAGAATTATTTAGTATTTTTCCAGACTTTTCTGAAATTAATTATGCCTATTTGCAATTTTTGAGAAAAGAAGGACTTATTTGCAAAATTGACAATTTCAAGGGTTAAAATGCAAATTATAATTTCTGGGCATTCCGATCAGTATTTGTTGAAGTTTAGAAACATACTTTTCTATTAGATCCTAATTTAAATGATATTTGGTTTATTTTTCAAAGAAAGGAATTATATATGCAAGATGTATTTTGAAAAGGAGTATTTTGCAAATTGGGTGAAAACCCTAATATTTTGATTCGGCATATATAAGGGATTTCCTATTCCCAGCCGTCACAAAAATATATTCAGATTTATTGGGATTTCTTTGAGGAGCAAAAGAGGATTCTTGGATCTGACAAGGAGAAGCTTTGTGGATTTTTCTTCAAGAACAAGGTGAGTGGTTTGTTTGTTTTGTCTTGTTTGTTTGTTTGATTGATGAATGCCATGAGACCTTTGTTTCACTTGTTTATGATCGTTATGCTATTAATTTGTTAGTCCCATTGTATATATGACATGGATCCTTTATTTGATATGGATGATTAGGACTTTTAATTGATATTTGGACCATGATGAGAAAAGATGTAGATTTGTTGAGGATATGTGGATTTATGAGATCATGTTGTTAGAAAGCAAATTTAGAACTGATTATGTTGTGATCAGATATTAAACATCTGGATCTAGTGATTGCAAACCAATCTTGTTTATGTGTTGAGGACGACATTGAGTTTTGTTGAGAAAACCCTAATGGGAGAATTAAGAATTGAGATCATGAGAACATGAGATTTGAGTGTTTGATTAATTGAGAAATGTATCCATGATGGAGATTATTGAGAGTTGTTTATTTGCCTGGATACAAGTTAATTTGGTGATCAGTAAATCTTTAGAAAACTCTAGTTTTGATTTGTGTTCAGATCTATTCTGTTTGGAGATCTGTAGCCGTCAGTCGACTGATCTGATGTGCAGTCGACTGGTACGAGCTTACAGTGTACTTTTGAGTCTTGAGATTTGTTCGGGACAGTCGACCTAGACTGAGGTCAGTCGACTGGTCCTCTGCTTGTGATTTCGTTCAGTTCTTTCGGGACGGTCGACTGATAACTTATCAAGTCGACTGATCTTTCCTTAGTTTATTTCTGAGAAGTGTTGGATTATGGCCTCTGGACAGTCGACTGATCTGATGTGCAGTCGACTGGTCCTGCAGGATCTTTGTATTTGATTTGAGATATTTTGTTAGTGTGTGATTTTGAGACATTTGTTTAGTACTTGATTCTGAGATATTGTTCAGTATTTGATGTTGAGATATTTGTTCAGTGTTTGATTTTAAGATGTTCAGTTAAGCATTTGGTTTTTGAGATGTTCAATTAAGAACATGATTTTGGAAATATTTTGTTGAGCCACTTGTTTGGTGGGATTTGTTCAGATATTTGTTTGAGTCTCTAGAGGTAGGTGACCCTAGTATACCGGTATTTGTTCAGTCATTTGTTGAGGCCCTTTGAGGCGAATTTTCAGTTATTCAGATTTTTAGTCCGGTAGGGTGCACTACTCTAGGAGATTTGTTCAGCAACCCAAACTAATAAGGACAGGCATTAGTAGTGTCATGACGAATGAGAACTTGAGTTATGCACCTCAGTATGACTTTTGATGTAGGATTAGTCTCCTGAATTATCCAAGTAGTTAACTTGAGATGTGTGATTTATCTCCGGAATTATCCAGGTAGTTAACCTGAGATGTGAGGTATTTCTCCGGAATTATCCAAGTAATTATCTTGAGATGTGGGATTGAACTACGGAATGATCGGAGTCGAGGCGACGCTTTTGGGGTATTATTGTGGTGATGAGTCTATGTTTAGATGTGGGATGATCTCCTGAATTATCCAGGGTAAATACCTGTGATGTGGGATCAATCTCCGGAATGATCAAGCATGGACAAATTATCATAGTTTATCTTCATCTCTGAGTAGTCATCGTTGTCAGCATGTAGTCATGATGTTTTCTTGAATCACTTTCATGCATTTGGATTTCCTGTTTTCGGCACACACTTGGCCTTTGGTTTTGGTATCACCCCTTATTCTTTGTTGTTACTTCATACTTTAGTGTTGATTATTATTTGTTGGATATTACGTTTTATGTTCATTTATGTTATTTGCTCGATTAGTTGCCACTCACACCATTTTTATGGCTGACCCCTTTAGTTTGGGGGTTAGGGTTCAACTCTAGCCTCACTTGTTGCAGGTTACTGCTTAGAGTGGGAGGTTGGATGCTTAATGTTGCATTTGAGACTATTTGGACTATTTAGTGTTGTGTAAAATTTGTAAAGACATATTGTGTGGTTATTGAGTTGTAAATGTAAAGAAATATTTGGGTTGAGATGTTTAGACTTCCGCTGTGATATGTAATAACTGTTGTAATAAAGAAAGAAAATTTTAGTAGTGTTGTTGGTGTTTATTGTTCTATTGAAGTGGATTACTGGGATTTCGCCACTTATTTTCTAAACTCTCATATTAGAAATTTGGGGCGCTACACGGCGTGTGCTCTCGGCCTTCCCACCTTCGTATCGACGATCCGAACCGTTCACATTGATCTACACATCTAAATTAGTCTAAATATGTAAAATCAAATCATTTGAAATTCATTTATCCATCTATTGAAGTGTTACAAAATTGTATGGCTGAAAATCATTATTTTTTATAGTCACATGACTGTTGGGCAAATGAATTTCAAATGATTTGATTTTACATATTTAGACTAATTTAGATGTGTAGATCAATGTGAACGGTTCGGATCGTCGATATGAACGCCCGAAGGCCTATTGCACACGCCGTGTGACTAGAGGAGTGCACAACCGAAGCTTTCCCTATATATATATATATATATATATATATATATATATATATATATATATATATATATATATATATATATATATATATATATATTGTTGTTGTTGTTCTCTTGAACCCAATTGCATCCTCTCAATATTTGATATTTTGTTTGAATCAAAATCCTAATTCATTCGATAACATTATTTGATTGATTATTTAATTTATTTGTAAACAGCCCAATCATAGTCGTCCTATGATTTGATTATTTGATTCTTCGTTATTTGTTGAGCCCAACCAATATTTTTGAATTTATTATTTTCATTTATGAAGCCCAAACCAAATATATTCTTAGTATTTTAATTTTTTTAATGCAAGCTCAATTCTTTAGCCCAAGATTAAACCCAAGCTCATACCTTATTAACTATCTAAACCCAAGTGAACCCATTAACTCTAGCCCACAATCAACCCATACCCAAACTCAACCAGACCCCTCCAATCTCTCCTCTAAATCCTAACAACACTAAGTTCTCCCCCACTAATTCAAATCCTAACCACCCATTAATCCCCACTAAATACTCCACTAATTATCTCCCTAATATCCTCCTAATTAACCCTCCCTCCGTCTCTCTCTCTCTCTCTCTCTCTCTCTCTCTCTCTCTCTCTCTCTCTCTCTCTCTCTATGTTCCGAAACCCGACCACCTTCGACCTCTGCCCTCATCAACTCCACCCGCCGCCATCACCCACCGAAGCTCCGCCAGCTCTCCACCGCACCACTCCCGCAACCTCCTCGTCGCCCGCCGCTTGTTGCTTCCCTCACCAGTCTACCGCTGCTTCCCCTTTTCGCTCACCCTCTACCTCGATCCCATCTCCTCGAACTTCACCATGTTACTGCCCTCTTCTGAAGCCTCCCCGAAGCTCCTGCCCCCTACATCCACCACTTCACCACAACCAACTCCAGTAGTCAAACTCCAAGGACTCCTCGACGCTACAACCCATCGTAGCCCTCGCCCTCATCTCCTTATTGCCACCAATCGCCTCCGCCTCCTGCGTGCCACCATCACCGTAGCTCGCCCTGTAGCCCTTTCGACACCCTCCGCCACCATTGTTGCAACCCCGTAGGCTCCCCCTACAGTCGCTGCTGCCTCGAACACGAAGCCCCTCATTGCTGCACCCCACTACACCATCCCGCAGACACCACCGATCGATCCCCTACCTTCTGCATCCGATGTAGCAACCCAACGCTACCACCTGCCCTTGTCGCTGCGTCACCTACAGCGAACCCGAGCCTCGTTGACCCTGCCACAATCAACCTCCCCGCTGTCTTAGCTAGTCCATTGCAACGCCGAAGTCACCCCCGCCATTGCTGCTGTTGCTTCTTGCTGTTATTCTTGTTGTTGGCTACTGTCATCACTTGATGTTGTTATTGTAGCCCTCGTTGTTGTTGCAGCTGTCACTTGTGTTATTGTTGCTGTCACGCGTGTGTTTACGTCGCACGTGCAAACAACATATAAGGCAAGTACCTTGTACACTCCTATTGTTCTATACAAGCATTTTATTTGATCTCCCGCAATTAGTATTTATATTTGATTATCGTACTTTGAAATCCGTTACTTGAACCATCATATTGTTCATACTTTGTGGTCTTCCCATGATTAAATCATTCGATATATTGAATCAAATCAACCTATTTTCCTTTGTGATTCGATGCTCATCAAAATATCATAAACCTCAATTTGCATGCATCTGTCCAGCTGCTTGTGCTAACTCGCAGTAAGATTTTGACCTAGTTACAGTTTAAATCAATTAGAACTTTATAAATGATTGTTGTAGTCCTATGAGTCTAGTTTCTGAAACTTCTTACGGATCCATATTCTAAGTTGTAGGCTAAAATTTATTACATTTTTAGTACTGTCTGTTTTCTAATTTCCAAATAGCTAATTTGAAGTACACTACCATAATTTATTGACCAAAATATTGTGTTAACAGTGAAATGAAGACTTGATATTAACTAGAATGTTACTGGACATAATTAAGAGTCCCTTTGTAATTTTTATAAGATTTTTAAAATGATTTTACAGTTGATTTATATATATTATAACCTTGCACTGAGCTGCTGCTTGAACAGTCATCCAGTAAAGAACTGTCTGTTTGACCTAGCTATTGTATTTTTAATATGTCATGTAAATATGATTTGGAACCGGGATGAAGTGTACTTTCTGGAACCTCTGACGGTACTTGATTCGCTTTCCTGTAGCAACGGAAAAGTGAATTTTTGTACAACAACGTATTGCTATCCAGAATTATAACTTCATGCTCTTGATTGTAAATGTCTATTTTCTTGCATTTAATTAATTAATCTATTTATCATGCATTGCATAGCCCTCAGTTACCTCCTTGATCTCGTCCTGATACCCATTCTCATTTGTGCATGTTCATGTTTAATTATTGCAAAAGTATAACAAGCCAGGGTAATAAGGGAAAGAATTTAGAAGTGGGCAATATAGGAGAGTATGCTCGGAAGGAGGCCCATGTTTCTCGTAATAATGGCTATGTTTATATTTACATGATATGATATGTTATGGTTACATGATATGATATGATATGATATGATTTCTGTTATTGTCACTAGAAGACCCGAGTACATGACCCTATAGAATTCACCACTAGAGTAAAAGTTAACTTGATTGTATGCACCCGAACCTATTGTATGGGACGCATGATTGCGTGCATTAGTTAGGATTTATAAAATATTGTTGGACTCGAGATTAACACTGAACACATGCATGACTCATGGTTACAAGTTACATGTTACCTGTTACAGGATTACATGATTCCTGTTACAAGTTACATGATTCCTATTTATAAGTTACAAGATTCTTATTTACATGACATGTTTCTCGATTGGTTATATATTGAGACTTATTCCAGTTGTTACTTGCATTACACTTGATCATACTATATTACAACTACAATGCTAGTTTTTGTTCTCCCTTCTTGTTTAGTTTTGTTACTTTTCTTGTTACATATATTATTTATTGTTATCATGTTTGTTCCATAATTGAATTGCCAGTTCTCATTGGCTTTCCCTGTTATGCCTGCTTCTTGTTCCTATTTTGCTTTACGACTTGTTGTCCATGGCTTATTCTAACGGACCATTTTTTCCCCAACTCTAGATATGGAGATTGCAGGTACTGAAGAGGGAATGACCGAAGGACTTGGTGAACAACTCCTCTAGTGAATGAAGTCAAATTTTTACCTACATTAATAATCTTACTTCATGTTTCCCCTAGTTATAAGTGTTGCTATTTTATATACATTGTATTCCGGACAATTTGACCCGAAGTTATGTCTTTCCAGATGTTGGTTAGTTTGTGAGACATTTCATGGATTATTCATGTTTATGTGGTTATTCTTTCATGTGTGGTTGTGGTTACATTTTATATTATGAGTGATGTGATGTGAGTTTGGAAACTTATATCATTCACTATGTCTCAGTTACGTGCCCGTATTTCTGTATAATGGGAAGCGGGGCGTGACAAGTTCTACCCTAATCATTTTCAAACATGAATTAAACATCCTTTAGATTGGTTGACCACCCAACTTTTGAATTAGCAGATACAGCTAGTTATCAGTTTTGATCCAAATTGCGTACATTTTATGCAAATGGATCAATTAATCAATAAGCAATTGCTTAAGTTGCACATAGACGGAATTTCTATAGAGTGCTTAAATGCTTGTGCTGACATTCACGCACTAATGTGCACGCATATATACTTAAATAACATTTGAATCAATTAATAGGTTTTCAACAGTACAAATGAAGTTTCCACCATTTGGCTTGAAATTACTACATCCTGCAGCAAACTGAATGAGTAATTCTTAAGAAAATTAGCGAGAATGAATAGTCATGTTTCAGGATTATTCTTCATGGTTAAATCATAGAAAAACTAGTTTACAATTCTGTAGAAATTAGCACGATATCATCAATCATCCATCTTTTGGGCCTATTGGATGATTGACCCTAGGCATTCCAACTTTCATCATGAAAGAAGCTTGGTTCAAAGAAACTCGCCATCAAATCTGAGTCTGAAGGGTTGGGACAACTGGCTGATGAATTCATCTCTGAATCTACTCCAAGTGCATAATTTGTATTCACTGGCCAATTCTGGACCTGTTCATGGTTCATGGGGGATGTATCGGGTGCGAAGCTGAGGAAACATTGATCAGGAGAGGAAGATGCATCAACACTTGCGCTGCATGAATGTGGACTGATCTAAGTAACATGGTATTTTGTTGGATCAGTCTCTGTTTGTTGCACTTGTTTTAGTGCTCTGCAACCTTTGATCCTTCCTTAGGCTGCACTTGAAATAGCACCTGTATTTCATAGCTAATATAGTCAAAAATCTATAAATTAAATTCATCAAATAATTGATTTTAATTATAAAGTTTCCATTTGAGGTGGTTTCGAAAAAATAAATCCTGCATTCCTTGCATTAGGATTTCTGTTTAAAGAAAGAAAATCATATACTAGATGCAGTAACACTTTTGTGGTAAAAAATCCAGAATACTACAAAAAATTTATCAAGGGTCAACTAAAAAATAAATTTTATTAGCACGATCTGACTTTCAGTGAATAAACTCATGGTTCTGTATAATATTAGGATGAGGAAATTGAAATGCAGAATTGACTACAGAACAATTTAATTATTTGAGCAATCAAACGTTTATGCATTTAAACAAAGTTGAATTTTGAAAACTAAGTAGGATCACTACATTCTTGATAATGGTAAAAATCACAGAAAATCAGGGCCATATGATTCCAACACAGATCTTAAAACTTCTACAGGCAGATTAACCATAACGAGCCTTTTTAACAGGTCTGGGCCTTCTTCAGACTCATTAATAAGAAATGGGCCGTTTTTAAGCTCATTAAAAATGACAAGGCCCACTAGGAGAGACACACAGCTCTTGAGGATTGTAAGTCAAATCTCATATCCCCTACAGGAGAATAACCGATTTTATCTCTTAAAAGGGGGAGAATCAGAGAGGAGATAAAAGATTCATATCAATCTCCTAACTGTTTCTCCGGCCTATAAATACCCTCCCCCTCCCCAGTCAGAAGGTAATCAATAAATCTGCAAGTTATCACTCAAACTCTCTCTCTCTCTCTCTCTCTCTTTCTTTGGTTCTAACTTGAGTATCGGAGGGTCTATCGTCGAGGCCACCCCCATGTTGCAGACTGTTTGTAGGTCCATCGTCCATGTCAGCAACCGTCAGATTCAAATCAATGTGTTCAATCAACGATCCAGATCTAATCTCATGAGCTCTAAACACTTTTTATGGCGACAATCAAAGGTTAGATCTTTAGTAGTTTCCTTCAAAATATAAACTCACTATCTGTTTGTTCCCACACAAAAATAAGCAGCAACATATTGGTGTCGTATGTGAGAAACTACACATATCAGACTTATCGCCATACCTCTAAGACTAAAAGGGAGAGCAGCGGCTTGAAGTCATCTAGTCAACTCTCTTCGTCAACAATCTCCTCCAGTGGTGGACTCAATTCCTCCTCAACAGCTGGATCCTTCCCAACAACCTAATCAAGCTCCTGTAAACGGAGAGGCATCGGGGAGCTTCCGTCGAAGCCGTCATGAATCGAGCCATGAACAGAGCCCTCTATACGACCATATCTCAGTCCACAATGTTGATAGTGACTCGATGGCCTCACGAGGTCCTCGGGGGTCAAGTGATATCCATCAAATCATCAACGCCAGAAAATAAGGGACCAATCTACGAATCCGTTTGGATGAGAGGCGTACTCCGGCTGAGGCCTCCCACTCAGAACGTCAAGTTACCCAAAGAAGTAACTCTCCCCGATGGCAGAGATCAAGATACTCCTCTCATACGAGGTGCATTGTAGAAAGAAGCACGACTCGGGAGAGTCGAAAGCATCTTCAGAGAAACAAAAAGCAAGAGACCCAGTCATAAGGGACGAATTGGAAACTTCAAGCATGATATCCTACAAGCTATCCGAGGTACTCAGGAATAAGGTCAACGCTCATGGAGCCGCGACTTTACTCCATCGAGGGAAGAAACATCCAGTGACTCAACTAGATCCAAGAGGAAGGACGACCAAGTCTTTCGCCACACTGGAGAAGTAGAAGATAGCCTCGAATAGATAAAAAATGAAGGGAACCGCTCCAGCAGGGCTTACCGCCCCAGTCGACCTCCTTTCAGCAAATCCATCCTTGATGCACCCATTCCAAAGAACTTCAAAGCTTCTCAATTCGAATCATACAATGGTGAATATGACTCGGCTGACCATGTTGAGAGTTTTAAAACTCTCATGATGGTTTATAATGCCACCGATGTGCTCATGTGCCGAACATTCCCTACAACTTTGAAAGGATCGGCAAAGGAATGGTACTCCCGCCTTACTCCAGAGTCAATATTCTCCTTCGACCAACTCAAAGAGCTCTTCATTGCATACTTCGTTACTAGCCGCAAGGCTGGAAAAACAAGTGCTTCCCTATTGGAATTGAAACAAAAGGATGAAAAACTGTAAAACAACTTTGTTAAGTGATTCATAGCCGAAGCAATGTCCATTTCCTCCCTAGACACATCAATGGTGGCTGCTGCATTCCGCCACAACGTCACACACGCAAAGAAGCCCCCAAAAGATTTCACCGAGCTCCTGGAAAGGAGTAACAAGTATATCAGGGCTGAGGAAGCCATCTATCCTCAAGATAAGAAAGAGTAACCTTCCGAGAACAAAGGGAAGAATGCAAGCGAGGAAGGAGCAAGGAAGTTTCAGAAAGAATGCACAGTTCAATACCGTCCTCCTCCAGCTCCACGCTTCGACAAGTTCACTCCTTTCAATGCAAGTGTATCAATCATTCTCCTGAAAGTTGAGTAGACAGAATAATCCACCCCCCCTCCCCCCCCCCCCCCCAAGATGATCACATCTAGTAAGAGAAGAGATAGGAACAAGTGGTGAACATTTCATAGAAACCATGGACACACTACCGACAGCTGCTGAGACCTCAAAGAAAAAGTTAAAGGCCTGATTCGTCGGGGCTACCTCTCCCAATTTATTCAGCAAAACAACAACGCTAAAACCCCTCCTGCACAAGGGGCTAATAAGCGTCAAAAGAGACTCTCTGAATCACGAAACTCAAAACACATGGTCATTCTCCACTTCATTCACGGAGGTCCGATGGGGAGAAATTCTAACTCCTCCTGCAAAGCGTTCGTCAGGGAGGTAAACTCAGTACATAACATCTCGCCTGCCAAGAACACCGAGTTCCCGATATCTTTCTTCAACAAGAACTTAGAAGGTGTCTGAATACCTCATTGTGCCGCACTGGTCATAAACCTATGCATGGTAAATCATGAGGTACGTCGCATCCTGGTGGACAATAGTAGCTTAGTAAACATCCTTTTCATGAACACTTTCAACGGCCTCAAGCTCTCCCAAGACCGACTCAAGCCAGCCGGCTATACACTCTACAGATTCTCCGGTGTCCCCGTTCAAATAGAAGGAATTGTCACACTAGATGTGACAGCAGGAAAAGCCCTCGTTACTCGAACAGAAGCACTCGACTTTTTCGTACTCGATATCAAAGCCGCATACAACGTTATATTCGACCGTCCCGACCTAGCTGCCTTTCATGCAACTGCTTCCGTCTTCCACATGAAAATGAAATTCCCAACAACAGCAGGTGTAGGACAAGTTATAGGGAGTCAACAGGCAGCACGAGCATGCTACACCGCTATAATAGGGGGCTCGGTTCTCCCCCTCAATGTCATAGAGCTACCACCAGAAAGCAGTCACAGCAACTCTAAGCTCGTAAACAATATCAAAGACACGGCCATAGACAATCATGCCAAGAATTTCCAAACCTGCCAAACCATCTCCCACCAGGTGCAAATTCATCCTACTCAGAATATGGTAATAGACTTGAATCTCTCGCCCAAAGCCACTCTGCTCATTCAACAGATTGAAATAGTTCTGCTTAAACCCATTGGTGAACTTGACGATCTCCCCTTTTCCCTGCAAAGCAAGGTGAGGTTCACTCCAAAACAAGAAAGTCCAGGTAAGATCTACCACATTATTCGCCTAGCAGCTCATCAACTTGAGGACCCAGGGAGCAATGAGATATCAGCAGGGGCTTGGAATGTGGAACGTCTCATAAACTTCAACAAGGGCGCTTAAACGCCCTCCTCCACTATATATTTTCAATATTTTCTAATAAAGCCAACCACTAGAGCAGCCGCTTAGGTCACAACATGTAATAAAGACCAGCCACTAGAGCAGCTTCTTAGTTTTATTTTTTAATAAAATTTAGTATTAGCTTTGCAGTATTATTGTACAATTCTACAGATGTATACAATGAGTTAAATGTCAAGCCTACTCCTAAAAACGGATCCAAAAACACATTAGAAGCTCCTTATAAGATGAGTTTGGAGTCCAAACACATGGCTCAGAGTTGCTCTAGCAATTTGCAATGGCTCGTTAAACACTTCAACGATAGGTTTGGAGTCGATTAAACTTGTTATTGAGCTTAACTCTATTCGACCTGATCCTGAAACTTGTTAAAATCCTTTAAAGACAAATTAGAGGTCAATAATCGTGGATTGCTATTACTCCATTAAACCTGTAAAAAAGCAAGTTTCGAAGTTCAACTCGCCACTCAAAGTAACTCTCATAATTAGTTGGAGGACCCATACAGTAAGTTCAGGGTCCAACTCCCTTCTAGAGTTTCTCCTACAACTAGCTAAGTACAAAACTGCAAGTCTAGAGTCATACTCTTCCAAGAGCAGCTTCTACGACTATCCAACCCCCAAGACGATGAATCACAGGATAAGGCACAACATGTAAAATATTTCTTATATCACAAACAAAAAGTCTCATTACAACTGCAGAATCACAATATGTTTATGTCTCATGCCCAAGAATAACTACAAAAGTCTTGCAAATACTATCCTACAAGTCGTTCTTCCAGTTACATGATAGAGGGATGTTCTGCCTAAGAGACACAAACTCTTCACAGGCCTCCTACCAACTAACAGCTCCCCAGGGCCGCCTCAACTCTTGATGATAAAATTCAAGACAAGTCTTCCTTTGGTGGGCAAGCTCCAAGTTTTTCCTATCACCTTCACTTGAGCAAGGTACACTCTGTCTTGCGTGATGCGTCGCGCAAACAGAAAAGTTTCAACTCCGTCAACCACAGTGTATTGCGAAGGAAAGCAAGCATGATGCCCCGAGGGCTTCATTCGGTGTAAACAACTGCTTGTCAGCAAAGAGAAGAATAGAATCACTTTAACGCTAAATGGAACAATGGACTTCACTGCAATAATAAGAAGATTTAGAACACCCACAACTCATTCGCTCCACAAATGAGTTCCACGCTTTGCTCACCACTCGAGCTCCATCAGCAACTTGTCAACTCCTAACAACGAGTTTGACGATTTGCTCGAGCTCGAGCTCCATCAACAGCTCGTTAGCTCCATACAACGAGTTCAACGTCTTGCCTACCGCTCGAGCTCCATCAACAGTTCGTTAGCTCCAAACAACAAGTTCAATGCCCTACTTACCGCTCGAGTTCCATCAACAGCTCGTTAGCTCCAAACAACAAGGTCAACACCCTGCTCTCCGCTCGAGCTCCATCAACAGTTCGTTAGCTCCATACAATGAGTTTAATGCCCCACTTATCGCTTGAGTTCCATCACGCCCTCGTTGACTCCAAACAACGAGCTTGACGCCCTACTCTTCGCTCGAGCTCCATCAACACTCGTTGACTCCATAGGACGAGTTTGGTTCCCGACACTCTGCTCAAGCTCCAAAAACAACTCGTTGACTCCATACAACGAGTTCAACGCTCTTGCACTCCGCTCGAGCTCCATCAACAACTCGATAGCTCTATACAATGAGTCCAATGCATTGCTATTCACTTGAGCTCCATCAACAACTCATTGACTCCAAATAGCAAGATCAACAACTTGCTCTCCGCCCGGGCTCCATCAACAACTCGTTGCTCTCCACATGGGCTCCATCAACAACTTATTGACTCCAAACAATGAGTTCAATGTTCTACTCTCTGCTTGCGCTCTGTCAACAATTCGTTAGGTTCGTACAATGAGTTCAACATCTTGCCCTTAAGACGAGCTCCATCAGCAACCATTGACTCCAAACAACGAGTTCAACACCTTGCTCACCGCTCGAGCTCCATCAGCAACTCGTTGACTCGAACAACAAGCTTCAATGCTCTGCTCTCCGCTCGAGCCCTATCAATAACCCGTTGAGTCCAAAAAATGAGTTCAACGCCTCGCTCATCGCTCGAGCTCCCTCAACAACTCGTCGACTCTAAAAAATGAGCTTCAACGCGCTGATCTCCGATCGAGCCGAGTCAACAGCTCGTTAAATCCAAAATAACAAGTTCAAAGCCTTACTCCCCCCTCCCCCCAAGCTCCGTCAACAACTCATCCGCTCTATACAACGTGTTCAATACCTTGCTCTTGCACAACCTCAGTCAATAACTCATTGACTCCATATAACAAGTTCAATGCCCTGCTCTTCGCTCGAGCTCCTCTAAAAGCTCGTTAGCTCTCAATAATTAGTTCAATGTCTTGCTTTTCACTCGAACTACATTAACAACTCGTTTACTCCATACAACGAGTTCAACTCTCTGCTCTCCGCTTGAGCTCCGTCTACATCATGTTGGCTCCAAAAAATAAGTTCAGCACCACACTCTTCCCTCAAGTCATTCGAACAACCCTTGTCATGTCACACTTCCCAAAAATACGGAATACGAGCGCGTGACAAAGCCCAGCAAATGATTTTCATCATTCATGAGCTGTAGGATCGACTCAGCATCATAACAAGAATATAACAAAATGTACACAACCACACATGCATGAATAATTTATTAATCAATAAAAAATAATTGAAACAAAATAATAATATCCTAATGTTTTTCAAATCTGGAACAAAAGATAAAACTCGGGACTATAACCCGTTACAAGGTTCATGTAGCAAAAGAAATAAATAACTCAAAGAAAATAAATATTTTAAGCAAGTCCTTGCTTCAAGCGAAGCCTAAAATGTCTACTAGCCAATTGCAGCAGACAACTCGTCTCCAAAGTCTGTATATATAAATATAAAAAAGAAAAGAATAGAGAAAACAAGACAACGCCCTTAGTGGAAGTTAGGGCCGCAAATAGTAAAACAAGTACAAGAATATGGAACAAGATTTGAAATCAAGAATGTAATAGGGATGCAACAAGTAGTGGGGATTCAAGAACTAGCTAGTAAGAAAGATAACTCAAGTGACAAGGTTGGGTAACAAGTACTAGTAGTAGAACAAATGTCTAGTGAACATGTAATGATATCAAGCATCAAGTAACAAGTAATAAGTTTCAAGTGTCAAGTTGTCAAGTACAAGTATCAAGTAGCAAGTGTCAAGTATTATGTCCAAGTATCAAGTCTCATGTATTATGTAATCAAGCATCAAGTAAGCATGTATCATGTTCAGGTTTCATGTAACAAGTCTTGTGGTTATTACTATCTAGGTAGCACTTTATGTGCCATTCTTTTATCACATGGTTGCTACAGTCAATGCAGTTTCGTTTAGGCCTAGTAATGGAGTTTATAGGACGGTGTACTTTGGTATCAAGTATCAAGAAAGCCATGCTCATGAATCGGGTAATCATATAACTAGTTCATGTGTCAAGTCATAAAAAGACAAGTCATGAATCAAATATATACTAGTTTTTGAATCAAATAATATACTAGTTCATGAATCGGATAATAATATACTAGTTCATGAATCATATAATATACTAGTTCATGAATCAGATACAATATAACTAGTTCATGAAGCATGTATCAAGTGGAAACACGGCCCCCCTTCCGAGTACACTTACCTATATTGTCCACTACTATGGTCTTTTCCTTAAACCCCGACTTATTATTCATTATTAACATCAAGTAAGCATGAAAGTGCGCGAAAACAAGTCAGTAAACATAATCAAGAACATGGAACAAGTCTAGGCTAGTAGGATATAAGTTCGAGGATCAAAACAAATCAGAATATCAAGAACAACGAGAATCTCAAATCTGGACAGCATGATGTTGTTGTACCAAAACTGTGATTCCCGTTGCTACACGATAGCAAATGTAGATCCGTCAAAATGTCTAGAAACTAGACTCCTGTCCGGTTTCAACGCATATAATTAAGACATATAAAAGTTGTGGTAACATGTGTCAAAACAGCAAACTATACAGCATTTGTGTTCAGTCAGAATTTGTGAATCTGAGTTTATACATATGAAACAGCATTATTAATTAATTCTGAGAAAATTAGATAATGTTCTCTAGGGTTTCAAGTATCAGCATACAAAATTTCAAGACATTTACTTACTGGTAGCATAGTTAAAATAAATTGTAAACCGAAGTGGTGCAGCAGTTTCTGTGAATCTGTGACTACCGACACAGCAGTAGTAAAACTGTAATATCTCCTAGACCGTAACTCGGAATTTGAAAATTCTAGATGTTATTGGCAACTACACACTTAGGGCTACATTTTATATTCAGGACTTAAGTTCAGATTTTGGTTTTATAGGTATCGAAACAGTAAGTAAAGACAAGAACAGCAGCAAGTGTAAATTTCTTTTATATACAAGTTGCATGATAAATGACTGTTAAGAGTCTAGATTAATGTGTGATACAAATACGGATGCATTGGGGATCAAATCAGAAAGTCACATGTATTTCTCCACTCTAAAGAATGTAAGATCAACACAATACTTCATACAACACACGTCTACAACTCAAGGGGTTCATGTTCAAGTAATTAGGAGATAAGAATGGTCCAACTAGTTTTGTAAATATATCAACGAAGGGTTGTGACTCTTAAGATTATGGAATCGATGAGGAATAATTTAAGATCAACAAACGATGAGACAAGGAGGAGTCACAACTACGATCTATTTGCCGTATTTTCAATTAAACGTTTGTACTAGAACAATAATTTGTACAAGAAAAATACTTGCCTTGGGGTGTAGACGATGAATCCGACAGAGAATAATGGGATCGAAATCCCGAAAACACGGTGACAAGCAACGATCACGATGATCATGATTGGGCATGGATCTCGATGATCAAGATGATGATCAAGTTGAAGATCAAGCAAATCCAATGGCCACGATCGAACATAAAACATAAAAGAATTAGAAGAGTACCAAAAGAGTAAATTTACCATGATTGACAATTTGATGAATGAGAACAAAAGTGGATCAAATATTTAACTCACCAAGTAGAAGACGAACGAGATGATCAAGGGTCGAGATCAAGTGTGATCAACCAATCAACGCCCGAGATCAAAGATAGGGAAGATGATGATCAAGATCAAGACGATCAACAGTTGAGATTCGATCTGATGAAGATGATCACGATCGGATTGGATGGCTGAGATCTACTAGGCGATGTGATGATTAGATCTGGTGAAGATCAAGATCAGATGATGGAGATCATGATGATCATGATGATCAAACGATCGGATGGTCCAGATCAGATCCATCAAATCATGATGATCAAGATGATCAAGTCGATCAGACGGCTCACATCAAAGATCAAGATCGAACGGCCAAGGATGAACTTGATCAAAACCTAAATAAACAACAACTCCATGGCTAAGGGAGCTGCACTAGCTGCTGGTCTGCGACTGGATGAACACAGCGTGGGGAGCATGCTACAAGGAGAAGATGGCGAACGACGCTATGGTGGTTGTTGACTGCTGTCGGAGAACAAGCACAGCACTGGGGAGCGGTGCTGTAGTCGCGCGGTGCATCGCAGGGTGAAGCAAGGGCGAGTGCGGGTGCTGCTGTTGTTGGGCCACTGTGGCTAAGCAGCACAGGGCGGAACAGGGTGGCGGTGGTCACCGTCGCTGCTGTGACTGTGCCGCGACGGGGGGCAGGGAGGAGCAGTGGCGAAGGGAAACAGGGAGAGGTGGTCGGGTTGCGGAGGTGGCAGCACAGGAGGGCGCTGCGATGTAGGGCGACGCAACTGGGGAAAGGCGACGTGAACAGGCGGAGGGCAAGGGTTGTCGACTGTTGGCGTCAGAGGTGGGACAGGGTGAACATGGAGGACGGAGAGGAAGAGGATTCAGGTGTAAGGTGGTGATGGGCGATCGGGGGCTAAGAGATGAGGCTGATCGGGAGGGAGACGAATGGGTTTCGGTGTGTAACAGGGTGGTGGCTGGGTTTAGCAGAGAAAATGATTAGGGTTAAGCACAGTGTGAATATATAAGAATAGAGTATTAAGTTAATGGGTTAATGGGTTGGGTGGGATAGATAACGGGTAGAAGTGTTTAAATGGGTAGTGTTTTAGGGATAATATTGGGTTTGGGTATTTCCTTTAAAATCCAATAAGAGAAATAGGGTTTTAAATTAAAATAATAAATAAATAATAAATCAATAATACCATGGTATACATAAATCCAATAGTATATAAAATCCAAAAAGGAGATAAAATAACTAATACAAAGTAGAATTATATAACAAAAATATATTTGTTCCACAATATGAAATTTATTTGAATACTACAATACTATTATCGATAGAGATAGGTTTTAAATTAAGAATCAAGGGTAAAAGATAAAAATAATAATAATAATCATAAACTTAAACATAATAATCAAAGTAATAATAAAAAGATTTGTATTATAACAAAATATCATTGGGAACTAGTTATAAATAAGACTATTGATTAAAAATAGATTTTTAATATGAGATCCAAGAATACATTTTACCAAAAAGAATTTGAAAGAGGAAAAATATTTTACAAAAATTTTAAATACAGAAAATATACCAAAAAAGAAAATACACCCAAAATACAAGAAATGGGAAACAGGGGTTACAACCCCTTATATGCATGCAATAGACTCAGCTTCCAATGCCCACAAACTTGTTGGGAACAAATAGCAAGCTATACGTTCCACTTTGTCTTAGAGTTGCCTCCCCTAACTTGTTGGAAGCGAACGACAAGATAAAGATTCGATTCCATCCAAGAGTAGCCTCTACAAGTTTTCTAGGTACAAACAACAAGTTCAAATGTCTAACTCCGTCCTATAGTTGCCTCTCTAAACTTTTGAGCAAAACGGCAAGTTCAAACGATCAACTCCGTCTCAGAGTTGCCTTTCTAAACTTGTCTCGCGCAAAGGCAAGTTCAAATGATCAACTCCGTCTCAGAGTTACCTCTTCAATCTTGTTGTGCGCAAACGACAAGCTCAAGATCAACTCAATCTCGATTTTTCCTCTCTAAACTTGTCAGGCGCAAACGGCAAGTTCAAATAATCAACTCCATCTAAGAGTTGTCTCTCCAAACCTGTTGGGCACAAACATCAAGTTCAAACGTCCAACTCCGTCCTAGAGTTGTCTCTTTAAAATTATCGCGCGCAAACGGTAAGTTCAAACAATCAAATCTATCTCAGAGTTTTCTCTCCAAACATGCTGGGTGTAAACAGCAAGCTTAATGTCAACTTCGTCTTATAGTGGCCTCTATAGGCTTGCTGGGATCAAATAGAAAACTCTATGACCAACTTTGTCTCATAGTTGTCTCTACAAATCTCTGGGAGCAAACAGCAAGCTTTACATTCAACTCTCTCCTAAAGTTGTCTCTTCAAACTTGTTGAGTGCAAATGATAAGTTCAAATGTTCAACTCTGTTTCAGAAGTTGCCACTACAAACATGTTGGGCGCAACAGTGAGCTCAACGTTCAACTTTGTCCTAGAGTTGTTTCTCCAAACTTGTTGGGTTCAAACGACCAGCTCTACGTCCAACTCCATCTCAGAGTTGTCCCCACAAACTTGCTGGGCACAAACAATAAATTCAAACGTTCAATTCCGTCTCAGAGTTTTTTCCACAAACTTGATGGGCGCAAACAATAAACATTTAACGCCGTCTCCAAGTTGTCTCTTTAAACTTGTTGGGTGCAAATAACAAGTTTAAACGTTCAACTCCGTCCGAGAGTTTTTTCTCCAGAGTTGCTGGGATCAAACGTCTGGTTCAACATAAACTCTGTCCGAGAGTTTTTTCTCTACAAATATGCTGGGCACAAACAGTAAGCTCAACGTTTGAAATACGTCCTAGAGTTGTCTTTCCAAACTTTTTAGGATCAAACAGCAAGCTTAAATGCTCAACTCCATCCCAGAGTTGTCTATACAAACTTGTTGGGCACAAACAGCAAGTCCAAACGTGCAATTTCATCTCAGAGTTGCCTCTTTAAACTTGCTGAGATTAAACAACAAGTTTAACATCAACTCATTCTCAGAGTTATCTCCACAAACTTGATGGGTACAAACAACAAGCTCCACGACCAACTCCGTCTCTGAGTTGCCTCTCCAAACTTGCTGGGCACAAACAGCATGTTCAAACATCCAACTCTGTCTGAGAGTTGTCTGTTTAAACTTGCTGGGATCAAACAGTAACCTTTTCATCAACTCCGACCCAGAATTGCCTCTACAAACTTGCTGGAATCAAATAGCGAGTTAAACATCTAACTCAGTCTCAAAGTTGTCTCTATAAACTTGTTGGGATCAAACAACAAGCTTTACGTTCAACTCTGTCTTACAGTTGTCCTTACAGACATGTTGTGCACAAATAGCAAGTTCAAACATCCAACTCTGTCATAGAGTTGCCTCTACAAGCTCACTGGGCGCAAACAGCAAGCCCAACATTCAATGTCGGCCTCGAATTGTCTCTCTAAACTTGATCGGAGTAAACAGCAGGTTCGACGTTCAACTCCGTTTCAGAAGATGTCGCTACAAACTTGCGATGCGCAAACATCCGTCCAACAAGACTCGTCCTGCAACGAAATGCTTGATCAACAAACAAGCGAACAACACAATGCTTGGTCAACGAAAGAGAAGTTCAACAAAATGAGTGATGAGACGTTTGATTGGCAAACCAAGCGAACAACATAACATTTGGTTGACAAAAAAAACAATTCGACGAGGTAGACCGCTCAACAAACAGTTTGTGGGTGAAAACTCAAAGAATCTCTAGACTAAACTCGATAGAACATGTTGACAAGCACAAGAAGCCATGATTCACCAAAAAGATTTTGTTGATCTGTAAACCAAGGTTTATAAAATAAACTTTGTGTGTGTGTGTGTATATATATATATAATTGCATGCATACACAAAGAAGCAACTACCAACCTCAAGCTTCACACAATAAAACTCAAGCCAACAAAGGAAGGAACTTTGAAGATTGATCAAGTCTAGTTCCACACAACCCGATTCAATCAGCTTTGAAGAAGAACAAAAATCAAAGCTCATCGAAACCCAACTCCGAAGTTTGGCCAAACTCCAGCTCAACAATTGGCTACCGTTCAAACCCAACATAGCCCACTGACGATGCTCCAAATTTGGCCAAACTCGAGCTTCGCAAAAGAGCTAGGAGATGATCAAGCCCAAAGATCTCTAGCTTCGACAAACCTTAGCTCCATCTCCACCTCCAACCCGAGATCAGCAAGGTTCACCGAAGATAACAATGCCTCTAAGACAAGATCAAACACTTGGATGAAAACCCAACAGCATAAAATCCAAGCTTCAATTCCGCCACAAACTCAAGCCAAGTCCAACCATTATCCAATTCGGAGAAGAACAGTGCTTGACCACAACTCCAACCGAAGCTTTGAACCCGAATTCGATGAAGCTCCAAAGGAAGCACCCAACTTAGTTCGAACCCAGTGCAGCGAAGAAGATGATCTAGGATCGACAAAGAACCTCTTGATCACCCACTGCTCGTCGAAGAGCTCTGCTCACCTGCATCGCAGCTCGACGAAGAAGGTGCACGCTCGCCCAGAACGGAGCTCGTTGAGAATGTAGCTTGCCCAAAACGAGCTCGACGAGGAGTAGCTCACCCAAAATGAGCTCGGCGAGGAATAGCTTGCCCAAAACGAGCTCAACGAGACTACTGCTCACCCCAAACAGAGGTCGTAGAAACCCATGTCACCCACGGGCTTGTCTGCTGAAAAACTAGCTCGCTGGTGGCCTTGCTCGACGAAGAGGAGGTCGCCAAACGACCTTGCTCAACCAAAGAAGGGTGGCCAAAAATGCCTAGGTGGTCGCCAAAAACAAGAGTTCAAAACAGAAGATGAACAGCAGCTCACCCAAATGGTCGGGCAAACTAGGGGTTCTTGCAGTTGACAAGAGTTGTTGGATCCCTCAGACACTCAAGCCTGAGTGTGATAGACGCAGCAGATGTAGCCATAGCCCCATCACTCTCTTACTCGCTTCTCATCTGTTTGATCTCACTCAGTGGGCAAGCTCCACTCTGATCGACGCTCCTGATGAAGCCATATCGCCCCTCTTCACAGCCTCTACATCATAACTGCCAGACCTCACTCAGTGGGCGAGCCCAACCAAGATGGACACTTCCGATAGCACCACGTCACCCCCGCATCTCAGCAATAAGATCACCACCAACCGATCTCACCAGCGAGCTAGAAAAACTTGATCAATGCTTGAGATCACTCCAAATCTCGTTCCAGGTCAGATAAAATAATATAAAATCCCCAAAAATCATTTATAATTCGAAAATATAATTAAAATTCCAAAAAATATTATTAAATTTGGAAAAATAATTAAAATTGATAAATAAAAAAAATTTTGAATAATTAATTTAAAATTTGAAAAAACATTTATTAATTGGGGGGAAATTATGGAAAATTCTAAAAAATCCAAGAAAATATTCGTCACCTCCAGAAGCTTCTGATCAGTTCCAAGTATCTCCAGTCGCCCCTGAAAGCTAAGATTGTACCCTAGAACTCTGAAATAAGGCAAATTACTTCCCGAAAGATAAGAAAATTGCCTTCCGAAAGTGCAGGACTTATAATAATGGTAAAAACTGCAGAAAATCAGGGGTGTACGATTCCAGCACAGATCTTGAAGCTTTTACAGGTAGATTAACAATAACGGGACTCTTTAACAGGTACGAACATTCTTCATGCTCATTAATAAGTCATGAGCTGCTTTTAAGCTTATTAAAAGCGACTAGGCCCACTAGGAGAGACACTCAGCCCATGAGGACTGTAAGTCAAATCTTTTATCCCCAACATGAGAATAACTGATTCTATCTCATAAAAGAGGTTGAATCGGACATGAGATTACAGATTCATATCAATCTCCTAACTGTTTCTCAGGCCTATAAATACCGTCTCCCCCCCCCCCCCCCCCCCCTCCCCCCCACACACACACACACAATTAAAATGTAATCAATAAATCTATAATTTCTCTCTCAGACTCCCTTTCTCTCTCTGGTTCTGACTTGAGCATCAGAGGGTGTTTCACCGAGACCACCCCCGGTGTTTCAGACTTTTTGCAGGTCCATTAGTCGCGTTAGCAACCATCAGATTCAGATCAAGGTGTTTAGTCAACGATCCAGATTCAATTTCAGGAGCTCTGACAATTTTTTATGGCGACGATCAAATGTTAGATCTTTAGTGGTTTCCTTCAAAATATTAACTCACTTTCTGTTCGCTCCCACATCAAAATAAGCAGCAACAATTCTTTCCATTTGAACAATATCTTAACCTGCAAAGACTAATGAAGAAAGAGCATTTTTTTTCTTTCTTTTTTTTATATCTAATCTCGATTTACGTTTGATGAATTTAACATAGCTAATTATACCTAACAATGTAGATTATGTTTATAGAAGAGCTGATCTTGTTCTGTTGAGGAAAGGAACGAGGATTGTATCCATCCTCTATAATCTTTCACGCAGGGAAATGAAAGTACAGTGAGAAGAAAATTATTAGAGAAGTCTAGCTGCATAATATGCACATGCAACTTGATTACTTTATACACAAATATGCTGATTGAATCACATTATTAGGTCATTACAATCACTACCAAAATAAACAAGATATAGGATTAGGCACCCTAGACTTGCTCATCTTCATTCAGGTGCAAGTCTAAGCTTTAACGAGCACTTTGAGAGTGAATATTTAATTAATCAGTTGATTGGATTGAAATGTGTTAGTTACTTCTATGTCTAGTACCACAATGAAATTCTATAACAGAGGACTTAACTATACTATAATTTAAACGTGCGATGCACGTCTTAATAAATATAGTTTTTTAAAATAAAAATTTAGACATAATTTGAATTTGAACTTAGAACCTCCTCTATAATAGTTATGCATGTGTATTGTACGGGTTGGTAGATTGACAAAACATTTACAAATGACACTAAGACCTTCTCTCATTATAATATTAGCAATAGGGGTATTTCTTAGTTTTTAAAAATAGTGGGGGTATATGTTAGTTTTCATATTTTAAATGGGAGCATTTGCTAAAATATCTCTTTTTTAGGGACGGCACGTGCATCACACGAATATATTTGGTGGATTAGTTTGGCTGTATATTGCACGGGTTTGCTCAGTTACAAAATTAGGATTTGTTTGTTTACAACTCCAACTCTCCCTAAAATAGTAGAGATAAGATCTTGTTTTAGAGGAAAAACTATATAAAATCTTGTTGGTAATTGCTTAATGATTAATTGTTTTGATTCTTTCCATTTTAATATATTCAATTATTCGAATTCATTGGGATCCTAGGAAAGTTTGAGATTGAAAAATTTGTATGAAAGCCTCTCTGATTCGAATTCACTATGATCCTAATAAGTTTGAGATCGAAAAATATATATGAAATTCTGTGTGTATGTATGGGTGTGCGCGCGCGTGTTTCTTCCTCTAAATTCTACATTATCTCTACCATTATAATGGGAGAAGGGCTTAGTGACAAAATGACTCACTTTGGTAAATATTTTTGAAAGTGGACCAGTTTGGTAAATATTTTCGAAAGTGGATCAGTTTGGTAATTATTTTCTTTTTATCCTTTTCATTATCCTTCAATTTTTTCCATGTGCACGTGTCACGTGCTGGCAAGTTATTTTTTTTGTCTTTTTCCTTCTTCCTCCACGTGCATGATACTAGTGAAGAATAAAGAGAATGGACACTAAGTGCTAAAATCAACTCTGAAGGAATAAGGCAATTGAGTTTTGTAGACTATATTTAGAAGGATAATAATGACAAAATTTTAAAGTTCATCGAGAATGCTGAACTGTTTTAGTAAAATATCTGCAGCGCAGAAATTAACGATGTAAAATATTTTTTAAAGGTTCTAAGAAATTTATTTATCACTTAGTATAACGGGTGAAGGCCTTAGTGTCATTTGTCAATCTACCAACACGTACATCGTACTTGCATAACTAATATGAAATAGGTCTCAGGTTCGATGTCCCACTATGTCAGTTTTTTTTACTTTAGTTTTTTTTATATATTAAACATACATCATATGTCTAAATTACTATCCATCTATCTATCTATAGTATAATATATTTACTTGCTATTTAATGAAAGAGTTTGTCACAAATAAATCATTTAAAATATTTTTTTGTCACAAAAGAAACACAACTTTTGTCACCAAATAAATATGTGTATCGCATGTGCAACTCCAAATCTATTTTTAACACGTGCATCGCACGTACACATCAAAGTTTTTCCTTGTTAATTTTTAAAAATACATGTATCGCCCATTCAGCCCCATTTCTGAAAATTAAGGCATTCATCGTACGTGCTAATTACTACTGATTTACGTGTATTGCACGTTTAACTCCAACTCTTTATCAAAACGTGCATCGCAGGGAAAAAAAAAAAAAAAAAGACCAGTAAGACTGTTAAGAGGATTGGACGAAATATACTGAACTTTTTACATATATATATATATATATATATTATTTTATTTTATTTTGAGGTTGATGGACATACGTTTTTTAAAAGCTTTAGGAGATACATAAATTATTTTAGGTGGAGCAGTGACATAATAACATTCACAAAGTCGTACTTCCTATTTATTGAGGCGGAGAATGAGATTTAAATCATATGAGAAAATTTAAGATCAGGATTTATGACGTTATTGTTGCCGGGTATTTTATCATTTTTTAATTCTTTTACTGCAATGACTATATATGTATATATGAAAGTATGAGCTATCAGGTAGAGAAGTTAAAATTTTCTCCTATGACAAACTAACAACCATCTCCTCCAAAGGCATGATGTACAAACCTCAAAGTACTACTTATTTGAAAAAGCATCAAAGGATGAAATATTAAGAGCATCTATAATCATTTGCTAAGTATCAATAATATGCATATTTGGCTCAAAAACGAGCTGTACTCGTTTGCCGAATATCCATATTATCCATATTTCGCGACAGTCGCCTGCTATAAATGAGAATAGATTTGAGATTGATCCATATATAAGCGACAGCACATCATGTGCCGTCCCACAAAAAAAAACTTTTTTTTTTTCGTCGGACGGCACTTGACACACTTCAAGTGCCATCACTGGATTTTTTTTTTTTTTTCAATTAAAAAAAACCCCCCAAATCCCTTGGACGACACTTCATGTGCCATCCCTTGAATTTTTTTTTCCCAATTAAAAAACCCCAAATCGCAGGCCCAAATTCCTCGGACGGCACTTCATGTGCCGTCCAGAGTTTTTTGTAATTTTCAATTTTTTTTTTGCAATTTTAAAACTTTTTTGCAATTTCTGAAATTTTTTTGTAATTTTTTCGTAATTTCTGAAATATTTTTGTAATTTTTATATTTTTTTTTTGTAATTTTTTATTTGCACCCCGATACGAATTTTTATTCCTCCGGCGGCACTTTGAGTGCCGTCACTCCTTTTTTTATTTTTTTTATTTTTATTTTTTCTCCGACGGTATAGGAAGTGCCGTCGCTTATTATTTTATTATAAAAAGCTAAAAAATAGCTTTTAACAACTGCAGCAAAACTTCGATTCCTATTTCCATTTATTCATATATTCATATTTTTCCTTTCAACGACTACAGATGCTCTAAGAAAGAGCTGTACATGTTTTCTCATGCATTAAGTGGTCAAGGTTGTTGCTGTTGACAACAGTTCATTTAACAATCGTACGATCAATGGAAAAACACATGTGTAAACCTAGAGCCTTTTATCATCCTAAAACCGTTTAACGCATGTTTTTGCCTTATATCATCCTAAAACCGTCTAATGCATGTTTTTGCCACATTAAAAGATTTTATCATACAGTAAAAAAGTTGAAATTTTGTATCCTTTCAGATTTATGAGTAACAAAATCCTTCAACTTTGTACACAATCCTTGTAGATTTGTATCCTTTCAGATTTATGTTAAACTTCTAAGCAAATATGTACACAAACTGTTACTTCATTATACTATTTATACATATGAATTATATAGAATTTTTCTTACATTTTAAATCAATTCATAAAGAATGTAAATAATCAGTCCATATAAGATAAAATTCACATTTTAAACACTCAGATGGTTTGGGCATTCCTTGGATATTTGAAACCAGTAATGGTCTTTTGCCCGTATTTCTTCCATGAATGACGATCATCAAAAGGCTTAGAAGTAACGAACTTGTGCACATTTTCTTCTATAAAATACAAAAAAGAAATTGCTATCAGTTGGCTCTAAAATAATGAAACATGTCATATATAATACTCTAAAATTAAGTACGCGCGCCTCAATCCGAAGAGCAAATCGGATCGGCATTCGTGTCCGCAGGTGCGGGTGCGCACACCCCTGCCCACTACGCGCCGAACCGACCCGGGCCGGGCCGGGCGGCGGCGGCGGCGCGCGCGTGTGGCCCACGGGTTCTCTCCACACCACACAAGTCTACAATGGAGTAAAGAATGGATTGAATTATAGCCACTCACATGGCAAACATTCCCACCGATGTGGGACTAAATAGAAGGAAGGGAATCTTGGTTTTGACCAAAAAACTTCCAACAATCCCCCCCCAAAACCAAGATCCAAAGATAGTGATAACAAAAGAATAATGATGTAGAAGTTCTGGACAAGAGTATACTATGCATAAATGAGATGGACTACAGCCTTGAATCTCACGTAGTGACTATTGTCTTTGTCTGAAAAAGTGCTTGATGGACTATGCCTTGAATCAGACTTCTTGAATCAGATTCAGAAAATAGCACACATAGTACGCTAGAGGTTCTTAGGTCTATCGGGTGGCACTTTTGAATGGCCATGCGCACTTTTTCCATATTCATGAGAGTTGTCTGGGATCGCCCTGTCCCATAGTCGCGGCCTTCACGATCTCTCATAGAGGTAAGTCCTCAAAGGGTTGGTGATCAGAGTCAACCCTACATAATAATGCTTGGACCTGTTAAGAGTTTAGAACTCATCCTAACCAGATCACACCGGAACACTATCACCATAGGGATGGGATATCATTGTACAACCTTGTACAGCCACCTGGGCATTAATTTATGAGAATTTAATCTCTGAGTCAGTGTTCCATAATAATCACCGAAGTCCAGCTTGTTTCTACCCATTGAACCGGCTTCTTGGGATCTCCAGTCAAATTCGGTTGGGTTGCCATTGTTGGTGACTTACTTATGGGCTTAACCCCATCCCCCTCGATGATTCTAGGATCAATGTCCTAGACAGACCCTTTTTCAAGTGGTCTGCAAGGTTCTTTTCTGACTTTATATAGTCAAGAACCACATATTTTCCTAATAGGCTCTTGATTGACTTGAAGCGCAGCTGCAGGTGCCTGTTCATCTTAGCATTCACAGAATCATGTTTTAATAGTTCTATAATAGCAGGAATAGGAATATTAGTAACAGGTATATGCATAATCAAATTTCTTAGCCATTCAGCTTCTGTACAAGTAGTGTCCAAAGCTATCATTTCAGTGTCCATAGTACTTCTAGCTATAATAGTTTGTTTACATGAACCCCAGGAGATCGCAGCTCCTCCTAGGATAAAGAAATATCCAGTTGTGGATTTCACATCAAGTGAGTCAGTTACCCAGTTTGCATCTAAATAACCTTCTATGATATCAGGGTGTCTAGAATAATGAAGTTTGTAATCGGTAGTACCCTTAAGATATCTAAATACTCCTTCAATTGCTGACCAATGTGACCGGTTTGGGTTACTAGTATATCTACTAAGTCTCCCAACAACAACTGCAATATCAGGTCTAGTTCTATTTGTTATATACATAAGAGAACCTATCATTTGAGAGTATTTATGTTGTTCTACAGGTAAACCTTCATTCTTCTTGAGAATGATACTACTGTCAAAATGAGTACGAGCAGGTGTCTTATCAAAGTACTCAAATTTTCTTAGCATTTTCTCAATAGAATGTACTAAGGAGAAAGTATAACCCTCCTTGGAATTGGATACTTACATTCCTAGAATCAGATTGAGGATTCACTATTACACATTCAAGAAACTTCAGTTGGAACTTGTTGATGATGACGCACAAAATATACAAAGTAGTCATCAGAGGTGACTGCGAGGGTTGTGAGGGTCAAACCTAGGACCTCCAGATGCTAATATTCTAAGATGGACATGCGTATTGAGTAGAGCAGAGAACATTGGATGATAGCATTGAAAACCTTGAGACCTTTATTTAGGCATATAGGTATGTCAGATTTGCCAAGAACAAAATTAAAAGAGAGGAGTACTCTACATATGGACCGTAAGTCATATGATACAGATCCAACTATTATGGTACGGGAATATTTATATGTTCTCTTAATATGTTGTGTAATAAACCATATGAATAGTTGCTATGTACTGTAATCAATGTCTATTATGCTTACTTTGACTCTTAAAGAAATGTTATGCCCATATACTCTCTCACTAGTCACTAGTCACTAGCCACTAGCCACTAGCCACTTTGACACAAAATGACTTTGGTTATAAGGTAGTAGCTCAACATTCCGCCCCAGTCGAATCATACTCCCATTCTTATGTGGCAACTAGCAACATAATTAATGGATTCTACCCATACTTTCTCTTAAAAATGAAAAAAAAAAAAAACAAACAATTAATGGAAATGCATATTTAGATAAAGATCTTTATTAATATATGTCTAAAACCATGATACTCTTTTTCATGATGCCACTAACGATGTGGTGGAACAACTTAAACTCTTGGGTTTATGTGTTGACAATGTATATTTGTGCCATCCTGACATGGTTCTTTATGGATAAATATAAAACTGATGGAGTTGTGTGGACACGAGACATGTTCACAGTATACTATGATTAGGTATCACCAACAAAAATATTTTACATAATGACATATCCTGGTAGAGCATACTGCATACATTGTTACCTGATGTCCTCGTCTCCTACAGTCAAAGGACGAAAACAACATAACGTCAAAATATTATTTCTCCTTGCGTCTACATGCTCACCTTGATTAATATCGGCACCAAATTTGATTAATGAATTATCGTATCATAAGTTGACACCTGCAGAGCATCGCAACTTGCGTGATCTAACTTTGGCTTCATTTATTCTACTTTTGACCTAGCATACTAAGATCTTATTAGACATAATTTCATCTAACTGAACTTTGAAGATTGACCATTTGAAAAAGCATGCAAAGAGGAAAATCTACTCACTCACTAATACTGTGCCGAAAAAAAAATGGATAAACTTATTGTTTGTGATGATAGTCGCTAGATATCAAAGATTAATTTGCTCAGTTGATTATATCTACTATGCAACTGTTTTGATCTTACATTCTTTTATTTTTCGAAGCAGTGTACTTACAGTTATTACTGCTAAATATACATCGTATTTTAATAATTCTTACATTCCATACTTGGTGCAATCTGACTCTAGCGCATTATCATTTTTTATGTAAATTTTAAAAAATACCATACATGGATTAGTATAACATTGTATATATTTATATCCCGGTTATAATTATATACACTATTTATTGTAGCATAACATGTAGGGTATATAACTCTCAGATATGTTCAAAGTGGTATACAAATGGCGTGTAATTACATGATCATAGTTATGAGCATATTCATAGTAATTGCAAGCTATATAGGTCTTTATGAATGGATTTGTACATTGACATGATCAGGAGAAATATATACACAATTTTATATACATATTACATAGTGTCTGAAATATTGGTATATCACTAACCATGACTACAATTAGTACTGTCTAAGTATATATTACCCTACATAATGACAACATTTAACTAGTATATCAAACAGGTTGGCATAAACTCAAATTATGATATTGGCAATTATCATAATAAAATTCCAAGTAGGTAATGTAACGATTAAGGGTATTTGGATTGGGAAGTATTAGTTCGTGTTCGTGTCTCAGAGTTTGAATGATGAGAATGTTATTGACATATATGGAATAGATCATTATAGCAGGAAGCTCTTTTGTTACCATTGTCTTCCATTCTTGACATAAACTTAGAATATTAGATTGTTCCTACATTGGATAAATCAGTAGATAATAGATATTGTGGGACTTTAAAAGTATTACATACAAACAAACCAGAGGAAGAAGAAACATGGCCTTACTACAGTACCTTCATGTAGATGTGGTATCTTAGGTCGATACAAATAAATCTCATAATCCCATATACATAATATATATTCCTGAGCATATAACTGGATACATAAACTATGCAGGACTTCGAATAAACACAAATAGAAAAGTTCACATGAGAACTTGTCCCAAAATCATCACTTCATGTCAGCAATTCAACATCAATTACTATTGATGTTTCATAACATAATTAGAAAACCATCATTGAACTATGCTAATTAACATTAGAAATGTATATTCTCAACAACAACAAAACATTAGAAAGGAATTAAACTTTAAAGGAACAACATACTTTCGAAGAGATTTTATTGCAATTAGTAATACAATTATGCATACAGATTTGCCCCTTTTCATTAAAACAATTTATTGCATTCTCAATTATTTATCCTTGTAATTAGTGATACAACCATGCTTGAAAAAGCTGGAGCCACAGTACTGACTATTGTATATGCAATGTCGGTAGGATGGGAGCAAATGCGGTTTATGGACTCTCTATCATAAATTAGTCTAGTTGAAATTTAATTGGCTACTAATGGTTTCTGAGCCTTACAAAGAGAAGGACACAAACTTTATATCCATATTTACACTCATGAACCGTGTATAGTAGCTAGCAAAACTAATTCAACTTGATGGGTGCACATGTGAGTTGTATATATCCATTCTACAATGTCCCATGTGATCATAAATAACTATCTTACTGTCATGACCTCCGAACATTATTCACAATCCATCCATGAATCTAGTTGTAATTCTAAGTTTAAACCACTGTTAGTTCTCACTAGAAGTAGATGTTTTTGCATTGAACTTTCTTGACAAATATTAATCATACAAAACAAAACTATTATTTTTGATTGATGTTTGTTAATGAGTAATTAAGGACCCTCGCTAGTGAGTAAATACAGACCCTCGCAATGTTGGATGAACTAATCAGATCTTTGCAATACTAATGCTTTTGTTAGAAGTTATAAATCATCCAAGACAAATCAAGTGAGTTCAATATTATTTTTTAATTGCTCATGTTCTTATCCTTTCTGTCGATGACACAGAATTCAAATAGGTGGTTTTAATAAACCAGTCTTACAACTTCTAATGCTGTCAACTGTAAATATTAAGTATGCTCATGAATAACATTTGGAGCAAGGCTCTTTGTTTTATGAGGAAAGTTGAAAATAATGTGTCCGGTGACAAAGTGTTATTCAATATGTCGCAACAAAATTGTTGAGGTGGGTAGGTCATATAGTAATAGAACTAGGCCCGACTAGTTTATGGGATTCGACCACTTTGCCCCAAAATGATTAACCTTATTTCATCCACATGACAATACCCCAATTGAATATGAACATGCGATAGCTGAATGTATAACTCAACTCTTAGATTGTTACCTAAAATTGTCCTCGAATCTTTGATTTCTTTCGAAACTGGATATAAGAAACAAAATTAATTGAAACAGAGTTACCGGCCAATGGGGGAAGTCGCGCAGAACGCACTGCCCTAAGAGTTGATCCGCGGTCTTATGTGCAGACTTTTTGCAGATGCTCCTAGTGGTAAAACCCCTGGTATTACCGGCGTCTCGCTGTCGCACACAACGTCGAGAGATCGATCCGAACTTTGTTCTTGCCCAGAACGGAAGTGGAAAAATGAAATCGGAAGCAAGCAGCGAAGATGCGAACGGGAGAAATAGTTTTGAGGAGCAAATATTTTTCCGTAGTAGTAAAGAGATGAGAAGATGGAAATATATAGGTAAAAATCTGTGAACGTGTGGAGAGAAAGTGGGAGGATTTTCGGATCTGAGTAACTAATCCAACATTTTAGGAGGAAATAGTCAAAAGGAAAAAAAATAAATAGCAAAAGAAGTTTTGGGCCTCAACCCGAACCCGAAGAGCAAATCGGATCGGCATTCGTGTCCGCAGGTGCGGGTGCGCACACCCGTGCCCACTACGCGCGCCGAACCGAACCGAGCCGGGCGGCGGCGGCGGCGCGCGCGTGTGGCCCACGGGTTCTCTCCACACCATACAAGTCTACAATGGAGTAAAGAATGGATTGAATTATAGCCACTCACATGGCAAACATTCCCACCGATGTGGGACTAAATAGAAGGAAGGGAATCTTGGTTTTGACCAAAAAACATCCAACAGTTTCATTAATAAGAGCTTAACGAAACAAACCCAGAGTATTGGACCAAAGTACAAACTACAGACAGAAAATAAAATATACATGAAGGAACATAACGCGTACAAATAACAAATCCCTCCAACAACCCTGGAGGGTGGGCCAACCCAGCAAAATTGTAAGTACTTCAGTTTAGCTTCGTACAGTACCTCCACGGCACATGCACACTCACCTGAAACAAGTCTGGCAGGAATTTTATCACCCGCCGATCTCTGCCTTCATCTCGCTGGGGGGACCCCATCTTTGGGCCCAAGCCCCGCAGATCGAATTCTGCCCCTCCGGCACATGCACAACGATCGCACCCTCCCACCATCTCCACCACTCATCCTACAAATGCGCCAATAGCTTCCACATCCGCTACCAAAGAGATAGCCGTGAAGAGGATACATTTACCTCTCACACGATAGCACTTTCTCTGGTAATTTATCACCAAACAACTATCTCGCACACCCCACCAAACACCACGCTCCAGGAGAGAGCCGTGGAGAGGATACCTTCACCTCTCTCACGCTCTAGCTCTCTCCGGCGATTTCTCACCAAACAGACTTATCTCGACTCATACTCCCAATTCGAGAAAAGATGCGACACTGTCACGAGCCAGTGGCTTAAACTGGAGGAAGCTCAATAGCTTGTTAGTAGGCGTTGTGAAGACTGCACCGGCTACATCGTAGGACACTCAAACGCGCACATCATGGAGGGACCCCATCTTCGGCTCAAGCTCTACAATCGTGCAAGACAGCGTACTTCGGGAGGGGGGCGCACCTCGCCATCGCCCCGATCACACTTGAATCCTAGATCCATGGCGTTCGCGACAACAGGCGCGGAAGGATGCTCTAGCGTGACATAGTCGCTCCGCGACAGTAGAGACAAGTACCCCAAAAGTAGAGACAAGTACCCCAAAAGTAGAGACAAGTGAGCGCACACCACGGAGGGACCCCATCTTTGGGCCCAAGCTTCACAATCGTGCAAAGCATCATAACCCGTTCATCAAAATGACTCGCAGATAGAGAAGCACACTCGGCTTCTTTACACGCACTACCAACTCTCGCAAAAATGAAATCATAGCTGCAGATCGCCATGATCGGCTCCGAGAGTGTGGACATGGTGGTAAGCGTGAAGAACATCCGGGCAAACATCTAGCAAGGCCAACCAACCTCAATCTAACCCAAACCCCACCCCCAATCAAACCACCCCCAAATCCCCAACTCTAAAAGCAACCCAGAACTCCGACAATACACAAAAGATAATACCAGACAATACACAAAAGAAGGGATGCTTTTGTGTTTTGTGTATTGTCTTCTCAGATCTCAGACAATACACAAAAGATAATACTTTTGGAGTATTGTCTTCTCATATCTCAGACAATACACAAAAGACAATACTCCAAAAGCATCCTTTGTCAGGCCTGGAAGCAAAGTCACCGGACTAGAGCCCCTCGCCGCCGCTGGACGCAATGCACGCCGCTGCCTCGCCGCTGGACGTCGCACGACGGGAGCATAGCTCTGAGAGAGGCCCTGGAACTCCACGACGGCCGGACGCGCGGCAGGACAGGGAGCGCTAGTGGCGCGCCGGAGGAAGGGGGAAGGGGACGGAGTTGGGTGGTTTGCGATCACAGGTACGGCGGGAGAGGGGGCGGAGAGAGGTTGAGCCACAGCGGGTCGCGGCGGGAAGGAGGATAGGTGGGAGAGGTGGGCGTTGCGAACCTCCGCATCAATCGGAGATCGGGGAGGGGGCGGCGAGATCCCAGCCGCTACCCCCTCCAAACAGACTAGATCTAGGGTTTTTGTTTTCGTTTTTGTTTTTTTTTTTTTTTCCTCAACAGCAAAAGTTTTTTATTGCATATTGTTATTTTAAACTTTTACCATAAAGAAAGAAAAAAAGGATGCAACTCTAAAGAATATTTTAATTACTTCTTGATATAATGCGGATGACTGTAATGTTTGTTAATTAGGTCATGCATGTATGCAGGAAAGAAGAGTAGAGTAAATATTAGATTGACTATAGATACATACGATGAACTTGGTGAAGTCTAATCATATGGATGAAACACTCAAGGCAGCAGGATACAATTCGACACAAGGGCGAGACAGTAGACCCTAACACACATCTGAGTCGATCGAAATTTGGAAGGACGGCAATTAGTGAAGTCTGACGCTAGCTCCAAGCCGGACTGAGCTCTGAGACAGTCCTTCTGCTGCTCTGCAGGTCGCCGCACGGTCCTGTAAGAACAGAGACTCTCGAAACGAAATGAGATACAAATGTCCTTTGAGCCTTATTTGTTATAGAGATTAATTATGAAATCTCCCAAACTAACGTTGATCTCAAGATCGCAACTTATCCTATCATAACCACATCTAATACATTCCTAATAAAATTAGTGCCTTTGTGATAAGCTAAAAAAACAGAAACATCTATACCTAATCAAATTAGTGCCTTCGTAATAAGCTAAAAATGCAACGAAAAAAATCTCGCTTCCATAATTTATAACATTTCAAAGTATGCCAAAACAACGGTTCATTTGATCTTGGTGCGTATCAAATTTAAGTGGTAAGGGATGCACATACATAGTGGGTATAAGCTTATAATAAAGCATCTCCTTTCTTCTTGCTCACTATATTTTATTCTTATAAAAGTAGACATAAGATGAAGTGATGAACACGAAGGAAGCAGTATATATAGTTAATTTGGAGATAAATTCTAGTAACATGCTAATTTAGTAAAGATGAACTGTGGCTGCGTACTAATTAACCACCGCAACATATTACATATTGTTGGGAATTAGTATACATTTAAAACACTTATTTTATTACTTAGTATCAACATTGGCTTGTGGCCCAATTGTTAAAATCTTGGGCTCACATGAGGATGGAGGATCAATTCCCATCTGCCACAATATATATATATATATATATATATATATATATATATATATGGGAAAAAGGGGTATGAGCAATTTGCTCATTTAGTAAATGAGCAATTGATGATGTGGCAAACATGTGATTGAAAAATCCTTAAAGGGTTAGTTGTCCAATGTATCACATGCATGCCACATAATCAATTGCTCATTTACTAAATGAGCAAGTTGATCATATCCTTTTTACCCTATATATATATATATTTGATCGGGCTAGCACTTAGGATCTTGGGGTCTCTTGAAAAGAAAAAAAAACTTTTTTTTGTTTTTAAACTGGTTTTAGATATCAAAAACGTTTCTTCTCTTGCTAGCCATTTTTTACCGGTAAAGAAAAATTATTGATCAAACAATTTTATGGCAGTAAAGAATCCATTTATGGTGAAAATAAATCTCATTTTTATGACAAGAAATCAGTAAAATATTTTTTCTTTTGGTTATAAATATATGATTCTGTCAAATAGAAGAAGGCAGAAAAAATATATAATATTCCTCTGTTCTCAAATATTTTTTCAATTATTCAGCAATTTTTACATTGTGTGGTGCAAGCTTGGTACATATTGTCACTGGAGTATTAGGAAACATTGTAAAACAGAAGCTCATTGTATCCTTGTATCCTTGGGGGGAGTATTTGGTGATCAACGGTTCATCTCCAGAATCGGCCAAATAGCTTATTAAAGAAAGTGTAACCCACGCCTCGAGCCGTCCTAACGATTTCTTCCTGTTGCACTTACAAGCCGCTCGTTTCAATCCATTCCAGAAAGTTGATTTGGGCATTCAGGTATACTTGTTACTTTTATTATTTCAACATTTTTAAGAAATTATTTTTTTGTAATCTGTAATGGCTCTAGTATCTGACCGCAAGTATGATTCCAACAAACCTGAGAAATTTGCTGACCTGAACTTCAAGCGATAGAAGAACAAGATATTTTTCTATCAGTCGCTAAAGGAAGTTGCCTATGTTCTTAGCATCGACTGCCCTGTTATGCCTAACCAGAAACAGTTGATGTTCATGAAAACGACCAAATCTTAGATAACATTTTAGAATGGAAGGATGCTGATTTTAAGTGTAGGAAATTCATCTTGAATGGGCTATCAGACGAATTGTATGACTATTACTTACAGTCCAATACGGGTAGATCCGTTTGGGAGGAATTGCAAAAGAAATATGACACCGAGAAGGCTGGCTCAAAGAAATTCACAGTCAGTCGCTATCTCAAATACACCATGGTCGATGACAAGCTGGTAACTATTCAATCACACGAGTTACAACACATTGTTCATGAGATCATTTCAGAGGGTATACCTCTCGATGAGCAATTTCAAGTAGCTGTGATGATTGACAAGTTACCACCTAGTTGGAAAGACTTCAAGAATATCCTGCGACACAAGTCAACGGTACTGACCATGGGAAATTTGATCAGAAGGCTTAGAGTTGAGGATAAATTTAGGAAACAAGACCAGAAAGAAGAAGTTTTGTTTGTTCAACAGAACAAAGCAAAGGTCCATCTGTAACCAAAGAACAAGCCGTTCAAGAAGAATACTAATCGGAAGTTCAATTCGAACAACCATCAGAATGATTAGAATGGTCAGAATGGACATCAGAATCCGAATAAGAAAAATAACCAGCAATCCCAAACCAATAACAAAGAAACATATCCTATCCAGTGTTGGAAGTGTTATCGCTTTGGACACATAGTTAGGAACTGCCGATCGCGTGTGCCTGCACTACAGGAAAATGCTATCGAAGGGTCTTTAGTGTCTATGATCACTGAGATCAACATGGTCGATGTAACCGACGGGTGGTGGGCTGATACGGGCACTACTAGCATGTCTGCTATGAGCGCAGCTGGTTCAAAACCTATAAGGAAACTGAAGATCAGAAAGTGCAACTTGGTGATTCTCATTGCATCAATGTGTTAGACACTGGAGAGGCGGACTTGGAGTTTACCTCTAGTAGGACTGTAACCCTCAAGGATGTCTTGCACACATGCGATATGAGAAAGAATTTGGTTTCTGGATACCTTCTCAAAAAGGCTGGGTTTATGAGAGTATCGGATCAGACCAGTATGTTATAACTAAGAATGGTAATTTTGTGGGAAAGGGATTTGCTTGTAATGGGATGTTTAATCGTAGTATTGAAATGAATAAGAATAATGCTTCTGTTTACTCATTGTCTTCAGTTAATTTATGGCACTCTAGACTATATCATGTTAATAAGAAATTGGTAAATAATATGAGCAATCAGGTATGATACCGAAAATTGACTTAAATGAATTTAAGAAATGTACTTCCTGTAGTCAAGCTAAGATAATTAATACTTCACATAAAGGTGTAGCTAGAGAAACAAATATTCTAGACTTGATACATTCTGATATATGTGAGATTGATTGAACTTTAACCTGAAATGGTAAAAGATATTTCATTACGTTTATTAATGATCATTCCAATTACACTCATGTTTATCTTATGGCACATAAGAGTGAAGCAATTGACATGTTTAGAACTTATGTAGCTGAAGTGCAAAATCAATTTGAAACAAATATTAAGAGATTTCGTAGTGAGAGGTATTGAATATGATTTCAATGAATTCAAACAATTATATGTATCATTGGGAATTATTCACGAGACTACTGCACCTTATTCATCTGAATCTAATGGTAGTTGCTCCTCTTATTAGTTTAGGTGCATCCAAATCTTTATGGGGTGAAGCTCTTTTATCGATTTGTCATGTTTTAAATAAAATTCCTCATCTATCTTCTGATACATCACCATACGAATTATGGAGAAATAGAAAGCCTAATATTGATTATTTTAGAGTTTGGGATTGTTTAGCATATGTTAGAAAACCTGATCCTAAAAGAATCAAATTTGCAAGTAGAGCATATGAATGTATTTTTATTGGTTATGTAGATAATCGTAAGGCTTCATGATTTCTAGACTTGAATAATAATGTGATTATTGAATCTTTAGATATTGATTTTTACAAGGATAAATTTTCTTACTTATTGAAGAACAATGGGGTAGTAGTGGGGGTTCACAGCCCTCTACTTCTTCTAGTGTACCTCAAGATGGTACACCTCTTTCTGTTGATTCTTATAATATAGATTATGAACCTCGTAGAAGTAAACGTGCTAGAACTACTAAAGATTTTGGCAATGATTATGTTGTATATGCTTTAGAATCTGACCCTAGTTCTATCAAAGATGCCTTAACTTCACTCGATGCCGATTTGTGGCAAGAAGTCATAAATGAAGAGATTGATTCACTAACATCTAATGGTACTTGGGAGTTACTAGACTTACCTCGTGGTAGTCATACTATAGGGTGCAAATGAATTCTTAAGAGGAAATTAAAATCAGATGGTACTATTGAAAAGTTTAAAGCTAGATTAGTAGCTACAAGATATGTTCAAAAGAAAATATAGACTTCTTTGACACTTACTCTCTTGTGACTCGTGTGACTATCATTAGCGTTTTATTAGCTATTTCTACGATGCATAATTTATTGATTCACCAAATGGATGTTAAAACAGTTTTCCTTAATGGAGAACTTGAAGAGGAACTTTATATGGAGCAACCTGAAGGTTTTATGATTCCACGGCAGGAACACAAAGTTTGCAAGCTGAATAAGACTATATATGGTCTTAAGCAAGCTCCTAAACAGTGGCACGATATAAATGATCAATTATTACTCTCAAATGGTTTTTCTATTAATAATGTTGATAAATGTCTTTATTATAAATCGTCTAGTGAAAGTTGCATTATGCTTTGTCTATATGTAGATGTTTTACTCATTTGTGGTTCTTCGCTTGAATTAATTTCAGAGACTAAATCTATGCTTAGTCAAAATTTTGATATGAACCTAGGTAAGGCCAATGTCATTTTAGGCATGAAAATCACACATACTGAGACTGGTATTACTCTTGATCAATCTCATTACATTGAGAAGATCTTGAAGAAATACAATTACTTTGACTGTAGACCTGCATGTACACCTAGTGACCCTCAGGTTAAACTTTTGAAAAATTCTGATGCTGCAGTGAAACAAAAGGAATATGCTAGTATTATTGGTAGCCTTCGCTATGCTATTGACTGCACTGGACCTGACATTGCATATGCCGTAGGGGTATTATGTAGATTTATGAGTTGTCCTGGTTCTGAGCATTGGAATGCTATTGACAGAGTCATGAGGTACTTGAAAAACACTATGAACTTAGGACTACATTAGGAGAGGTTTCCTATTGTCCTTGAGGAATTTCGCGATGCAGATTGGAATTCATTTTCAGATGATTCCAAGGCCATAGGTGAATACATTTTTAGTATCGCTTGTGGTGCTATTTCTTGGAGGTCAAAGAAACAGACTATCCTAACTTACTCTACTATGGAGTCTGAGTTAGTTGCTCTAGCTACTGCTAGTAAGGAGGCAAGATGGTTGAGGAACCTCTTATCTTATATTCCTTCATGGAGTAGGCATATACCTCCGATCATGATCCACTCAGATAGTACTGCTGCCATAGCCAAAGTACAAAATGCTTACTATAACGGTAAGAAACTAGCGATTCGTCGCAAGCACAGTACGGTGAGAGAGCTCCTCATGTCTGGTGCTGTTACTGTGGATTTTGTGAGATCGGAAAATAAACTTGCAGATGTTTTGACGAAATGATTGTCTCGAGATAAAGTTTGGAACACATCGAAAAGGATGGGACTGAAGCCCATTTAGAATCAGATATAGTGGAAACCCAACCTATATGACTGGAGATCCCAAGACATAGGTTCAATTGGAAAAACAAACCATACTGTGATTGGAATCATGCAACCTAGGAGTTAACCACTCCTTAGTCCATTCTGATGTGTATGTGCATGATATCTTGTAGCGTTAGTAAGAATGAGCTTAGCTCTTAATGAGTTTTATATCTCTGTATGAGAGGAGTGTCTATTTAGGAGAGCACTTTTGATAAGAATCACCGGGGTGATTGTGAAGTATGGCTGCTTCTATGAGAATAGGGCTGATTCTCTATAACATTCACCTATATTGGGATAAAGTACAAGGCCGGAATGTGCTGGCATCTAAGAACGTGCACTTGGCAGAATCATGTGTGGTTTTTCTTCACTATGTGAACACGGAAAATGAGTTCAAGACTCAAGATCACTCATTCTTCTTGCATTTTTGGGATTATCCACTATGTAATATTCAAGTCTTCGGACACCTTACTTTTACATGGTTCTATTCTTTTAAGAAACCGCTTCTATTCAAATTAGTATTTTAAATATATAAGTTGGGGATTGTTGGAAATTAGTATACATTTAAAACACTTATTTTATTACCTACTATTAGTATTGTCTTGTGGCCCAATGGTTAAAGTTTTGGGCTCACATGAAGTTGGAGGATCAATTATCATCTTTCACATATTATATATATATATATATATATATATATATATATATATATATATATATATATATATATATATATAGGAAAATCTTCAGTTGTGCACTCCTCAAGTGCACACGGCGTGTGCACTAGGCCTTCGGGCGTTCATATCGACGATCCGAACCGTTCACATTGATCTATACATCTAAATTAGTCTAAATATGTAAAATCAAATCATTTGAGATTCATTTGCTCATCCATCATGTGACTATAAAAAACAATAATTTTCAGCCATACAATTTTGTAACACTTCAATGGATAACCAAATAAATTTCAAATGGTTTGATTTTACATATTTAGAGTAATTTAGATATGTAGATCAATGTGAATATATATATATATATATATATATATATATATATATATATATATATATATATATATATTGACCGGGCCGACCCTTAGGGTCTTGGGGTCTCTTGGAAAAAAAAACTTTTTTTTGTCTTTAAACTGGTTTTAAATATCAAAAACGTTTCTTCTCTTACTAGCCGTTTTTTACCAGTAAAAAAAAATTATTAAAACAATTTTATGGCAGTAAATGACCCTTTATGGTGAAAATAAATCTCGTTTTTATGACAAGAAATTAGTAAAACGTTTTTTCTTTTGGTTATAAATATATGATTTCTGTCAGATAGAAGAAGGCAGAGAAAAAATATAATCTTCCTCTCTTCTCAAATATTTTTCCAATTATTCAGCAATGTTTACATTGTGTGGGGGTATTTGGTGATCAACGGTTCATCTCCACGATCGGCTAACAATTTCTTTCTGTTGCAGTTACAAGCCGCTCGCTTCAATCCATTCCAGAAAGTTGATTTGGGCATCATTGAGGTCTACTATGGTCATCATTCAGGTCTACTAGTTATTTTTATTATTTCAACACATATTCACTAATCTAGCCATGTGTAAATTTTGATAAAACAAACTTCGTAAAGAATCTTAGATCGAACCGTTCAAATGTTTAAGAGACTTAAAGGTCATTAATTTTTGTACTACTCTTGGAATCTGATATATCAGATACTTTCTGGGGTTTCGCTAGGATTTACAACTATTGCATGATACAAATTTAGTTCATAAGGGGATCTTTATAGTCAAAGGATATACGATAACGTACACGAACCTAAAACTGGACAAAATATTAGATCTAGAAATAAAAGTAAAATAAAGCATTAAAAGAACCCAAAAAAAAAGAGGGGGAAAATGGAAAAACTAAAGGAATAAAGTCTGTAGCCTGCTATTGTAGTTTGGACTCCTCCCATTTGTGAAAATGACTGGCCCCGCAAGATTCCGGTTAGCGTTCAAAGCATCATGTGCTCGTTTTAACGATAACGAGATCTCATCCATGAGTACATCAACACTGCCTTCCCCTTTGCTCGACGATCTCTGCAATGAAGCTTTAAGTTGATGAGCCAACTGTGTACCTCGGATTAACTCTCTTTTAGCTGCTTCATAATCTAGGACTGGATCAATAGAATTAGGAGACATCGTTGACTCCATTTTTTCCTTATCCCTCTAGTTTAGTTTTAGGGAAACCAGGTAGAGAGAGAGAGAAAAAAAGGAACAAAGAAAAAATTAAGAGAGTAAGTCTAGGTATTTGCCTATGGTTAGAGCATCCACGATCGTGATTGTCAAAAAATTGCTAAATGCATATTTAACATATAACAGATTGGGCATTTGCTGCAGTCGTCCAATGTTATTTTATAGCAATTTAATATAAAAAAATATCAGACGAACTTTGTAGATCCGTCGTAGGGCGAAATGTATATAGAATGAATTATTTAATATAAAAAATTCATTAGATTGATCTTGAAAATATGTCGGAAGGAAAAAGAAAAAAAACAAAAAAAACGACAGAGGACTTTGAAAATCCATCCCACGAATTTTAAATAATTTTTTCGAATTTTTATTAATTAAAACGGTTTTTTTAGTTGAAAAAAAAGGGCCCCACTTCACTCGAAGGGGATTCATCCAAAAACAAAATTGCACAAAGGAGGGAAGGATCTAGAAGATCCGTCCGAGGGGAGGATTTTTTTTGGTTAGTTGGGGGGGGGGGGGGGGTGTTTAAAGCGATGGACTGTGAAGATCCGTCTCAGAATTTAACAAAAATAAAAATAAAAATAGTGGGACGAATCTCGAAGATCCGTCTTATATAATATGCATAATTCCTATATCCGCTCTCATATATAGCAATCTATTGTCGCAAAATTGTAAAAATATGCATAAATAGCAAACGACTGCAACGCATTTTTAGCTAAAATATGCATATTATGCATAAATAGCAAACGACTGTGGATGCTCGTATGCATACTATAATCAAATGGCTTGATTCTTTAGTATTTGCCCTTTGTAGCAAATTCTTGTTGTATCCAGTTGGCTTAATTTTAGGTTATTTTGTTCTCAGACATGGGGACTGTTGGGTATATGATGTATGAGTAAAATATTGAAATTTTTGGGGTCTGTATTGTAAGTTATCATAGACTTTGCCTTTATCTATGAGGCTACTATCTCCAATGTATTTGCTACATTTTTTATCTATACAATCAGTTTCTATTTCCTAAATTGATAAATTATCAGAGCACGAATCCTCAAACCCTAGATAGTTCTACAACTATGATAAAGAATGGAAAAATCTTCTCTTTTGATTTGAGATCCAAATCCTAATCCCAAATCCAAATCCAAACCTGGATCCCAAAATCCAAATCCGAATCCCAAATAAAAATCCAAAATCATCCGAAATCCAAAGCCATCAAATCTCCAATCCCCCATTTTTGGATAAATACACATCAAGATGAAGAGGACAGTAGTTAGCAATAGCTGCAGCCCCCCTCCTCTGCCTTTCTGCCCGCGCCTCCGACACCGCGGGAACCACCCGGACATCAACCCAATCGGATGCGTTGCCACTGTAACCCCTATTTTTCGTTTTGTGTATTTTTGAGTGTATTTTTCGTTTTGGTGTATTTTTCTCTCTTTGTATCCCTCTTGTATTTCTTTTGACTGTGTATTGGTTTTATTTTCAATAAATTATTTTTGTTATTTTTGTCATCTTTATATTTTGAATTCTTGATCCTGTTGTCTCTTTTGTTCGTCTCCATTTGATCGAGCCATTATTTGTGACCCTCTTTATTTTAATTATTCATGCCCTATTTTTATTTCTTTATTTTTGTGCCCGTCTCATTTTATTATTTTTGATCACCATATTTTCTTAATTTTTGATTTTTCTTCAACCCATTCCATTAACCACATTACCTATCCTAAACCCACCCAGCCTATATAAAACCCATCTACCTATATATTATATCCAAACACATTTATAAATTAATCCTATACCTAATATCAATCCCAACCCACATTAGATTCTAATATAAATTAGGGGTGGGCATCGGTCGGTATCCGACCTGATATGGACCATCCACCACCGATCTAAAGAAGATCGGTTTTTTAATTTTCTCATCCGCAACCAATCCGAACCTTAATTGGATCGGTTTCTATCCAAGCCGATTAAGCTCGGACTGGATTGGATTGGATGGTCGGTTTGGCATGCTACTTTTCATCTTCAACATCATTCATAATTTTTTAAAAATTTAAAAGATCAACTTCATTCAAACTTAAGAAACAACCTGCTATTTGTTATTCAGAAATGAATTTAAAATGAAGATTCATAAAACCACAAGTTGTTAATAAATTTTGCACTAATTTTTTGAGATTATGACGTTTAAATGGGTGAGATAAACTACTTTTTTACTTGCATACTTCTGTAATCTTAGTTTATTATCATAAAAGAAACATTAAATAACCATAGCTAATTGAATTTCAGGTACAATAAAAAAAGATTTAGATTACAATTTCTACTTGACTTGATTAAAGTAACTACTAAATGTTACATCAACTTCGTGATTCTATTAAGTTGGGCCACACTGTAAATCAAGCATTTCTCAATAACATAACATACAAGATTATGGAGGATCAAAACATAGGGAGAACAATTGCTCGGTTTGTATTAAAGAAATTAAAGAAGACTGTTTGTATCTCCAAGAAAATGAGAAATGACTATTTTTATATTCAAGAAATTAAAGGAGAACTATATTTTTTATGAACTTATGCATAGAGGTACGGTCGGTTCGGTTTCATCGGTTATTTGAAAGCCTCATCTAACAACCGAACCGGTCCAGTTGGTTATTGAAGATCAAGAACCGATCTAATCCAAACCCCCAATTGGTTCGGTTAAAAACCGGTCAGTTTGGGTTGGATTGGTTTGGATTGGTCGGTTCGGATAATAGTTGTCCACCCCTAATATAAATCCCCTACCATTTATTTCCTTCCCCAGATCCATATTAACCATTATTACCCACTCATTACTTTCCTAATTATATACCCCTCCTACCCCAAATTTTTACCTGATAATCTACCGAAACCCAAATGCCAGACCCCCCAAACTCGTTAGCTAATTTCCATTACCCGGTTCTATGCTGTGCTCCCCCTTTGCAACCAACCCTAATTTTTCCCACCTATATATACTATCCTATTCACCTGATATCAACAAAAGAAAAAAAAAAGAAATTTATTTCCTCGGTTCTCCTTCTCCCGATTGATCTCTCTCGCTCTTGTTGCTTCGCGTGTGCAAGTGGGTTTGTGCGTGTGTGATTCATGATTTGCTTTGGATCGTGAATTTTCTTTTGTGGGTTTGTTCGTTATCGGGATCCATTCTCGTTATTCTTGGTGTTCTTCGTTTTCGTCTTCAATTAAGGCAAGTAACTTGTACTCCAATTTCGTTGTTTTATACATGTCAAAAATATCACCTATAGTGTAGATGGGTTCTAGAGACAACTCGTGTGTATGTTATCTTTGATGGGTTCTGTCTCTATTGTGAAAACTTGACCATAGTTGCCTCACGACATTTATGACATGTGTACAACTTAGGATTTACCGTTTATTTGAGGTGATTCGAATATGCAAGTTAGTTATGAGAAATTGTACATTTGTTGGATCCATGTGATAGATTTGTTTTAAATATGTTAATTATCCTATTTCGTGATGTTTGGACACTTGGTAGACTCGATTTCATGTTTGGTTGTATTTGGATCAAGTTTCGTTTGAATTATATTGATTTTAGTTTTTTAGAAAATTCTGTGTTTTGCCAATATTCTGGCTTGATCAGTAATTTTGACCAGTTTAGGATCAGTATCTTAATTTCGGTGTAAAACATGAGTTTTAGAGGAATTCGTTTTCTTTCCAACCCCTCTGACCTTGCTTGATTTTGTTTTCGTATGTGTGAGATATGACTGCTTTACTACAGAGGTGTATATAAATTTTAGATTTCATTTCTTGTTGATTTTGATAACTAAATTATATTGATACTTCTGCTACCCATATTATTTTGATCTAAAACTTTGGTCAATATTGCTATATCTATCTAGAGATTACCTAGAATTTTGGTGGATTTTATTGATGAGTTTTGTACGCCGTTTCATGCTTGGTTATAAAGACTGTGCTTACTGTATTTTGCTCGCTGTTCTGTAAAGAATCGTATTTTCACCCTGATTCCTTTTATTATATGAAAAGTATTCGTAAAATATGAAAGTTAATATATTTTGTCTATTTTCATCTCCCTTTGGCGGATTTGGATTTCATTTCACGACTTGCGAGATATTTCAGTTTTTGTACAGCAGTATTAGGAATTCCAGATTTGCCAAACTATCGTTTCTTGATGTTTTCTTATTTTTGATGACTGAACTAATTTTACTGGAATATTATGAAACTTTATATTTTGATTCTCGACATATAGGAGAGTACCCCAGATTTTTTCTGGATTTATTTGAGAGGTTTTGATGCTGTTTTTCGGACTGAGAATTTGTTTTACTGATTTCTGACTGAACATGTTTTCTGTATTCAAATCAGTTTTGAGTTATGATTTTGTAAATTACTATGTGACTTATTTGTATTCTCTGGATTCGTGTGGAAGTCTATTTTCCAGATTCTTCGACGGATTCAAATTTGGATTTCTGTAGTAACGGTAATCACTGTTTTACTACTGTACTGTCTTTCTATCCTGAATATGAACATACACTATTTTGCTCGTTTATGTGACCGTATATCACCTATGCATGTTCAGTTGTTTCCCTGAACTTAATACTGATTATACCATGTTAGTTGAACACTATTTCGTACACATCCATGCCTGTTTGATGACCATAATAAAAGTAATCAAGCCGGGGTTTAAGGGAAAGATCTAGTGGTGGGAAATTATAGAAATGTGTACTTGGAAGGGGGCCTGTGTTTCCCATACTGAGCATTTATTATACTATTATACTGATTACCTGACTGCAAAATTCCCTATAGGAAGGTGTACTTGGAGGAGGACCAATAGGTTCTGACTGTCTGATTTCTGTTACTGATTACCTGATTGCACACTTTCCTATAGGAAGGTGTAATCGGAGGAGAACCACTAGGTTCTGACTGTTACTACTACTGTTACTGTTACTGATACCTAAGTACACTGTCCTATATGATCCCCTACGAAATCTACAAACGTAACTGTTTTGATTGTAGCAACCATGCGATAAAAGGATGACGTATGAAGTGCTACCTAGCTAGTAATACACACAAGACTATAAGAACATAAGACTGATACTGTTAGACTGATACTGTTAGACCGATGCTGTTGGACTGACTCTGTTATACCGTTACACTGACATACTGAGCTTACTGTTACTGGACACTGTTAGTTGCCATATGACACTGTACTGGACACATGTTAGTATACCATGCTAGTTGATTCTGCTATACCATGCTATACCTGTTTCTGCTATTAGTTAGATTTGTTTAGTTTCCCATGTGCTTGTATCCTACATTATAAGTGGCCTGTAACTTGCAATTGACGGGTATTTATTTTCTTTTTCCTTTCTCCTGCAATTCATTAATTGCAGACCAGGACGGTCGGCTGTCAGATGGCATTGGCGAGATGATGTATTAGTGCAGGATTTTCTGCTTTATTATTATTATTATTTGTTGCTTGAACTTGAATAAATTGTATTTGATACTTGGATTTATTTGTATTTGGGCAATGTGACATAGGATATTATTAACTATCCAGACTTGATTTATTTTGAGATTATATTATATTTTGGATTTCAAGTAAATTTCTGTTGATCTATTTGATTCAATTGTGCATGATTGGTTAATTCTTTTGCTTCCGACTCTGATTATTTTTGTGAAATGTTGTAAAGATTCCTGAACAGCTTATGGATGATGAAAATCATTCATTGGGCTTTTGTCTTGTATCCGTATTTCGTATTCTTTTTGGGAAGCGAGACGTGACAACCACCCTTTGTTGTGCATTGTCGTCGCTCTTTTGTTGCCGCTCTCCAACCCTCAACCCCCAACCCCCAAAATCAATGTCAATGACTCGTAATGCCGTCATCCTCCTTGTCATTATCTTCACCACCTCCCTCCTCCTCTATCACTATGACACTTCTCGTAGCCGCCGTCGCCTCCGACGACAACAATTTTTCTAACAAGTCCTCCTCATCATCATCTCCAACAACCGTATAGACAAGCTTCCTGTTCAAGCTCTCCCTTTCACCCTTAGCGTTACCGCTACCATGTACGTCGTCCTTCTCGTGCTCATCGCAGATCGAATATCATCTAACTCGGTGTGGCGGGCCATCGAGTCAACTATCCTCTCCTTATTGTTCATTGCCAGCTTCGCCACTACAGCAATCATCGGCCAAGAGAAGTAGTATCATGCCACACTATTGCTATTGCTAGGTTTTCCTAAAAGACCAGTCGTGCTCCTTCTTCTCAACTTTAGATCTAGATCCACTTCAAAATTGAAGTGGACCCGATTCAGCAATCCGACCCGAATCCAACCCGATCTAAATCAGATCCAACCCGATTGTACCCAATCCACATAAACCTGATCCAATCAACCGAATTTGGTCCAACCAAACCGAACATGGTCCAACTAAATTGAGTCCACTCCTGCGCCGGCCTTGACCAAACTGAACCCTATCCGGTTCAGATTTTAGATCTGAACCAACCTCGGCTTGGATCATCTTCGATATGAGTCTATCTGAACTAGAAGTCATTTCTTCATCTTCTTACGGATCCATATCATATCACGATCCGATAAGCGACTTCTCATCTCCTTTCGGAGCCTTTCAGAGATGTTCGTTTGATTGGATTTAAGATCTTGCATCTTCAGGTTTGATTGGTAGCTTTTAACTCAGTCAGTTTAGTATATCTGTATCCGAACTCATGTTGTTTGGCCATGGGGAGATAAGGCAGTACAGCGGCGAGCTGCTGACCAAGGCTGTCTACGGTCGCTCAGAAACCTACGAGGAGAATGATCCGAGGAAAGTTACCGAGGTGGACGATATACCTTCGGTTTTAACCGAACGAGATTTACTTCGGACTCGGAAGGGCTTCGCCATTCCCCCGGAGTACTCCCTGATTCTCCCCAGCCCCGGTGTGCGAGCGTGCACAGCCTTCATGTCGGATACTTGTGTCTTCGTCTACGATGCGTTGAACGCCGACCTGCATTTTCCTCTGCATCCTTTCGTGGCTGAAGTCCTTTAGTGGTATGGACTGAGTCCTATTCAGTTCATGCCAAACACGTGGCGACATGTGCTCGGATTTCAGCTCCATTCCGAACAGCCAAGGTGGAGCCGCAGCTCGTCATCCTCCGGAGTTTGTATCGGATCAACAGGATGAGTAAGACCGAGCCCCATTACTATCTATCGCCTCGGAAAGGCGTCAAGCTGATAGAGAACCCCGACTCGATAAAGTCGTGGAAGGCAAAGTTCTTTCTGATCAAGGGCCCCTCGGCGTGGGACTTCCCGACCCGGTGGAAGGAGGATGTGCCGAAGTATGCCAAGGCCGAGCCGGTGTTGACCCCGACCGAGGCAGAGGTGGCGGCAAAGCTGATCGGACTTCCGATGTTGAGTTGGAGGGATATGACTGAGGAGGTGCTTCACGGGTCGGGCCTTAGTCCGATCGACCCGAGTATGCTCCGGACATCTCTTTTCCCTTGTTTACTTTTCTTTAATGCCTTGTGTTTTTTTTAATATTGCTTTTCTTTTTCTCGATAGAGGCTCCGAACATGGACTTCAAGGCGATGATGGCTGAATGAAACAAGGTCGCCGATGCTAAGAAGAGGAAGAGGACGAGCACTGGTCCCACTTCTGGCTGACCTACCAAGGCTCCTTCGGCCATGGTCGGAACCATCGTCCCCACTTCTCCTCGGCGATCGTCCTCGGATGTTGGCATTGTTCAGCCAACCCCCTCCGCTCCTTCGGGCGAGGGCTTCTCCATCTCGGCTGCACTGGCGCTCGAGGCCTCGCCCCTGACCGAGCAGGCCAAGGTCATCCTGACCGAGGCCCACAAGAAGTTGTTCGTCCCCGATTGGTAGGTGATGAACCATGATGGCTTCTTGAGGGACTCGGGGATGAGTATGCATGCTCTTCGCCATCTCCCAACCCCGAAGGACCGAGTCACTCTGAAGGCGGGGACGACGGGCGAAGATGCCCTAGAAATAGATCGGTCGCTTATGTCGGTAAGTTTTCTCAGTTGTTTTTTGATATTCTCTTGAAAATTTTCCAAGTCTTTAGTTCGGCTTTTGATGTGTTCTATCTGCTTCTTCTTGCAGGCCACATGACACTTCAGCCACCTTTTCGAGCAATATGCCGAGCAAGAGAAGGAGCTGAAGGTCGCTTGTGATAAAAACAGAACGGAGAGGGCGAGGGTTGTGAAGCAGTTTGAGGCGGAGCAGCACCGCTCGAATACTTTGGCGGTCCAGGTCGTCGACCTTGAGGCGGCTCTGGCGCAAGCGAGGGAGAAGCTCGCTTCGGAGGTTGCCAAAGCAGCCGAGGAGAGGGCCAAAGTGACGAGGGCCTTGGAGGTAGTGAAGCGGCAAAAGAACGAGGCCGTGGAGGCGGCGAGGGCAGAGTTTGAGGCCGAGACTAAGGAGCATATGGCGGCCAACATGGAGCAGTCTTACGCCACTGTGCTCAAGCACGTCGAGGCTCGGGTCCCTGGCTTCGATAGGTTGGGGTATAGCCTGTGGGGTGTGGTCATCGAGGAAGACCCTGAAGCTGAGGAAGAAGCCGAAGGAGAGGAAGGGGACGAGCCACACGGTGACGATGCTCCTGCCGACCCCGAGACCGTGGTGGTGGGGGGAGGATATGACGAGGTCGTGGTTGACCCCCGAGCTAGAGCGGCAGAGGACGAGGAGCAGTCTACCAAGGTGCCCGTCACCGAGCCATCGCTCAAGGTGGCCCCTTGATCCTTTTTGATTTTGTATGTCTTTTGTTCGTCATGTATTGCCTTGTAGCGGAATGGCCACCGCCTTTTTGGTATAAATGAAATTTTGCTTTCTTCGACCATTTGTTGGGGTGTGTCTTGATTCGAAATTTTCTGAAAATAACTGTCTTGAAATTTGACTAAGTGTTGAGCATAGCATCGCGAACCCCTTGTTACCGAAGATTTTACTAAGTGTTGAAAATACTTTTTGTTCTTTGCGTTGATATGTTTTCGCTTTTCAGGTCGTCGAGTCGAGTTCAGCAACTGAAGCCTCTCGTCTTCGGGTTGACTTAAAAGCAACAAAGTTGGCCTTCTCCGGCAGTCGAGAGTGTTTTCTCAAAAGCGAGTTGGAGCTTGATCATCTCAAGGTGACGCTGGCGGAGTGTCTTTCCGAGTTAGAGCAACTAAGGAAATGAGCTCGCGAGGTTCATCTCGAGGGTGAGGTGGAGTTGCTTCAGAAGGTGCTATTTGATGTTACGGAGGAGAAAGGCGAACTGCTGGCCGAGGTTCACCACTTGAAGATAGTAGAAGAAGAGCTTTTGGCAGAGGAAGAAGAATTAATGGTGGCAGTGGGCAAGTTGATGGCCGAGCGCAATGAGTTGATGGCGGAGGTCGACGGGTTGAAGAGAGTTACGGTCGACAAGAGTATCGAAGTCACTCATCTCCGTCGAATTATCATCGACAGCTCTGGTGCCGCAGGCTCTGCTCAGCTTTCTCGCTTTAAAATATCTGTGAAGGACGACTCTCTAAAGGATCGAATCGTCGAGCTCGAGGAGGAAGTTGTTCGGCTCAAACCCCGACCTGAACAGATTAATGTCAGAAGTACATTGTGCACTCGTGAAGAGAGTGAGAGGGGAATCTCGTTTTACGAGCTTGCGACTCGCTCGCATGCTGTTAGGCAGAGCCCGATCGACGCTCAAAGTGGTGCGGCCGCTTCGTCGAGCGGAGCATCTGCTGGGGCCACTGTCAGGGGCAGTACTGAAGGGGCGTCTCAGTTTGCTGGTCTGGAGAAGAGCTCCGAGGTTAGGCAATGCCGTCCCCGGGTGTCTTTAATCCAAAACATCCCTGTCCTAAAGAAGCTTTGAGCGAGTTATTGTAATTATAGCTTTTCGAATTTTGTAACTCGTCGTAGATGAGAGTAGCTTGGTCTTGTAACTCGGGTTTCTTTGTACTTAAACTTTTATAGAAGTGAAAGCTTTGTTTATTCCTCTGTGCTTGTGTGTTGGCGTGTTCAGTTAGTCCCTTATGGTTGTAAGAGTGTTTCTGAAGGGCGGACCATTTCTAGCTCGCTTAAGAGCGAGGTGTAGAAGTGGGGTCTTGCCAAACTTTTGAACTTTGAAGGACGTGGCTCCATCGGATGTGACCATTTGAAGACCTAGCGCGGATCTCGATGTAGAAGATGGGGTGGATCTCGAGAAATCAACGCTATCTTGTCGTTTTGGGGTCGTGGTCCAATCTGTCTCGTCTGATCAAAGATCTTGCACGAATTTTGAGGAGAAAGTTGTTTTTCTCTAATACACAGCTCGGAATGCAGGTCACTCGGGAATGTATGCTTGAATATCTTCGTCAGTTAACCATCCAAGTGAAGCAATGGGGCATTCATTCAAGCACTCCTCCAAGTATTCTTCTCCCATGTCTAGTATAGTTGTAGAAATTTTGTCAGTCATCCAGCAAAGTGGTCTGGATTCCGAACGCGTCGTTCGAGTAAATTTCAACGGTTGTGGGAGCAGTTCCGAATAGGGAACCACTTCTAGCTCGCTTAAGAGCGAGCTTGCGAAGCAGAATCGAGCCAAGTTTTGGACTCCGAACATGTCGTTCGAGTAGATTTCAACGGTTGTGGGAGCAGTTCCGAATGGCGAACCACTTCTAGTTCGCTTAAGAGCGAGCCTGCGAAGCAGAATCGAGCCAAGTTTTGGACTCCGAACACGTCGTTTGAGTAAATTTCAATGATTGTGGGAGCAGTTCTGAATGGCGAACCACTTCTAGTTCGCTTAAGAGCGAGCCTGCGGAGCGGAATCGAGCCAAGTTTTGGACTCCGAACACGTCGTTCGAGTAAATTTCAACAGTTGTGGGAGCAGTTCCGAATGGCGAACCACTTCTAGTTCGCTTAAGAGCGAGCCTGCGAAGCAGAATCGAGCGAAGTTTTGGACTCCGAACACATCGTTTGAATAAATTTCAACGGTTGTCGGTGCAGTTCCGAATGGCAAACCACTTCTAGCTCGCTTAAGAGCGAGCCTGCGAAGCGGAATCAAGCCAAGTTTTGGATCCGAACACGTCGTTTGAATATGCGTTATTAAAGGTCCTAAACAGAGAGACAAAAAAATCACAAGAGAATTATGAGGGGAAAGAAGTTCTTTATTGATAACTACTAATCAGCTGCTTCTAAGTTGCAAGCCATTATTACAATGGGATAGGCTAAAGAAGCAAAGTACAAATAAAAAGACAGGAATGACTCGACATTTGAAGGTGCTCGGAGAGGCGTTCAAGCGTTCTGTTGATACTTCAGTAAATGGTCGGCATTCCAAGTTCTCGGTATCTCTCTGCCATCAAGATTTTCAAGACGATACGCTCCGGGGTGGACTACTTTGGAAACTTTGTACGGTCCTTCCCAATTCGGAGCTCGCTTACTCTTTTGGCTGAGGAACGAGATAGCTAGTTTTCTGAGGACTAAGTCCCCTTTTTTGAGATCCGTGGGACGGACTCTTCCATTGTAGGCCTGCTCTATTCTTCTCCGATAATTTTGCTAGCAAATTGAAGCTCTTTCACGGAGCTCGTCAATCAGGTCCAAAATTTCCCGGAGATCTCTGGCGTTTTGCTCTTCATCATAAGCAATAAGGCGAGGGGATGGTAGACCAACTTCTAAAGGGATCACAGCCTCGGACCCATAGGTGAGGTTGAAGGGCGACTCTCCTGTGGGGGTCCGTTTCGTAGTGCGGTAGTTCCACAATACGTTAGGAAGTTGTTCTGCCCATAAGCCTTTGGCAGCCTTATCTAATCTATTCTTCAAGCCAGAGAGAATCTGCCTGTTGGCATTCTCTACTTGACCATTGGACTGAGGATGGGAGACGGAGGAGAAGCGTTGCTGAATGCCGAGGTCTTCACACAAAGATCGGAACGCTGACACTGTAAACTGTGTTCCATTATCTGTTATTAGGATCCGAGGTACGTCGAACCTACAGATTTCATTTCTCCAGAAGAACTGCAGCACTTTGTTCTCAGTAATTGTGGTCATAGGTTCGACCTCGATCAACTTAGAAAAGTAGTCGATTGAAATGACTGGGAACTTGAGCTGGCCCGGAGCTGACGGAAATGGACCTAGCAAGTCCATCCCCTACATTGCGAAGGGAATCGGGCTTGAGAGAGATGTGAGTTGTACTTGGGGTAGGCAATGGATGTTGGAGAACTGCTGACAAGGGCCGCATTGCCGAATGTGTTGTTCGGCATCTCGAAGTAGTGTAGGCCAAAAATACCCGTAGTTTAAAACTTTCCTGGCGAGGGACCTTGATCCCGAGTGGGCGCCGCCTATGCCTTCATGGAGTTCTTGTAGGGCGTACGAGGCCTCTTGCGGGGAGAGTCATCTCAAGTAGGGTCTGCCATCTACTTGGGTATAGGAGCATTTGTACAAGACTCCTTCAACAAGGGTATATCGCTCTGCTCTCGTTCGGATTCGATGGGCTTCTTTTGGATCTCGGGAAAGGGTCCCATCCCTGAGGAATTCTATCAAAGGCTTCATCCAGTTGTTCTGGAGTTGGACGAGCAGCGACTCCATCGAGCCGGGGGCTTCCTCTTCTATGCTTGGTCTTAGGAGTACTTCGATTAGGATGGTCTGCTCGAGACCTTGGAGTGAGGAGGAGGCCAATTTGGAGAGGGCATCTGCTTGGGAGTTTTCTTCTCGAGGGATCTGCTGGATTTGTGCCTCTTCAAACGAATCCATGAGACTTCGGACCTTGGCTAAGTACTTAGCCATTCGGTCGTTTTGCGCCTCGTACTCTCCTAAGACCTGATTCACGACCAGCTGCGAGTCGCTGAATATTCGGATACGATGTGCCCTGCCTTACGAGCCATTCCCAAGCCTGCTATCAGGGCCTCATACTCAGCTTCGTTGTTGGAGGCTTTAAAGTTGATGTGGAGGGAGTATTGGAGAATGAAGTCATCTGGGCCAGCCAGAATGACTACGGCTCTGCTCCTTTCGGCACAAGAAGACTCGTCTACATATACTGTCCAGATGGGTGGCCCATTTGTGTCTTGACTCACTTCCGGGATGGTGCTTTCTACGATAAACTCAGCCAGAGCTTGAGCTTTGATAGCGGTCCGAGACTGATAAGATATGTCATGCTAACTGAGCTCAATCGACCACTTCATTAGACGTTCGGAGGTCTCAGGCTTGTGCAGGACTTGTTTAAGCGGCTGGTCGGTAAGAACGACCACCGAGTGGGATTGAAAATAGGGGCGGAGCTTCCTGGATGCCATAACCAAGGCGTATGCTATCTTCTCCAATCTTTGATAGCGGAGCTCGGCGTCTCTGAGAACCTTGCTTACATAATAGATAGGCTTCTGAGCCTTGTCTTCTTCCCTTACTAGGACAGCGCTGAGGGTCTACTCGGAGGCAGCGAGGTAGAGGTAGAGTGTCTCTCCAGGAATAGGCTTGCTGAGGAGTGGGGGGTTGACCAGATATGCTTTCAGTTGGTCGAACGATTCTTGCTGCTGTTGGCCCCACTCGAAGCCCTTAGCCCCCCTGAGGGCTTTAAAGAAAGGAAGACACTTCTCTCCTGATTTAGACAGGAACCGCCCTATGGCGGCGAGGCTCCTGTAAGCTTTTGAACCTCTTTCATACTTGTAGGAGGGGCCATATCCAGTATGGCTTTGATCTTTTCTAGGTTGGCTTCAATCCCCCTCTGACTGACCATGAAGTCTAGGAACTTGCCGGACGAGACTCCGAACGCACACTTGTTCGGATTAAGTGTCATATCATGCTTCCTCAATACGTCAAAGGCTTCTTGTAGGTCGGCAACATGGTCGGACCTGTGAACACTTTTTTACTAGCATATCATCGACGTACACTTCCATATTTCGGCCGATCTGATTCTGGAAGACCTTGTTGACGAGGCGCTGGTAGGTGGCACTAGCATTTTTGAGCCGGAAGGGCATCACTCGGTAGCAATAGAGACCTTGATCAGTGACGAAGGAGGTTTTTAGGATGTCCGGGGGGAACATTCTGATCTGGTTGTATCCGGAGAAGGCATCCATGAAGCTCAAAAGCTCATGACCCGAAGTAGCGTCGATTAAGGTATCTATGCTGGGAGGAGGGAAAGGATCCTTGGGGCATGCCTTGTTCAAATCCGTAAAGTCAATACAAATCCTCCAACTCCCGTTGGCCTTCTTGACCATAACAACATTAGAGAGCCACTCGGGATAGTTGACTTCTTGTATAAACCGGGCTTTGAGGAGCTTGTCAACTTCTTTCTTAATGGCCTGATGGCGCTCAAGGGCGTATTTGTGCCTTTTCTGTTGGACCGGTTTGGACCCCAGAGCAACACTTAGGTGGTGGACGAGGAGGTCTTCGGAAATACCTGGCATGTCGACAGCCGACCAGGCAAAGAGGTTATGCTTCTTCCTGATGCATTGGACTATGTCGGAACAGAGGGCAGAGGGGAGGGTCTTGCTAATGAAGAACTTGCGGTTCGGATCTTGCTCTGAAAAGAGCACTTTCTCCAGCTCGTCTACTGGTTAGGACATAGGCTGGGTGTTCCCATAGGGAATCTCGAGAGTCTCGAGGAAAAGGACCGGTCCCCCGGTGGAGGTCATGTAACACTTGCGGGCCATCTCCTGACTACCTCTTACTTCCCCCACTCCTGCCTTGGTGAGGAACTTCATTTTGAGATGATAAGCTGAGGGGATGGCTTCTAAAGCAGCAAGGCTAGGTCAGCCTAGAATCACATTGTAAGCAGCTGGGATGTCGATGACCATGAATTCTATTGGCTCTGTCCGGGTAGTAGAAGTTTTGCCAGCGGTTACGTCCAGGTGATCACCCCTTCGATAGTCACTGGCACTCCCGTGAACCCATGGAGCGTATAGCCTACTGGCTTGAGCCTGTCCCACGATAACTTGAGTCCTCGGAAGGTAGCTATGAAGAGGATGTTGACAGAACTGCAATTGTCTACCAGAATCCTCTCCACTTTGAAGTTAGCCATGTAGAGGTTAATTACCAGTGCATCACAATGGGGGGTTCGGACGCCCTCTAGGTCTTCATCCGAGAAAGTAATCAGGACTCCAAGGTCTTTGGGAGGGGGTATGCCGTGCACCGAATTGACCTCTCGAATGAAGGCCTTTCGAGAAGAGTTGGAGGTTCCTCCCATTGGACCTCCATGGATGAGGTGCAAGATGCATTCTTCTTCAAACTCTGGAGTCTCGTCGCACCTCTCGAGATGCTTGTTAGCCCCCTGGGGGGAGGAGGAAGATCAATTCGGTCCTTTCTCACAAACTTGGACAGCTGCCCTCTCTGAATGAGGGCTTCAATTTCATTCTTCAGGGCCGACAGTCATTGGTGTCATGGTCGTGATCCCGATGATATCGGCACCACTTCTCCTTGTCTCTCTTCTTCTCGGGGGTGTTCATCTTCGGGGCAGGAGGCAAGACTCCTTCTTTCTCGACTTCCACGAGGATAGTTGAAACATTGGTGTTGAGAGGGTTAAACTTCTCAAATCTGGGAGGCGGACGGCGCTGACCCCCGTTGTCCTTCTGGAGCTTCTTAGCTCCTTCATCTTCGACTGCCTTTCTCTTGGTTCCGGAGGAAGACCCCTCGAATGTGGGGCAATGTTCAGCTTTCTCTGCCCGGATATACTTTTCGCTTCTGAGAAGAAGGTCGGAGAAGTCTCGTGGGGGCTTTTTGGCTAGGGAGAACCGGAGGTTGGAATTGAGGACGTTGGACTGGAAGGCGGCTGCAGCGACCGATTGGTTGAGGGAGGCAATGGAACGGGCTTCTGCGGTAAACCGCTTGACATAATCACTTAGTTTCTCACCCTTCTTCTGATTGAGGAAGAGTGGTGAAATACTAGTCTTCTCGGTTTGGCGGCTGCTCATGAAGTGGGTGACGAAGAAGGTCTCAAATTGTTCAAAGGAGAAGATGGAGGATGGGGCGAGGCGGGAGTACCATTTCCTAGCTGGACCCTTGAGAGTGGCCGGGAAGGTCTTGCATAGTAGAGCATCGAAAGCTTGGTGGATCAACATGAGAGTTTTGAAACTCTCGATGTGATCCACGGGGTCTGACTCCCCCGTATATGTCTCGAACTGTGGAGGCTTGAAGTTTGCTGGGATGGGAGCCTCCATGATGGTTCGAGAAAATGGGGGTCTGCTCAGATGGAGGGTCCTTCCTCTTCGTTCTTCTTCTCTATCTAGTTGGCCGAGGCACCTCTCCATCTCGTGGAGACGGCGGTAGATCGCATCATCCCTTCGACGGTACCCTGGTGAGCCTCTGGACTCATCTTCGTACGAAGGGGAGCGTGAAGTTTGGCGATGGTAGCTAGGGGAATGGTGAGGACTAGGGATGTGATGGCGGTGGCTCAGAGCTTGAGGAGGAGTTAGGGACCGATGGCGAGGACTTTGGACCGGAGGAGGAGTGGAGACCCTCTAAGCATTGTTGTTGTTGTTCGGTTGGAGATTGAGGGCCTCCAGGATTGTAGCCTGGAACTCTTGGAATTCGGCTCGGGTGATAGGTCCGTTCTCGTCCCTCTGGGACTGCCGACCAGCGGGAGAACGATGTCTTCTTCGATGGTACTCAGGGGACTCCCCCTGCCTCCTTTGAAGAGGAGACCTCCTGTGATCTCTGCGACGAAGAGATCGCTCATTTGGACGTTCTGAGCGGGTGGCTCCCTCACGGGTCTGCCTTTCATCCAAACGGCGGCGAAGGTCCTCTTTTTTCCACTGGTTGATAAGGATGTTGCGGAGGTCTTCGGAAAGCCGGGGGTTGTGAGATGCCATTGAGTCGGTTGAAGGATTATGTATGGAGACGTGGTCACGGTGAAAGGGTTGCTTCTGAGGAGTAGGACGAGAGGTCCCAATACCGGTGTTCTGGGGCCCGGCTGGAGCCCGCTGGTGCTGAAGATTCTGAAGAGGAGGTTGTTCCTGCTGCAGAGGCTGATCAGGCTGAGGAGGGACTTATCCCTGCTGCTGGACGATTTGGAGGGGAGCCTCCTGTTGCGGCTGAGGAGGAGTGTGCCCACGGTTGGACCCTCTGGATCTCAGTTTCCTTGGAGGCATGGCTGGAGGTGATCTTAACCGATGGAAGAGGATGGGGTGCTATTCGTGTTTCCCACAGACGGCGCCAATCTGTTGCAGCTGAAATCGGTGTGGGGGCAAACAGATTGAATTTGTGGATTCTTAGGACGTTGAATAGTCAAACCTAAAATATTTCCGCCGGAGTTTGACCGTGATCTCTCGCCGTTGACCTGCAAAAAGTGCGAAACACCGGGGTTGATCCCGGCGACGCACCCTCCGACGCTCAAGTCAGTAATCAGAAAGATTATGAATGAGCTTTGATTGGCAAAAGATTGATTACCTGTTAACAGTGGGAGGTGGGGGGTATTTATATGCGCCTTAGGGACCAGTTTCGGGATAAATCCCTATAAATCCCTACTTCCCAGTGGATGGATATAAGAAATCAGTGCCGTTGATTAAGTATAATCATAAACCATAATTAGAGCATTTTTCAACTGAGCATTTTTCTATATTGGGAAATTAGAGCATCGCTTTGGATAGATTAGTATATTTAAGACCTTTAATCCAGAAAACAGAGATTAATTTAGTATATTTAGAACCTTTAATATAGAAAACTGGCGGGAAAGTGGAAGACAATGCTCCAGGAATTTTGGTGAGATTAAGAAAGTAATAATATATCATCTAATAAAGTTTTGGGTTTAAAGAGATGCCCTCTCAACTAAGGAGTAGCTAGCTGCTAGCGTTGAGAGGGCCGGAGAGAATTGGTACGGATCCTTCACATGGAAAACCCATATCTAAGACGGAATATTTTTGTTTCCCTTTAGTGCTACTCAATACTCAGAATGGGTTAATTAATGATATGAGAACACCTGCTCATTGAGATTTGAACATGGTGTTGTAACCTCAATGATGCGAGTGGTGTAGCCAGAAAATCTTTCAGAAGGATCTTAGCTAGGCCTATTTTCACAAACAGGGTGTTGTTGATCTAGGCATGCATGATCTACAGACATTGCAAACTGACAATGTAGTGTTACAAATGTGTCTTGAATATTCGTGGTTCAGATTAGAAAGAAGTAAAATAAAGCACGGAAGTCGAAGCGTCGAAGAGAGTAGAAGAAAACAGAGCAGCAATATTGCAAGCATAGTTGCGGTCGACCGCACCCCCGACCGCACACCCGACCGCAGTTGCACTGGGTTTGGCCAGGAGGTGGACGGTCGACCGGTCTTGTTGGACGGTCGGCTGACCGCAACGCTGTGTTCGTTTTGGGCCTCGATTTGTTAGGTCGTTTCAGCCCAATCTTCAAATCCAAGTTAGATCGCATGGCTCCTATTCAGTTGCTTCTTTTCCAGGTTATATCGGACGATTGAGAATCAAGATTAGCCCTAGGTTTCTCTCTATTTTTCTATATATATTGTAAACTCCTCCTTTATGAGAGTAGAGTACTTCATAGATTATTTTCTCCATTGCAAAGAGAAGCTCGAGAGAGAGAGATAGTTCTTGGTGAGTGAGTTTAATTCCTTGTATTGAGTCAATCAATAACTCATTGTAATATCTTCTAGTTGAATATCAGATCTCCTTATATTTTCCCCCGGATTAAGCAAAAACTAACCGTGATAAGTCATCGGTGTGTTTGTGTTAGATTGGTGGATCTACTTGTTTGCTCAATTGATTCGTCTCATCTACTTCGACTTCCTCATTCCTCTATTTAGTTCCGATGCGACAACGGGCGTTGGTTGATGCCCCAATCCCAACAACTGGTATGAAAGCTTCAGGCTGCCGAGTCCCTTAGTTAAGATGACTGGCTACAATATTTTAAAGATCAAGCAGTTCGATGGAAAGATCAATTTCAACCTTTGGAAGACTGACATGTATGATGTCCTTGTTCAAGATCGTTTGCAGTTAGCCGTTAAGAATAAAGAAAATCCAACTGATATGAAGGATGACGGTTGGGAAGATTTTCGTGAAAGAGCCATAAGTCTAATCCGACTTTCATTGGCAGACGATGTCAAATGCAGATTTCTTGAAGAAACTGACGCGGCGAGTTCGTGGGAAAAACTCATAGCTGACTACTCTGGTTCATCGTTATCAGATCGGATGCATTGGAAGGAGAAGTTGTTCCATTTATCTATAATGGAAGGTACCGTTCTCCAAGATTACATTACAGAGTTTAATAAGGTATTATCTAAACTTAAGGCGATTAACGCAGATATGTGTGAGGAATATAAAGCTTTCAACTTGATATATTCACTACCGGATTCGTACGAGCCTTTGATCATTACCATGCTACACGGTAGATCTTCCAAGGAAATTATTTCGGTAGATAGTGTAATCAAAGCATTGAAGGAAAATTAACTTAGGAAGGAGACTCAGAAATCACTGTCTATTCCCACAAGTTTTCTAGCAGTAGATGGTCCTTCAGGGGGAAGACAAAGTGCTTTGCAAAAGGATTCGATCCGTTGTCGATATTGCAAGAGGCCAGGGCATATCAAGAAAGACTGTTGAAAATTGCAGAATCAGGAGAGTGTAAAGAATGAGAATTCAGCTGCTAATGTGGTTAGTGCCTTTGATTCAGGTGATTCGTGAATTCTTGTTTCAAATTCTTTAGAAATAGATTCTAGTTGGATCCTTGACTCAGGGAGTTCTTCTCATATTTGCTCCGAGAAAGAGTTATTTTCTACTTATAAGTCTACTGCGGGGCATTGTGTGACAACAAAAACTGGAGAGATTTGTGTAGTAGTATGTGAGGGGACAGTTGAGTTGAAGATGTAAGGTCTAAATATGTTTACTTTAAGGAATGTTTTGCATATTCCTCTGCTGAAACGGAATCTGATTTCTTTGGAAACTCTTAATGCATTGGGTTATGGGTATACAGCTCGAGGTGGAGTTCTGTCTATTTTTCAGGGTCGTCGTAAGGTGATTAGAAGTATGAAAGTGGTTGGGCCAAGCCAAAACAATCTCTACAAGCTTTGGGGAATGCAAAATACTTGCGCAAGTGTTGCTTCTTTTCCCGTTATTCCAGCAAGCTCGGCTAGTTTTCCGCAACTAGATTCATCGAGACGAGAGCATGATATTGGAATATCGTCGAGAGGTGGAGAAAGCCTAAGGGTTGGTGGAGTCCGGGCGGAGTTTGGCAACTTCGTGAGTACATCTACGGAGGTGTACCCTTGAAGGGGTATACTGGATTCGGTGAGATTGGGTGGAGATTATTTCAACTAGAAGAAGAAACTATTGTTCTAAGTCTTTTTTTACAAGTGGAGTTCATTAGAGTTTGGAGATGAATAACACATCATGTGATAGCACTCGTATTCAATCCAATGTGAAGTTTGTTAGGAATGTGTCTTGAATACTCGTGGTTCAGATTAAAAGAATGTAAGATGAAGCACGGAGGTCGAAACGTCGAAGAGAGTAGAAAAAAACAGAGCAGCAATAGTGCAGGCATAGGTGCGGTCGACTGTTCCAAGTTGCGGTCGACCTCACACCCGACCGCAGTTGCATTGGGTTTGGCCGAGAGGTGGACGGTCGACCGGTCTTGTTGGACGGTCGACCGACCGCGGCATTGTATTCATTTTTTGTCTCAGTCTGTTAGGTCGTTTCAGCCCAATCTTCAACTCCAAGTTAGATCGTATGGCTCCTATTCAGTTACTTCTTTTCCAAGTTATATCGGAAGACTGAGAATCAAGATTAGAAGTAGGTATCTCTCTATTCTTTTATATATATATTGTAAACTCCTCCTTTATGAGAGTAGAGTACTTCATAGATTATTTTCTCCATTTCAAAGAGAGGCTCGAGAGAGAGATAGTTCTGGATGAGTGACTTTAATTCCTTGTATTGAGTGAATCAATAACTCCTTGTAATCACTTCTAGTTGAATATCAGATAACCCTATATTTCCCTCCAGATTAAGCAAAAGCTAACCGGAATAAGTCATCAGTGTGTTTGTGTTAGATTGGTGGATCTACATACTTTCTCAATTGACCCGTCTCATCTACTTCGACCTCCTCATTGCTCTACTTAGTTCCGCTGCGAAAATGGGCATTGGTTGACGCCCCAACCCCAACTTGTAGGAGTAGCACTTAGCAGGGGACACTAATTTTAGGTGACCAAAGGCTCCTCTTGGTTTTCATAGAGATCTTACGGGAATACAATTACTTTCTTAATTGCCACTACATGTTTTAAGAAGTGAGAGCTCATACCATCTATTGAGAAAGGTTGAAGTCGAACGATCTCACCATTGAAACTTGAACTTTTTCTGCAAAGATGAGAGAGATAACATGATCGATAAAATATGTATAATAGGTACAATGAATTCCAAACAAAAAACTCAGCCACTCTAACTAGCCACTACAAAATGCCTCTGCATCAACAGTTGTCTAAATCACTCCTAAAGAGGATAAATATTTTAGGGCAAATTGTAGAACCCCCCCTCCCCGATATATACGGTCAACGCAATAAACCTCCCCCATTTTTTAATCAATTCTATAAACCCCATAATCATTTTTATGTGAATATCCAAGAATTATATATATATATATATATATATATATATATATATATATATAATCTGTCTATGTATTTTCATTAAAAGAACTTGAAATGAATTTTTCATTATTGTTGTATATATAGATTTAAATCTTGTTGAAACTCCTGAAGAGCTTACAAAGACAGCAACATTTTTTATGAAATAGTTTGAAATGAAAAACCTTGAGAAGACAAAATTGTCTCTGCCTGCAGAGTGAACATTTACCAAATGAAATTTTTATCCGTCAATCAACATATACGGAAAAAGTCCTCAAAAGATTTTATATGGATAAAACTCATCCATTGAGAAGACCTGTGGTTGGCGGGACACTTGATGTAAATAAAGATCTCTTTCATCCACAATAAAAATAATGAAGAACAACTTGGCCGTGAAGTACCATAATTAAGTTCAATTAGAGCTTTAATGTGTCTTGCAAATAGTACTCGGTCTGGAATAGACTTTTCTGTTTATTTATTAGCAAGATATATTTTTGTGCCTACTTGAAGACATTGGAATGGGATCAAACATGTGTTGTGTTATCTTTTAAGGACTTTAATGTAGCTAACAAGCGGATAGAGAAGCCCTCTGAGTCCCAAGACTCGGAGCCAGAAGCAGTTCTCCATTCCATTCACGGAGGGCCTATGAAGGGAGAATCAAACTCCTCCCGTAAGGCCTTCATCCGAGAAGTTAGTTCGATACAGAACCTCCTTCCACCCAAGGGCATCGGAGTCCCAGTGACATTCTCAGACAGGGACCTGGAAGGCGTCCGAATGCCCCACTGTGATGCGCTCGTAATCATTCTTCACATGGCCAATCACGAGGTGCACCAAATCTTAGTCGACAAAGGCAACTCCATCAATATTCTCTTCCTGGAAGCCTTCCAAGGCCTCAAGCTTTCTCGAGATCGTCTCAAGCCTACAGGATACACACTCCAGGGGTTTTCTGGGGTTCCTGTAACACCCCGAATTCCAAATAAGTCTGAATTCGAAGTTTCACAGGATCTTTACACTTCACTTCGTACAATTTTACAAGAAATTTAAAACTTTTATTACAACAGAGTCCTTTACATTAACACGCAGCGAAATAAATAAAATACAACAATGATAAATGTACAATTGTAACAACTTTAGCATTTAAGTAATCATCAGCAATAAATTCATCTTTATATCTTCTTGAACTCCAAATCCTGCATATGAAACTGTGGGCATTTCAGTTTCTTATAACCGACAAAATATTATACACGGTCATCCTCGCTATGCCAAAAGTATAACGATTCTTAAATACTTTAACAAACACAAAATTCATCACAAAACAAAGCTAAAGAGGGACTATCCTATTGATGTTGTGGGTGCTGTGCACTTAATCCTTAATACAGTTATTTATATTAAATGGCACTAATGCACACTTATTTGGATTCTATGCATCCCATACTACATTAATCCGAGGGCACGCCCTTAAACATTCTTCATCTTGTAGGGTTGATTCCCTCGCTATGAGTTAAACTATTACGGTAACTACGGTAAGTATCCTAGATGTTCTATGAGTTACGAGCCCATATCCAAACATCCTGGAGAGAATCCCACGTCATGACATGATGCATCATGCCGACATCCTATGGACTATTCGCCTTCGCCATGGAACGATGGCACTACGTAGCCACCAAGCACCCTACAAGTGTCGCCAAGGCCCCGATATCCTGGAGATGTATTCATGCCCTGACATGATGCTTCATGTGGACATCCTGTGAACACTCACACCGTAGATCCGAGGCCCTTATACTTGTATTTTTCTCTAACTTTCATCACATCTTCACTATAGTGTAGTCCTTACATTTTTAGTTTGTTTTAGAAGAAAATCATCACAACCTAGAGCAAGCTTACCCTACCGGACTTAAATCAAACAAAAGAGACAGTCAGCCCAACTGGCTACTTCTCAAGAGATGCTCAACCCACACTGGTTAGCTCTCAAATTCATAAATAAAAAACTACCAGTCAATAGGGTCTCGCCTAGCCTCTAGATTCCACCAACTATCTCATTCTAGAGATCAACAATACGTCATTTTCAATCTCAAAATAATATTTTAATTTCTTTATTCACAATCTCTTTCTTAAAGAGAAACTTTTTTTTTAAATCTCATAACATGAAGTAACTCATTGCAACTTCTGTATCAATTTAATCACTTATAACATTGTGTGCAATTCAAATAATCTTAATCAAATGTTAATAATCATAAAATCTCTTCGAGTAGAAATCTAATTGCATTCCAAAATTTTCATTTTTCTTTAATTATATAAGAGTCACAATTTAATCGATAAAATCGAGTTCTTCAACATTATTTAATGTAAAATCCCGTTTCAATTCTCACAAAATATATCAAAGTATTATAGAAATAATTTTTATAAAGTCTAAACAATTTTAGAAGAATAATAGGATTTTTTTCCCAATTTTTATTTCACTTAAAAACTCAAAATACCAAAAAAAAATCAAAAAAAGGAAACAAAGTGGCAAGGTCGGATTAGAACCCAGGACCAAGCCTTCCGCCTATGAACAGTAACCGACCCAAAGCGCACCCGTCGACCAAAAAGGCAAGAGTAACTAACCGACTTAAATTATACTTAGAGTATAGTTCGGTGATTTGAATAAAATCGAAAATTTCATAAAAACAGAGTCTCTTTAAGACTCGAACCCAAGACCAAAGCCTCCGATCGTGAACAGTAACAGACCCAAAGTGCACCCGAAGACCAATTGGTCTTGAGTGACTAACCGATACAAGGTCGGTTAGTTACTTTTTGTTGAGACCGTACTGTATTTAATTTTTCCTTTACAAAATTCGATTACTCAACTAATTTGTACCATTTAAAAATTTAATTTTTTTCCAAAACATTTTCTTTCAAAATTAAAGTATCGTACATGTTTTTAAATTCATAAATTTCTCATCTTTTGCAATATAATAAAATCTTTCTTGCAAAATGCATCAAAGAACTCATATTACAAATTTTCAATTAAAAATGTTGTCTCTCCTCAAAACTTCTTTATAAAAGTTTCTTATACTCCTAAATACATACTAGTGAGATTAATTTTACATTTCTTTACCACATTAGCATCAAAAATCTTTTTTCATACATGTTGCATTATTTTGACTATTATTCTAACATGCATCAATTCTCATTCCAACAATTCACTAAATGACACTTCTTTTTCTTTTTCTATTTTAACAAGGGTCTAGGCATTTATTAAATTATAATATCAATTCAACACATCATGACACAATTAAAATGAGATCATGCTATCTACTTTTACCATACTAATCAAAATTTAACAATTAAATTATATATTATCTAGCATGCATCATACTCCCAAATTAGAAAGGATTTAAAAAACACCCACCCAAGAAATACGATTTCTAGCAATTGAACTCCTAGAATGAGAAGCACCTAGTAGCAAAACACCATCAAAAAGCTCCAAGAGAAACTCCACTTCGCCTCCTTGAATTCCGTGCGCAAGGAAAAACCCCAACTCCAACTTTGGCCAAGCAACAAGAAAGCAGCCAACTCCATTCGGCATTGCACAAGGATCAACACGAAACTCAAATACGTATATATATATATGTGTATCTACATAATTATATTTATATATAATTGGATGGTGGGAAGATAGGTATATATGTATTAGGTGTGTGAATAGAGAAGCACAGGGGACATGCCGGATGGTTGGGCTTTAGATGTGACAGAGAAGGAAAGAAGGAGGAGTTTTGCTGGATTGATTTCTGCAGAGAAGAAATGAAGGAGATATGATGAGAAAGTGAATGGGTATTAGGGGGTATTAGTGAGTGGTTATTATAATTACTCCCCACTTAAACCACTAACTCCACTGATGTAATATTCAAAAATGTTCTTCCCTCCATCCCCAAAACCAGGCGGTCTCATTTTGAGTGTGCACGTGCATGTGCTTTGTGTACACTACACAAAAATTAATTATTTATTTAATTTAAAACATATGTATATAATATATAAGATGCATAAAAATTAGTTTAATTAAAAATTATAGATTTTCATGCAAAAATAAAATAAACACACTCACACTTTAAATTTTCAATTTGAAAAGAATACGCCTAAATACGTGCATCGCAAACACGTGCATCGCACGTAAAATATCATAATACGAAATCGACTTTATTAACAGAAAAATATTCAAAGATAATCAAAATACAATATAAGAAAAATATATTTATTATACACATTCAATAATGTAATCAATACATACATTAAAAACATGTGCACCACACGTATAATAATATTTAAATCAAAATAAGAGAAAAATAAATTTACATTTATAAAACGAATTTGAATACGTCATTAAATAAATATTTGAAACACATAGAAAATATCACACGTAGCGGTGGAAAACACGTAATCGATACGTGCATCGATAACACGTATAAAGCACGTAAAAATACAAAGACCCGGATTTTATATTTGAGTTGACTCAAATAGGATTTTAAGAAAAATGCATAAATAGTCGGAATCCAAAATACGTAGTGAAACATATTACAAATATTTCCAGTAACGGTACAAAATACACGTGCATAACATATGAGGACAAAATTATCATTTTCAATTTTGCGGGGTGTTACACTCACCCCCCCCCCCCCCCCCCCCCCCCCGGGCCCTTAGAACAATTCTATCCTCAGAACTCACTTGGGTAAGAGTTGTATTTTGTACTCACCAAAGAAAAATATCATTATTATAAATAGAAAAATGTAAATATTAAGAAAATAAATATAGTATAAAAATAAGCAGTATGGAAGAACAAGACAAACTCAATATAAGAAAAACTATGAGTATCAAAATTTTATAAGAACGAGACAAGAAAATAAATGTGACAAAAAGATTGGATAGATTAAAAGAAATTTTCATACAAAAATAATACTAGGTAAAGCATTAGATAAAATAAAAAATAAACTTAGTCATTAATGGTGGAATAGTTCGGAAAACAATGCAATAAAGAGAGACATAGTCAATAAATAATTTATAAGTAGATTTAGTAATCACATTTTATCAAAGAATTAAGCAATAGAAAATCGTAAATTGAATTGGTAATGTATGACAAAAATTGAATTAGCAATTTTAAGAAAAGACTATAGGATAAGAGTTTGAAAAAAAATAAACGATAATGAAATATAGTTAAAAGTGTAGAGAACATAAAATGATTTAGTGTACCGATTAATATCATAAAATAATTTGTAAGGTAACTATAATAATTTTACATACGATTTGAAAATTAATGATATAGAAGGCATACATCAAAATACTTTAAAATTGTCAAGTGGAGTAAGAAAACCAACATACAAAATTATATGTGTACATAGGCGTAAAATTATAGGGTGAAACAACTAATATTATAATACGAAAATTATAAATAATTTGTAGGGATAAAACAAGACATCATAGTAGTAAAAGTAGTAGCATATTATTGAAACAATGCAAAAGTTGATTGTATAGAAATAAATTATGAATCGTAAACAAAGTATAATTAATAAGATATATATATATATATATATATATATATATATATATATATATATATATATATATATATATATATATATATTGTTAGGTGAGTAGGCACCAAATCTAAGATAAGTTAATAGGAAAATACGATGAAGTGGTATGAAATGCTAACTTATATAAAGATACAAAATAATAAGAAGAAGGTGGCAAAGTAGTTGAGATTAAGTGGTAAATATACAAGTAGGATAGATACAGAAATTAGTATAAATAATTTAATGCTAGGTTGTAAAATATTATAAAATAGTATAAGCTAATACAAAAATGGAATAGTGGTAAGTAAATATTATAGAAAACAAAGTAGGGGTTATCAAAGTAGAAAATTTTCCTTCTGGTGTAGGTTCGCCTCGTTTGTATCCAATGGCAGGATCGCCTCCTCGACCTCAAGTTGCAGAATTGCTTCTACGACATCCGATTGCAATTTGCCTTCTGGACCTTTGGTTGCAGACTTTGCCTCCCCGACGTCCAGTTGCATTTTACCTCCATTGACGTCTAGTTGTAGATTTTCCCTCTCGACATCAGGATGCACCAAAATGGTAGATGGAAAGATGTAATCTTTCATGTACACTTGGATATTGGGTGTTTAATAAAGTATAGTGTTATGTTTGAAATCAGTGATATAAAAGTGGATAAAAAGTTGTAAATGAAGTAGGAAATTACAACAACAAAATATTAAAATTGATAGACTTTAAGTATAAGATATACAAAAGTTGTCGTAATGATAATGATTTATAACATTAAGACGAGAATAGTGTAAAGTATATGCATGAGTTGAAAATACAAATGAAAACGATAATTATGTAGTGTATGTATTATATTGAAGAAGCGTAAAACTACAAAATTTATGAGTAGCGATTAATAATAAAAGTGAATATAATCAGAACAAATTAGCAAATAATATGTAGTATCGAATGTAGGTAATAAAACAAAATGGTATGTCATATTTATATGAGTAGAATATTTCAATTTTGTTAAAAATATACAGAAATATATAAGACAATATAAGATAATGAAAAATATAGTATCACAAAATCAAATAATATAGAATGAATGTACATAAGCAAAATTCAAAATATAATAGAAATAATAAATGTAGAAAATAATAGTTACAATATAAATTTAATAAACAGTAATCTAAAACTAAATAAAATATGTAAACTAATAGCAATGTAAACGGATAAACATAAAGTGACATAAAAACATGAATGACAAAATTTTAAGACTAAAAGACAGATAAAACAAGTTCAAAGATCAGGAAGATAGACAAAATAATAGATATTCAAGTGATTTAATACTATATAAGAAAATATATATTTCAAAAATATTAAATGATGAAAAAGTACTATGATAAAAATTCAGGAAGAAAAATTGGAGAGAAAAACTTAGTCTATGTGTAAGGTATCATGAATGTAGGTTCAAGCCTACCACGATTCCGCATGTCACTCTGATACCAAGGGAAAATGTGCTCGCATACAATCTCACATCAATGTATGAGAGGAGAGCATCATGAATGAATTGGTTAATGAATTTATATTCATGACTCCAGCCATCCAAAAAGGAAAGGGAAGAGAAAACGTCAGTGTATATAGCAACACAAATGTAAATCGCTTACATTTAATTATCTATAAGCTGAACTCACACTTCTAATGTCCACCATAATGTGTCATCCTTATAAATTTGTACTACTTATTGAAGCATGGCTCTGATACTACTCTGTAACACCCCAAATTTCAAATAAGTCTGAATTCGGAGTTCCAATGGATCTTTACACTTGACTTCGTATAATTTTATAAGGAATTTAAAATTTTTATTACAACAGAGTCTTTTACATCAACACGCAGCGGAATAAATGAAATACAACAATGATAAATGTACAATTGTAACAACTTTAGCATTTAAGTAATCATCAGCAACAAATTTATCTTTATATCTTCTTGTAAGCTCCAAGTCCTGCAAATGAAACTGTGGGCACGTGAGTTGCTTACAACCGATAAAATATTATACACGACTATCCTCGCTATGTCGAAAGTATAACGATTCTTAAATACTTTAACAAACACAAACTTCATCACAAAATAAAGCTAAAGATGGACTATCCTATTGATGTCGTGGGAGTTGTGCCCTTAATCCTTAATGCAGTTATTTATATTAAATGACACTAATGCACAGTTGTTCGGTATCTATGCATCCCATACTACATAGGTCCGAGGGCAAGCCCTTAGTTGTTCTTCATCTTGTAGGGTTGATTCCCTCGCTATGAGTTAAACTACTACGGTAACTACGGTAAGTATCCTAAATGTTCTATGAGATTATGAGCCCATGTCCAGACATTCTGGAGAAAATCCCACATCATGACATGGCACATCATGCAGACATCCTATGGACAATTCGCCTTCGCCAGGGAACGATGGCACTACGTAGTCACCAAGCACCCAACAAGCGTCGCCACGGTTCCGATATCCTGGAGATGTATTCACGCCCTGACATGATGCATCATGTGTACATCCTGTGAACACTCTCACACCGTAGATCTGGTGCCCTCATACTTGTGTTTTTCTCTTACTTTCATCACATCTTCACTATAGTGTAGTCCTTACATTTTTAGTTTGTTTTAGAAGAAAATCATCACAACCTAGAGCTAGTTTACCCTACTGGACTTAAATCAAACAAAAGAGACAGTCAGCCCAACTGGCTACTTCTTAAAAGATGCTCAACCCACACTGGTTAGCTCTCAAATTCATAAATAAAAAACTGCCGGTCACTAGGGTCTCGCCTAGCCTCTAGATTCCAACAACTATCTCATTCTAGAGATCAACAATAAGTCATTTTCAATCTCAAAATAATATTTTAATTTCTTTATTCACAATCTCTTTCTCAAAGAGAAACTTTTCTTTATAATCTCATAACATGAAGTAACTTACTTCAACTTCTGTATCAATTTAATCACTTATAACATTGTGTGCAATTCAAATAATGTTAATCAAATATTAATAATCATAAAATCTCTTCGAGTAGAAATCTAATTGCATTCCAAAAATTTTATTTTTCTTTAATGATACAAGAGTCACAATTTAATCGATAAAATTGTGTTCAACATTATCTAATGTAAAATCTCCTTTCAATTCTCACAAGATATATCAAAATATTATAGAAATAATTTTTATGAAGTCTAAACAATTTTAGAAGAATAATACAATTTTTTTCCAATTTTTATTTCACTTAAAAACTCAAAAAACCAAAAAAATCAAAAAAAGAAAACAAAGTGGCAAGGTCGGATTCGAACCCAGGACCAAGCCTTTCGCCGATGAACAGTAACCGACCCAAAGCACACCCGTCGACTAGAAAGGCCAGAGTGACTAACCGATATGAAGAGGACTTAAATTATACTTAGAGTATAGTTCGGTGATTAGAATAAAATTGAAAATTTCATAAAAGCAGAGTCTCTTCAAGATTTGAACCCGAGACCAAAGCCTCCGCTCACGAACAGTAACGGACCCAAAGCGCACCCGAAGACCAATTGGTCTTGAGTGACTAACAGATACAAGGTCGATTAGTTACTTTTTGTGGAGACCGTACTATATTTAATTCTTCCTTTACAAAATTCGATTACTCAACTAATTTGTACCATTCAAAAATTTAATTCTTTTCCAAAACAATTTCTTTCAAAATTACAGTATCGTACATGTTTTTAAATTCATAAATTTCTCATCTTTCGCAATATAATAAAATATTTCTTCCAAAATGCATCAAAGAACTCATATTACAAATTTTCAATTAAAAATGTTGTCTCTCCTCAAAACTTCTTTATAAAAGTTTCTTATACTCCTAAATACATACAGTGAGATTAATTCCACATTTCTTTACCACATTAGCATCAAAAATCTTTTTCATACATGTATTATTTTGACTATTATTCTAACATGCATCAATTCTCATTCCAACAATTCACTAAATGATATTTCTTTTTCTTTTTCTATTTTAACAAGGGTCTAGGCATTTATTAAATTATAATATCAATTCAACACATCATGACACAATTAAAATGAGATCATGCAATCTACTTTTACCATACTAATCAAAATTTAACAATTAAATTATATATTATCTAGTATGCATCATAATCCCAAATTAGAAAGGATTTAAGAAACACCCACTCAAGAAATACGATTTCTAGCAATTGAACTCTTAGAATGAGAAGCTCCTAGTAGCAAAACTCCTTCAAAAATCTCCAAGAGAAACTCCACTTCGCCTCCTCGAATTCCGTGCACAAGGAAAAACCCCAACTCCTATTTCGGCCAATCAACAAGAATGCACCCAACTCCATTCGGCATTGCACAAGGATCAACACAAAACTCATATATATATATATATATATATATATATATATATATATATAATTGGATGGTGGGAAGATAGGTATATATGTATTAGGTGTGTGAGTGGAGAAGCACAGGGGACATGATGGATGGTTGGGCTTCAGATGTGACAGAGAAGGAAAGAAGGAGGAGTTTTGCTGGATTGATTTTGGCAGAGAGGAAATGAAGGAGAGATGATGAGAAAGTGAATGGGTATTAGGGGGTATTTGTAGGTTTATTGGGTAGTTATTATAACTACTCCCCACTTAAACCACTAACTCCACTCATGCAACATTCAAAAATGTTCTTCCCTCCATCCCCCAAACCAGCCGGCCTCATTTTGAGTATACACATTGCACATGTGCACGTGCACATGCTTTGTGTACACTTCACAAAAATTAATTATTTATTTAATTTAAAATATATGTATATAATATATAAGATGCATATAAAATTAGTTTAATAAAAATTATAGTTTTCATGCACAAATAAAATAAACACACTCACACTTCAAATATTCATTTTGAAAAGAATTCGTCTAAATATGTGCACCGCAAACACGTGCGTCGCACGTAAAATATCAAAATACGAAATTGAATTTATCAACGGAAAAATATTCAAAGATAATCAAAATAAAACATAAGAAAAAGTATATTTATTTTACACATTCAATAATGTAATCAATACGTACATTAAAAACACGTGCACCACACGTATAATAATATTTAAATCAAAATGAGAAAAAAAATGAATTTCTGTTTATTAAACGAATTTGAATACGTCATTAACTAAATAATTGAAACACACAGAAAATATCACACGTAGCGGTGAAAAATACGTAATCGATACGTGCATCGATAACACGTATATAGCACGTAAAAACACAAAGAACGAAATTTTATATTTGAGTTGACTCAAATAGAATTTAAAGAATACGGAAAATGAATAAATAGTCTGAATCTAAAATATGTGGTGAAACACGTTACAAATATTACTAGTAACGGTACAAAATACACGTGCGTAACTTATGAGGGCAAAATTATTATTTCCAATTTTGCGGAGTGTTGCAGTTCCAGTCTCAATCGAAGAAATAGTCACTCTTGATGTGACCACAGGAAAAACTCCGACAACCCGGACAGAGGCAATGGACTTCTTGGTCATTGATGTGAAGGCTGCTTACAATATCATTCTGGGCCGACCAGGCCTAGCAGTACTTCATGCCGTACCCTCAGCTTTTCACATGAAAATGAAGTTTCCGACCTCTGCAGGAGTAGGGGAAGTCATAGGAAGTCAGGAGACTGCTCGAAGATGTTACACCACTACAAGTGGGGGCTCGGTCCTCCCACTTGAAGCATTAGAGCTCTCCAACAGAACAGTCAAGTCCTTCCTAAACTAGTTAATGAACTCAAAGAGATCCCCCTCTTCTGGGAATGCGGACTTGGAATACATGGCATCAAATGAAGTACGACAAGGGTGTCTCACACCCTCTCGTACAAATAGGTTTTCAATTTTCAATAAAGTTACCACTTTCGATATAGCCAAAGCATGTAATAATGGCTCGCCCCCCTCAAGGCAGCCACTTAGTTTGTTTCAATAAAACTTTGTTTTTTTCTTATAAAGATCATTGCATTTTTTCAATTTGGAATTGCTCAAGCGACAACTGTGATATTTGTTTACTAATGCACTAGCAACTACAACTTTTTCGAATGATGAACTACATTATTGGAATGTGTCAACTTTAAGATATTTTTTCAGCAACAAGGGGAGCGAGTCATAAATAATACATTCACATTATACTTTTTTTTCTTTGTCCAAGTTTTTGGCCCACTGGGTTTCTCTTGGTGAGGCAATGTCGCATGCTCGCCAACATGGACATGCACTCTTTTTCCCTTTGACCTGGTTTTATCCCACTGGGATTTTTAACAAGGTATGTGACATGTATGAAAGACATCCAAGAGGAAGCGTTGTAAATATTTATCTCTACTATTTTAATGGGAGAGTTGGGGTTTGTAACAAACAAACTCTAACTTTGTAACTATATAAACACGTATAATATACATCCAAACTATATCCAACAAATATAAATGTGCACCGCACGTGTATCCCAAATCAAAACATTCAAATATAAACTATTTCTTTCTTATTTGAAATATATATATTTATTTAATTTGATGACTTTATTTTTTTAGACGTGCGTCGCACCTAAATATTTACTTATTAGTGGATGAACACCATTCATGATTTTGTAAATCCCCACTATCCATGATTTTGTAACTTCCTATTACATTGTAAGCTTATAAATAGAAGGCTTGTGAATTTGGATGGAGGACTGAGTAAGAACAAGAAGTTTTTGAGAATAACTATCTTCTATATTCTCCAAATAGTTCTTCAAATTTTAAAATATATTTATTCCAATTTCACAACGATACCCATTTTTTTAATTGTTGGGCACATTTTAATTAATTAACGAAACTAGAAATTAGAAAAGTTACTTATTGACAAGATCAGTGACGGTTAATCATTTATCCCAAGGAGTTCTAATTGTTGATACTACTGTGTATCAGTAATGACCAAGATATATTTTTGGGCGTGCAAGAATGCAAGCCGCTAACAACGGGCCTAAAAATTAAAGTAAGTTCACCACAAGGTTGCACGACAAGAATGCAACCAGTTAATAGTGGCCACTCAGAAGGTTATATTTGGGGTTAAGAAAAGAAGGGTATAGTGTAACACCCTGCAAAATTGAGTTATAACAATTTTGCCCACGGGTGTTACGCACATGTATTTTGTACGGTTACAAATAATATTCGTAACGTACTTTTATATAAATGTTATACGTATTTTATAACAGATTATTTATATATTTTTCGTTCTCTCAAAATTTATTTGTATCCTATTTTGAGCCAACTCAAATATTAACCTATATATATATTGCTGATTATGAAGGATTTTGTGAAAGATTTACTCTTTTGAGATCTTGATATGTTTTGATTTGTTTTATAAACTCCTATATGTTATACAAGTTATATTTGATCATCTCAGGAAGTTTAATTTTGATTTCACAAAATTTTATCATCGTATCAGTCTAAAACATGCACAGATTTTTAAATTGTAACCTACTATAGTTGACAGTCGACCGAACTAAGTTGAACGTTGACTGGTCAGTTACTGGATTATGGATTTTGTTTGTAATAACAGTCGACTGCTTCATCTTTGAACTGAAGTTGACAGTCGACTGTCGATTTTCTTGAGTTTTGGATTTTCAGGACAGTCGACTGACCATGTTCAATAGTCGACTGCCACTGTCACTGCTGATGGGTTTTCTTGAGTTTTCGAATTTTCGTAGAATAGTCGACCGATCATTTGCGACAGTCGACTGTTATTGTTCTGACAGATGGATTTATTAAGTTTTCTGATGTTTCTTTAAATGATTATTTCTTCAATTATGGATTATTAATCTACTGTTTTAAATGATGTTTTGCTATGGCTTACAGTAATTTACAAAGGGCTGTATTTTGTTCAAACTTGTATTTCTATAACCTCATATAGCGAAATATATATGTTTTCTTTGAAGTAATTGATATTTTGTGGTATTCTGTGATTTCAAAATATGACATCCAGTTATTTAATGGATTTAATATTTTATTTAAATTCTGGAATTTTATGAGCACATTAAGTGAAATTGGATTTTTGTTTATTTAAGAAGTTTCCTTTATATAAACGTTTTGATGATGGAATTATGAGTTTTTTTTTGAAAGATTTGGTATTGATGGTTGAGTTGTGAATCTCTAGGATTTGAGTGGGAGTCCTGTGCACTGGCAGATGAGATTTTGTGGATTTTGACCAGTTGAGGTCATTGGAGTTGTTTTGTGGAATTAAGTCCGGCAGGATACACTAACTCTAGGGATGAGAGATTTTTGTATTTTTGATAATAACCAACTTAAGGACAGGAACTAGTGGAGATGTGATGGAACTTGGTAAACGTAAGTATATGCTCTTGGTTTGGGTCCAACGGATGCGTTCCAGGACTTTTGTGTTGTTCTGTCTCGAGAGGACATTTGTATATTCGCATGTCAAGGGTCTGTAGGTCTATTCATGGAGCATGCAGGGTGCATTCGCGTGTTGAGGGTCGGTGGGCCTACTCACGGGATGTACTTGGTGTATCTGCACGTCGAGGACCTCGCAAGCCTATTCGTGGAGTGCACGGTAGGTAGGTGATTCTCCGGTTTTTGAGCTATTCTTACATGATCCTTGCACATCGAGGGTTGTGATGCCTATTCGCAGAGTATTCTGGATCTTGTTTCCATCACCGTAGTAGGATTAGTTTCATAACGAGGGATTTAACCCTATAAAGTAGAGAACGATAAGGGCTTGCACCTGACCTATGTATTGTGGGATGCATAGAATCCAACAAGTATGCATTAGAGAGTCATCATATAGCATATGTGTTTTCTTGACTTGGTTTTATGCACGTTGTTTTCTGCTTTTCCTACACTCGACACTTAGTCTAGTCTCACTTGATGTTTTCATATTTATTTATTGCTATTTCTTATCTTATTTATTCTTGTTGTTAATACATGTTGTTTATGAATCTATAACTTATGTTTTATTTATGTTGTTTTCTTTTGATGTCACTCACACAGTTATGGCTGACCCATGTAGTTTTGGGGGTTAGGGTTATCTCTAGCCTCATGTTTTACAGGTAGGGGCCTATAGCTTGGGATCTGGCTGCATGAGATAGAATGATGTAATAGCTTATGTAAATTGTAAAAGAATGTGTTGTAAAAGAAAAGATTGCAATTCAAGGTGTTTGTTTTTCTGCTGTGTTTTGTAAAAAAATAATGTAATAAAAGTTGTAAAATTATCTGTGTTTGGCTATGTTTACTATTACAATTAAGGTTGATACTGGAAATTATGCCACGTATTTCTGAGATATTATATTCGAAATTTGGGGCGCTACAGAGATTGGTATCAGAGCATGCTTCAATGGTAATAATAAATATAGTATAAAAATAAACCTAGGTGTCGGCACTATAGAGTACCTAGGCGTGGACATTAGAGTGTGAGTATTACATAGAGTTAGAACATGATGTTTTGGTTTGGGGTATGATTGAGGTTTTGCCATGAGGTATTGATGAGAATATGGATTGCATTGTGATGCTCTAACTTTACCCTCATTTTGCAGTATTCAGTATAATGGCAGGACCCAGGACCAGAAATGGTGGTAATGGTGATGGGGCTGAAGGTTCCCATGGGGCAGGACTTGATCTTGATACTGAGATTGCCAGGGTGTATCAGACCTTGAACACATTCATGGCAGCTAGCATGGCACAGAATCAGAACCAGAATCAGAATCAAGGGGCTGGACCAGTGTTTGTTAACGCTAATCCGATCAAGCAGGTTGAGTCCTTCAAGCGGATGAAGCCTCCTGTGTTTGAGGGGCAGTCTGATCCAAATGAGGCTAATGATTGGATTAGACAAATGGAGATGGTCTTCGAAGTCTTGGAAATCTCAACAGTCAATAAGGTGAAATTGGCTATGATGCAGTTAGAGAAAGATGTTGGCGTCTGGTGGCAGTCAGTGAAGAGGACTTTTGGAGAACAACAAGTGACTTGGGAGGCTTTTCTGGATGAGTTCAGGGATCGTTTCTTTCCTCTGGATATTCAGGATAAGAAGGCAACGGAATTCTTGAATCTACAGCAGACAGCATGACAGTGCACGAATATGAGACTAAGTTCGCTCAGCTGTGAAGGTATGCACCGGAGCTGATTGTGGATGAAGCGAAGAAGACCAAGAAATTCGAGCAAGGCTTGAGGCCTAATTTGAGGTCAAGGATGATTCCATTGGGCATCAGAAGGTTTGATAAGCTGGTCAGGAGAGCTTCTATGATAGAAGAAGATATGGACCAGTTCCAGAAGAAGCAAGAGACCTGAAACAGGAACAAGAGGCCAGCAGTTAGTCAGAGTGAGAAGGAGTTCCCAGCAAAGCTAGGAAAAATCAGTAAGCCAGTGCAGAAGGCACCCGCAATTCAAGGCATGACTTGTTTCAATTATGGAGAGGTAGGTCATTATCAGGAAGCATGCACCAAGCCTCGGAAGGCGCAGATTTGTTATCAGTGTGGTCGTGAAGGGCATCTCAGACCAAATTGTCCGTAGTTGAAGAAGGATGGTGCAGGCGGAGGCAAATTTCAGAGGCAGGGGCGAGTGTTCGCATTGACTAAGGAGGATGCGGATAACTCAGAGGAAGTGATCCAGGGTGTGCAAGAATTTTGAATCCATTCATTTATGTATAAGTAAAACTTTGTTTAAGAATACATTGGAGATTTGAGTATCATTCACCATATCACAGAATTTGTTTTGGTTAATGGAATAAAAGCAAAAGTTTTATTTGATACTGGTTCTTTGCATACATTTGTGTCGCCCAATTTTTACTAAGTCTTACGTGTCGAACCTAAGTTGTTTCCAGGCAGAGCCTTGATAGTGGCAACACCATTTGGGGAAGAATTGATTGCTGATCGATATTACGAAGGCGGTGGTATCAAGATTGGCGGAAGATTATTTGGTATTGATCTCATTGAGCTGCAAGTTCTAGGTGTGGATGTGATTGCGGGCATTGATTGGATGGCAATATATGATGCCACAATTGAATGCAAGAGGAAGAGGTGTTACTGAAGGCACCAGGTGGTTCCGCTATCTAAGTTGATGATTCCAGATGAAGTCATAAGCAGGTTGAGGAATTGGTGAATAAAGGGGTGTCATCAGGTTCGAAGTTGGAGAAAGAGCATTCTATGCACTTGACAGAGATGTTACAGAAGTTGCAGGAGTATAACTTGTATACCAAGCTGTCAAAGTGTGAGTTTTGGATATTTGAGGTATCTTTTCTTGGTCATATCCTTTCTAAGGAGGGAGTATATAGAGGTTGTTATTCTCATCAATGACCTCAACTTAATATTCTTTTTTGGTTTTTTTTTCCTGGAATGACCAAGTGTCCCAACTTCGATTGAGCCAAGGTTGTGGTTCCCATCAACGACTTATTATAACCGCTAGGGACAGAGCTAGCCCATTGTAGGGGGCTTAATGCTCCCCCATTTGTTCAGAACTCCCTACATTTTTTTTAAATTTACCCTTCTATCCACCTCGAAAATTTATTTAAAAATTCCTCAATAGATATATTTTACCCGTAGCCCCCTTAGCTAAAATATTCTTGCTTCGTCACTGATAACTGCTGATGGGAATAACGACAAAAAAAATAATTTCAAAAAATAATTTCACAAGTGACCACTATTTCCATTGGCGGTCTTCAAAATGCATATGTCCCCGATAAAAATAGCAGCTACTACTAACGTGACAGCGACTTGCTCACCCATGAAAATAGTTTGGAGAGAGTCTTCCTTCGAAATAGGTAGCTTAGTAAAAAAAAAACCCCTACTTAATCAATGAGAAATCCATCAACTCACAGCCCACGTGTAATGTAGGGGGTAATTTAACATATCAAAATTTTATTTACGTCCCCAGTAACTCATTTATTTGACCTGCATCCTCCTCATCTTTATAAATTCTTATCTAAGTCAAAACTTATACCTTGATTATACATCATATGGGACACATTTATTGGAAAAATTTTTTGCATATTTTTCCGGCCGGATTCCGGTGGGCTCTGGCTACTGGCGGCATCGGAAACTGATTGGATCACGTTCCTCTCATCGAGTACTATCCGTAATGTACTCACTTGCCAAAATCGGTTCCTGTATGAATGAGAAATGTAGGTGTAGCGCCCCGAATTTCTAACATAATAACTTAGAAAATACGTGGCACAATCCCAGCATCAACTTCAATGTAATAGTACACATAGCCCAAAAAAACACAAATAATTTTATTCCAACTTTTATTACAACAATCTTTTTCATATGCAGCGGAAATACAAACACCTTGAATTAAAACATTCTTTTTACAACACTTCTCTTTACAAAAATTACACAAGGCTCTATTACATTACTTATAATCTCCAAAGCTAACTCAAGCGTACAAACCCCCAAACTCTAAGCAGCAACCTGCAACATATGAGGCTAGAGATGATCCCTAACCTCCAAACTAAATGGGTCAGCCATAAATTGTGTGAGTGACATAAAACAAACGACATAATTTAATCATAAAACATAAGGTCATCAACGTGTAATAACCACAATGATAAATGAATGAGGAATAACAAAGATGTAAAGCATGAAAACATCATAGAATGGAAACAGCAAGTGCATCTAGTCTAAGTGTCAAGTGTAGGAAAACTGGAAAACACATGCATAAAACCAAGTCAAGACAACACAAGGTCTATATGCGGACTCTCTAATGCATACTTGTCGAAGTCTATGCATCCCATTCTACATAGGTTCGGTGCAAGCCCTTAACGTTTTCACTTCATAGGGTTCAATCCCCCGCTATGCAACTAATCCTATCACGATGACTACTACGAGATAAAGATAAACTGTGAGAATTAGCCCATGCCTGATAATTCCGGAGATGGATCCCACATCTCAGGTATTTTACCTGGATAATTCCGGAGATCATCCCACATCTAGACATAGACACATCATCACATGAATACCCCATGTGCGTCGCCTTGACTTTGATAATTCCGGAGATCAATCCCACATCTCAAGCAAATTTCTTGGATAATTCCGGAGATATATCTCACATCTCAGGTAATTTACCTGGATAATTCCGGAGATAAATCCCACATCTCAAGAAAGTTACTTAGATAATTTCGGAGATTAAATCCCACATCTAAAGCCATACTGAGGTGCATAACCCATGTTCCCGTTCATCATATCACCACTAGTACATGTCCTTATTATTTTTGGGTTACTTAATTACTCAACGAATCTCCTAGAGTAGTGTGCCCTACCGGACTAAAATCAAAACTGAATAACTGAAATGCCTCTACGGGCCTCAACAAAATAACTCAACACTGGTATACTAGGGTCACTCACCTCTAGAGACTCAAACTCAAAAGTCTTAAACAACTTTCCACTAAACAAAATTAGCTCAACTGAATATCTCAAATCAAAAGCTTAACTGAAGACAAAGTATAGACTGAATTATCTGAAAACAAATCATTCGAAATACACTAAAGTTTACAAAGATTCTTCAGTACCAGTCGACTTATACTGTGATAAGTCGACTGTCCAGAGGGCAATTATCCAAAATTTTACAAAAATAAACTAAGTCATAACAGTCGACTTAAAAGAGAACCGGTCGACTTACCCGAGGTAAATTCCAATAATTTTCACAAAAATATTCTAAGTATATAAGTCGACTTAAAGGAGGTATAGGTCGACTGTCCAGACAAGTAACTAACACAATTTTTACACAGTGAGTTCTAAGTACACCAGTCGACTGACAAGGGTCTCAGTCGGCTGTCCAGATCGGATTTCAAAAGGCTAATGATACATTAGTAGGGTCGTACCAGTCGACTGAGAAGTCTACCAGTCGACTGTCGGCCTATGGTTTACATAATTTAGATCTGAATACAAAATCAAAACTGGGGTTTTCTAAAGATTCATTGTTTATGATAATAGTTCATGTTCAGGAAAAATGACAAATCTCAACTAATCCTTATTATGGATATATTACTCAAAACTTCAAATGTCAAAACTCAAGTTTTCATGTTCTTGATCACTAATTCTTTCATTAGAGCTTCTCCATACTAAATTTCTTTCACAACTCTCAATAAAATTTTGATTTACAATATATAAGATCCAGATGTTCACCATCCGATCATAACCATACCCAAATCTTAATCATGTCTCTAGCAATACGATTTTATAACCAAAGATCTACTAATCATTCGTAGATTTCACAACATGGTATAAACAACAATCATTATTCACATGAATCATACCACAATACAAGATCTATATTATTCATAACATCAAATCAAACAACAATGCCACTCGCATACATGGATCAATAACAAGACAAATTTATACCATTCACAAAAACAAAACAAAGCACACAATGTTACTCACATAAATCAAACAACAAAACATATTTATATCACTCACCTTTAATTAAGAATATTCAACGAAAAGGTCTTCCTTTTGCTAGATCCAAACTTCTTCTTTCTCCACCAAAAAAAATCTCCAAAATTCTGTATATTCTCACCAATGACGGCTGCAAAGTCCTTTTAAATACAGGCCGGGATTGAGAGGAATTAGGGTTTTTGAAGTACTTTTGCGAAATGGTCCCTTTTCAATTTATTACTTCATATATATAACCTTCCTTAGTTAAAATAAGTTAAATAAATCAAAACTAAATAAAATCCTTTTACCACTAAGTTTTCCAACAACCCAGCACGGCCCAGAGATAAGAAAATCCCGGATTTACACTCAGGGTGGCGATTTTGCACAAAACCCTCCCTTTTGTAATATTTGCAATTACATCATAAAATATTTATAAAAATCCAGGAAAATTAGAAATAATATATAATAATACATATTCTATTTTCCAATCAAAATATTTGACCTTTACTTTCCAGAAAAACATTTGCACAAGATTCTACATAAATTTCATATTTGCAAAAACACCCTTTTTATTTAAATCTTCACCAAATCGACTTTAAATAAAATATAGGTATATTTAGATTTAAATGCTAACCATGGAAAACCAAAATATCAGTAAAAACGAATTTTCATAGTTTATTTAAGATCCAAACGACTTTTTACATAAAACCCCCTCTCTTTCGAGATATATGTAAAAATAGTTTCTTTATTCAGAAAAATTCCAAAATTTAGAATATACTCCATTGTAATTAGGAGAATCTACTAAAAATATAAAATTGGTTATTTTCACCAAAAGTATTTGCACGTGTAAAAAGATAAATCTTTAGAAAGTATTTATTAAATCTCCAGAAAATCATTTTAATTCATTTTCAAATATTTAAAATAATATTCGAAAATACGGGGTTCTACAGTAGGTCCAAAGTTGGTTACTCGAAATGTACTAACTTGGACAGTTGGAATGAATAATCCTACATCGGAAGATGGGAAAGATTTTCTCTAGTATATAAGCTAAAGAAATGGGCTAAAGGGCGTAGTCCTAGAGTTATCACTAATGTGTAGTGGAGAGAGGACCTAGCCAAAATAACAAACACACAAGCTCGCGGGCGCGTCCAGCCCGGCCCGCTGCGGCCCTGGCCTCGGCTTCGGCTTTGGCTTTGGCTTTGGCTTGGTCTGGCCTCTGGCCTATTTTTTTGCCCCGCTCCAAAATTTTCCCCAGTTACTGTTGAGGATTTTTAAATTCTGTAACTGCTGGTACCATTACTCTGTAACAGCAGTGTAATGGCTCATCAGTTACGTTTTTGAACCATTACTCTACTGTTACAGAGTAATGGACCCTTCAATTACTCCCCTTCTCCTATAAGACCAGCAATTTTTGTTTTCCAGTGGACAGAGTTTGAAGCATTCCGAAACTCCTTCTTCTTCCTGTGAGTTACAATCTGAGAATACAACACAGCTACCGGTTCGCTGAGATCTCTGAAGTTAGGGTGCTGTCCTTCAGGGAAAGGTAATACAGTTGTATCCTGTGAGGCAATTCGTCAACCACCGTCACACTACAGAGAAAATTTTGCTTTAAGGGCAGAGATTTTAATCTCGACTCTGTATTGTACTGTATGGTTTGTTCTTTTATTTCCTGTAATTGTAATTCTTCACAAATATTGGTAGCATTTTCCTATTTTATGAAATTCAAGTTCTAACAATCTTAAAGCAAATTTTTTTTCTTTATTCTAACAGATTTTCTGAAGATAATTTATGGTACTATTATCATTTCGGAAAAACAAAACAACTAACAGTTCTATTTCAACTGTTTCAGAATATGGAAAATATACAAAACGATAATGTCAGTGGACTTATCAGTGAACAAACACCAGTGTCCCAAAATGTGACTGTACAATCGGTTGCAGCACAAACGGTCATTCTGCCCACACATATAACTGTGGGAGAAAAACCAGAGAAGTTCAATGGAACTAGATTCAAGAAGTGGCAAGGAAAAATGCAATTCTACCTGGCCACCTCGAAGCTGGACAGGTTTCTCACTGAAATCGCTCCTATGCTGGCACCTATGGATGTGCACTCTGTTTCTGCTGTTGATGCATGGACTCAGGGTGATTATCTCTGCAGAAACTACATCCTGAACGGCTTGGTAGACCCACTGTACAATGTCTACTGTGTCTTCAAGACTTCCAAAATTCTGTGGGGGTGTTTGGAGAAGAAGTACAAAACTGAAGACGTCGGCTCCAAGAAGTTTGTAGTTGGCAAATTTCTAGACTTCAAGATGGTTGACTCCAAGACAGTTGTGAGTCAAATTCAGGAACCGCAGGTGATAATGCAGGAAATCGCTGCAGAGAATATGATGCTGTGTGAACCATTCCAGGTTGTAGTGTTCATCAAGAAGCTTCCACCTGGATGGAAGGACTTCAAGAAATACCTCAAGCACAAGCAAATGGAGATGTCTTTTGAAGACCTCATAGTCAGGTTGGGGATTGAAGAAGAAAATCGCAAGGCTGACAGGTCCTATGGAAATCAGTCCATAGAAAAGGCCAACATGGTGGAACATGAACAGAATGACAAAAAGAGGAAGTTCTTGCCACAAGCCTCGAAAAAAAAACCTGCAGCAAAAAGGTTTGCTGGAAAATGCCACAAGTGTGGTAAGCTGGGGCACAATATTTCTGACTGCCGCAGTAAGGACAACAACCGTGTTGGAACTGGACAGGCAAAAGGGAATGACAGATCCCATGCACACATAGCTGAGAACTTGTCCACTGGTCTCTCTGACTTGGCCTCTGTACTGTTGTATCAGAGGTGAATTTGGTGGAGAGCAATCCTCGTGAGTGGTGGTACGATACTGGGGCCACCAAGCACATCTGCTCGGACAAGGAAATATTCACTTCATACCAAAAGTGCAACAAGGATGAACAGTTATTCATGGGGAATTCTTCCACCTCCAAAATTGCATGAACAGGGATGATAGTGCTGAAGATGACTTCAGGCAAGGAACTAACACTAACAAATGTGTTGCACGTTCCAGATATTAGAAAGAACTTGGTATCAGGATCTTTGCTAAGCAAGAATGGATTTAAGGTTGTTCTTGCTTCTGATAATTTTGCATTGTCTAAGAATGGGGTGTATTTGGGTAAAGGATATGTAAAAGATGGATTGTTCAAATTTAATATAATGACAGTCATCCCTAAATCTATTGTTCCTGTTGTTCCCAAAGTTAATAAAATTACTCCTATTGCTTATGTTGTTGATTTTTCTTCTGTTTGGCATGAAAGACTAAGCCATGTTAATTTCAATTCTATGCGTAGATTAATTAACATGAATTTGCTACCAAAATTTAAGGTAGACAACTGCGAAAAATGTGAAGTTTGCACAGAGGCCAAACTCGCTAAAACTCCATCACATTCTGTAAAGAAAAACACAGTAACTCTTTGTCTAATTCACATAGATCTGTGTGATTTAAAATACGTGCAGACCAGAGGCGGCAAAAAAGTACTTTATGACATTCATAAACGATTGCACAAAATTCTGTTATGTATACTTGTTACATAGCAAAAAATGAGGCTTTGGATAAATTCAAGGAATATAAGCTTGAGGTTGAGAATCAACTTGACAAAATAATTAAAATCGTTAGGAGTGATAGAGGAGGGGAATATGATGCACCATTTAATATATTCTGCTCTGAACATGGAATAGTTCATCAGACAACTGCTACTTACTCACCTGAATCAAACAGTACTGCCAAGCATAAGAACCAAACTCTAAAGGAGATGATGAATGCCTTGTTGTTGAATTCTGGGTTACCCCAAAATATATGGGGAGAAGCGTTGCTGACTGCCAACTACATTCCCAATAAAATACCTCACAAGAAAACTGGCAAGACACCATATGAACTGTGAAAAGGTAATGTACCGTCGTATAAATACCTCAAAGTGTGGGGGTGTCTAGCAAAAGTGGCAGTACCAAATCCAAAACATGTCACAATAGGACCTAAGACCATTGATTCCATATTCATAGGCTATGCACACAGCAGTAGTGCATATGGTTCTTGGTATATAAATCAGATATACAGGACATCCATGTGAATACAATAATGGAATCAAGGAATGCTTCCTTCTTTGAACACGTGTTTCCGTGCAAGGATACTATGTATTCCAAATGTACACGTCAACAAGTGAGTACAAGTACCTCGGTTGATGAACCAGAAAATGATAATGATGAACCTAGACAAAGTAAACGGGCTAGAACATCAAAGTCATTTGGTCCTAACTTTGTACGGCCTTTCTGTTAGAGAATGAGCCCAGAATATTCATGGAAGCCATGTCTACGCCTGATGCTCCTATGTGGAAGGAAGCAATAAAAAGTGAAATAGACTCCATTATGCAAAATCATATATCGGAGTTGGTCGATTTTCCTTCTGGGTGTAAAGCTTTAGGAAGCAAATGGATTTTCAAGCAAAAATTGAAACCAGATGGTTCAATAGAGAAAGATAAGGCGAGGCATGCGGTACAAGGATTTAGGCAAAAGGAAGGCCTAGACTTATTTGATACTTATTTTCCGGTCATAAGAATAACTTCCATATGAATGCTGATAGCTATTGCAGCTCTATGTAACCTCGAAATACATCAAATGGATATCAAAACCGCATTTCTAAATGGGGATTTAGAAGAAGAAATATACATGAAACAACCTGAGGGTTACGAAGTTTTTGGACAGGAAAACAAGGTGTGCAGGCTTGTAAAATCCATGTACGGACTGAAACAAGCTCCAAAGCAGTGGCATGCAAAATTTGACAATGTTATGATGTCAAATAGTTTCAAAATAAATGAATGTGATAAGTGTATCTACATCAAAGATACTCCAAATGGATACATTCTGGTGTGTCTGTATGTAGATGACATGCTTATTACTGGTAGCAATAATGATATTATCAAACAAACTAAGAACATACTTAGTGGCAAGTTTGATATAAAAGATTTGGGAGTTGCAAATGTCATACTAGGAATCAAAGTTTCCAGGATGTCTGAGGGAATTACTCTATCTCAAGCACATTACACTGAAAAAGTACTTGAAAGATTCAAGAATTACTCCAATGGGACTGCCAAAAGTCCAGTGGATCCCAGTCTTCACTTGTTCAAAAATATGGGTGACAGCATATCACAATTGGAATATGCACGTGTAATCGGTAGTCTGCTATACTTAAAAAATTGTACAAGACCAGACTTGGCACATTCAGTAAATATACTGAGCTGCTACACAAGTAATTCAGGACGAAGTCACTGGAAAGTAATAACTAGAGTATTGAACTGCTTGCGACATACTCAGAGTTATAGGCTATATTACACCAGATATCCAGCAGTACTAGAAGGCTACAGTGATGCCAACTGGATATCGGACTCCAAGAACTCAAAATCCACAAGTAGGTATGTCTTCACTCTTGGTGATTCAGCTGTGTTTTGGAAATCTTCTAAACAAACGTTACTAACCAGATCCACCATGGAATCTTAGTTTATTGCTTTGGACAGAGCGGTAGAGGAAGCAGAGTGGCTTTGAAACTTTTTAGAGGACATTCTCATATGAAAAAAACCAGTGTGTGCTATATGTGTACACTGTGACAGCCAATTGTCTATAGCAAGGGCACTGAGTTGTATGTATAATGGTAAGTCTCGTCATATCAGAAGGCAATACAAAATCATTAGTCAACTGCTATCTAATGGAATAATCTCTGTAGAGTATATAAAATCGATCGAAAATCTAGCAGATCCATTTACTAAAGGTTTGTCACGAGTTGTGAGATCATCAAAAGGAATGGGTTTAAAGCCTATGACGAAAGAGGATATTTGATGGAAACCCTACCTAAAAATTGGAGATCCCAAGATCTAGGTCCAAGAGGACAACTAAATCTAGTTGAATCGACGTGAGCACTAAGAGATAAAACTTGTACCCACTCTTAGGATGATAAAACAGTGCTGCCTGCAAAGAGTTAGGGTAAGCTTGGCTTTTCATGATTCTCATAGCTTTGAAATAAAAGTGGGGTATGGCAGGATACTCTTTATGGGCAATCACCTTGTGAGTGTGAAATAAGGCAGTTTCTAGGAGAATGAATAAAGGCTACATTCTTCAAGTTCACTCACGATTAATCAGGATTGTTCAAGGCCAAAATAAACACAAGAAGAGAACCTAGTTCTATGAGGAGATGAACATGTGTGATAGTTATTGTCTAGGTTCACATCAAAGCTCGGGTAGTTCAAGACATCATGTTCACTACCTGGTCATGTGAATCCGATGGCTACTCACTAAGATTGGTTCAAAGTTGAAAAATTACTACCATTCCTGATGCAGTGATTTTCCGATTGTACTCTCAGAGTCTTGTCTGTCATGTCTTTTTCTGTCATGTGTTTTTCTGTCGTGTCTGGATTACCTGGTCTGGTCATTTCAATTCATGTGGGGATTGTTGGAAAAAAGATTTTGCATATTTTCTGGACCAGATTTCGGTAGGGTCCGGCCACCCGCAGCGCCGAAAATTGATTGGATCACGTTTCTCTAATGTACTCATGCCTAATTCTTCGGGTGATATCGTCCATCTAATGTACCTTCCCTTGATTGCCGATATACATAGGGTCGACCGTTATAGTTGAAGAAGTGCAGCATTGGCTTCTCTTTATTGTGCTTTGTACAATTGTTCAATGGGGTCGATTCAAATGACCGGACCGATGGGTATATTATAGATATGATGTTGGGAACAAATACACCTTGGTCGTCCCCGGGTAACGGTTCTTTCACAAGTGTGGAAAGAGGTTGAGGAGATCGAAGTTATGAGGGCTCCTTTAGGGGTTTATTGGACTGGCCGCCATACGTGGGGAGATAACCCATGTGGAATGTTGACGTAATATAGGGATGAGTTCGATCAGCTCCGGGAAGAATACATCAATTTGACACCGTATACTCCCGAACGACTACAATGACTACCCCCAAGTTGCACAGCAAACAAACAACTTTGGTTGACATGAACCACTAATAAATTTCAACATCGTGGAGTTCTATTAGCCAGATCGAGTCTTCCGACAATTCAATGCACAACAAAGAATCCCGAAGAACCGGATATACGATCGAAGACTACACAACTGTTATCGCTCAAGGACGATTGCCGACTATGGATTGGACTGATCACCATCGCTCGCATGTTGCAATGTGGAATGAGAGAAGTATGATTCAGTGCTTGACGAGATCGTACCAAACGACGGGTCTTTGCAAGAAGCTTACATGACATGGTATCATCGTGTTACATGGTTGTTTATTGCTCTAAAATTAGTGATCCCGGCGGTTTATTCAAATACTGATCCCGAAGAAGGAACCACCACCGGTACATTCGTCTTCTCAACCAATGTATCAACCAAAGGCATCCTCGTACTGACTCATGGTAAATTTATGTGTTTGTTAATAATTATTCTATTTAAATGTTATGTACACAATTTGTTATTATTTGTATAAAATAATTTTGTTTACTAATATTACCGTGTGTTTATTGATAATGTAGAGTGATAACACAGGAGATATTGCGCGGAAATGTGCTAGTGTGTTGAAAAGCAATGCCTCGAATGTAGAACCCCATATTTTCAAATATTATTTTAATTATTTGAAAATAAATTTAAATAATTTTTGGAGATTTAATTAATATTTTCTAAGAAATTTATCTTTTGTACACGTGCAAAACACGTGCAAATGACTTTTTAGAAGATTGAAAAATTAAGATTTCTTTATGAAAAATCATTATTTATTATTTAGGATTTATGTAGTATTTTCCAGATTTTTCTGAAATTAATTGATACTATTTGCAATTTTTGAGAAAAGAAGGACTTATTTGCAAAATTGACATTTTCAAGGGTTGAAATGTAAAATTGGCATTCTGGATGTTTTGAGCAGTATTGGCTGAGGCTAAGAAGTATATTTTCTATTAGATCCTAATTTAAAGAAGTTTTATTGAATTTACAAGACTAATGTATATATATATGTAAGTTGTAATTTGGGAAGGATTGTTTTGCAAAATGTGAGTAAAACCCTAATAATCATCCGGCATATATAAGGGATTTTTATTCCCAGCCGTCATTAAGAGAATATTCAGATTTTTGAGATTTTGTTTGAGGAGCAAGAAGATACTTTTGGATCTAGCAAGGAGAAGAGCTTTTGTGGATTTTCTTCAAATCAATGTGAGTGGTTTGTTTTTGTTTTGCTTGATTTGTTTTGTTTGTTGATTGATGATTGGCGTGAGATCTTTGTTACTCTTTGTTTGGATCGGTATGATATTGTTTGTTTGTCTCATTGTATGCATGATATAGATCTTTTATTTTAATATGAATTATGAGAACTCTTAATGATATTTGGACCATATTTGAGAAATTATCAAGATTTGTCGAGGAAATATTGATCTATGGAATCGTATTGTTGGAAAGCATGTTAAGAATTGATTATATTGTAATCGGATGATAGACATCTAGATCTTATAATTTTATATCAGGATTTGTTTATGAGTTGAGGAAGAAATTTGGTTGAGAAACCCTAATGGAAGATTAGTGATTTAGATCTTGAGAAGTTGAGATTTGAGGAATTGATTGATGAGTAATGTATCTGTATTGGAGACTATTTGAGAGTTATCAATGGCCTGTGTATGAACTATTGCTTGATAAACAATGAACCATGATTCTTTAGAAATCTTCAGTTTAATTCTGTATCCAGATCTATTTTTTTTCAAAACTGTAGGCCGACAGTCGACTGGCCTACCGTACAGTCGACTGGTACGACTCTACTGATTATCTTCAGTCTTTTGAGAATTGTTCGGGACAGTCGACCTAGGCTATTGTCAGTCGACTGGTCTGCTGATTGTAAATTTGTTTAGTCCTTTCTGGACAGTCGACCTATGAACCTTTCAGTCGACTTAAATACTTAGAATATTCTTGAGAATTATTGGAATTTGTCTCGGGGCAGTCGACTGATGACTTTCCCTAGTCGACTGATATTGCCTTAGATTATTTTTGTGAAATCCTGGAGAGTTGTCCTCTGGACAGTCGACTTACCTCAGCATAAGTCGACTGGTACTGAGGGATCTGTGTATTTGATTTGAGACATTTTGTTCGGTATTTGATTTGAGACATTTTGTTCAGTATTTGATTTGAGACCTTTCGTTCAGTATTTGATTTTGAGATATTCTATTCAGTAATTGATCTTGAAATATTCAGTCAAGAAAGTGATTTTGAGATATTCGGTTGAACCACTTGTTTAGTGGATATTTGATTAGATATTTGATTTTGAGTCTCTAGAGGTACGTGACCCTAGTATACCAGTGTTGAGTTATTTGTTGAGGCCCATTCAGACGAATTTTCAGTTATTCATATTTTTAGTCCGGTGGGGTACACTACTCTAGGAGATTTGTTCAGTAACCAAAAATAATAAGGACTTGCACTAGTAGTGTCATGACGAAGGGGACATGAGTTATGCACCTCAGTAATGCTTTAGATGTGGGATTTAATCTCCTAAATTATCCAAGTGGTTAACTTGAGATGTGGGACTTATCTCCTGAATTATCCAGGTAGACAACCTGAGATGTGAGATATGTCTCCTGAATTATCCAAGTAATTATCTTGAGATGCGGGATTGACCTACGGAATGATCAGAGTCGAGGCGACACTCTTGGGATATTATTGTGATGATGAGTCTATGTTTAGATGTGGGTTGATCTCCTGAATTATCCAGGGAAAATACCTGAGATGTGGGATCTACTTCCAAGATTATCAAGCATGGGCAAATTCTCATAGTTTATCTTCATCTCTTAGTAGTCATCGTTTTCAGCATATAGCATTTATGTTTTATTGACTCATCTTTATGCATTCGGATTTTCTGTTTCCACTTTTGATATTTGGTTTTGGTATCACATGTTGTTCTTTTGGTATTTTGGTTATTACTTGTTAGACATTACAATTTAAGTTCATTTATGTTGTTGTTTGATTTTTATGCCACTCACACCATTTATGGCTGACCCCTTTAGTTTGGGGGTTAGGGTTCAACTCTAGCCTCACTTGTTGCAGGTTATTGCTTAGAGTTGGAGAATGGATGCTTGGGTTAGTTTTTTTTGGATAAATGGAATATTAAGTGTTCAGTGTTGAGTTGTAAAGACCTGTTGAGTTAATTTTGGTTTGTTTAGTCTTCCACTGTGACATGTAAAAGTTTTGTTGTAATAAATGTTGAAAATTTTAGTGGTGTTTGGTTGTGTTTATTGTTATATTGAAGTGGATCATTGGGAATGTGCTACTTATTTTCTAAGCTCTCATATTAGAAATTCGGGGCGCTACAGAGATTGGTATCAGAGCTCTGCTTCAATGGTAATAATAGACATAGTAAGAAAACCAACCTAGGTGTGGACACTAGAGAGTGAGTACCTAGGTGTGGACATCAGAGTGTGAGTATCACATAGAGTTAAAATATGATGTTTGGTTTGAAGTTATGGTTTGAGGCATGGTTATGGTTTTGCCATACGGCATTGATATGAGTTTGAATTGTGTGTGTGTTACTCTAACTTTACCCTCGTTTTGCAGTATTCAAAATGGTTGCACCCAGGGACAGAAATGGTGGCAACAATGAGGATGGATCGGGTAGTTCCCGAGGAAATGGGATCGACCTAGAGGCTGAATTCGCTAAGGTGTATCAAACACTGAATACGTTGATGGCATTCAACGTGGCGCAACAGCAACAAGCTCAGCAGAATCTGTCGCCAAATCATGGAGCTGGACATGGATTGGTGAATGCCGACCCCATCAAGCAGATCGAATCCTTTAAGAGGATGAGGTCGCGAGTCTTTGAGGGGCAAGCTGATCCAACAGCAGCAGATGATTGGATTAGGAAGATGCAGACGATCTTCGAAGTGTCGGAGACTCCGGCAGCTAGCAAGGTGAAGTTAGCTTCGATGCAGCTCGAGAAAGATGCTGGTGTTTGGTGGGAATCACTGAAGAGAAATTTGGGAGATCAGCAGCTGACATGGGAAGCTTTTCTTGAGGAGTTCAGAGATCGCTTCTTTCCTCTGGATGTTCAAGAGAAGAAGGCGACCGAGTTCATGAACCTTCAGCAAGGCAGCATGACTGTTCGGGAGTATGAGACGAAGTTTGCTCAACTTTCGAGGTATGCACCAGAGCTGGTCATGGACGAAGCAAAGAAGGCCAAAAAGTTTGAGCAGGGCTTGAGGCCAAACTTGAGGTCAAGGATGGTTCCGTTGGGTATCAGAAGATTTGACAAGCTGGTCAGAAGAGCAGCGATGACTGAGGAGGATATGGACCTATTTCAGAAGAAGCAGGATACATGGAACCGGAACAAGAGGCCAGCATCAGGCCAGAGTGGGAAGGGATTCCCCGCGAAGCATGAAAAGTTTAATGGATCGGTGCAGAAGGCACCTGCAGCTCAGGGGGTGACCTGTTACTACTGCAAGGAGGTAGGACATTACAGGTCAGCATGTCCAAAGTTGGCAGAGCATATCTGTTCTCAGTGTGGGCAGACTGGACATTCCAAGCTCCGTTGTCCAAAATTGAAGGAAGATGGTTCGGGTGGAAGCAAAGTCCCGAAGAGGCAAGGGCGAGTATTTGCATTGACCGAGGAGGATGCGAGAAACTCGGAAGATGTAATACAGGGTATGCAGGAATTTTGATTTCTTTCATTTTTGAATCAGTGTAATGAATAAAACTTTTATTTCAGAACAATTTAAGACTGAGTATCATTCTTATTGTAACAGGAGTTGTTTTAATAAATGGAATAAAAGCAAAGGTTTTGTTTGACACTGGTTCATCGCATACATTTGTATTGCCAAGTTTTGCAAAGATCCTAGGTGTGGAACCTAAGTTATTTCCATGCAGGGTTTTGTCGGTGGCCACGTCGTCAGGTGAAGAGCTGGTAGCGGATCGATATTACGAGGGCTGTAATATCGAGATTGGTGGAAGGATGTTCGGCATCGACTTGATCGAACTGCAAGTGTTGGGAGTGGATGTCATTGTAGGCATCGATTGGATGGCTATATATGATGCAACAATAGACTGCAAGCAGAAGGAGGTGTTGGTGAAAGCACCAGGTGGACCTGCAGTAACTTTCCAAGGGAAGAAGAAGATCCCGAAGGTGGCTGCAATGGTATCAAAGATGGCAATCTCGGATGAAGTCAAGGGCATTCCGGTTGTTCGAAATTTTCCTCAGGTGTTCTTGGATGATTTTCCAGGATTACCGCCGCAGAGAGATGTAGAGTTTTGCATCAATGTTCAGCCGGAAAGTGCGCCGATTTCCAAGGCTCCATACAGGATGGCACCTGTAGAGCAAGATGAAGTGAAGAAGCAGATTGAGGAGCTTTTGAGCAAAGGGCTTATCAGACCGAGTTCTTCTCCGTGGGGAGCGCCAGTGTTGTTGGTCGAGAAGAAGGATGGGTCGATGAGGATGTGCATTGACTATCGGGAATTGAATAGGGTGACTATTCAGAACAAGTACCCACTGTCGCGGATTGATGATTTGTTCGACAGGCTTCGAGGAGCAGCGGTGTTTTCGAAGATTGATCTGAGGTCAGGGTATCATCAGGTGCGAGTCAAGGAGGAAGATGTGAGTAAGACAGCGTTCAGGACTCGTCATGGACTGTATGAATTTTTGGTGATGCCATTCGGGTTGACGAATGCGCCAGCAGTTTTCATGGATATGATGAATCGGGTGTTGAGGCCGTTCATTGATTCCTTCGTAGTGGTCTTCATCGATGATATCTTGGTATATTCGAAGTCGGAAGAGGATCATTCGACGCACTTTATAGCGGTGTTACAGACGTTGCAGGAGCACAGTTTGTATGCCAAATTGTCGAAGTGTGAATTTTGGAAGTCGGAGGTAGCTTTCCTTGGTCACATTCTTTCTAAGGAGGGAGTGGCTACCGATCCTCAGAAAGTGGAAGCAGTGAAGGATTGGCCCAGGCCGACGTCAGTGAAGGAAGTCAGAAGCTTCTTGGGATTAGCTGGGTACTACAGGAGATTTATTCAGGGGTATTCTCAGATTGCAGTTCCGATGACAGGTTTGACGCGGAAGAATGTGGCATTTGTATGGACCGATAAGTGCGAAGAGAGCTTCCTTGAGTTAAAGGAAAGGTTGACTACCGCACCTATATTGGCATTGCCGCAAGATGGGAAAGATTATGATATCTACAGTGATGCGTCTCTCAGAGGTTTGGGTTGTGTCTTGATGCAAGAAGGCAAGGTCATTGCTTATGGTTCGAGGCAGTTGCGTCTGCACGAGAAGAATTATCCGACGCATGATCTGGAGCTAGCAGCTATCATATATGCCTTGAAGCTATGGAGGCATTATGTCTATGGTGAGAAGGTCAATATGTACACTGACCACAAGAACCTGAAGTATATTTATCAGCAGAGGGATTTGAATCTTCGGCAGAGAAGGTGGTTGGAGGTATTGGAAGACATTCGTCCTGAGATCAAGTATCATCCAGGTAAGGCGAATGTAGTGGCTGATGGACTTAGCAGGAAGAGTAGTTTATCGAGATTGATCACTACTCGAAGGGAGTTGGCAGCAGAGATCGATCAGGCAGGTATCGAGGTGGTACTGCGAGGTTTAGGGGCATCTTTGGCTCAGTTGAGACTGCAGCCGTCCTTGAGAGAGAGGATTGTGGAAGGTCAGAAATCGGACTCAGAGATTCAGAAGATGTTGCAGCAGGTTGCAGAAGGCAAGTTATCAGAATTTCGTGTCCAAGATGGAGTTCTTTGGATGGGTGAGAGGTTTGTGTGTTCCAGATGATGCAGAGTTGAGAGAGAGTATCTTGCAGGAGGCACACAGTACATTGTTATCAGTTCATCCAGGAGGCACGAAGATGTACAGGGACATCAAACCACATTTTTGGTGGTCTGGTATGAAGCAGGATGTAGCAGATTTTGTGGCAAGGTGTCTGACTTGTCAGCAGATCAAGGCAGAGAATCAGAGACCTGGAGGTCTGTTACAGCCATTACCCATTCCGGAGTGGAAGTGGGAGAATATCAGTATGGACTTTATCACAGGTTTGCCGAGGAGTTCGAAGGGCAATGACTCGATTTGGGTTGTTGTGGACCGATTGACTAAGTCGGCACATTTTCTAGCCATGAAGATTACTTGGTCAATGGAGAAATTGGCTGAGTTGTACATTGGAGAAATTGTGAGACTTCATGGAGTTCTGTGTCAATTGTTTCTGACAGAGATCCAAGGTTTACTTCAAGGTTTTGGAAGAGCCTACAAGCAGCTTTGGGCACCAGAACTGACTTCAGTACAGCATTTCATCCGCAGACAGATGGTCAGACGGAGAGGGTGAACCGGGTGCTGGAAGATATGTTGAGAGCTTGTGTTATGGACTTCGGTGGTAGTTGGGAGAGATACTTGGCATTGGTTGAGTTTGCTTATAACAACAGTTACCATGCAAGTATTGGGATGGCACCGTATGAGGCTTTGTACGGGCGGAGGTGCAGGACACCTGTTTGTTGGTATGAGGTTGGCGAGAGACAGATGTATGGTCCTGAGATCGTGCAGCAGACATCAGAGCAGATTGAGCTGATTCGCAAGAGGTTGGTTGAAGCTCAGAGTCGGCAAAAGAGTTATGCTGACACTCGACGAAGAGATTTGGAATTTGAAGTTGGGGATGCAGTTTTCCTCAAGGTTTCTCCGACAAAAGGAGTGATCAGATTTGGTAAGGGAGGCAAGTTGGCGCCGAGGTATATTGGACCGTACAGGATCGTGGAGAGGATTGGCAAGACAGCATCCAGATTGAAACTTCCTGAGGATTTAGCGCAAGTACATGACGTGTTTCATGTGTCGCTATTAAGGAAGTATGTGGCCGATCAGAATCATCAGTTGGTAGAAGTTCCTGAAGATCTACAGGTGAACTTGAGCTACAAAGAACAGCCTGTTGAGATCGTTGATCGTAGGGAGAAAGTCCTTAGGAGCAAGGTGATACCTATGGTCAAGGTGTTGTGGAGGAATCAACAGTTCGAGGAGGCTACTTGGGAGCCAGAGGATCGCATGCAGAAGGAATTTCCTGAATTGTTTGTATGAGTGTATTTCTTGTATGTGATTGGAATTCTTTGGATGATTGTACTATTGACTGATATATGATGTATTCTTTTGTTTTGATTGTGATGTTATAAGAAATTGTTTGGGTTATGTTCTACATATGAAACACTATTTCCTTTGTTTGGTATGTGTTTGAACTCATTAGTAGTAGTTCTGAGGACAGAACTCTTCTAAGGAGGGAGTGATGTAGAACCCCATATTTTCAAATATTATTTTAATTATTTGAAAATAAATTTAAATGATTTTTGGAGATTTAATTAATATTTTCTAAGAAATTTATCTTTTGTACACGTGCAAAACACGTGCAAATGACTTTTTAGAAGTTTGAAAAATTAAGAGTTCTTTATGAAAAATCATTATTTATTATTTAGGATTTATGTAGTATTTTTCCAGATTTTTCTGAAATTAATTGATACTATTTGCAATTTTTGAGAAAAGAAGGACTTATTTGCAAAATTGACATTTTCAAGGGTTGAAATGCAAAATTGGCATTCTGGACGTTTTGAGCAGTATTGGCTGAGGCTAAGAAGTATATTTTCTATTAGATCCTAATTTAAAGGAGTTTTATTGAATTTACAAGACTAATGTATATATATATGTAAGTTGTAATTTGGGAAGGATTGTTTTGCAAAATGTGAGTAAAACCCTAATAATCATCCGGCATATATAAGGGATTTTTATTCCCAGCCGTCATTGAGAGAATATTCAGATTTTTGAGATTTTGTCTGAGGAGCAAGAAGAGACTTTTGGATCTAGCAAGGAGAAGAGCTTTTGTGGATTTTCTTCAAATCAATGTGAGTGGTTTGTTTTTGTTTTGCTTGATTTGTTTTGTTTGTTGATTGATGATTGGCGTGAGATCTTTGTTACTCTTTGTTTGGATCGGTATGATATTGTTTGTTTGTCTCATTGTATGCATGATATAGATCTTTTATTTTAATATGGATTATGAGAACTCTTAATGATATTTGGACCATATTTGAGAAATTATCAAGAATTGTCGAGGAAATATTGATCTATGGAATCGTATTGTTGGAAAGCATGTTAAGAATTGATTATATTGTGATCGGATGATAGACATCTAGATCTTATAATTTTATATCAGGATTTGTTTATGAGTTGAGGAAGAAATTTGGTTGGCAAACCCTAATGGAAGATTAGTGATTTAGATCTTGAGAAGTTGAGATTTGAGGAATTGATTGATGAGTAATGTATCTGTATTGGAGACTATTTGAGAGTTATCAATGGCCTGTGTATGAACTATTGCTTGATAAACAATGAACCATGATTCTTTAGAAATCTTCAGTTTAATTCTGTATCCAGATCTATTTTTTTTGAAAACTGTAGGCCGACAGTCGACTGGCCTACCGTACAGTCGACTGGTACGACTCTACTGATTATCTTCAGTCTTTTGAGAATTGTTCGGGACAGTTGACCTAGGCTATTGTCAGTCGACTGGTTTGCTGATTGTAAATTTGTTTAGTCCTTTATGGACAGTCGACCTATGAACCTTTCAGTCGACTTAAATACTTAGAATATTCTTGAGAATTATTGGAATTTGTCTCGGGGCAGTCGACTGATGACTTTCCCTACTCGGCTGATATTGCCTTAGATTATTTTTGTGAAATCCTGGAGAGTTGTCCTCTGGACAGTCGACTTCCCTCAGCATAAGTCGACTGGTACTGAGGGATCTGTGTATTTGATTTGAGACATTTTGTTCGGTATTTGATTTGAGACATTTTGTTCAGTATTTGATTTGAGACCTTTCGTTCAGTATTTGATTTTGAGATATTCTGTTCAGTAATTGATCTTGAAATATTCAGTCAAGAAAGTGATTTTGAGATATTCGGTTGAACCACTTGCTTAGTGGATATTTGATTAGATATTTGATTTTGAATCTCTAGAGGTACGTGACCCTAGTATACCGGTGTTGAGTTATTTGTTGAGGCCCATTGAGGCGAATTTTCAGTTATTCATATTTTTAGTCCGGTGGGGTACACTACTCTAGGAGATTTGTTCAGTAACCAAAAATAATAAGGACTTGCACTAGTAGTGTCATGACGAAGGGGACATGAGTTATGCACCTCAGTAAGGCTTTAGATGTGGGATTTAATCTCCTGAATTATCCAAGTGGTTAACTTGAGATGTGGGACTTATCTCCTGAATTATCCAGGTAGACAACCTGAGATGTGAGATATGTCTCCTGAATTATCCAAGTAATTATCTTGAGATGCGGGATTGACCTACGGAATGATCAGAGTCGATGCGACACTCTTGGGATATTATTGTGATGATGAGTCTATGTTTAGATGTGGGTTGATCTCCTGAATTATCCAGGGAAAATACCTGAGATGTGGGATCTACTTCTGGGATTATCAAGCATGGGCAAATTCTCATAGTTTATCTTCATCTCTTAGTAGTCATCGTTGTCAGCATATAGCATTTGTGTTTTATTGACTCATCTTTATGCATTCGGATTTCCTGTTTCCACTTTTGATATTTGGTTTTGGTATCACATGTTGTTCTTTTGGTATTTTGGTTATTACTTGTTAGACATTACAATTTAAGTTCATTTATGTTGTTGTTTGATTTTTATGCCACTCACACCATTTATGGCTGACCCCTTTAGTTTGGGGGTTAGGGTTCAACTCTAGCCTCACTTGTTGCAGGTTATTGCTTAGAGTTGGAGAATGGATGCTTGAGTTAGTTTTTTTTGGATAAATGGAATATTAAGTGTTCAGTGTTGAGTTGTAAAGACCTGTTGAGTTAATTTTGGTTTGTTTAGTCTTCCGCTGTGACATGTAAAAGTTTTGTTGTAATAAATGTTGAAAATTTTAGTGGTGTTTGGTTGTGTTTATTGTTATATTGAAGTGGATCACTGGGAATGTGCCACGTATTTTCTAAGCTCTCATATTAGAAATTCGGGGCGCTACATCGAAAGCTTGTAAGGATCTAGTGCGAGAAATCCTTCATCCGTGTCGGTTGTCGCTGGAAGAGGTTGGAGACGGCTCGACCCTGTACTGCCTTTTAGAACAACCTCAAGGTGCTACTCAACCCCCCCCCCCCCCACCCCACAAACAAAACGTGCTCAGCATCCCCCACCACCACCAAGACAAGCTCAATCACCCTCACCACCACCAAGATAAGCCCAAATAAGACAAACAGAATCATCATCATCACATGGACAGTGATGGAAGACTGTAAGTCGGCCGAGAGAGGGTTCTCAATTATAATCACAAAAGATTGTAGAAGAGGAAGATGAGCATGAAGAGGAGGTTGGCACTAGTCTATCTGTGACACAGAAAATTGGTGAACATAGGAAGAAAGTCCCATCTCGGAAGAGGAGGCAGCCCCAACACTATACGCCTAGTTAGAGGGTGTAAGGAAATTTATGAACTTTACTTTGTAAACTTTCGTGTTACTTTGGTATATTGTATTGAACCATGTCCAAGTTTCTATGCTCTATCCATCCACAATTGCAAACACAAATGGAAAAACCCTACCGTTTGCATCGGGCAAAACAACAATCAGTAAACAATATTTGTATTTTCCATAAATGTGTTCCGTCAACACTTATAACTGACCTGCATGTCTTAAGCCCCTCGATCGAGGGGCCGAATGCCCAAAAGACCCCCTTGAATGTTTCTTCGATGAAACCAGCCACAAATTTAGCCCAATGGACGGTCATTCCTGGATTTGAGGCTTGAATTGCTGTGAGAAGAGAAGACAATTTAGTGTAAGCTTGTTGAAAGGAACCATACAACCACTCAATCACTTTATGTTTTTCTTCCAAGCTTTCTTGTATGAAATAGTGTAATTGAACTAAAGCTTGACTATCTCAATTATGGCTCTTGGTGTTACTCCTAGTTGTGCCTTCACAACATTCAATATCATCGTTGATACAATCGTAGAATCAATTTTACTATGATCTTGATTCAATGTCAGATTCACACATTTATGCGGACCATCAATGTTCTTCACCATGAAAAAAGATCAGCCTTTTGGAACAATTGCACTCAATCACCATGGAAAACTCACTACATTTACATGTTCTGGATTTTCTGCAATCTCGTTGGGTGAATGTTTGATCGGTGCGTATTTACATCTGATATAGTATAAACTAGGGGTCGATTTCATCGTCATGAATTCTCGATGATTTTTCACGGAGTACATCTTCACTTGATGTTGTATACTATCTTTAGTTGGAAATCTTTGACCCATGGAGAGTTCATCGGTGTTCGAAGAGCCGTCGGAAGACTGTGGATGTTCATGTACGGTCACACGGGACATCCATTCACTCGATTGAACCTCATGTACAGATGCACTAATAGATTGATTTGGCAACACCACATTGTTAACCGGCACATGAACGTTAACATCATTAACGGGAGCTTCATCAGCATCCTCCTCCTCCTCAACTTCAAGCCCGTGATCCTCATCTTCTTCCTCTTCTACCAAATCGTTATTAACAATAGGTTTGTCAAATTCTTGCATTACCTTGTCGGTGTGGACAATATTTTGTGTCGAGGTGAACGGATGTACCGGCTCATATTCAGTGGTAATAGGTTTTGTTGGAGTTGTGCTAATGTCTTCTTGTGTATTTGGTATTCTTGCATGTGACTCGGCAGATGGTTTCAAACTCCTAACGGGGCTTGGACTTGGAATAAAAACCAGGCTAGTGTTTGGAAGCTTCATTTGCTCAATATATAACTCCAATGCAGTACAACTACAATTTGGATCAAGTGTCCCAGAAATCATAGACCTTAAGGCATTATCAATATCTACATGCACCACCATGAAATATCGCCCTTCTCCTTTACCGGTAACATATCATTATCTACGGGCACCTCCATGAAATATTGCCCTTCTCCTTTACCGGTAACATAACGGCTTTGATTTTGACACTGAATTCATCTTTATCCCAGTTCATTACTTCAAATATCTTATCTACTAGTTGTGAGTAAATATAGTTACGGGAAGCCCAAATAATGACCGGTTCAACATCATTATAACAATATCCAATCTTCGTATCTCGAATTATTTCACCCCCAAAATATAACCAAATAGGTATATCATAATCCATACCTAAACATAAATATTCACACATATTCAAGTCATTAACTACTCATAAGCAAAACATATGTATACATATAAAACATATGGTTATAAGAATACTTTCAAACTAGACCATATTTTGGATAGCATGAAAATACGTCGTGGATGAAGAATGAGATGACCTAATACCATATTGGAGAGTTTGAGAATGGGGGAGTTGAATTTGGGTGGGAGAGGGAGAGGGAGAGGGTGGTAGGAGATATGAAGTTTGAAAGGAAACAAGTGTGGGATTTTGGGGTTTAGGGTTTTAGGGTTTTAGGGTTTTAGATTCAGGAGTGGGAGGAAAATAGATCTAAAGTGAAAGGGAAAGGAGAAGAGGGAGCCACTATTTATATACAATGAATATTATAAGTGATGCCGTTATTCCTAACAACGACATCTGTAATGGGAATTCCGTTGTTGGGGATAGTAGCATCATCTGTAGGATTTTTTCACGATTGCATTTTTTTTCAAGTCAGATAGAGTACACGATTGAGAATAAGTTAACTGATGTCGTTACTCCAAATAGCGGCATGCGAGAAAAAAATTTAGAGACACCGCTATTGGAAATAGAGGCATATAAATAATCTATGTAGTTATTTCCAATAAGGTTAATGCTGACGTGTCCAAAACTGGGTCAGTTGGGAAAATATTTTTGAAAGTGGGTCAGATTGATCAATATTTTCAAAAAGTGGGTCAGTACGGAAAAAATTTCACTTATAATATGATCACTACAAGAAAGTTTCCTAAGAAATTGTAATTTACACTTCAGTCCTTCAAGATTTTTATGTTAATCAAACTATCACCTAAAAATAATCAGGTGATATTGGACATTGGGACGTCCCACATAGTTGCTCAAGATCTTTTCAAATACAAGTCAATTCCATTCTGTCTCATATTGGTGATGGGAACTATTGGGGAGTGCAACCATATGTGCGATGGACTTAAAATAGAGAGCATAACTTACATAATCGTTTTAAGGACGAGAAGAGAATCACACCACCAAGCGAAAGAATGGATCATCATTATCCTCTTTGTCCAGAATCTTCATGTTTACATCGAGTCCAACAACCACCCTATACCCCATACATGAACTCGGCTCACATAGGTGGTGCCTAAAAAACCCTATACGATGTCACGCAATACTTTTTGCTCAAGGCAGTGGACAAAAGTAACTTGGATATGTGATAAGTGATAACTATCCTCAAGCCAAAATCATTGAGTGCATCGTTTCGCAACTTTTCTGGTTGGCACCGCGCCATATGGCAGCCTTTAGAGATACAGTCAAAAGTAGAAAACATGTAATTATGAAAGAAACATAATGCTTCGAAAGGATTAAAATAGTATTTTATTCATAGAAAACTAATCATGTATAGCTCATCTATATTCAAAGTCCCTTCTTGTTCAGGACAGGCCGACACTCAATACACTTGGTCGAATCCAGCACACGCTTGTATGAGTTTTTGTGCCAAGGAGAAGCGTTTACAACCCATAGGAGAAGGATACATGTCGGCTACCACTTACAATTCATACCTTAAATTAACTAACCCCAGGTTGTTTATCTTGTAGATTCATAATTGCCTTGCTACCAAGAGCCCTATCATTTTGGAGTGCAGGTCATGCTATTAATGTTCAAGGCAGTTGCCTTGCATCAGGTTTGGATCTCACCTGAGCGCGATCGTGCAATGCAATCTTCTTCTTAGCCCAGCCAAAGTGACTCTTTTAATCTCATCGAGTCAATCCTAGATTTTCTCGTGCATCGGTGTGTCCACTCCGCCAAAAATAGACTAAGTCTTAACTTGCTCGCATCTCCAAGAGAGAGCCAAAGAGGTGTAATCGAGAGTAAATCACACCATTTGCATTGTGACATGACTTTTCCGTGTACAGTACACTAGATCAAAATTCACACTATTTTCATAAATTAGGCAAGAATATCATAAAGAAGAAAACAAGTTTGCGAAAAAACGAATATATATACAATTTTCAAGAAGAATCAATGTATCCAATACATGAACTAAATAAATAGTTATAGTAAACAAATAGAACAACTTCAATCTACAGAGACCCATGGCTGCCACATGTCACTCATTTGATCTAACAGCTTCATGAGTGGATCTGCAACATTATCCTTAGTGGAAACGTAAACCAATCCAATCGTCTTGTTTTCACAGAGTGTTCTAGTGCAATAATATTTTATTTGTATGTGCTCTGACCTATCTTGGTATTTATGGTTTTTTACTAGAACTATGGCAGACATGCTATCATTGTAGACAGTGACAAGCAATTGCTCAGGACCCCATTGATAAAGCTATTTATCGAACCTCCTAAACTAATTGCAGCAACACTAGTGATGTACTTCAATGGTGGACATTGCAACACAGGGCTGTTTCCCCATCGATAAAGTTGTTTATAGAACCTTCTAAACTAAACATCCTCCTGTGTTGCAGCAACACTAGTGATGTACTTCAATGGTGGACGTTGTGACACTAGGCTGTTTCTTGCTGCACCATGATATGGCCCCGCTGGTAAGGATGAACACATATCCAGATGTGGATTTGTGCTCATCTAAGTCGTTAACTCAGCCAACATCTATGTACTCCCTACGTTAGATGTCACCTCCTTACAGAATAATTGGTACTCCACAGTCTTACGTAGGTATCTCATAATGCACTTTACGCTTTCCAAGGCACCTCACCAAAGTTTCTCTAATATATACTCACTAATACCATTGTTTGGCTGATGCCCGGTCTGGTGCTTCACATTGCATACATCAAACTTTGAACTGCACTAGCAGATGAGATGGTTTTCAATGAACCCTTCAAATCATTCGTCCGGCAGAAATCAGTGCTTAGGGCATTTCACGTCTTAGAGCATCCACAATCGTTTGCTATATTTTCCAATTTCTCATTTTTTGAGAAATGAACCGCTGTAGTCATTTGCTATTTTGCCATTTCATGGCAAAGTAGCTACAATGCGTTTTAATTTTTGAGAAACGAATTCGCTATTCTCAAATTATAAGAAACGAGACAACATGTCTCGTCCCAAATTTTTTTTGAATTTTTAAATGGGAGTCGGACGAGACAACTTGTTTCGTCTGACAATTCAAATATATATTTTTTTTGATCGGACGGTCAGATTCTTCTGGAGAAAAAAAAATCAAGAAACCACTCGGACGAGACAAGTTGGCCCGTCTTAAGCAAAAAAGCTTGGGACGGGACAACATGTCCCGGCCAGGTATTCTGGGTCAGTTTAGGGGTAGGTTTAGTGGATTTAATTACGTTTAGTGGGTGTTTAATTAGAGGTTAGGTAATATTATATTATTTAATTTATTTAATTAACATTTTTTAATAGTTAATCAGTAATTAATTAAATCATTAAAAAAACAAACTCACGGACGAAACATCATGTCTCGTCTTTCTCAAAAATATAACAAACAACCACTGCAGACGATTTCGCTATTTGCTTTTACTGTAGCTGTCATATTCTAGAAAATGAGAAACACCATTGTGGATGCTCTTAACATATGGCATATCATTACCTAATCAAATTTGCAATGTAGAGAGCGATGCCAAAAATGCCATCAACTAGATAACTAAGTTATCTTCCAATGCTCAATGGAAAGTAAGGCATTTAGTTTTAGTTGTATAAGGATTTAGCTTGTTGTCGTCATATCTGTATTAAATTTGAGGCTAGGGTGTTTAACCAATCGACTCATAAACTCGCAAATGTTACCTTAAGACAAAATTTGTTCAGTGGTTAGGATTATTTCTACACCCTTCCGCCTCCTATCAAAGAGACTTTCTTGGCAAGGGGTAATAACATCTGCTTGATCTGATACATGATCAGCTACAGTTCCATTTTCAAAAGAAATAAACAAATAAATAATATCTAAGTGTTTGTTCAAATACATATTATTATCATTTGAATATTTAGTGTATAATATAAGAGAATAAGGGTGCTTGCGTTAAATGTCAACTTTCCGGTTGCATGATAGACAGGTAAAACTCGTCCTATCCTTGTTAAAATTTGTACAAGCATACTTTTTAACATATAAATAACATCTAATATCGTGGAATTTCATTTTAAATAGTTGAGATATGAATTTTAAGTTGTCTCCCTAGTTAGTTTGACTAGAGTGAAACCATAACCCCCCCCCCCCCCTCCCTCTCTAACTCAAAGATTATATATGTACATAATATTATAATAATATTCCTATTATGAATCGTGGATATCGTTGGACCATATACTATTTGTGCCCATTACCCAATAGGGTTATATGTACAAGGAGTTGTATATGTATCCTCGTAAAAGCAGTGCTTGCTAGTATTCCACATATTGATTTCAAGGGAATTCCACATATTGATATCAAGGGTATAATGCTTTAAGCAATACCCTAACTCATTTTGTTCCCTTCCTCTATTTCTCTACAATATTTAGTGTAATACCCTTAACAATTAAGATGAGAGCCCATAGAAACTTACATGGAAAAATTCAAGTTTCCCATAGAATTAAAACTATATAGGTGATTTCTCCACATCATAGCAATCTTCAAATACAAATTTTCTTCTACCGCAACTATAATCATCCTATTTTGATCTTTGTCGCACTAGTTCTACTCTAATCATTTTCAACCATGAATTGAACATCCTTTAGATTGGTTGACCAACCAATTTTTGAATTAGCAGACACAGCTAGTTGTCAGTTTCGATCCAAATTGCATACATTTTATGCAAATGGATCAATTGATCAATAAGCAATCGCTTAAGTTGCACATTAGACGGAAATGCTGTAGAGTGCTTAAATGCTTGTGCTAACATTCACGCACTAATGTGCACACATATATACTTAAATAACATTTGAATCAATTAATAGGTTTTCAACAGTACAAATGAAGTTTCCACCATTTGGCTTGAAATTACAACATCCTACAACAAACTGAATGAGTAATTCTTAGAAATTAGCGAGAATGAATAGTCATGTTTCAGGATTATTCTGCATGGTTAAATCATAGAAAAACTAGTTTATAATTCTGTAGAAATCAGCACAATATCATCAATCATCCATCTTTTAGGCCTATTGGATGACTGACCCTAGGCATCCCAACTTTCATCATAGAAGAAGCTTGGTTCGAAGAAACTCGCCATCAAATCTGAGTCTGAAAGGTTGGGACTACTGGCTGATGAATTCATCTCTGAATCTACTCCAAGTGCAAAATTTGTATTCACTGGCCAATTCTGGACTTGTTCATTGTTCATGGGGGATGTATTGGGTGCGAAACTGAGGAAACATTGATCAGGAGGGGAAGATGCATCAACAATTGTCGTGCATGAATGTGGACTGATGTAAGTAACTTGGTATTTTGTTGGATCAGCCTCTGTTTGTTGCACCTGTTTCAATGCTCTGCAACCTTGATCCTTCCTTAGGCTGCACTTGAAATAGCACCTGTATTTCATAGCTAATATGTCAGAAAGTCTATAAATTAAATTCATCAATTATTGATTTTAATTATAAAGTTTCCATTTGAGGTGGTTTCGAAAAAATAAACCCTGCTTTCCTTGCATTAGGATTTTTGTTTAAAGAAAGAAAATCATATACTGGATGCAGTAACACTTTTGTGGTAAAAAAACTAGAAGAAGACTACAAAAAAATTATCAAGCGTCAACTAAAAAATGATTTTTATTAGCACGATCTAACTTTCCGTGAATACACTCATGGTTCTGTATAATATTGGGATAAGGAAATTGAAATGCAGAATTGACTACAGAACAATTTAATTATTTGACCAATCAAACGCTTATGCTCATTAGATTTTGATCTTAGTTCAAATTTAAACAAAGTTGAATTTTGAAAACTAAGTAGGATCACTACATTCTTGATAATTGTAAAAATCACAGCAAATCAGGGTCGTACGATTTCAGCACAGATCTTAAAGCATTTACAGGCAGATTAGTAGGTCTGGGCCTTCTTCAGACTCATTATTAAGACATGGACCGTTTTTAAGCTCTTTAAAAACGATAAGGCTCACTAGGAGAGACACCCAACCCATAAGGGTTGTAAGTCAAATCTCTTATCCCCAACAGGGGAATAACTGATTTTATCTCTTAAAAAAGGGAGAATCAGACAGGAGATAACAGATTCATATCAATTTCCTAATTGTTTCTCCGGCCTATAAATACCCTCCCCCGTCAGAAGGTAATCAATAATTCTGCAAGTTATCTCTCAAACTCTCTTTCTCTCTCTGGTTCTGACTTGAGTATCGGAGGGTCTGTTGCTGGGGCCATCCCTCGTGTTGCAGACTGTTTACAGGGCCATCGGCCGTATCAGCAACCGTCAGATTCAAATAAATGTCTTCAATCAACGATCCAGATCCAATCTCATGACCTATAACCACTTTTTATGGACACAATCAAAGGTTCGATCTTAAGTAGTTTCCTTCAAAATATAAACTCACTATCTGTTTGCTCCCACACCAAAATAAGCAGCAACAGATTTACGCCGTCTGTGGGAAACTACACATATCAGACTTACCGTCATACCTCCAAGACTAAAAGGGAGAGCAACAACTTCAAGCTGTGTATCCAACTCTCTCCATCAGCAAGCTCCTTCCATGGAGGACTCAATTCCTCCTCAAAAACCTAATCAAGCTCCTGTAAATGGAAAGGCATCAGGGAGCTTCTGACAAAGCCGTCATGAATCGAGCCATGAACAGAGCCCTCTACACGACTATATCTCATTCCATAATGTTGACAGTGACTCGATGGCCTCACAAGGTCCTCGGGGGTCAAGAGATCTCCCTCAAATCATCAATGCCTGACATTAAGGGACCGATCTACGAATCCGTTTGGATGAGAGGCATACCCAAATCGAAGCCTCCCACTCAGAACGTCAAGTGACCTGGAGAAGCATCTCTCCCCGATGGCAAATATCAAGATACCCTTCCTCTCATAGGAGGCGCACTGCAGAAAGAAGCCCGACTTGTGAAAGTCGAAAGCATCTTGAGAGAAACAAAGAGCAAGAGACCCCAGTCACTTGGGCCGAATTGGAAAACTTCAAGCATGACATCCTACAAGCTATCCGAGGTACTCAGGATTAAGGTCGACGCTCATGGAGCAGCCACTTTACTCCATCGAGAGAATAAGCATCCAGCGGCGCAACTAGATCCAAGAGGAAGGACGACCAAGTCTTTCGCCACATCCGAGAAGTAGAAGATAGCCTGGAATAGATAAAAAATGAAGGGAACCGCTCTAGCAGGGCTTACCACCACAGTCGACCTTCTTTCAGCAAATCCATCCTTGATGCACCTATTCTAAAGAACTTCAAAGCTTCTTAGTTCGAATCATATGATGGTGAATCTAACTCGGCTGACAATGTTGAGAGTTTTAAAACTCTCATGATGGTTTATAACATCACCGAAGTGCTCACCGAACATTCATTGCAACTTTGAAAGGATCGGCAAGGGAATGGTACCCCCACCATACGACAGAGTCAATATTGTCCTTTGACCATATCAAAGAGCTCTTCATAGCACACTTCGTTACTAGCTGCGAGGCTGGAAAAACAAGTACTTCCATATTGGAATTGAACCAAAAGGTCGGAGAACTGTTGAAGGACTTTGTCAAGTGCTTCATAGCTGAAGCAAGGTCAATCTCTTCCCTAGACCCATCAATGGCGGTTGTTGCATTCAGCAACATCACACACAAAAACTTGAAAGCCTTCCTTGCGAAGAAGCCTCCTAAAGATTTCACCGATCTCCTGGAAATGAGTAACAAGTATATTAGGGCCGAGGAAGCCCTCTATCCTCAAGCAAAGAAAGAGTCGCATTCTGGGAACAAACGGAAGAATGCAAGCGAAGAAGATTCAGAAAGACAGCACAGTTCAACACCGTCCTCCTCCAGCATCACGCTTTGACAAGTTCACTCCTCTCAATGCAAGCGTATCAGTCATTCTCCTGGAAGTTGAGAAGACGGAATAATCCACCTTCCTCCCAAGATGGTCACAGCTAGCAAGAGAAGAGACAGGAACAAATGGTACACATTTCATAGAGACCATGGACACACTACCGACAGCTGCCGATACCTCAAAGAAACAGTTGAAGGCCTGATTCGTCGGGGCTACCTCTCCTAATTTGTTCAGCAAAACAACAACGCTGAGACCCCTCATGCACAGGAGAGGGGGGGCTAATCAGCGTCAAGAGCGGCCCTCTCCATCACGATACTTAAAACACATTGTCATTCTCCACTTCATTCACGGAGATCCGATGGGGGGAGATTCTAACTCCTCCTGCAAAGCGTTCGTCGGGGCAGTATACTCAATACATAACATCTCACTGGCCAAAAGTACCGAGGCCCTGATATCTTTCTCCGACAAGAACTTAGAAGGTGTCTGAATACCTCATTGTGACGCATTGATCATAAACCTATGCATGGTAAATTCTGAGGTACGCCCATCCTGGTAAACAACAGTAGTGTAGTAAACATCCTTTTCATGAACACTTTCAACGACCTCAAGCTCTTTTGAGACCGACTCAGGCCAGCCGACTATACACTCTGCGGATTCTCCGGTGTCCCCGTTCAAATAGAAGGAAATTGTCACACTCGATGGGACAGGAAGAAAAGCCCTCGCTACTCGAACGGAAGCAATGGATTTTTTGGTAGTTGACGCCAAAGCCACATACAATGCTATATTTGACCATCCTGACCTAGCTACCTTCCATGCAACAGCTTCCGCCTTCCACATGAAAATGAAGTTCCCAACAACACCAGGTGTAGGCCAAGTTGTAGGGAGTCAACAGGCAGAACAAGCGTGCTACATTGCTACAATAGGGGGCTCAGTTCTCCCCCTCGATGTCATAGAGCTACCACCAGAAAGCAGTCACATCAACTCCAAGCCCGTAAACAAGATTGAAGCCACGGCCATAGACAATCCTGCCAAGAATTTCCAAACCTGCCAAACCATCTCCCACCAGGTCCGAATTCATCCTACTCAGAATATGGTATTAAACTTGAATCCCTTGCTCGAAGCTACTCCGCTGAAATAGTACTGCTTAAACTCATTGTCGAACTTAAAGATCTCCCCTTTTCCCTGCAAAGAAAGGGCACGCTCACTCAAAAACAAGCAAGTCCAGGCAAGATTTACCACATTGTTTGCCTAGCAGCTCATCAACTTGAAGACTCAAGGGAAATGAGATATCAGCAGGGACTTGGAATGTAGAACGCCTCATGAACTTCAACAAGGGTGCTTAAACACCTTCCTCCACTATATATTTTCAATATTTCCTAATAAAGGTCAGCCACTAGAGCAGCCACTTAGGTCACAACATGTAATAAAGTCCAACCACTAAAGCAGCTGCTAAGTTTTGTTTTCAATAAAATTTAGTATTAGTTTTGCAGTATTTTTGTACAACTCTACGGATGCATATGAGTTAAATATCAAGCCTACTCCTAAAAATGACACCGAAAATACATTAGAAACTCCTTATAAGACGAGTTTGGAGTCCACACCCGTGGCGTGGAGTTGCGCTAGCAATTTGCAACAGCTCGTTAAGCACTTCAATGACAGGTTTAGAGTCCATACTCATGGCTCAGAGTTGCTTTAGCAACCTGCAATCAAGCAATTCAGAGCTCAACTCGCCATTGGATCTTCTCCTACAACATGTTAAATCCTTGAACAACAAGTTTGGAATCCATATCCATGGCTTGGAGTTGCTTTAGCAACCTGCAATCAAGCACGTTTTGAGCTTAACTCGTCATTCGATCTGTTCCTGAAACTTGTTAAAATTCCTTAAAGACAGATTGGAGGTTAATAATCGTGGATTGTTGTTACTCCATTAAACGTGCAAAAAAGCAAGTTTCAGAGTTCAACTCGCCACTTGAAGTGAATCTCATAATTAGTTGGATGTAGGGCTGTAAATCGGACCGGATGGGACCAGACAGTCATATGTTCAAGCTCGAACCGAAATTTTACTCGAGCGGGCTTATGTCCAGCTCAGTTCAGATCGGACAAAGTTTTTATAATCTGGACTCAATTCGGAAAAAGCATCGGACCACAATAATACTCAACGGACTTATGTCCGGCTCGAGCTCGGTGAAACATCAGACCTAATAATTTGTTCACATTCAGTTCGGATAACAGTTCGAACGGTCCACGGTCGGACCATTTCTCGAGCCGGACTCGGACGGACGACGGACAGTCCTATTCATTTTACACCCCTAGTGGGATGACCCATACAGCAAGTTCGGGGTCCAACTCCCTTCTAGAGTGGCTCCTACAACTAGCTAAATACAAAACAACAAGTCCAGAGTCAAACTCTCCCCAAGAGCAGCTCCTATGACTAGCCAACCCCCAAGACGATGAATCACAGGACAAGGCACAACATGTAAAATATTTCTTATTTCACAAACAACAAGTCTCACTACAACAGCAGAATCACAATGAGTCTATGTCTCATGCCTAAGAAGAGCTACAAAAGTCTTGCAAACACTATATAACAAGATGTCTTACAAGTCGTCCTTCCGGTTACATGATAGAGGGATGTTCCGCCTAACAGACACAAACTCTTCACAGGCCTCCTACTAGCTAACAGCTCCCCAGGGCCACCTCAACTCTTGATGATAAAATTCAAGAGAATTCTTCCTTAGGCGGGCAAGCTCCAAGTCTTTCCAATCACCTTCACTTGAGCAAGCTCCAACTCCGTCTCGTGTGATGCACCGCGCAAAAGAAAAATTCCAACTCCGTCAAGCACAGCGTATTGTGAACGAAAGCAAGCACGACGTCCCGAGGACCTCATTTGGTGTACACGACTGCTTTTCAGCAAAGAGAATAACAAAATCACTTCAATGCTAAATGGCACAATGGACTTCACTTCAATATTCAGAAGATTCAGAACACCCACAACTCATTCGCTCCACAAACGAGTTCACACCTTGCTCACCACTCAAGTTCCATCAGCAACTCATCGACTCCCAACAACGAGTTTGACGACTTGCTCGAGCTCTAGCTCCATCAATAGCTCGTTAGCTCCATACAACGAGTTCAATGCCCTGCTTACCGCTCGAGCTCCATCAATAGCTCGTTAGCTCCAAACAACGAGTTCAACGCCCTGCTTACAGCTCGAGTTCCATCAACAGCTCATTAGCTCCAAACAATAGTTTGACACCATGCTCTCCGCTCGAGCTCCATTAATAGCTCGTTAGCTCCATACAACGAGTTCAACACCCCACTTATTGCTTGAGTTCCATCAAGAACTCGTTGACTCCAAACCATGAGTTTGATGCCCTACTCTTCACTCGAGCTCCATCAACAACTCGTTGACTCCATACAACGAGTTCAATGCTGTTTCTCTCCTCTCTAGCTCCATCAACAACTCGATAGCTCCATACAATGAGTCCAATGCCTTGCTATTCTCTCGAGCTCCATCAACAACTCATTGACTCCAAACAATAAGTTCAACGACTTTCTCTCCTCCCGGACTCCATCAACAACTCTTTCACACCAAACAATGAGTTCAATGCCATGCCCTCCACTTGTACTCCGTCAACAACTCGTTAGGTTTGTACAACGAGTTCAGCACCTTTCCCTTCACACGAGCTCCCTCTGCAACCATTGACTCCAAAACACGAGTTCAACACCTTGCTCACCACTCGAGCTTCATCAGCAACTCATTGACTCAAGATTCAATACTCTACTTTCTGCTCGAGCCTCATCAACAACTCGTTGACTCCAAACAACGAGTTCAATACCTCGCTCACCGCTCGAGCTCCATCAATAACTCATTGACTCCAAACAATAAGCTTCAATGCTCTGCTCTCCGCTCGAGCCCAGTCAACAACTCGTTAAATCCAAAATAATGATTTCAAAGCCTTACTCCCCCCTCGAGCTCCGTCAACAAATCATTCGCTCTATACAACGAGTTCAATGCCTTTCTCTTCGCATGACCTTTGTTAGCAACTAGTTGACTCCATACAATGAGTTCAATGCTCTACTCTTCACTAGAGCTCCTCCAAAAGCTAGTTAGCTCTTAATAACGAGTTCAATGCCTTGCTTTTCACTCGAACTATATAACCAGCTCGTTCACTCCATACAATGAGTTCAACTCTATGCTCTCTGCTCGAGCTCTGTCTACAGCTCGTTGGCTCCAAAAACAAGTTCATCACCCCGCTCTTCCCTCCAGTCCTTCGAAAAACCCCTCATATGCATGCAATAAACTCGACGTCCAACACCTGCAAACTTGTTGGGAATGAACAGCAAGATATACGTTCCACTTCGTCTTAGAGTTGCCTACCCAAACTTGTTGGAATCAAACGACAAGATAAAACATTCGATTCCTTCCAAGAGTTGCCTCTTAAAGTTTTTTGGGAGCAAACATGAAGCTCCACATCCAACTCCATCTTAGCGTTGCCTCTCCAAACTTGCTGGGTACAAACAAAAAATTTAAACGTCTAACTCCATCCTAGATTTGCCTCTCTAAACTTGTTGGGCGCAAACGGCAAGTTCAAACAATCAACTCCGTCTCAGAGTTGCCTCTCCAAACATGTTGGGTGCAAACAGTAAGTTCAAACGTCCAACTCTGTCCCAGAGTTGCCTCTCTAAACTTGTCCAGCGCAAATGGCAAGTTCAAACGATCAACTCCGTTTCAGAGTTACCTTTTCAATCTTGCTGTGCACAAATGGCAAGCTTAAGATCAACTCTGTCTCATAATTGCCTCTCTAAACTTGTAAGGCACAAATGGCAAGTTCAAACGATCAATTCCGTCTCAGCGTTTCCTTTCCAAACTTGTTGGGCACAAACATCAAGTTCAAACGTCCAACTCCATCTTAAAGTTATCTCTCTAAACTTATCGGGTGCAAACGGTAATTTCTAATGATCAACTTCGTCTCAGAGTTTCCTCTCCAAACTTGCTGGGCGTAAACAGCAAACTTAATGTCAACTCCATCATATAGTGGCCTCTATATGTAACCCCCATTCCCGTAAATACATATCTTCTAAATTTTTTTCTGTATTTTGTGTTAAATTTGTTTGATTTTATATTAAAGTACTTCCTAATCGACAATTATATTCAATTTCGAATAATGATATATTTTAACTTGTTTTATATTCCTAATGATTAATTATTTACATTTTAGCCCAAATCAAATTTATTTTTACTAATTGGATTATTTTGATAAATGCGTTAAACCCAATTCCTGTTTTATATAATCTATAGTTATTATTGATATTACTATCATCATCATGATTATTTTTTTTATTTTTATTATTGTTATTATTGTTACCATTATTATTTTTTCTATTGCTATTATTATTATTGTTGTTGTTACTATTATGATTATTATTATTATTAATGTTAGTATTATTATTATTAGTACTAGTATTTTGTTATTATGGTTATTATTATTGTTATTATTGTTATTATTTTTAATACTATTATTAATATTGTTATTATTATTATCAGTATTATTTTCTTGTTAATTGCATTATTATTATTGTTAATACTATAATTATTAATATTTTATTTTATAAACCCTATAATGCTAATTATTTTTCCCCTATTAAATTTATACCCACTAACTGATTTTTAACCCAAAACCCAAGCCCATTCTCTTATTGGATCATACCCGAAACCCAATATCCTATAAAATCCCTATAAATACTATTCTAAAACCTAAACTCTTTCCCTATACCCTAACCCTAAACTTACTCAGCCGCCTACCCCCCAACCCCGCATCCTATGTAGCTTCCCCCCCCCATTACTGTGTAAACCAATTACCCAAACCTCATCCTTGTTCTTCCCCTACCTCCCGACTCTCTTTCTTTCTGTTTCTCCTCTAGCCTCGTCGAACCCCATCATCGTCTCCACCCATTCTCATCACCCTGGTCATCTTCAACCTTCGCCAGCCCCACCGTCCTCCACTCCTCATCATCCCCGTCATCATCGCCATTGCCCCTACTCGAACCCATCTCCTTGACGACCACTATCGTCGCTATTTCGCCTCGTCGACCCCGTCTTCACCCTCTTCGTTGTCCCCGCAACCACCGAATACCCCTTCACCCGTCGTCGTCGTCGTCGAACACCCGAACCCCACCGTTTTGCCCTCCTCTGTTTCGGTGCAAAACAGAGCACCGCTTGAGCTCCGTTTTCCTCGTCGTTGTGTCGCTTCCCGACCGCCAGCGTCGCCCCGCTGTACTCTGCCCTTCCTCGCAACCATCGCAGTCACCCTCGGTCTGCTCCTCCCTTCCCGCTCAACTTTGACCTCCCTGCTGCTTCCCTTCAGTCGAGCCAGCAACCCATCGAACCCCCCTCTATCCTCTCTGTTCAAAGGTAGGGCCCCAGCCGTCGTCGACGCCCTACACCCAGTCGTCGTTCCTCCGTCGTCGAGCCTCTCCCCCTCTATCTATCGCTGTGGAGAAGAAGGAGAGGATCAGATACCAGTGATTGTTGTTTGCGGTTTTGGTAGAGTAGGGGATCTCGATTTTATTGTGTGTGTTGTTTTGATTGGGAAGTTTCACTGTGTGGTGTTTTGTGGGGGATCCTTTGCATTTTTGGTGTTTGTTGACTTTGTTGCTATGTGGTTGCATGCAGTTCGCACGTGGCTCGTACGTGATTCTGTGTTCATGGTTCGTCGTCCGGGATTCTCATCCAGTTATTCTATTATATTCGAATTTACCGTCTATCAGGCAAGTCACTGTCCTCTTGAATTATTAATTGTATCAAATTCAAGTTTTGTTGAAACTCTTGCAAGTAGATCCCTTGTTTATCGTACTATACCTTGTTTATCTCTTCGTTGGGTCTATTAAGGGTTTACACGAGCTAACCCCAATATTCTTGACATCATGCCACTTTTGACTTTAAAGATTGGATCTTTGATGCATTCATATAGAATTGATAATAGAGTTAACCGTATAATCATGACACAATTAATTATTGTAAAAACAACTACTAGGTTATATGTTTGGTTGATTGTTTATTATTTGATCGATGATAATTTAGTGTAAGTATATGATTTTATTTTAATTTATCATGTTATTGCACCCATCATGTTGATTACACAATTTATTGACTAAAGAATCGATACCCATCATGTTTAATTAATTTATTTTCATGAAAAATACCCTAAAACCTGTATATTGCTTGCTAGTTGTATGTTGACTGCTATTTTCAACCCAGTAAATGATCTTGAAATAAATTACTTTCTGAATATGAATTGTAGCCTTATCTTTCTAGTTTCCAGAACATCTTGAATTTTTGAATTCTGAGTTGTGTAGCAAAAGTTATGCCCGTTTACTATAGTTGTGTTTTTACTTTCAAATTTTCAGATTCTTGTATCTTTCATGTCTAAACAGTAAAAAGGCTGATCAAATGATAAAATTTTACTCTAATAATTTCCATATTTTAGTAATCATGTTTGGGAGTCTAGAAAGTATTTTTAATGAATTTTATAATGAGTTCTTTCCGATTCTAAAAATATAATAACTAAATGTCGAAGTTCTGCCTGAATATATAATCTGTAATGAATGATGTGTTTGACCTAGCTACTGTTGTCGGATTTTGAACTTTAAATATGCGTTGGAACCGTGTGGAAGCCTAGTTTTTAGAACATCTGACAGATTCAGTTTTCGAGTTCTGAATCAGCAGAAAACTGTATTTTTGTACAGAAACCACTCTTGTTGTCTAGAATTTTACTTTTCAGTTTTCTTAAATTGATTGTTCCCTACATCGTAGTATTACATGAATCGAAGTGTGTATATTATATTGCATGATTCTAATGAGTTATTGTCATTGTTTACCATCCTATTGTCTCCCTATTGTCAGCATTGTTCATCTCATGTCTCATATTTGCATATTGTATTGTTGCATTGATAAATAATTAATAAGGCGGGGTTTAAAGGATTGACTAGAGTAGTTGATGATATAGTGACTGTACACTGAAGTGTGGACCTTGTTTTCCAAAATATTGTGTGTTGGCTATTGTTATTATTATCAGTTTATTGTTGGATTACTGACACAGTATCCCAATTGATCATGTATTGTTTATTGTTATTGAGCCAACCAGTGTACACCAATGCTGCAAATACCGTTATCATGCCGTGTACATGATCTATAGAATCTTCCACTTAAGTCTAAATGAAATTGTATGTATACATCGAACCTGTGGTATGAAACATATGGGACACAGTAGGACATGCATTAGTTAGGATTGAAATAAATAATAGACTTAAGGATTGATACCACACCGACACTGCATATTGTTCATCATTATTCCTATTAACATCGAATATTGAATAAGTGGTATTGTTATTGATCATTGATTATTGTTACCAAATATTGAATCATTGTTTATAGCCATTGCATCGATTACCGTGATATTGATTATTGATTATCGTGTCATGTTATTGATTCTTATTGATCCATTGAATTTATTGTTATACCATTATTCCATTGTTCCCTGCTTTCTTTACTTGTTGTCCATGACTTGCTCTAAGGACAAATTTTCTCATCTCTTTAGATGAAGTGTTCACAGGTGTTGATGAAGAATTGCCTGATGGATTGGGAGAACAATATTGGTGAATGAATTGATAGCACCGCCGCTTAATAAATTATTGCTTTGTCATGAAGACTTAATTGTTAGTCTATTATTATTTCATTGTATTGAGACTTATTACTATTGTGTTTGGGATTGATTATTGTATTGGGCTTATGTACTGAATTTTTATCACTGTTTCCAGGCGTTGGATCATTGTACTTTGATATTTTATATTGCTTCATTTCAAGTATTGTTATATTTTATATTGCTTTATTTCAAGTATTGTTGTTCATGAGATTATTATTATTGCATGCGTAATTATTCTGTATTGATTATATTGTTGAGTTGATCAAATAAACAGCTTATGGGTGACGTTAGTCATTCGCTGGGCCAATGTCATGTACTTGTATTCCATATTTTTGGAAAGCGGGGCGTGACACTATAAGCTTGCTGGGATCAAACAGCAAACTCTATGACCAACTTTGTCTCATAATTGTCTCTACAAGTCTCTGGAAGCAAACAACTAGCTTTACATTCAACTCCATCCTGGAATTGTCTCTCCAAACTTGTTGAGCGCAAACATTAAGTTCAAAGGTTCAAGTCTGTTTCAGAAGTTGACTCTACAAAATTGCTGGGCGCAAACAGTGAGCTCAACGTTCAACTCTGTCATAGAGTTGTTTCTCTAAACTTGTTGGGATCAAACGATCAACTCGGCGTGCATAAACAAAGAAGCAACTACCAACCTCACGCTTCACACAATAAAACTCAAGCTAGCAAAGTAAGGAACTTCAAAGATTGATCAAGTCTAGCTCCACACAACCCGATTCAATTAGCTTCGAAGAAGAACAAAACCCGAAGCTCACCAAAACCCAACTCCGAAGTTTTGCCAAACTCCAGCTCAACAATTGGCTACCCTTCAAACCCAACATAGCCCGCCGATGATGCTCCAAATTCGGCCAAACTCGAGCTTCACAAAAGAGCCAGGAGATGAACAAGCCCAAAGCTCTGTAGCTTCAACAAACCTGAGCTCCATCTCCCCACCTCCAACCCGAGATCAGCAAGGTTCATCGAAGATAGCAATGCCTCTAAGCCAAGATCAAACAGTTGGATGAAAACCCAACATCATAAAATCCAAGCTTCAATTTCACCAAAAACTCAAGCCAACTCCAACCATCATCCAATTCGGAGAAGAACAATGCTCGACCACAACTCCAACCGAAGCTTCGAACCTGAATTCGATGAAGCTCCAAAGGTAGCACCCAACTTAGTTCGAACTCAATGCAGCGAAGAAGATGATCCAGGATCGACGAATCACCTCTTGATCACATACTGGTCGTCGAAGAGCTTTTCTCACCTGCACCGCAGATCGACGAAGAAGGTGCATGCTCGCCCAAAACGGAGCTTACCGAGAATGTAGGTTGCCCAAAACAAGCTCAACGAGGAGTAGCTCACCGAGCTCAATGAAGAGTAGCTTTCCCAAAACGAGCTTGGCGAGGAGTAGCTTGCCCAAAACGAGCTCAATGAGAATCTACCTCACCCAAAACAAGCTCGCCAAGACTGCCGCTCGCCCAAAACAGAGGTCGTCGAAACCCATGTTGCCTACAGGCTTGTTTGCCGAAAAAGTAGCTCGGTGGAGGCCTTGCTCGACGAAGAGGAGGTCGCCGAACCACCTTGCTCAACCAAAGAAGGGTGGTCAACAACGCCTAGGTGGTCACCCAAAACAAGATTTCAAAAATAGAGAAGATGAACCGCAACTCACCCAAATGGTCGGGCAAACTAGGGGTTCTCATAGTTGACAACAGTCTTTGGATCGCTCAGACACTTGAGCCCGAGTGTGATAGACGCAGCAGATGTAGCCACGCCCCCATCACCCTCTCACTCGCTTCTCATCTTTTCGATCTCACTCTGCGGGTGAGCCCCACCCTCGTCAACGCTCCTGATGAAGCCACGTCGTCCCTCTTCACAGCCTCTTCATCACAGTCACCCGACCTCATTCAGTGGGTGAGCCCAACAAATATGGACACTTTCGATAGCACCACGTCACCCCCGCATTTCAGCAATAATATCACCACAAATCGATCTCATCAGCGGGTTAGAAAAAACCTGATCAATGCTCGAGATTGCTCCAAATCTCGTGTTAGGTCAGATAAAATAATATAAATTCCCCAAAAATCATTTATAATTCGAAAATTTAATTAAAATTCCAAAAATTATTATCAATTACGAAAAAATAATTAAAAATTCTTAAAAAATAATTTAAAATTGGAATAATTAATTTAAAATTTTGAAAAATAATTTTTAATTGGGAAAATTTATAGAAAATTTTTGAAATTTCTAGAAAAGTGCAAGAAAATATTCGCCGCCTCCAGAAGCTTCTGATCAGTTTCAGGTATCTTCCATCACCCCTGAAAGATAAAATTGTACCCAAAACTCTAAAATAAGGCAAATTGCTTCCCGAATGCTAAGAAAGTTTAAGATCAGGATTTATGACGTTAGCGTTGCCGGGTATTTTATCATTTTTTTAATTCTTTTACTACAATGACTACATATGTATATATGAAAACATGGGCTATCAGGTCGAGAAGTTAAAATTTTCTCCTATGACATAATGACAACCCTATCTGACTATCTCCTCTAAAGGCATGATGTACACTGTACCTCAAAGTACAATTTATTTGAAAAAGCATCAAAGGATGAATTATTAAGAGAGGGCTCAACATGTTTTCTCATGCATTAAGTGGTAAGTTTGTTGCCGCTGACAACAGTTCATTTAATAATCGTATGATCGAGATAAACTAACCCCCAAAAAAAATCTAAACGAAACCCTAGATTTGTGCTCGGCTGGGGGTGGCGGCTGGGCCTCGTCGCAGCCGCCCCAATGCAAATACCCCCGTCGTCCCACCCCCTCTTACCATTGCTCTCCTTCCCGTCACGCTCCCCAACCCTGCCCCCTTTCCTTTGCGACCCCGCCTACCGTCGCTCCACCAACGACGATGTGTCGATCCAGGTCCCAGACGGGGACGTTGGAGATGGTCGAAGATGGCGAGCTCCTACAGTGGGGAGCTCGTGGCTACGTCGTGCCACAGATCCGCCTCGCATCGACGGCGGGTGGTGCGCCAATCGTGAGGCGTGTCGCGGATCTTGCCGCCGCCAAAGATCAGCCACCGCCGCATTCGCCAGCGTCTTCTTCGGCGATGGGTGGCCTCCAACACCACACCCGTTGCCGCCGCTCCACCGCCGTCGTCCCTTTCCCTCTTCAGTGCCGGAAACGGATCCATCACCGCCACCACCATGTCCACGCTCTCGGGGCCAATCACGACAATCTGCAGCCATGATTTGGACTTCGAGGGTTGGTTGAGACGGCGAAGAAGTCGGGATTTGTGATGATGGCAGAGCCGAAGAAAGAGGCTGGAGCTTATACTCCATTGTTGGGGTGTGATTGAGAAGGGTGGTGGCTGCATCCGGGCTGCTTCACCCAATGACCACAGTCGACGGGGCACCATCACCACTATGCCCTCATAATTGAATCTGACGCCCAACACCACCGCCTGTTGTAGCGAGAGGAGAAGGTGATGCTTCAATCCGTTGGGACTTGTCTTGGTTTTTTGATTGAGCGAGAGAGAGTGAGATAGTGGGTGAGTGAAGAAGTTGCTCTTCTCTACTCTATGTTGGTGTTGGTATGTATTTGTGAGAAATCACTGGAGAGAGCAAGGGCGTGAGAGAGGCGAAGGTATCCTCTTCACGGCTCTCTCTTTGACTGCAGTTTTTGGTGGGGGAGTGATGGTTGCAAGATTGTGGGAAGATAGGAGGAGAAGGCTGAGCTATACGGTTGTTAGAATTCCGCCTGCGAGGCTTGGGCCCAAAGAAGGAGTCCCCCCAGCAATGAGACGGCAGGGTTCGGCGGGTGATAAAATCATGTCAGGCTAGCTTCAGGTGTGTGTGCACGTACCGTGGAGGCAGTGTACGAAGCTAAATTGACGTACATACAATTTTGCTGGACCGAGCTTGTCTGTTGGCCCACCCTCCAGGGTTGTTGGACGGATTTGTTGTTTGTACGGGTCATTTTGCTTCATGTTTTATTTCCATGTTGATAGGTTGTATGTTTTGTTAATTTCTGATTAATGAAACAGGGTAGCCATATTCCACCTTTTCCTTAAATTAAAAAAAAACAATCGTATGATCAATAGAAAAAACATGCGTAAACCTAGAGCCTTTTAATTATCATCCTAAAACCGTTTAACACATGTTTTTGCCTTTTATCATCCTAAAACCCTCTAACGCATATTTTTGCCGCATTAAAAGATATTATCATACAGTAAAAAAGTTGAAATTTTGTATCCTTTCAGATTTATGAGTAACAAAATCCTTCAACTTTGCAAACATGTAAAATAGTAAATAAAACTCGTTCTCTTAATCTACACAACATAACTTCTTGTTGTTTGTAGTCCGGTTAAGAATGGTACATAGTCCGGTTACAATTATTCCTTTACATGGATAAGAAAAATAGACAAATATATATATGTTAAACTTCTAAGCAAATATGTACATAAACTGTTACTTCATTATACTATTTATACCTATGAATTATATAGAATTTTTCTTACATTTTAAATCAATTCATAAAGAATGTAAATAATCAATCCATATAAGATAAAATTCACATTTTAAACACTCTGAGGGTTTGTGCATACCTTGGATATTTGAAACCAGTAATAGTCTTTTGCCCGTATTTCTTCCATGAATGACGATCATCAAAAGGCTTAGAAGTAACGAACTTGTGCACATTTTCTTCTCTAAAATACAAAAAAGAAATTGCTATCAGTTGGCTCTAAAATAATGAAATATGTCATATATAATACTCTCAAATTAAGTACCAATTATCTATGTGAAGCTTTTCATATTCCAATGTCTCATAAAGACAAAAGATTTTTTCAGGTCTATATTCACAAAATTCTTATTGCATATTGTTATTTAAACTTTTACCATAAAGAAAGAAGAAAGGTATAATGCGGATGACTGTAAAGTGTGTTAATTAGGTCATGCATGTCAGCAGGAAAGAACAGTAGAGTAAATATTAGCTTGACTATAGATACATAGGATGAACTTTGGTGAAGTGTAATCATATGGATGAAACACTCAAGGCAGCAGGATACAATGTGACACAAGGGCAGGACACTAGACCCTAACACACATCTGAGTCGATCGAAATTTGGAAGGACGGCACTTAGTAATAGTCAAGTGCCTCGGAGAAGAAGAATTGGTCTCTCTAGTACTGTACAGTTGTTGTAACAAACTTGATATATTGTTTGTAATTCAGTTTTCCAGCTTGCTTTCTGTTCCACCTATTTAGGCTTGTGACTAGGTAGTTCAGTTTGTATCTTTGCTGTATATATTTGATGGATTCATTCAATAAAAATAGATAAGAATTATATTCATCTCTTTCTGTCACTTAGTGAAGTCTGACGCTAGCTCCAAGCCGGACTGAGCTCTGAGACAGTCCTTGTGCAGGTCGCCGCACGGTACTGTGAGAGCTGAGACTCTCGAAACGAAATGAGATACAGATGTCCTTTGAGCCTTATTTGTTATAGAGACTAATTAAGAAATCTCCCAGACTAACGTTGATCTCAAGATCGTAACTCATCCTATCATAACTACATCTAATACATTCCTAATAAAACTAGTGCCTTTGTGATAAGCTAAAAAAGCATAAACATCTATTCCTAATCAAATTAGTGCCTTCGTCATAAGCTAAAAATGCAACAAAAAAAAATCTCGCTTCCATAAGTTATATCATTTCAAAGTATGCCAAAACAACGGTTCATTTGATCTTGGTGCGTATCAAATTTAAGTGGTAAGGGATGCACATACATAGTGGGTATAAGCTTATAATAAAGCATCTCCTTTCTTCTTGCTCACTATATTTTATTCTTATAAAAGTAAACATAAGTGATGAGTACGAAGGAAGCAGTATGTATAGTTAATTTGGAGATAAATTCCAGTAACATGCTATTTTAGTAAAGATAAACTGTGGCTGCTTATTGATTAACCACTGCAATATATTCACTAATCTAGACATGTAAAAATTTTGATAAAACAAACTTTGTAAAGAATCTTAGATCGAACCGTTCAAATGTTTAAGAGACTTAAAGTTTAGTAATTTTTGTACTACTCTTGGAATCTGATTTATCAGATACTTTCTAGGGTTTCGCTAGGATTTACAACTATTGCATGATACAAATTTAATTCATAAGGGGATCTTTATAGCAAAGGATATACGATAACCTACACGAACCTAAAACTGGACAAAATATTAGATCTAGTTATAAAAGTAAAATAAAGCAGTAAAAAGAACAAAAAAAAAAAAAAAGAGTGAAAAAAAAGGAAAAACTAAAGGAATAAAGTCTGTAACCTGCTATTGCAGTTTGGACTCCTCTCATTTGTGAAAATGACTGGCCCTGCAAGATCCCGGTTAGTGTTCAAAGCATCAAGCGCTCGTTTTAACGATAACGAGATCTCATCAATGAGTACATCAACACTGCCTTCCCCTTTGCTCGACGATCTCTGCAATGTAGCTTTAAGTTGATGAACCAACTGTGTACCTCGGATTAACTCTCTTTTAGCTGCTTCATAATCTAGGACTGGATCAAGGGAATTAGGAGACATCGTTGACTCCATTTTTTCCTTGCTCCCTCTAGTTTAGTTTTAGGGAAACCAGGTAGAGAGAGAGAAAAAAAAGGAAGAAAGAAAAATTAAGAGAGTAAGTCTAGGTATTTGGCTATGGTTATGCATACTACTAGTATTTTTTACGTGCGATGCACGTTTTGATAAGAGTTTGATGATTTTCATGTGCAATATATGTGTTAAGAAATAGTTTTGAGGTTGGATGTGCGTTGCACGTAATTGAGAAAAATATTTTTAAGAAAAGCTATGATTTGTAGTAGCAATGCACGTGTTCAAAAGTAGAATTGGAGTTGTACGTGCAACATATGTATTTATTTGGTGTTAAAAAAATATTGAAACATTATTTTGTACGTGCGTTGCACGTTTAAATAGGTGCAATTTTGTTTGTTTGTTTGTTTATTTTGTTGTCATTAATGAGAGAGTTGGAGTTAGACGTGCAATGCACGGATTTGTAGGTTGACAAATGACAACCCCAACTCTCCCATTATAATATTAGAGATAATTAAATGGCTTGATTCTTTAGTATATTCCCTTTGTAGCAAATTCTTGTTGTATCCGGCTGGTTTAATTTTAGGTTATTTGGTACTGAGACAAGGGGGTTGTTCAGTATATGATGTATGAGTGAAATATTAAAATTTTGGGGGTCTGTATTGTAAGTTATCACAGACTTTGTCTATATCTATGAGGCTACTACCTTCAATGTATTTGCTACAGTTTTTATCTATACAGTTAGTTTCAATATCCCAAATCGTTATGAGAGCACGAATCCTCAAACCCTAGATCTGCTCAAACCCTAGATCTACAACTATGATAAAGAAAGAAAAATCTTCTCTTTTGATTTGAGATCCAAATCCTAATCTCAAATCAAAATCCAAACTCCAATATCCAATCCGGACCCCAAATAAATATCCAAAATCATCCCAGATCCAAATCCCTCAAATCTCCAATCCCCCAATTTTTAGATAAATAAACACATCAAGAAGAAGAGGATAGTAGTTAGCAATAGCTGCAGACCCCCTCCTCGGCCTTCATGCTCGTGCCTCTAATGCCACGGGAACCACCCGGACACCAACCTAACTTGACGTGTTGCCACCTTTTGTCGTACGTTGCCGTCGCTCTTTTGTTGCCGCTCTCCAACCCCCTACCCCCACCTCCAACCCCCTAAATCAATGTTAATGACTCGTAATGTCGTCATCCTCCTCGTCATTATCTTCACCACCTCCCTCCCTCTTCTCTCACTATGACACTTCTCTTCGCCGCCGCCCAGGGGCGGATTCAGGATTGAAAAGTGAGAGGGGCTGAAGAAAAAATTTCGCACAAGGTAACATGCAAAATATATATAAAGTTGCTATAGATACTAGAGGGGTAAAGTTGTTGTAGATACTAGATAGAATAGAGTTGGGCTTGGGCCCAAAAAAATAATAAGAATGCTCAAATATATATAGGGTGGGCTTTAAAAAATATGTGGGGGGCTGAAGCATACATCTCACACTAATATACCAAAAAAAAAGGAAATGCTAAATGGGGGGGGGGGGGGGGGGGGGGGGCGATCCACCCATACCGCCACCGCCGACGACAACAATTTTTCCAACAACTCCTCATCATCTCAAACAACCGTAAAGACAAGCTTCTTCTTCAAGCTCTCCCTCTCACCCTTGGCGTTACTGCTGCCATGTACATCGTCCTTCTCGTGCTCGTCGCGAATCGAATATCATCTAACTCGGTGTGGCGGGCCATCGAGTCAACTATCCTCTCCTTGCGGTTCATCGCTAGCTTCGCCACTGCAGCGATCATTGGCCAAGAGAAGCGGTATCATGCACCACTACTGCTACTGCTAGGTTTTCCTGAAAGACTAGTCGAGCTCCTTCTTCTCTATTTAATATCTAGATCCACTTCCAAAATGAAGTGGACCCGATTCAGCAATCCGACCTGAATCCAACCCGATTTAAATCAGATCCAACTCGGTTGGACGAAATCCACATAAACCTGATCCAATCAACCGAATTTGGTCCAACCAAACCGAACCTGGTCCGACCTTGTCCGAACAACTCGAGTCCACTCTTGCTCCCGCCTTGACCAAACTGAACCCTATCGATCCGGTTTAGATTTCAGAACTGAACCAACCTCGACTTGGATCATCTTCGATATGAGTATATCTGAACTAGAAGTCATTTCTTCATCTTCTTACGGATCCATATCATATCACGATCCGATAAGCGGCTTCTCATCTCCTTTCGGAGCCTTTCAGAGATGTTCGTTTGATTGGATTCAAGATCTTGCATATTCAGGTTTGATTAGTAGCTTTTCACTCAGTCGGTTTAGTTTATCTGTATCCGAACTTATATTGTTTGATCCACCTTGAGTTTGAAAGGGGGTGTTGAGGGTATGATGTATGGGTATAATATTGGGATTGTTGAGGGTCTATATTGTAAGTTGACATAGGTTTTTCCTATATCTATGAGGCAATTGCCCTCAATATATTTATTGCATTTCTAATTTATACAATTATTTCTTCGTTTCCTATCCGAGACTAGTGTATTATCCGAACCAACTTAGTTAGAAAGACAACTCTAAAATGAAAATTAATACCGTTGGATATGATCGACATCCCAAGCTATTTATGTACAAAATTTTTAATGAATTCATCATATTTTAACCACATATCATGAAACCTAGAAATTGAGTACTTCTGGACTTTTATAAAACATCAATTTTTTTTTAATTGCATGATAAACGGTTAAAATTTGTATAATTTTTTTGAAATTTTGTATATGTATACTTTTGAAGATAATTCTCTCATCTAATAGTATGGAAATTCATTTTTTATGGCCGGGATATAAGTTTGAAATGTCTCCCTATCTAACTTGACTAAGATCACACCTCCTTATTCTCATATTATTGCTTCACATTTATATATAAGAAAAACTGTTTTTGTGCCTATATATTTTCAGATGGACACACCTATTCTAATCCTGTGGATACCCAATTTTTCATCTTTACACATTCTGTTATGTGTAAAGACTCCACCTTTTCTTCGGAAAAAAAACATATGATTATGGAGCAAACTGTGGTATTATTGCTGCCCAATAATATATATACACGAAAGTTGATGATGTATATTTCAAAGATGATAATTATCAAAAACAAAATATTTCAAAGTTGATGATAAACACCCTAAGTTAGTGAGGAAAAGTCAAGGGGCCTAATAGAAAATCATTGTCATTTATAACCCGAGTGGCCAAAACCGTAAAACAAAACCAATTAAATTACAAAATGACTATAAAATTTGGGAATTCACTGTAGATCAACCCAAAGAGCAACCAAAGTAAGAAAACAAAGACTTGATTGGCAAAGTGAAGTTTCTTTTTTTTGTGTACAACCAAAAGTTGCCTTCACGCAAGTGTCAGTTTGATCCTGTTAATGTGGTCCACTGGTACGGTTTTTTTGTTTTGTTGATGAATAAAAGATTGAGAGTTCAATTTCTGCTTGCACCAAAAAAAATTTCAATAAATAAATATTCAGGATAAAGTATAGATATATGTGGCTAGATGCTTATTTTGAAAAACTAAAACTAAAACAAACAAAAAAAAGCTACTTGCAAACGAAAATGTTATTATGCATGGGTATGAGAGCAAGAGAATGAATGCTTTGGAGAGAGAACAAGACATGCCATAGGATGAAAATTAACTCTTTTAATAGGTTTAATTCTTATTCATAACTCACTCCCTTCCAATCTTATTTTACCTTAGCAAAGGAAAATAACTCACTCCCTTCCAATCTTATTTTACCTTAGCAAAGGAAAATACAGATGGTGATGTACATTCACGTACCACATCTACAGCTGTTTCTTAAGATATATATAAAATTTATTGAAATATAATAATTACTAATGTGTATATTTTGTTTTCTAATCTATAAGAAACAGGTTTCCCAAATCTTTCATCTCCTCAATCTCTTTTCTTCTTCTCCAAGAATGTAATTCTTATATATAGATGTATACAGTAGAGCAACAATGAATAAGAAAAATTAATTCCTATCCCTCAAATTTGTTTTCAATATGTTATCAGAGCCTAAAATATTCTGGGCTAAGTGAAGAAGAGAAAGAATAAGAGGCAGTGTTTAGCCTCACCGATCACCAATCTCTTCCCCGACTTCAGATCCAGATCCGAACCCGAACCTTGAAACCTCGACTTCATCCATCATCTTCATTGACTGGACCCTGATCCCGTCGCCATCACAGATCCGAAGTTGCCTGACTCCGACCAAACTCGAACGGCGCCGTCGATTCCCCTAGCCACTACCTACCGCTGCAACCTCCATCAACATCCCCGAAGTCAACGACCCCTGATCATCGTCGAAGACCCAGATCCCCCGAATCCCGTCGAAAGATACTGCATATCCTTTTCAGCCCTCATCTTCAACCCCACACCCCGTAGTCCCTCCTTCCTCCATGCACCACCACGATCGCCTTGCACGTCGCAGTCCACCGAGCTCCACCTCTTCCTCTTCCCTTCCTCTGTTGATCTCGACCCCGTAGCCCTCCATCGATGCCAGCCTCACCCTAGCTGTTGTCGTCGTCGTCGAAAAAACTCACCCCGATCCCGCCAAACCCCGTGCGTGCGTCGTTAATCCCGTCGCTATCATCGTCGCCGCTTCCCATAGTCGCCGTCGAGATTTCCTAGCCCCCAGATCTGACAATTGCTTGGATCTTGTTGCTGTTTGTTGTTTGCTGTTTGCTGTTTGTTGTTCTTACACTGACCTGCTGCTTCTTGTTGCTGTTGCTGTTGCTGTTGTTGTGTTGTTTGCTGTTTTGCGATTTGCGGTTCTTCACCATGAGACCAAAACTACCGTATGAGTTAAGAAAGTGTACTAATTGTGGTAAGATCGGCCACACGAAAGCTCGTTGTTATAAGATTATCGGATATCTGGAGAACTGGGATCATAGCAGAGACATTTGGAAGAAGAACTGCAACCGATCTACTGGCACTGTATCATCTACATTAGTTACTGCTGCAGGTAATGATGGTAAGGTTTTTAATATTTCTGCCTCTGTTATAAATAATGCATGGATAATTGATTCGGGTGCTACCGATCATGAGTTTTGATTCTAGACTAGTCTAAACCTTACAACCATCCACCAAATTCAAAGTGTCCACTGCCAATGGAGAGCCTGCCACCGTAACTGGCGAGGGTTCCATACTCTCACAAAAAACCTAACCTTAGATAATGTGTTAGTTGTGTCATCCTTGAATTTTAACCTATTATCTGTTGCTCAAATAACTACTGCCTTACATTGTATTGTGATTTTTTGGCGCTCCCATTGTGAGTTTAAGGATATTCGGACTTGCAAGACGATTGGTTATGGGGTTAGACACGAGAAACTCTATTACTTAGATTTGGAATCTAAAAGTTCAAGCACGTTGACTCAAGCTCTATCTGTGGAAGGTTCTGAGGGAGAGAAGAAGAAATTAGAGATTTGGCTATGGCATCGACGTCTAGGGCATGCTTCTTTTGGTTATTTGAATAAATTATTTCCAAACTTATTTTCGAAGTTGGATTTGTCTACTTTTCGGTGTGATGTGTGTGAACTCGCAAAAAGTCACCATGTTTCTTTTCCTCCAAACCTAAATAAGAACTCTCTCCCATTTATGATTATTCATTCAGATGTTTGGGGTCCATCCAAAAATACTACTTTTGGAGGAGCAAAATTGTTTGTGATATTTATTGATGATTGTACTCGTATGACTTGGAATTTGTTTGATGAAGTCTAAAAGTGAAGTTAGTGGCTTATTTCAGAAATTTCACAAATGGGTTGTGACTGAGTATAAAGCACATATTCAAGTTCTTAGTAGCGATAATGGCGGTGAGTACCTGAGTTCGAATCTGCAATAATATTTGGTGGAACATGGGATTGTTCACCAGACTATATGCTCATATACACTATAACAAAATGGAGTTGCAGAAAGAAAATAACAAACACTTGCTCGAGGTAGTCCGTGCCTCTCTTATTCATGGAAATATGTCACTCATGTATTAGGAAAAAGCTCTGACATCCACTGCATATCTAATCAACCGAGTTCCCTCTAGTATCCTAAACTTCATCACATCATTTCAAGCATTAACTAAAGCTGTGAATGCTCCAATAGTAGTCAATTTGCCACCTCATGTATTTGGGTGTGTCGCATTTGTTCATCTTCATTAACATGAACGTAATAAGTTATCTCCTCAAGCTGTTTGTTATATTTTTGTGGGAAGATATCGTTGTTACCACCCACCGACTCAAATGATATTTGTGACTATGGATGTTGTGTTCTATGAAGATGATATGTATTTTTTCTCTGAGGTGGAACTTCAGGGGGGGTACCGAAGTGAAGTTCAGACTCCTGCATATGACGAAGTGATTACCATTCAGAATGACCAGTTGGATACAAGAGGTGAAAATCTGGATGTAAGGAATAATGAGGAATTGAATGAAGATCTGGTTGAGAGAGAAGACCTCCACGAGGAACTGCAATCAGTGCCGAACCTCAACGAAGATGAGCCATCGAGATCCATGCCACCACTAGTGTCATCTCCATCATCAGTAGGGGTGAACAACTATTATCCAAACCGACCAATCCGAACTGACTGGTTTCTAACCAAGCCAATTGGGGGATTGGATTAGCCCGGTTCTTGATCTTCAATAACCAACTGGACCGGTTTGGTTGTTGGATGAAGCTTTCAAATAACCGATAGAACCAAACCGACCATATCTTTATGCATTAGTCCATAAAAAATTTAGTTCTTATTTAATTTATTGAATATACAAACCATCATTTCTTGAAGATACAAACAGTCTCCTTTAAGTTCAGTTCAAACTTTAAAGTTCAAACCCTAAGTCCCACACTCCAAATTTCCTATCGCAGTGTTGTTGTTCGTGGCTTGAACTTGTAACTGTAACTTTCCCTGTCGTAGTTTTGTTTCTGTGGAACTATATTAATATGGAAGAATTGTTTGCATATTATTGTGGTTTTTAAAGTAGTCTTCTCTGTTCATTTAAATTTATCGACAGTTTTGTTGTCCAAATATTTATATACCGAGAACTCTTTGCAAATCTGTAGACATGTGGGTGCTTGGTATCAATATAGGAATTTCGGTTTTGTTTTGTATCTAATTTTTTTGTTCCTGAAAATTTTGGTGCAGTAAAAGGTCTAGTACGGACTTGCTCAGCACTTGCACTGCCAATATCAATTTTATTTATTATGTACTGAATTTGACCAAACTTTGGTTCTTTTAATCTCATCCTGGGTAGATCGTTTAATCTTCATTTTAAACTCATTTCTGAACAACAATTAACATGTTGCTAGCATGTTGTTTCTTAAAATTGATTGAAGTTGATCTTTTAAATTTTAACAAAATTGTGTATGATATTGGAGGTGAAAAATAGCATGCCAAACCGACCATCCAATCCAATCCAAACTGAGCTTAATCGGCTTAGATGGAAACCGATCCAATTAAGGCTCGAATTGGTTGCGGATGAAAAAAATTAAAAAACCGATATTCTTTGGATCGGTACTGGATGGTCCATATTTGATCGGATATCGACCGATGCCCACCCCTAACCATTAGCGCCATCAGAACCATCTCCACCACCAGCACCGTCAGAACCATCTCTACCCCCAACAGAACCCCAAAACCAATTGTCATCATTGTCCGAAGCTCCAAGAAGAGAACTCCCAAATCGTACTACTAGAGGCATCCCAAAACCTACTTATGAGCTTGATCCCACTAGTAATGTCAAGCATCCCATGAGTCATTATGTGTTCACTTACCAATTGTCTGAATCAAATAAGTAATTTGTGAATCAATTATCTGTTGTATCTATTTCTAACAGTGTGCAGGAAGCCTTAGCAGATCCAAGGTGGAAAGCAGCTATGGATGAGAAGATGAAGTCTTTGAAGAAGAATGAAACTTGGGAGATAGTCGAATTGCCAACAGGAAAGAAGTCAGTATGATGCAGATAGATTTATACTGTGAAGTATAAGTCTGATGGTTCAATAGAGCGATACAGAGCAATGATGGTTGCCAAAGGGTACACTCAAACTTATGGAATTGATTATGATGAAATATTTGCACCTGTGGCAAAGTTCAACACTGTTCGAGTTTTACTATCGCTTGCTGCAAACCTTGACTGGTCGTTGGAGCAATTTGATGTGAAGAATGCCTTTTCACATAGAGAATTAACAGAAGAGATTTATATGGATCTACTACCAGGATCAAATAGACCAGTCCAACACAGTAATAAAGTGTGTCGATTGAAGAAAGCATTGTATGGTCTCAAGCAGTCGCCAAGAGCTTGGTTTGGGATATTTACAAAATCAATGAGGACATTTGGATATTGTCAGAGTAACTCAGATCATACCATGTTCCTGAAAAGGAAAGAAGGTAAGATTACTGCTCTCATTATATATGTGGATGATATGATAGTAACTGAAAATGATCTTGAGGAGGGAAAGGTATTAAAGAACTACTTGTCACAAGTATTCGAAATGAAGGATCTTGGCCCTTTGAGATATTTTCTTGGTATTGAAGTTTGTCGCTCTGGAAGGGGTATATTTCTGTCTCGAAGAAAGTATGCCCTTGATTTATTGAAGGAAACCGGAATGTTTGCTTGTCAGCCTATTGATACTCCGTTAGAAGAATGACTGAAACCGTGGACAAACCCTGATCAGGTGCCGTGTGATAAGGAGAGATATCAGATATTGTCATATGCCTTAAGTGTGGTGAGTCAGTTTATGCATGCACCTCATGAACAACACATGAATACAGTGATGAGAATCCTGAGATATATAAAGTCTGCTCCAGGAAAAGGGGTCTTGTTCGCAAAATATGGTCACTTGAAGGTTGAGGCATATACTGATACTGATTGGGCAGGATCGATTGTTGATAGGCGCTCCACTTCAGGATATTTCACCTTTGTTTGAGGAAATTTGGTTACATGGAGTAGCAAGAAGCAAAATGTCGTTGCACGCTCTAGTGTAGAGGCTGAGTATCGCGGAGTAGCATTAAGTATAGCTAAAGTTTTATGGCTGAAACTCTTGTTGCAGGACTTATGTTGTGATTCGAATGAACCTATGAAAGTGTATTGTGATAGTCAAGTGGCGTGTGATATTGCTGCTAATCCAGTTCAGCATGATAGGATGAAACATGTAGAGGTGGACAGTTTCTTCATCAAAGAAAAACTGGATGAGAAAGTCATTGAGATATCTAAAGTGAAGTCAGAATATCATCTCGCAGATATCCTAACCAAGACAGTTTCGAATCGGCTCTTCTTGAAATTTGTTGATAAGTTGAGCATGTTCAATATCTATGCAACAATTTGAGGAGTGTTGAAATATAGTAATTGTTAATGTGTACATTCTGTTTCCTAATCTATAGGAAACAGATTCCCCAAATCTCTCATCTCCTCGATCTTCTCTCAATCTCCTTTTTCTTCTCCAAGAATATAATTCTTGTATATAGATGTATACAGTAGAGCAACAATGAATAAGAAAAATTAATTCTTTTCCCTTAAATCAGCTTTCAATAAAATTTCTGTTTGCCAAACCAACTGCTACAATCTTTAACCAATTTCACTGAATCCTGCATATATATACAAGCATTCTTCAACCCAGTATTTGTTTTAAATCCAGAGTTAGGAAATTATTTTCTTTAGAGTATCTTGTTGAGTCTTCGATACGATCAATATAAACCACCAAGAAAATACTAAATCATACCAACCACACAAAGCACATAAGAATTATCTCAGTTGGGGATTTCGCCTTACGTCGGGAGAGGAATAAGTGAGATATTTTTCAACTGGAGAAGATACAAGAATATTACAATTTTCACCACAATCCTCTTTTAAACCTAACTGGAGCTACTTGCTATTTACAATGGAGAAATATCTCACCTCTCAGATAAAGTCTCTTTTCTTCGGTTCGGCACTCAATGATCTTATCTCTCTATTAACAGATACAAATAATTATATAGAAATCTAAAAAAAACCTAGTTTGATACACTTGATACACTAACCATCAGATGTATATTGAATTTGAATAGATAACTATACATTGAGAGCCGTACGATCTAACTTGAAGATAAAGTTGGGCTTCACACGAATTCCCTAGACCCGACCCAAAAATCCATCAGCGCGCAAGACGGTCGACTGCACAAGATTGCGGTCGATCGCAGTCATCAAGACTTCGACCCCAAATGACAGTCGACTGTCCCCTTCTCTATTACTGTTGTTGCTACTGACTACTTTCTTCTCTTTCTTCAGCTATTTACTTCGATTCCATCTCATCGCTTCATCGTTTTCTCATCGGACATGTGTATGCAAGACATATAAACCAAATATTCAAAAATGGTTCCAATCCTCACTACATTGTTGAATCTCTGGAAATAAAAGGATGGATGGAGATTGTATCACACTACATTATCAAATGAAGTTTGCACATCATCTCCCAACAATGAAATATCGATGACTGCGTGATCTCACTCATCGGACTGAAAACAATCTTTTTGGTCAGGATATTTGAACAAGCTGCAATGGCATGCGAAAATGGATACCTTGGCGGGAAGTTGTTATAATTTGCATTCACAAGCTTATCCGTTAATTTAGACACATGGTATATAATAATATTGTATACAAATACAGTGACGTGTTTTGGTTCCTTTCGAGAGGCTTTACTAATTAATTTCCTTCTACTTCAATACTCTTAGTCGGTGTAGGCTAGATATATCGAATTTAATCTTAATTAAATTATAACTAGTATAATGCACGTGCGATGCACGTACTATTATAAAAAAAAAATAAAGTAAGAACTTTGATTTACGCGTGCGATGTATGTATTAATGAATAGGATTATATATTTTTAAAAGTAAATTTGAAGACTATAATGGGAGAGTTGGAATTGCACGTGTGTTGCACGTAAGTAGGTAAATTTACAACTCTAACTTTTCCATTATAGCATTAGAGATAGTAATTTACACGTGCGATGCACGTCTTAATAAATTAAAAAAATAAAATAAAAAAATTAAACTTAGTGAGGACTCGAACCTGGAATATCTTTTATATTAGTTATATACATGCATCACACACGTTGATAGATTTACAAATAATACAAAAGCTCGATTATTAGATCCAAAGAGGCACACATCTCAAAACAAACCCGGCATAAGATTGCAGAGGAGGTCAGACCTAAAAGTGCTCCCCTTTTTATTTGACTCTACATGCAAGAAGTCTCTTTGGGTGAACATTAAGTTAACCAGCCGTTACACAGCTATTAGAAGATTGCCCACATAAAATGATGATTATGAAAAAAATTTCTAATTAAATTATATATCTTATCTTCAATATCCAGAAAGAAATATATTAATATATTAAGCAATCCCACAAAATCTCACATATACTCTTAGCATTTCTCATATATCTTACACGAATCATGAGCTTCGACTTTCTCTCTAAAAATTGCTTGTATTGTGTTTTTTTAAGCTATATAATAATTTCTTTGAAGCAAGCCGCTTCAATATCAACTATGAAATAGTTTATTTTGATGTTGTCTTCACCTTGTATTTTCTTGCATGCATGCTATATTGATTTGTCTTTTTGATTGCTCTGGGGTTAAAATGTGTATATATTAATTTTAAAATGCTTCTGCAATGAGAAAAATTTCATACAGAATGTACCATTTTTATATGCTTAAAGTCGTATGTCCTTAATTTGATTCATTAGGATGGTGTTACTTTTTCATTTATGTGGGTGCTAAGAAACATGCCTTGTGCTGAAAGTTAATTTGATGTCAAAAAAGTAATTCTGTGTGAAATTTGAGTAGTATAAACAATGTAATCCAAATTTTTATTGCTACTTGTGAATGAATTTGGTTCAACCTGTAGACGTGTTGTGTTGAACCTCTCTCTGCTCTTCCTACTCTGCAAGGGGTGAAAATAAATTGTGGGCTGCCTGATCATGATGTAGTCTGAGATCAAAGATTGAGAAATGCAGGGCAAGTGGTAGTAGATGTTCCATGAGCGAGTTGTTTAATGCTTGTTCTGCGCGCATCTGTTATTGAACATCTTTTGTATGAACTGTTTGTTTTTGCTCTGTTCCCAGCACTCTTTTTGCTTTCGTTGCTTTTTGTTTGGCGCCTTTGCCCATATCGGGTAAGAGATTTCTTCAAGCTCTGTTCCCATGTCAGTGTGATGTTTTTTGGCCTTTGCCTTATCAGATTTCAGATTCGAATCTAATTCATAAGCCCTGCTTGCTTACCATACCATCCAGAATTGAATCAGTAATCACTGACTTAAATCAGTGATAAGGACTCATGCTATGGTGAACAGATTTGCATTTCTATTGCACCAAAAACTGCATCGATTCTCCTTATATTCTTTGCTCCAGTTATCGAATACTTTGTGCAACATTTTTCACATTGCACGGGATAAGACAACATGCAAGACACTTTAGCCAATAATGAGTTTCTTTATCATCAAGAATTTATTCCCAAAAAATAATTTCGGCCATCAATGTTTTTGATGAATCACAGAAAACATCAACAAAATCAAACCAAAATCGTCAGAGTTGATAAGCAAAGTCCCATTTTCGCAAAAGAGGAGAACAGAATATCAAAAATTAAAAATAAATTTAAAAAATCAAGAAACTGATCTTGAAACTGAAGGGAAGAGAGATGCCAACACACCCAAATGATGCGATAATGAATTTTTTCAACAATAATTAATGAGGGGTTTCTCAAAAGGGAAATCGACTAACCTGAATCCCCATGTTCATAATCAAAAGGGAAATCGATTAACATTGATTAAAACCCCAAACCTCAAATCTGTAAATCATTAAAACGAAAAATCCCAAAAATCTTACCTTGTTGGGGGGAAATGGTCGAAATAGAAAAATAGGGTTACTTCTGTCATGAGATATCGGAAGTATATATCTGACCTTCAAGATCGCGTGCTCGGCAGCGTCCTTGATGTCGGGATACCGGCGGCGAGCTTCAACTGAGAGAGCTCGCAGATCGGACTCGAGCACCGCCATGAAAGCCTTGGATTGAGCGATCAGAATCGGAGATGGTAGGGTGTTTATAGTGCGAGATCTTAGGGAGTTAGGGTAAGAAGCTTCCGATGGGAGGAATCGATGAAGGGAGAGGCATTTTGATGAGAAGGGAAGCAGAGGAGATTGGGTTTTGCGATTTCGAATTTTGGGATATGGATATTTGGGGAATAGACAAAGAGTTGCTATTTCGAGAAGGAATTGGGCCCTGAATTCAATCTCCACCTCGTGCGAGAGAGATTGAATTCAATGTGAAGAGAAAATTACGTTTGTGCTTTCTAATTGCTTAAGGATCAGGGTAAAAATTGACAAAATTAATCTCATATTTTTTTTTTAGCTTTTTATGTGTATGGGGGCATGATAGTAAAAAGCTGCTAAAATGAGGTTTTGCTTAATAATAGTATAGATTTAAGGTTAAAACATAAACAATTGATTTTGTCAGGTTTAGTCATCTCTTCTCTAGCATGAACTTGGAATTCCCTTAATTTTTTAATTTTTATTTTTTAAATACCCAATTGTTCAATTCAAATTATCCTAGTCTTTCCCAGAACCCGCATTAGAGTGAGTCTCCAATGCTAATCTCGACAACCAACATAAAATCATATAATGATCATGAGATTGGTCCAAAGTTCATTAAAAGAGTAACCTATTTTCTTTAAAATAATGCATGACTCAGCAAATGATGTCATACAGATGATGTCATACGACGACCACTCTCATCGGTTGAAGGTATATTATGCATGAAACGTGGGAGATCAATTGGTTGGGATATTAATGCTTCGTGAAAAACTGAAACTTAAATGAAACATACATGTCTGTTATCAGGCTATTTGGTTTGGATCGGGATGATCGAGATAACTCTATATATGTATGAGGATACAGAAGGTCATACGCAGTAGGAGAAAATTTTCTCCTCTAACACACTAAAATTTACCATTCACTGTTTGAATTGATCTTTATATCATAAAATATAGAATAAAAAAATTAATAATTTTGAATAGGGTTTGCTCGTTCATCATAGGGATGTAAAATAAACATGTTTTCAGTAACAAAATTATTGTGGTCATTAAATATAGTGCAAAACACAATTGATGAGGAAAAAAAAATAGTGGATGATTTGCACCGCTCGATCCTAGCGCGAATCTCAAAGTCATACGACTTTTCCTTGTGGGCCAACAACGGGCCCGTCACCCAGGTCTAGGCCAGTGTGGACCGGGTCGCACCCCATAATTAAGGGACCCAGGAACCTCCCCTAACCCGGCTCTTACACCTATAAATACAACTCTATCTCTACAGTAACCAGGTAATCGTAGTTTTAACCACTTAAGCTTCTTTTAATACTTTGGTTATTGACTTGAGTGTCGAAGGGTCTGTCGCCGGGAGTTCTCCCAGTGTCTCAGACTTTTTGTAGGTGTTCGATGCCTGCCGAGCCACCCAGATCGACCACATCTATCACATCAGCCTCGCAGTAGAGTTAGATCAGCGGCCGAGATTTAAGTTTTCTCTTCCCAAAAAAACTCACAACATTTGTTGCTCCCACACAAAAAAAGAAGTATCGAATTGGCGCCGTCTGTGACAAATCTAGATCTGAGCCTCTTTTCCAAATTTGACCTCTTGATAGACGATCCCTATAGCTCATAAGGGTAGGAAGATTCCACCATGGGGTCGACCGTCTGACCCCCCACTTCCTTCGCGTCTGAAAAGAAGTCGAGCGGCAACTCAAGGGTCCCGACAGCTGCAAGACCAAGGATTACAGAAGCCCATCCAGATCGCTTCCCGCTCGGTGGCACAGGAGGTCGCCCAGCCGATGGTCTCCAACCTGAGATATGTCATCATTAGCTGACAGAATGAGGACAACGACCTCTGAAATTGCCTCAACTGCTCCCGGAACAGAGGAAACCCCTCGGATCGCAATCGCAATTGGACTCGTCACTCCTCCCACGGTCAAGACAGGGAGCGTAGCTGCTCCCCGAGGGACCACCGACCCTCCAACTGCCGAGGGATGGGGGTCACATAACCAGGGCAGAGTTCCATGAATTCCGAGACGAAATCCACGTAGCCATCCGAGGTGGGGCCCCTCCTGAGCAACCAATCGACCGAGCAGGAGCGGTCGAACATGGGAAAAGAATCCCATTGATCAACCTGATCTGAATGGCGGGAAGGCCCCATCATCAAACGACTTCAGGAAATGGAGGGTCGTATCGCTCGTATTGCCGAGGGAGGGAGACAGTCCTAAGAAAGATACCGGCCAAACAAGCTGACATTCTCCTCCTATATTCTCAACGCGCCCGTTCCAAGGAGCTTAAAGCCTCCACTGTTTGAAACCTATAACGGAGAAACGGATCATGATGGTCACATCGAAAGCTTCAAAACCCTCATGATGGTTCACAGTGCCTCAGTTCTCCTTCTCTGCCACGCGTTCTTGACCACCCTGAGAGCCCCCTCATGGGAATGGTTTACAAACTTGCCTCCGGTTCGATCTACTCTTTTGACCAGCTCGATGAGAGCTTCCTCGCTCACTTCGTGACCAGCCGAAAGGCTGAGAAGACGAGCACCTCTATGTTGGACTTCAGACAAAAGGATGAGGAATCCCTCTGAAAAGTTTTTCCAGAGGTTTACAGCCGATGCTCGGTCGATCTCCTCCCTCGACTCTAGGGTAGCAGCGGCAGCTTTCCGACACAATGTCCTTCATGACTCGTTGAAGGCCTCGCTGGCCAAGAAGCCCCTACCGACTTTTCCGAACTTCTCCATAGGAGCGAAAAGTATATCCGGACAAAGGAAGCCTCCATCCCGATGGTCGAAAGGGATCCCCCACTAAAGGGGAGAGGAAGGCTGACGACTCTGAACTTGCCAAGAAAACCCAGGAGAACACCTCAGGGAAGAGGCGCCTCCCCCGACATCCGCAGTTTAACCAGTTCACTCCGCTCAATGCGAGCATGTCCGCCATCCTGATGGAATTGAGGGCAACGATATACTCTAGCACCCCAATCGGTCCAATAATCACAATAGGAAAAGGGACAGGAGATACTACTACCGTTTCCATCGGGACCATGGCCATGACACAGATAATTACCAAGCTCTGAAGGATGAAATCAAGGCCCTATTTCGGAGAAGGTACCTTGCCAAATTCACTCAGAATGGCCCGAGGGCCTCTCCGCCCCCTCGTGGAGTGAACAAATGTCCAGAACCAGAGCCCGAACCCCAGGACACCGATAACCAGGCCATCCTACAATGCATCCATGGCGGGCCCATAGGGGGGAGAGTCTAGCTTCTCCCGCAAGGCCTTCATCCGAGAGGTAAACTCCGTTCATAACAGCCCTCCTCCTCGATCTCGGATGAAGACCTCGAAGGCATTCCGGTCCCACACTGCGACACCTTGGTCATAAGTCTTGCATTTGCCAATCATGAGGTGCGCTGCATCCTCGTCGACAATGGGAGTTCGGTGAATATCCTATTCCTAGCATCCTTTTAAGCCTTGAAGCTCTCCCGGGAGAGGCTGCAGCCGGTAGGCTACACCCTCCGTGTCTTCGCAGGCGCCCCGGTCCAGATCGAGGGGTTCGTTACCTTGGATGTCACGGTCGGGAGGGCTCCAACCTCCCAAATGAAGGCAATGGACTTCATGGTAGCCGGTGTTAAAGCTGCCTATAATGTTATTCTGGGCTGACCTGACCTCGCCTCCCTCCAAGAGGTACCCTCAGCCTACTACATGCACATGAAATTTCCTACCAAGTCTGGGGCCAGAGTCGTCAAAGGGAACCAGGAGGCGGCCCGAGCATGTTATACCGCCACGGTGGGGGCACTGTCCTCCCTCTTGAAGCGATCATGCTTTCGTCGGACCGAAATTCAATAGCTTCCGAGCAGGTGGACGACCACAAAGTTCCTTTATCAGGTCAAGAGCTCCCAACAGGAATACCCGCACATGACCTCCAAAGTGGTCTGCCCAGTTGCGTACGGACTTGAAGACCCGGGGGGCAGACTAGTTGAGAGGACCTAAAATACATAACATCTGATGAAATTCCACAAAGACCCCTAAGGGTTCACACTTGTAAAAAGGCCTTCGAAGCGGACCCATGTACTTGCCTTCATCTGTCAATGAATAAAATTTAATTTTCATTCCAAATTCAAACTATTCAGTCACTCTCAATGGGCAACCGAGGCCCAACCTCAATTCTTGAAGGATATCCCCCTCGGGGTTGGCATCCGATGCCAAATACCCTCCTCAGGATGGCATCTGACCCCGAAGATTAACACCGAAAACCCTTGGATGACCCTGTAATACCCCGTAATTTCAAATATATATATATATATATATATATATATATATATATATATATATATATACACACATACACACACACACACACACCCTCCTCAGGATGGCATCTGACCCCGAAGATTAACACCGAAAACCATTGGATGACCCTGAGGAGGGTATATATATATATATATATATATATATATATATATATAGTAACACAAAGAATACAAACTTAAAGATGATAAAAAAAAATTCATATACATATATAGAATAGTCAATCAAAGACACATCGAAATATCAACAAATTTAGTTAAGCCAAAATAATATTGATGATGATAATAATAATCTAAAAAATAAAATAAAAACAAAAACATGAGTGTCGAATTTTATTAAAAATACAAGATAAGTATAATAGTACGAGTAATGATGTATATATATAAAACACATACAGAAATCCATTTGCAAAACCAATATAATAACCATATACGCGATTTAAAATTAAATATACAGAATACTAATTAGTATATCAAAATATTTGTAAATTGTCAAGTATAGTAAGAAAATTAACTTATGACATTATGTATGCAAATAGTGTTTGGAATATATGATAAAACTAACAATACTATAATATAAAAATTATAAGTAGTTGTAGTAGTGAAACAAGTATAATAATAGTAAACGGAATAATAATTGGAATAATATATAATATTAAGTATATAAAAAATGAAAATAATAAATAACAATGAAAAATAAAATTCACATTATATAAGTAGCTAACAAATATAAGATAGGCCAGGAAAATAAAATAGTATGAGAATACAAAAATACTAACACATGTAAAGATAAAGTACACATAAATATATAAACAAAATGATAATACTAAGATAGCGAAAATAGTTAATAGTAAACCTCAATAATATAGGGTGAAAAATAAAATAAAATAAAATAACGCGTATAAGACCGATATGAAAGCAAGTATAAATAATAAGGTAATTAAATGTGTATATAAGCGTAACTGTATTATGAATAACAAAGTTGAAGTAGCATAGATTAAGTTTTAAAATCTTATAAAATTGTATGAACAATACAAAAGAATAGGATAGTGGTAAGTAATATATATATATGAAACTAAAAGTGAGGTTATTAGAGTAGAAAATTTCGTTGTTGTGGGTTAGTCTCATTGATGTCTGACTGCAGACTTGCCTCTTTGACATCAAGTTGCAGATTACCTCCACGACATCAGGTTACAAGTTGCCATTTGGACATTCGGTTGTAGTTTTTGCCTCCCAACATCCAGTTGTAAGTTTGCCTCCTCTTGACGTCTGTTGCATATTTTCCTTCTCGACATCCGGTTTCAACAAAATGATGAATGGAATGATATAATCGTCCATATGTACAAGAATATTGGATGTTTAATTTGAGTGTGATGTTACTTTTTGAAATTTGTGATATAAAAATAGAAGCAAAAGTCGGAAATTGAGTAGGAAGTCACACAATGGAATATTAAAATAGATGTATAGATTATAAATATCAAACATAAATAGTAGGAATTAATAGTAGTGAAAAAAAATGATTTATAAAAGTAAGGAGAAAGACAGAATGAAATACATGCATAAGCTTAAATGTAATTGCGAATGAGTGATAACTATGTAGCATAAATAATAATATGTCATAAAATATACAGTAAACAATATAAAGTGTACGCAGTAAGAAAATAACAAGAAGGGTAGAAATCATATATTAAGGTAACAAACGACTGTAGTATATTATAGCAGTAAAAGTATAAAAATAATAAAATAAGTTAATACAATAAGTAGATATAAACGGTGAAAAGTAAATATAACAAAGTAAGTAAACAATAAGTAATAATAAAGGTATCGAATATAAGGTGTAGTAACAAAATTAATAATAAAATAAAATTTTCAATGTGCAAGGGTATATCATATCTATATGAGTAAAAGTATTACAATCAAGTTAAATACACTGAAAAAATAAGACAATACAAAATAATGAAAAATATAGCATCGAAAAATCAAAATATATATAAATGAATGTGAATTAAAATATGATAGAAATAATAATAATAAAAGAAATTAATAATTCAATAAGTAGGAATAGAAACTAATATAATGCGTAACAGTAAATGCAAAATAAATGAGTAAACATAAAAGTACACAAAAACATGAAGGACAAAATTTTCAAAAAGAAAATAAAAATATAAAATATAAAAGAGAAAGGAAAAGGTAGTCTATGTACAAAAAGTAATAATCGAAAGAAAACAAAATATGAGTAAATGTTGTTAGTTATAATGTAATTATTGTAGTATCCGAAAATTCATTCAAAACTATAAACTGCAAACACCAACAAAAATTAAGAAAACTATATTCGCCACATTCCGAACTTCAATAACAAAACTTGTTTGCATAAAACATAAAACTTATAGAACAAATAGGCTAGATTGAGCAAAACATACTTGATAATTATAATTAGATTTGTACAAAAAATAGATAAGTCAATAACTAATAAAATTATCCCAATTTAACGTCAATAATAATAAAAATAATTAAAAGGTAATTATAACGGCAAGAGAAAATAAATCATTCATCTTCTATGCATGCGAAAACAATCAACCTACTTATGATAAAGAAATCTTTAGTCTAATCTAGACATACAAATAATTCAAATTTCACTACAAGTATTCATGGTCAAACAACCAAGTCACGCACATCTAATGTCCACCTGTGAACTCACACATCTAATATTCACCTAGGTTTTCACACATCAAATCCACTTATGTACTCACACATCCAATGTTCACCTAGGTTCTCACACATCAAATGTCCACTTATGTTTATTCCCTATACCATGTGTACATTACTAATTGAAGCATGCTCTGATACCAACTTGTAGTGTCCCGAATTTTCAATAAATAAAATTTGAAATACGTGACACAAATTTCAGAATCAACTTCAATTGTAATCATAAACATAGAAACCAAATACAGAAAAAATTTAAAACCTTTATTACATCAACTCTTTTACAAAGCACGGCAGAATTTTAACACTTTAAATCACAATTCTCTCTTTACAATCAATTCTTTTACAAAATATGCATAAACATTTATAACTCTACCACATGCTCCCAACTCCATACTAATGGTACCTACCTATAAAATATGAGGTTAGAGATAACCCTAACCCCCAAAACTACAGGGGTCAGTCATAACGGTGAGTGATATTCAAAGAAAAATACAAATTTAAATGGAAGCATAAGGAATAAAATCATAAGTCGACAAGTGAAACATATTAACACAGTAATAACAGATGGAACATGAAATAACAATAAATGAAGCATAAATCATCTAGTGAAACTAGGCTAAGTGTCAAGTGTAAGAAAATAGAAAACAAGCATGGATAATACAAGTCAAGAAAAACACAATTGCACATGATGATTACTAATTGTCGGAGTCTATGCATCTCACTCTATATAGGTACAGTGCAAGCCCTTATCATTCTCCACTTGATAGGGTTCAATCCCTCGTTATGCAACTAACTTACTACAATGATTACTACGAGATTTAGATATTTTACAAATATTGGCTCTCGCCCTTGGAATACTGGGGACCAATCTCACTCCATGGATCATTCTGTGGCCTATTTCATCCATTGTCCCGGAATACGGAGGAATGTCTCACTCCGCAGATCATTCTAGAACCCTCATTGCACAAATATTCCATGAGCGTCGCTCTCGTCCCGGACTACTGGAGATCAATCCCCTCTGTGGATCATTCTGTGGCTATTTCATCCATCGTCCCAGAATATGGGGGAATACTTACTCTGCAAATTATTTTGGAGTCCATAACTCACGTTTGCTCCCATTTCATCATATCACCATCTAGTGCATGTCCTTATATTTATTAAGTTCAATTAATGAACCATAGTTTCCTTAGAGTTGGTGTACTATACCGGACTTGGCTCAACTAATCAACATCAAGGCCCCCAACTGGCCATAAACCACAAAATCTCATCTGCCGGCATACTATCGTACCACTCAACCTCTAGAGTCTTATAACTCCATATATCATTAACAATATTTTTAGGGTTCACATCATAACCCCAATCCTCAAATCAAAACTCAACTTGGTTAAATTATACAAACTACACTTCATTAATCACATTTCTTTTAATCAACCAATATTGCCATGAGAACTTGTTTATATGTATGGAAGCACATTTCCACCAAAATATAGATTTTTAAAAAATCTAAAATTTATACGATTTTGTCATTCAAAGCAGCACACTCTAAAATCAATATTAAATTCTGGAAAAATTAGCTTAAATCCAGCACATATCAAGGAATCCACCATAAAAATTTGGGCTCAAATAAATTAATTTAAAGGGTTAATATTCAATAAATTCTGAAAATTATCTTTCATCCAAAAATCTAAAAGTTATATGATTTCGTTCCACAAAACAGTACATTCTAAAGTCAATATTAAATTCTTAAAAAATCAATTTAAATTCAACACATAACGAGAAATGTAACTACTGTTTCCGTTCTTTTCATTTTCCTTTTTATTGTAATATTTTATTTTCTTTTGAATAGAATACTCTATTTTTCTTGATCATCTTGATCAATTTTGTTCATGAATTACTCTTGTTCGTCTTCTTGAGCTATTTTCTTGTTAATCCCATTTTTATTTGATTGTGAGTATTTTATTTGAACCTCATTATCTCTAAATCCATCTCTTATTAAATCCAAAACTCAATTGCAATTGTTTCTAGACCCAAACCCATTATTATTGGATCCTAACCCATTAATCCAACAAGCTAATTGCATCATATAAATACAATCCTATTGCAAACCCTAAAAACACAAAATACAAACCCTAATCTAGTCGTCTTCTCTCTCCTCTCCGTTTCTCTCTCCCTGTCACCCTGTTTTCCCGCCCAAACTCCCCTGGTCAGCCCATCAACCTGCACTCTGGCGCCCTTTCCGTCGACCCGTGCCCTCACCCAGCAGACCCCCCGACCTCTGTTGCTCCCTTTTTCCTTCTCGATGCTAGCCAGACCCAGACCCCCGAGCCACCGCCGTTCCCTGTTCCTCTCGACGATAGCAACCGGCCGCCCCTTCTATCACGCCGCTGTCGCTCCAGTCGACACCAGCGACGTCGCCGTCGAAGCTCAAAGCTGAGGTCGCAATTGCAGTTGAGCCCTGTTGCTGCAGTTGCTTTTACTGTTGTTGCTTGCTTGAGTTTTGTGCACATAGTTTGCACGTATATTCTCGTGGGTTCGTTGCTCCTGGATTGTCATCCCGTTATTATTTGGATTCGAATTAAACATCCATAAGGCAAGTCACTTCCATCTTGAATTGAATCTTGTATCAAATTCAAGTTTTTATTGAAATTCTTATAAGTAGATCCAATTATTCATCGTATCGTATATTGTTCCTCTTTTGTTGGGTATATTAAGGGTTTACACAAGCTAACTCAAATATCATCGACTTCGTGCCTTTGTTGACTCCAAAGGTTGAATCTGTCATGCATCCATGTAGTGTTCATAATAGGGTTATTCATACAATCACAACACAATTAATCTATTGTAGAAATAATTACTAAGTTGTATGTTGTTTGATCGATTGATTTTTGGTTACTGTTAAAATAGTGATGTGTATGTTTTTAATTGTACTTACCATGCTATTACACCCATCATGCTGATTATATGATTTTTCAACTATAGAATTGATACCCTTCATGTTAATCACTCTATTTCAAGAAAAAATATCGAAAAATGTGTATGTTGCTTGCTGTCTTAAATTTGCCAATCGTTTTTGACCCAGTATTTTATCTCAAAATAAATAACTTTTTGAATAAGAGTTGTATCCATATGTCTCTAGTTTGCAGAATATCTTGAATCGCTGAATTCCGAGTTGTGTTACAAAGTTATGATCGTTTTACTACTGTTGTGTTTTATTTTCAGAATTTCAGATTCATGTATGTTTCCATATTCAATCTATTTAAAGTTTGATTTAATATTAAAATATTGCTTTGATAATCTCCATAATGTTAGTTAATATGTTTAGAAGTCTAAAGAATATTTTTGATGAATTTATTATCGAATTCTCGCCGATTCTAAAAATATAACAACTTGATGTCGATTTTCTGCCTGAACAAGTAATCTGTAAGGAATGATGTGTTTGACCTAGCTATTTTTGCCGTATTTTGTATTTTAAATGTGTTGGATTCGTTGGGCAGTCTAATTTCTAGAACTTTTGACGGATTCAGTTTTTTATTTATGTAACAACGGTAAATTCAATTTTAGTACAGATAACTCTTGCTGTACGGGATTACATTTTCCAGTTTTTATTAAATTAATTATTCCTATATTATAGTATTGCATGAATTGAAGTGTATATATTGCATTGCATGATCCTAATGTCCTATTGTCATCATTCTAATTGTCCTATTCAATGTTACCATCCTATTGTTCTCCTATAGTTACCGTTGTTCATCTAATGTCTCAAATTGCATATTGTATTGTTGTATTGATAAAATAATTAACAAGCCGGGGTTAAGGGATTGACTAGAGTAGTTGATGATATAGGAACTGTACTTGGATGATGGCCCGTGTTATTATCGTTATCGTTATTGTGTAAGAAATTACACCATGGCCCGTGTTATTATAGTTATCGTCGTTATGCAAGAAATTGTCACAATGGCCCGTGTTATTATTGATATCGTCATCATGCCAAGTACATGAACTATAAAGTCTACCACTAGAGTCTAAACGAAACTGTTTGTATGCATCGAACTTGTGGAATGAGATACAGTAGTATGTGCATTAGGTAGGATTAAAATGATAAATAGACTTAATATTTTACACAACATCGACATTGCATATTGTACATCATTGTTTCTATTGATATCGACCATTGAACATTGTTATCGAATATGGAACCATTGTTTATAACCATTGAATCGATTACTATTGATATTGATTATTACTATCGTCCCATGTTATTGATTCCTATTGATCCATTGAATTCATTGTTATATCGTTATTCCATTGTTCCTTACTTTCTCTACTTGTTGTCCATGACTTGCTCTAAGGACAATTTTTCTTCTCTTTTTAGATGAAGTGTTCACAGGTGTTGAAGGAGAATTACCTACTGGAATTGGAGAACAAGCTTTCTAAAGATTTTCTACTTTCTAGTTGATTATTATTTCATGGACTTATTGTATTGAGACTTACCATTATTGTATTTGGATATATTATTGTATTGGCTTATGACCCAGATATTATTATTTGTTTTCAGATATTGGATTATTGTATTTGGATATTTCATATTGCCTTATTCCAAGTATTATTGTTAATGTGATTATTATTATTGCATGCGCAATTATTTAGTATTGTTATTATTTTTGAGTTGAATGGATAAACAGCTTATGGATGATGCAAGTCATTCGCTGGGTCAATGTCACGTGCTTGTATTCCGTATTTTTGGGAAGCGAGGCATGACAAGGAATTCACCATAAAAATCTGGACTCAAATCAATTAGTTTAAAGGGTTCATATTCAATAAATTATGAAAACTAACCGTTATTTTAAAAATCTGAAACTATGACAGTACATACAGTAGTAGAAATTGCATATCTTACAATCTATAAGTCAGATTCAGTATCTGTCAGATGTTTTGGAAACTAGACACAGTGAGCTACAATTTCTATTTTATAAGTTTAAGGTAATTTCATCAAAAACTAAGTCAGAATCTTGTTCTGAAACAGAAGACAGTCCAGACCATACGATGTCTTTAAAATCTCATCCAAACTCGATCAAACCACTCATATATTTTTGTTTAAACCCATATATAGATGCCCCGATATGTATACTAGAGTCCCCCAACATAGCATACAAAATCACGCACAAAAACCACTTGAAAACACCCAAAATAAATCCAACAAAACCCTCAAAAATAGCAAGCTGCTGCTGTAGGAGTTGAACAGTAACCGAGGGTTACTGTTCATCCGAAACCCAGTACTGTTCGGGTTTGAACAGTAACCCTTGGTTACTGTTCACCGAAACCCTAACCTAGGGATTTGATTTATTATTATTATTATTATTATTATTATTATTATTATTATTATTATTATTATTATTATTATTATTATTATTATTATTTGTATATTTCTTGCCAAAAATACTTCTTACATACACAACAATTACATAGAATCATACAACTTTATTTTAATACTAGAATAATGAAAAATCTCATATTTTATTCATTCAAAACATGTTTCTTGAATCATACACCAAGATCTAACATCTACAATCACATATAGTCTCATTGGATTTATTTCTTTAAGCAAAATATTAATCTTTTATGCATAAACCACTTCAAAATAAATTACTATCGATCCATACAACAATTATTCATACCCTAATGTTTAGTTTCAATTTTTGATGATTAAAACCAACCAATAACATAGAAAGATCTGAACTTTATAATCAATCAAGCATGACTTTAAGAGAATATAACAAGTTCTAATTATTTCAACATATCTTTATTTACTACAATTAAATCCATAGATCCCAAGTTAAATTTTAATCAATCATCAATATTTAACATTCAAAATTAATAAAACATGATCATCTCACATAAAAATTACACCTTTAGTTCATGTAAAGATCAATAAGTTCATTTATCATGATAATATGAGTAAAACACATCAAAAGACTAGAAGTATCACTCACCTCAAAGAAGATTAACTTGAAGAATAATAATAGAAATAAAGAAAAGTCTTCTCCTTACAAAAGTCCAAGATCCAAGCTTTAAACTCCAAGAAAATAATGAGAAAATATATTTTTGGGTACACCAAGAGGTCGACGGCTACTGCCCCTAATATAGGCCGGAATTAGGTCTTTAGGGTTTCTCAAAGTTTACAAAAATACTCCTAAAAATTATTTATTTACATATATGGATCCTTCCAATTATTAGTTAATTAAATCAATTTAAAATAAAATAAAATTAATTCCCTTCACATCCCAGATCTAGCCTACCAACACATGCAACCCAAAATTTCAAAATTTGAAGCTTTTTACTCGAAGTGGCAATTTTGCACAAAAGTCCTCATTTTTTAGTATTTGCAAATAAACCATAAAATATTCATAAGAAATCCAAAAAAATAAAAAAATAGAATTATTATCTACTAATAAAGATTAGATTTTCCAAATAAATTTTCAGACGTTTATACTCTAGGAAGAATATTTTGAATAAAGCCCACAACAATCTCAAAATTGCGTAATTATATATTTATTCAATTAAATAAATAAAAATCAACCAAATATGGAAATAATCTAATTCCTTAGACCCTTCTACTAAATAGCTGGTCCCAAATGCAGCCAACAAATTTTAAGTTAAATTTTCACCCCTAAACGACTTTTTACAAAAAGACCCATTTCTTTCAAAAATTTACAAAAGTAGTTTTCTTTATTCAGAAAATCCAAAAAAGTCAAATATACCAAATAACAAATAATAAAAGTTGTTCATCAACTCATAACTCTAAATTCATACTTCGAAAATATTTGCACGTGCTTTGCACGTGTGAAAATGTCAATTTTACGAAAATTCAAAATAATTAAATAAATTGATTTAAAAATTATTTATTAATTCAAGATATTGTATTAAAAATTATGGTGCGTTACAGACCCCCCTCAGGGCATGGGTCCAAAGGTACCCTCTTTCGACGTGTCATCCGACGTCGAAAGTGTATATATATGCCAGAAATAATGTGCAAACTACACGCATGAGCAAAAAGCCGAGACAAAATGCCTTTCATTAATAAGGAAAACAGTTACAAAGGGGGTGGTGGTCAGTCCATATTTTGGCAATTACAACCGAACCAACTAAAATACCGTCTACGCCCTCTTCCACTCATCTCGCACTTAAGCATCGGTTGAGGTCGCTCGTCGCGCGCCTTGTAGTCGTCTCGCACATCAGCATCGGCTCGTGACTAACTTACGCCCCAGCTCATCGCCATCTCCAACGTCTCAAGTGCATAAGAGACATCATGCATGCCCCAAGCGCAGAGGTGGCACCCCGATAGGGAAAGCGAAGATGATGATGGGAGCCTGCCAGGCCAGACAGGGCGACAGCCCCATACAGGGGATTGACTCGCCGCGCCAAACATGAAGGCATCATGTGTGCTCATCCCCGACGGTGACTCTCTCATGTGGAGAGAGTTCTCTCTGATGAAGGAAACTCTCACCCCTGCCCCTGGCTACGGACATTAGATCCCGGAATCCGGGATACCTTACTGACCCCAAAAAGGAGTAATTCTCTCCTTTTCGAGCCTCGGTGAAGCAGAAACATCCGCATGAGGGAAAGAATACAACAACATCGTTGCCCCCCGAGATCTAGTGGGAAACGCTTTAGATCTCAAAATCCGAGATGAGGATGGATTCCCCGACAAAACGCAGATCTCGGTGGGGTTGAGCCCAGTCCCTCTGGCCACTTCCTCACCGCCCTCGGTTAGCTGAAGGATCGTGAGGACGTTCATCACAGGTGCCATCGAACACCAAAACAAAGCAAGTCGAGAATAGGATTCAGAGAAAGGTGTGAATCTCCCATCCACCAGCAATAACTTTATAGACACCACAGAAAGCTCCCCAACTGTCTGCATTTACTGCGGGCAAAACTATAACTCCCTAGACGCATTGAATGCATCAATGGGTGACGCAAGCAAACACGTGCAACGTCACGTGGCTGGTGAGGCTCGGAGAATCCTCGGTGTAGGATCCGAGGTTGACAAACATGACTTCTCATAGGCCTCAACATACGCCCTCGATATGTTATCCGAGGCTGATACTCTTGGGCTCTCAGAGGCCTTACCCTACGACTTTGGCACGTTACCCAAGGCCGACCCTCATGAGCCATCTTAAGGCCTCACCTTGCCCACTATGAAGGTCCTAACACTTAATTGCACTAAACGCTCAACTCACGAGATCAACAGCGATCGCAATTGTTAGGGAACATGATGCAAGCAGGGTCACGTGACCACCCGAGTTGCCTGTCAGTCACAGGAGGAATTAAGAGGCGGAACTCCACTCCTGAGAAGATGGTCAGATGATCTAAGACAAAGAATCAAGAGTTCGAAAATCGGAAGGGAAACTACTTTATTTCATCACACAAACAAGTACAAATGCAGTGGATAGTCTGTGAAAAAGGCAAAAATATAGGCAACCTAACTCTCTACATCAGGGTTGATTCGGTCGTGGCTTGTCAAATCCTCCCCAGTGTAACTCCCATTCCCGCAAATACGTATTTCCTGAATATTTTTTTTGTATTTCGATATTTATAAATTCATTATTTGTTAAATTCATTTTGGATTTTACACTAAAGTGTTTTTCTAATCGATAATTATATTTATTTCAAATAATGGTGTATTTAACCTTGTTTCTATTCCTAATTGATCAACTATTTATGTTTTAACCCAAATCAAAGGTATTATTACTATTTGGACTAATTTAGTAAATTTGTTTAACCAAATTCCTATTTGTTATATAATCTTGTTACTACTATTATTATTATTGTTATCATTATGATATTATTATTACTATTATTATTATTATTGTTATTGTTAATATTATTATTACTATTTTAAAGTACAAACCAAGTATATTATTTGCAAATGACTATTCTAATTATTTGTGAAAGTTAAATAATTGTATTCTTCAATTAATTTTATTGAACCCTGTAAAATTTTGTTATACAACCCATTTAAATATTTTATGTATTGAGTACTCTAAATTAATCTATTACAAATCCTATTTTTATTTGTTTAATCTCTTCCTCTATTGAATTTGAATTCCAAACCCGAAACCCGTTACCAATAACCCACATCTTCATATCCTATAAATACTAATATTTTCCCTACCCTAATCTAATCCTATCCCCTTATACTGTGCTACCCCCTACAACCCTAGCCGCTCCCTTCTTTCTCTCATCCTCGCTTCTCTCTCTCCCTTTCCTCTGTTTCTCCAGCACCCGAACCCATCTCGACTCCCCTCCTCGTCCTCATCCTCCTCCGCAGCACCTCCGCCAACCTCTTACACCAATCCTCCTTCTCCTCACCTTCGTCCTGTAACTCAACGCAACCGCCCACCACCCTAGTCCTCGATCCCCCCCCGGCAACCACCGAAGACCCCCCTCACCCTCTTCATCGATGTCCAAGCACCCGAATCCTCGCCGTTCTCGTCCTCCTCTATTTCGGTGCGAAACAGAGCTTCGATCGAGCCCTACCTTCCTCGTCGCTATGCCAATGCCGCCGCCAGTCACCCCCGAGCACCCTCGAGTTCACCGTAGTCGCCGCCGATCCCCACCGCCGTTCTTTCTTCCTCTCTCCGTTTTTCTGTTTGGTGTTTAGAAGGGGGAAGGTTTTGGTGTTTACTGTTTTGCAGGGGTAGGGGATATGATTTGCTATTTGGTGTTGTGGAACAGAATTGTGTTTGCTGTTTGTGGAAGGAGTGGATTGCTGAGCGGGATTGTTAATGTGTTGGTGTTGCACATAGTTCGCATGTAGTTCCGTATTCTCGTGTTCGTGGTTCGTCACCCGGTATTCTCATCTCGTTATTCTATATATTCAAAATTATCATCTAACAGGCAAGTCTCTTCTTGAACTTGTTTATTGTTTTGTTCAAGATCCTTTAATCTCTGCAAGTATATCCAAATCTTTTTTATCGTACTGCTATTTGAATTTCGTTAAGTATATTAAGGGTTTACACGAGCTAACCCGATATATTCTTAACATCGTGTCTACATCTTTGATCTAAAACCTAGTCCCTCTTGCACATTGCATATGCACGTATACATGAAAAAAATAACTACATCCATGTGTTATAAATTATTTGATGAATTGAATATGTTAGATTGAATTTGATTTAATGAATTGATTACCATGCCTATGAAATTGCATCTTAAACCTAGAAATATGCATGTTAAACATCTAGCATCACTTTGATCATTAATTAGTATCAACTATATGGTTGTATGATAAATTATTGCCTATTCATATCAAAATATACTCTAGCCTGCTGTTTGTGTCTTTTTGTATCAGATTTTCAACCCTGTTACTATTGTAATTTGAAATAACTTTATGAATACTATTTATAGTCCCATGAGTCTATTTTTCAGAAATTTTGACGGATTTGAATTCCGAGTTATAATCTGTGAGATATCTTATTTTTAGTACAGCTGTGTCTGAATTTCCAGATCTACCAACTCATGCGTATCTTTCTGTTTCATAAATAAATAGAATATGTTAACAGTAAATAAAAATATGAAGTTAATTTGGCTGAAACTAGACATGTGTAGGAATCATCCTGAATTTCTGTAGATTTAATTGATGAGTTTTCTGATTCGTTTCACATGTGTTTATATAATTCACAACCTGCTGCCTGAACATAAAATTTGAAAAGAATAGGAATTTCGACCTAGTTTCTGTAACTTTTATATGTCGTGTATATTTTCGTTGGAACCTACAGAGAGTCTAGTTTGTAGAATTTCTGACATATCCAGATTTGCTTTTCTGTAGTAGCGGTAATCTTTGTTTTGTACAGCAACGTCATGCTGTCCAGATTGTGTGATTTATGTTAATTTAATATGTTTGCTTCTTGTTTTGTATGTAACGAGTAGAATTAATCACACCTAGCATAATACAACCTTGACACCTTCTTGCATGCTCACATAGGATGGAAATAAACTATTAACAAGCCGGGGTATTATGGATGGACTTGGTAGTGAATGATCGGAAAATGTACTCGGTAAAGGCCTTCTTGCTCACATGAACACTTAACATGGAAAGAGGGGAAATATTGATTGGGAGGAGAAATATTGATTGGAAGGAGAATTGATTGCAAATAATTGATTGTTAATTATTGCTTGTAAATTATCATTATCAACGCCAAGTACAGGATCCGTGAATTCACCATCACAGTCTAAAATGTTCACTGTTTGTATGCACCAAACCTGTGGTATAGAATATATGGGACACAGTAGTATGTGTACTAGATAGGTTAATACAATGATTAATAACCTGCATTTGATATTCCATGCTTGATCCTGTATATCGTCATCAAGATAGAATTTAAATTGACATCATTCATTACATGCATGAATAAATATAGACCTTTGATATTATTTCCAATCTTTGAGTTTGTTATTGACTTTGATCCCGTCCCTTATTTGATATATTATGTTCTCGTTACTCCCTATTTTCTCTACTTGCTGTCTACGACTTGCTCTAAGGTCATTATTTTCTCTCTTTTTAGATCAAGAATTTACAGGTACTGAAGGAATAATACCAGCAGGAATTGGTGAGCAACGATTCTAGAAGATGGAACCAAAGATTGCGTTGCTTAATTTATTTTTTGCTAGATTTATTTCCTCTGAACATTGTCTTTGACATTATACTTTGTTTTGGGCTTTTATGACCCGGAGTTTGTTTTTATCCCAAGATGTTGGATATTATTATTTGGATTATTTCATTATTATTGAAGTTTATCTTTGATTCATGTAATTATATCTTTCTTGTGTGGCTGTGTTTATTGTTCATATTGCTGAGTTGGTCTGGTACAACTTATGGATAATGTTTACATCATTCGTTGGGCCTACGTTATGTACTCGTATTCCGTATTTTGGAAAGCGGTGCGTGACACCTAGCCTTGGGGTCAACCTTCTCATCGTCCAACTCCGTGTGAAGGCCACAAAGATCAATCCCTAAGTGCTTCACCTCAACATCTTTGAGCGCTCTCCCATACCCCCTGTCCTTGACCTTAACAATCTCGATCAGGGTCACATTATACTCCTTCTTCAACCTCGCCGACTCTACCTGCCACGTCCCCTTCTCGAAGATCAGCCGGTCCATCAACTTTGAGAGTTCTGCCTGAGCCTTTCTTTCCTTGGCCAGGTTCGCCTTCAACTGGCCTATGCGCTCCCGAAGGTCACCAGCCCTTGAGAGGAGTTCAACCTCGGCAGCCTCTGCGCGCCGCACACTTCGCTGGAGATGGTCCTGTCTCCTCTTCAGTTCGGCCACATGAATGGTTGCCTGCACAAAATGGTCAGGACACACTTAGCCAAGTACAAGAGTAGCAAATATGGTAGAGATGGGGAAAATTTTACCAATACCGAAGCCTGCGCCCAACTGACAAAAAATTTCTCCTCGGTCTTGCCCTTGAAATCGGCAAGGTCACGGGGAGTGGCGAGATGGGATACCATCTCCAATGTAGCAGCCCAGATGACCGAGACCTCCGTCTCCTTCACAGACCAGGAGGGAACCCATACCTTCGCGATGTGGGAGATTTGGCCAAGGCAGTGGCACCGGACGTGGGTGGCGGAGGAGGTCTTTTCCCCTCCTTCTTGATGGTCGATCCTGTTAGGTTTTGAAGGCAATCACAGATTAAAACACAGCACAAAAATTACAAAAAAATATCGAAACCTAGCCATGGAACCATGCGAAAATCATAAATCATGTTTAGGAGTTATACATTGAAGATGGATCTACTGTCTCTACAGTATGCCGATCACAGCACTACAATATTGTGGTGCCTCTACGGTATCTATACAAACGGATCAAATCAAGCTTTTCCTCATGCCACGGTGCTTTAGCTGCGGGAATGAGATATTTCTCACGATATCTCTCTCTCACAATTTCTGTGACAGCTAGGGTTTTATCATGTGCAACTTTTTCAGAGATATATATCTTATATATAGGTGCAAAAAATCAACCCTAAGAGAGTAATGAGGCTGTTTGGCTCACAAACTGACCTGGGTCAGATTCGTGTGTGGACCTTTGAACTTTAATCAGCCCATTTAATCTAATTAAGTGTCTAACCAATGTCAGGACTCTAAGTCTTACTTGGATCCCAATTTAAATTCATCTTATGAATTTATATCCAAATTTCGATCCATTCTAAGTGTGCGACCCTGTAGGTTCCCATTACATTGACAGTAATACTAAAATCATATTCTAGTATTACAAATAGTGAGCGGTATCTATCAATACATCACTGCAACTCAAGAAACAGGAATGTTAGTGATTTGAAATAACCTATCATTGATCATTATTACCATGTAGTCTAGTTCATTTGTCCAGATATCTTAATTGACCACAAGGCATAGAGCGTGTCACCATTATATAGTTCAATCTTTGGTTTCTTGATGTCCGAGTAGACTTACTAAAACAAATGAGCTCAATATCTCATATTAACTAATTTGAGCACGACCATGCATTTTGCAGTCTCACTCAATTAAGGGCCCATAGATATCCCTCCTGTTATGTAAGTGAGACAAATCCTATCTAAGTCACAGACATTCTCCTGCATGATTTTGTAGTATATCTAATAGTCAACTTTATAATCACCTTATTACAGATAATGTTTGATGACATTAAACCATACAACTTCTCATGTAGGGAACGGTAGTGACTTAAGGTAAAAGGACTACGTACATCATGGTCACTGTAAGAATCGCTTATGATACTCACGTAACGATCTATGCAACATTCTCACGGTGGGTCAGTCCAGTATATTATTACTCTAATATGTACCCCTGTGAAGACTTGATATCTCATATCCATGACCCGTGAAATATGGTCATCAGTCTACGCACATACTAGTCTCTATGTATTATTTTCCTAATTCACAAAGTAATTGACTAGGGACATTTAAGAATACTGTTCTGATTACAACCAATAGGATCTCACAATCAAGTCATGCACTTGATATCCCATGGTATTGAACCTACTATTCTAAGGACTTTATTATGTTCATTTAATCACAACAAATAAAATGTCTCATATATGAAATAAATGTCATGATGCAATGTAACTAGTAATGTCAATACACAACTAGCCTCTAGGACATACACCAACAGATCTGACCACCTTAGACTTTGGAGGCTCCGCCCCTTTCGCCTTTTTGGTCAGGAGTTCCTCCACTTCTGGAAGCGGTCGCATCTGCGAGGTCTCCCCCTCAGGAACCTTGACGTCTGTTCCTGCCTTCACCCTTGCCTCCACCTCCTCATGGGCTTTCTTGGCCCTTATCTCCTTACGCTTCGCTTTTATGAGCTCAGAATCCGCCTTCTTCAATAGTCTCGATGGGAAGACGCGCAGTAAGAAAAATGGAAGTGAAAGGAGAGCGAGTGAACATGACCAACAACTAATGTTTTATATATAGAAGTGAGGCATCGATTACCGTGCCAAGGGCACAATCACATGTGGAATGTGAACACACACCAAGTGCACGTTTCCTCCACATCGGAGTGGCATCTGAAATCGAGCATCATGAAGAAAGTTCAAAGCATCGCCAATTTTCGTTGCTCTCGGAGAGAAAACCGAGGCCGAGCTTCAAAGAAGGAGTTCCCTCCCCTCGGCACGGCTTCCGAGGACGAGTATCAAAAGGGGAGTTTTGCCCCATCGACATAGACCTCGGGGCCGAACCCCCATAGTGATCTCAAGCATTGACTCATCAACAAGCTCACTTGGCCCAAAAAAACGAAGTTCGTCGAAGCATCTTCATTATAGATTTAAAGGAAAGTTATTACATTCGCACAATTACAATGAAATCACAAGTGCAAGGCACTAGGTTCCGACCCTCGTGGTCGCTGTCCAGCCTCGGTTCAAAAGGTATCATTTTAGCAGTCAAGGGGTCAGCGCCCAGGCGGAGCACCTCCAAACCTTGCATGCTAGCTACGCTAGTCGATCCCGCTACTCCACTTTGGGCATCCCCGGGAGCTCCCACTCTCGAGTGGATCCCAGGATAAGGTGCCAGCCTTGAGAAGGGACTGTAAAAGGTGGACGTTTGACTCACCTCCCCTAGTCTGGTCCTCAACCGGAAGATCTCAAAGTCTTTCTCCACGAGCATCCACCTAACGATGGAGTCCGAAGACTGACCACCGAAGAGACATGAGAGACCGCCAGCATCAGCAAGAGTGGGATATGTCGGCATCGGGAATAATGCCATTCGGTGAGCCAACTCCTGAGCCATCTCTTGAGAAAAGGCCCATTCCCGATCAGCCGCCTCCTGCGAAGGTGGGTGAACGTCTCCTCGGAGTGACCCAGCTTACTACGAAGTGAGTGAACCTTGCCCTCGAGGTCCTCCCCCCGAGCTCCACGTTCCATGACCTACTCAACAAGGTGCACCGCAATTCATACACGAAATAGACAGTCATGGTCAGTCGTGAATGATCATTTAGACCAAAATTTACAGTATGCGGTGGCTAGTCCACATCCAGTGTGTACAAAATCAAAAACAATAGGGGGCAAAAAGAAAACTATAAGTTAAGGGGTGACCTCCCGAGGAGGAGACTGAAGGGGTACGACCCCAACTGGATCACCAACATCAAGAGGGATCTCCTTCGGCATCGGAGGAGTGCCCGCAGGTCCCGGTACCGGGTCGTAGGAGAGGCCATCAAGGTCGACATCAGGATGCATGTCTTTAAGTTGAAGGGCTTGCTCATAGCCATCCTCCTGGCCCCATGTGATCTGACCGACGGCATTATCAACATCTGCCTCCAACTCGTTCACCCTCTTTTCTAACTCCTCGGTGCGTGTCTTTTCATCTTGCCACTTTGTTTGATACTGCTAGGCCCTGCGCTCGACAGTATCCAAGTCGTATTCATACTGCCACATCAGCTCCCTTCCATAAAGTGTGGCCTCCAACAGAAAGGAAACTAGTGAGATACCAATTAAGGGGTATAGACACTCTAGAACATGCATTTACCGCTATCGAGTTCTGAGAGTATCGAAGCTACACTAAGCTGAACGTCTCCTTCGCAAAGGCCTTCCTTTCCCTCAAAGGTGCAAGATTGTTCAGCATCTCAACGGCCATCCAAGACTCCATAATGGAGTCGACATGCTTCACCGGCCAGTTGGGAGTGAAGATCTTCCGGGCCTTATTAGGGATGACCTCCTCCAAGGTCGGATGGATCGGCAGCACCGGAGACTCCATCGGTTCTTGGGCCCGAAGTGTTCTCGCACTCGGCTCTGCCCGGGAAGAATCCTCTGAGTCCCGGATAGCCAGGGCTCCCATCCCCTTCGTCTTCTTTGGACGCCTCTTTGGGGACCGTCATGCACTCGGTGAAATCTCCCTCTTCCCCTTATCCAGCTGCTCGCTGTGCCACCGGAACAACTAAAAGCGCATCAATGTAATCATCTTCTGAGGCTGCAAAAGAAGAGTATCAAGACCGAACCGATGCCAATAGAAAAATACAAGAGGAAGAAACTCACCAGGAACATAAGGACTTAACTCGCTGACCACCAGTGACATCTTTGTAACACTAAACCAGTCGATGCTCAGATTATCGTCGAACAGCTTGCTAAACCCCACCTTCTCCTCTTTGGAGAGCTCCTAAAGCTTTATGGGATCCTTTGGAGCTGCCCCGTACGACTAGGAGGTCAGTATATTCCAGGGCTCTAGGCTGTAAACGATAAAGTACTTCTTCCTCCAATCCTTTGTGGAGTCAGGATGGTTGAAAACCATGCACAGCTTGGATTGAGGGGCAATATACCACCGGTTGGAGCTCTTCGGAAGTGCGCTCAATCCCATACTCTTTCGGAAGTACCTGAAGCTCAGAGGGATGCCCTTCCTTTGGCTGACATGATGAAGCTCGTCAACTGCTTTCACGAGTTCGGCGCGTACTGCATCGGGCTCATTCTTGCCCATCGGGAACCTGCTTGATAAACATACAAAACCTATCCCCATCTGATCAGTTGGACAAAATCCCGGCTTCAGTAATATCAGAATGTACTCCGCGGGTATAAGGAACTTTTCCTGAATAATGGCACGGTCGCTATCCAACAAGATGTTTTGCGTCTCATCAGCTTCCGTCTTTGGCATGTTCAACAAAGACAAGGGAATGCCGAATTGAACCAGATCCTGCAAATCCTTCAGATAAACTCGAGAAGACACGAAGCCCCGTAGGATCACATCGATAGCGCTTCGGCACCTACTCCTTATCAGGGGAGAGGTCTTACCTTCTTATCTTGGTGGGACGATGACCACGAGGAGGTGAAACACTCATGATGTTTTTCGAGGCAATGGCCATCGCTCTTCATGCAGAAGAGGTCCCTGTAGTGTCACTCTCATCACGGTTTGAGATGCTATAACTCTTTTCCCACTCTTGCTCCTCCTTCACCAGTGCCAAGGGGCCCTCCTCCTGGGTCCCTACACCCACCATTTCCTGACCTTCACTCATAACCTCCACAACGGTTCCATCCATCGACAAGTTGGGGCCACCCACCTCGGTACTCACCCTCTTGATGTTAACCTCCTCTAATGCAGGGGCCTGCAAAAGTTGTTGTTCGGCTCCGTTGGTCCTCGACGAGGAGCGGGCAGAAGCTTCGGAAAACAAAGATCCACTATCTCCCGAGGATGAGGCTGAGCTGCTGGATTGGCTGGCAGGCTTGTTCGATGAACTGAAAAAAAAACTTGGCAAAGAAAGAATAAATGGCCCCAGATGGAGTGGGGTAGGAGACTTATTGAATGAGAAGTAACTTCTCTATTAACATAACATGTGACACCCCCTTCATAACAACGAACGGATGTGGAACATTGCTTGGGAGACAGTGCCATGTGGCAACTCAACCCTAGCTTCCAAAGGTTTCAACTTCGCCGTGCTCTTGGCATGGCATCCGAGGCCGACCCTCATGAGGGACTTTCCCAATGCTTCAATTTCGCCGCGCTCTCGACATGGCATCCGAGGTCGACCCTCATGACAGTCTTTCTTAAGGCTTTAATTTCGTCGCGCCCTCGGCGTGGCATCCGAGGTCGACTCCCATGAGGAGCTTTCAAAAGCATCAATTTCGCCGTGCCCTCGGCAGGAGCTTTCAAAAGCATCAATTTCGCCGTGCCCTCGGCATGGCATCCGAGGCCGATTCCCCTGAGGAGCCGCCTCACAAGACTTCAATTTTGTCTCGCCCTCGGTGTGGCATACGAAGCCAACCCTCATGAAGAACTTCCTCAAGGCCTCAATTCCACCACACCTTTGGCTTTGAAACCGAGGCCGACCCACATGTGACGCACCTGACCTACTCGCTGAGCCCTCGGCATTATACCCAAAGATGACCCTCACATCGCAAGTCCTCCAAACCATCGCGCGCTCGGTAAAGCATCCGAGGCCAACCCTGCAATGACCCTGGGCAAGGCATACTCTATCCCGTCATTCATGCTGCATTAGGGTACCCACCATCGGGTACCATCCAGCGCGCAGATCGCCATCATCAAATCAGCACCCTCGGTAGGTCGACTACTTCTCGAATGAGACCGAAATGTCACCTCCAAGAGTGGGGGGCTTATGATGAGGGTAAAATAAGCGGACAATTTGCACCGCTCGATCCTGGCGTGAATCTCAAAATCACCTCACTTCTCCTTGTGGAACGACTACGAGCCCGTCACCCAGGTCCAGCCCAGTGTGTACCGGGTCGCACCCACTAATCAAGGGATCCGGGAACCTCCCCTAACCCGGCTCTTATGCCTATAAATACAGTCCTACCTCTACAGTAACCAAGTAATCACAATTTTCACCATTTAAGCTTCCTTTAATACTTTGGTTATTGATTTTGAACGTCGGAAGGTCTGTTGCCGGGAGTCCTCCCGGTGTCTCAGATTTTTTTGCAGGTGTCCGATGCCTGCCGAGCCACTCAGATCCACCACATCAGCCTCGCAGAAGAGTCGGATCGACGTCTGAGATCTAAGTTTCCTCTTCCCAAAAGAACTCACATTATCTGTTGCTCCCACACTCGAAAACAAGCAACATAAACAATCAACTTTGATAATATTTCATCCTCCTATATTGTGTGTTTAGAAGCTAGGGTGGGATTTTTTTATGATGCCTCATATACAGGGCCGGCCCTGATATGTAGGCGGGCAAGGCGGCCGCCTCGGGCCCCCGCGGAATTTACCATTTTTGGGGCTCCCGATTTCAAACTTTCCTTGCAAATATAGATACGCGTTTCGCGCGTAAATTTTATTTTTATTTTTATATGGGGCAGGGGGGCCCATTTCGGAAGTTCGCCTAGGGCCCCCGAAACTCAGGGCCGGCCCTGCTCATATACCACCTTCGTTTCCGTTTTCTCTCTCTATATATATAAAACGTGTGGGAAATTAGAGCATCACATCACATTGGACTGATTAGTTAATTAGCTTTTAGAAAGCTTTAATTCAGAAAAAAGGACGGAAAAGTGGAAGACAGTGCTGCAGGAATCATGGTAAGCAATTCTAATACTTATATTGTAATATGTACCTACGTACGCATTTAGCGGAGACCATGGTGTGTTTCACTAGCTTCCTCATTTTATAAGAGGTTTTGGGTTTAAGGAGCTAGCTGTCCCCAGCCTCGAAAGAAAGAGAGTAGGTTTAGATCCATCACTGGACATAACTTTTTACTACGAATTATTACTTTTGTTCCTTTTACTACTCGATGCTTAGATATCAGAATGGTTCTATTAGTTACGTGTAAAGCAGAGTGTTCTAATCTCAATGATAGCTAGTCTTTCATGAGGATCTCAAAACGATTTACGATGGACGGTCACAGTTAATCAAGCGAAACCATGCACTTGATTTTTACCAGTGTAGATGATCCAAAATCCCTTCTTCTGATACAAATTAGCCAAGGCCTAAATTGGAAACTACATGTTTTGACAAATCTGAGCTCATACCATCTCGACACAAGGTTGCGATCATAGCTAGAAACTTGGACTTCTCCGCAGTGAGATGAGAGAAATAACAGGTGTGTATTAAGCATTCAACGAATTGCAAACAAACAAAATCTGATACTCTCAGCTACCCTAATATACTAGTGTATGTATGTACTAAGAGCATCTGTAGTCGTTGGCTATATATATCCAAAAAATGGATATTTTAAAGAACTGTAGTCGTCGTCTATATACCCATTTTTTAGGTTTCGGATGAATAGGAGACGTCTTTATTTGACAGCGAAAATGACATTATGCATACTTTAGAAATCGGAAGATGATTTACCTGTTGGATTGGGGCCTCAACAAACACCCTCTGGTCGCAGCGGAACTAATTTGAGCAATAAGAAAGTCGAAGTAGACGTGGCGAATAAATTGAGCAAGCAAGTAGATCCACCAAACAAACACAAACATAACAATGATGACTTATCCCGGTTAGCTTTTGCTTAATCCGGGAAAAAATATAGGCAGATCTGATATTCAACTAGAAGAGATTACAAAAAATTACTGATTCACTTGACACAAGGAATTAAACTCACTCACCCAGAACTATCTCTCTCTCGAGCCTCTCTTTGCAATGGAGAAAAGAATCTATAAAGTACTACCTCTCATATTGGAGGAGTTTACAATATATATAGAAGAATAGAGAGAAACTTAGGTCTAATCTTGATCCTCAGTCGTCCGATAAAACCTGAAAACGAAGTAACTGAATAGGAGCCGCACGATCTAACTTGGAGTTGAAGATTTGGCTGAACCGATCTAACAAATCGAAGCCCAAAAATGAATCAGCGCCGCGGGCGGTCGACCTTCCAACAAGACCGGTCGACCGTACCGCTCTTTGACTTCCCAGTACAACGAGCGGTCAGGGGTGCGGTCGACTGTCACCATGACCGGTTGATCGCAACTATCTTGCACCTGCTATTGCTGCTGTTCTCCTTCTACTCGTTTCAATGCTTCGACCTCCGTGCTTCATATTACCTTCTTTTATTCTGAACAACGAGTATACAAGACACAATTCTAACAAACTCCACCTTGGATTGCATACGAGTGCTATCACATGATATGTTACTCATCTCCAAACTCTAACAAATTCCATTTGCAAAGAAAACTTAGAACAATAGCTTTCTCTTCTAATTGAAATGATCTCTACCCAATCTCACCGAATCCAGTGCAGTCTCTCAAAGGCCCACCTCCGTAGATATACTCACGAAGTAGCCAAACTCCGCACGAACTCCACCTACCCTTAGGCTTTCTCCACCACTCGACAATATTCGAACATCGTGGTCTCATCTCAATGAATCTAGCTGTAGCAAACTAGTTGTGCTTGTGGGAATACCGGGAAAAGGAGCAATACTTGCGCAAGTATTTCGAGTTTCCCAAAGCTTGTAGAGATTGTTTTGGTTTTGCCCAACCATTCTCACACCTCTAATCACCTTACGACGACCCTGAAAGACAAACAGAACTCCACATCGAGTTGTGTACCTGCAGCCCCGTGCATTAAGAGTTCCCAAGGAAATCAGATTCTGTTTCAGCAGTGGAATATGCAAAACATCCCTTAAAGTGAACATGTGCAGACCTGACGTCTTCAACTCAACTGTCCCCTCACCCACTACTTTAAAAATCTCTCCAGTTTCCGTTGGTACACAACGCTCCGTAGTAGACTTATAAGTAAAAAACAACTCCCTCTCGGAGCAAATATGAGAAGAATTCCCTGAGTCAAGAAACCAACTAGAATCCACTTCTAAAGAATTTGAAACAAGAAGACACGAACCACCTGAATCAAAGGCGCCAAAGGCACTAACTACATTAGCGGCTGAACTCCCGTTCTTAGCACTCTCTTGATTCTGTAATTTTCAACAGTCTTTCTTAATATGCCCTGACCTCTTGCAATATCGACAACGGATCGAATCCTTTTGCAAAGCACTTTGTCTTCCTCCCGAAGGACCATCCACTGCTAGACAACTTGTAGGAATAGACGATGCAGATTTATGGGTCTCCTTCCTAAGTTGATTTTCCTTCAATACTTTGATTACACCATCTACCGAAAAACTCTCTTTGGCAGATCTACCATGTAGCATGGTCGTGATCAAAGACTCGTACGAATCCAGTAGTGAATATATCAGGTTGAAAGCATTATCTTCCTCACACACATCTGCGTTGATCGCCTTAAGTTCAGATAATACCTTATTGAACTCTGTAATGTAGTCTTGGAGTTCGGTACCTTCCTTCATAGATAAACGGAATAACTTTCTCTTCCAATGCATCCAATCTAATAACGACGAACCAGAGTAGTCAGTTATGAGTCTTTTCCACAAACTCGCCGCGTCAGTTTCTTCAAGAAATCTGTACTTGACCTCGTCTGCCAAGGATAGTCGGATTAGACTTATGGCTCTTTCACGAATATCTTTCCAAACGTCATCCTTCATATCAGTTGGCTTTTCCTTCTTCTTTACTGCTGACTGCAACTGTTCATGAACAAGAACATCATACATGTCAGTTTTATAAAGATTGAAATTGATCTTACCATCGAACTGCTTGATCTTCAAAATACTGTGGTCTGTCATCTTAACCAAGGAACTCGGCAACCTGAAGCTCTGATACCAGTTGTTGAGATTGGGGTGTCAACAAACGCCCTCTGGTCGCAGCGGAACTAATTTGAACAATGAGGAAGTCGAAGTAGACGAGGCGAATAAATTGAGGAAGCAAGTAGATCCACCAAACTAACACAAACACAACAATGATGACTTATCCCGGTTAGCTTTTGCTTAATCCAGAGGGAAATTTAGGGAGATCTGATATTCAACTAGAAGAGATTACAAGGAGTTACTGATTCACTTGACATAAGGAATTAAACTCACCCACCAAGAACTATCTCTCTCTCGAGCCTCTCTTTGTAATGGAGAAAAGAATCTATGAAGTACTACTTCTTATATTGGAGGAGTTTACAATATATATAGAAGAATAGAGAGAAACCTTGTCTAATCTTGATCCTCAGTCGTCCGATAAAACCTAGAAAAGAAGTAACTAAATAAGAGCCGCACGATCTAACTTGGAGTTGAAGATTAGACTGAACCGACCTAACAAATCGAAACCCAAAAATGAATCAACGCCGCAGGCGGTCGACCATCCAACAAGATCGGTCGACCGTATCACTCTCTGACTTTCCAGTACAACAAGCGGTCGGGGGTGCGATCGGGGGTGCGGTCAACTGTCACCATGACCGGTCGACCGCAACTATCCTGCACCTTCTGTTGTTGTTGTTCTTCTTCTACTCGCTACGACGTTTCGACCTCCGTGCTTTATATTACCTTCTTTTAATCTGAACGAGTATACAAGACACAATCCTAACATTACCGTCTTCGTGTCAGACGGTATATGATATGTTGTCTGAGACAAATCTTTTAATTGTGAAGTGAGTGGACGGCAAATGATTTCCCGTTGAATTATTTTAAAAAAAATTAATCAAAAGATGTTCTTCCGTTTAGGGAAGAGAGAGAAAGCATGCATATTTGGTTTTTGTGTTGGACGGCACATGATGTGCCGTCCTTCACCCTTTTTTTTTTTTTTTGTTAAATTACGGGACGATAGATCATCTGCCGTTCTTCACACTATTTTAAAAAAAAACGCAGATCTTCAAACGGTATATGATCTTCCGTTTTGTCCAAAAAAAGTCATTTTTTGAGTATAGACGACTGCAGCGTTTGAGCTATTTGCTATTTTCAAAATATCCATATACCCATTTTTTAACTTAAAACAACTACAGATGCTCTAAGAATGCAGATAAAGATGAAGTCTAAGGGGCCGTTTGTTTGCTAGTACCTAAAATCGGTAATTGGATTTTAATGAGTGAAAACAAAATCAGTAATTTTAACCATTTTGTATTTCATTATTTTTTAGCAAGAAAAGTTACATGAATTCGCATGCTAAAATAATACATTATTATTTCTTTGTTTGTTTAGGAGGAAAATTAAAAGAAGTGAAAAGGAAAGAGAAAGAGATAGAGAAGTTTTTCTAAAGTAATTCACCACATTTTATGGTAAAATGTTGAGTTGGTTTTTGATATTTTTTATGAGGAGTCATTACTCTAACAGACTTTCAATTCTCTCAAACAAACAAAATATTTTAAAATATGAAAAATAGTAAAATTAAAATACTAATATGGCATGCTAAATAAAGTAAATGCATGGTTTTTTTTCTTTTTTCTATCAAATAAACAAACAAACGTTTCCTAGGCCCTCCTGAATCCTGATCACATAATAATGCAAAGATATTATAATAGTGGGCAAGGCTACATGTGTATGAGAAGTGGGCCTACAAATAAATACGGCCGCAGCACAATGCAACCTGTTGTAGTGGGCCTCAGGAATACGATATTTGACCCAGGCCCTTCTATTGGACCCATTGAATAACATGGACCAGTTGAGAAGTCCGACACAAAGTGTATATTGTACACACACAAACCTAGGAACGTACTGTGCATGGATAACACGTGTCGACGAAAAATGGTACACACACCTGGCTCTTCTTGAGATACACAAGCAAGGAGACACACAGACTGACCACGTGTCAACACGAGATGTGTTCGACATCAGCATTTTCACCACACCGATGCCTGCTTCAATGGAAGCTCCAAAGATGCGCCGGAGAGCATCGGTAGTCGTTGAGTCTTAAAATTTTTCAAGAGTAATGCTACATCCACTACCAATTTCACTATATTTAACTTCACTATCTTAAGTGGCATACTCCAATAGGTAGGGAAAGATAGAGTAGGTGGGGAACTCTTCAATAGGAGTATGCCACACCTAAGGTAGTGAAGAAAATGGTAGTGAAATTGGTAGTGGCTAAAGCATTACTCATTTTTCAAATATAGCATTTGAAAATAAAAATTTGGGTCCTCTCTGTAGTTATTATTGTCAAAATTTAAGAATTTAGTTTCAAATTAGCTAGGACGGTAGATAGAACCTCGCCCCATTTAAAATTGTGTTTTATTTATATATATATTTTTTAAAAAAATCAGAGTTGTTCGATCTTAGCCGTCCATCACAAAAAAGGGGGAATTTTTTTTATTTACCAGACTGATAAATAATTATTTTTTTTAAACATGAACGAACGGGATATGAATTCCCATCCGACATGTGGGGACAAAATTTTTTAGCCGGACGTGAGAAGGAGTCTCGCCCGATAAGAAATATTTTATTTAAAAAAATTGAAATTTGTTGGACGATGCATCATCATCTCCTGTCCCAGAATTTGTTTATTTTGTTTATCCAAATTTACCCTTCACAGTATATTAGATTGTAAACTCTATATATAGTCTTCTAGTTTTAGTTCATTCTTCATACATACTCATTCCTCACTCTTCTTCTGACCTCACTTCTTGATTCCAAATTTTTTTTTCCTCGTCTCAATTCCCTTGTATGGTATATCAAGTCAAAATTGTAATGTCGATTCGAAGATTTATTAGTAGGATCAAATCAAAAAATCAAGCCGGTTTAAATCATGGCAACAGAAGAAAAGAAGCTGAATCAGATACTCCAGAGTTGGATCTCAGCGATCCAACAGTGTGAAAACAGGTTGTCGATGACCGCTCTCATATTTGTAAGCATATTACCGAGATCTCATATGGCGGATTTTGTACATTTAGGGAAAATTGGAATGGTCCGATTAAAGCATACATGTGATGTTGTCGTTTGCCACTAGTGAAGGAAATCATCGATAATGTTGGGTGGCAACGTTTGTTTAAAATTGATACCGAGAAGCCATCTCAACGGCTTGTCGGGGCCTTAGTTCAGATATGGTGGAACACTACGCACACATTTTACCTGCCGTGCGGTGAGTTGGGATCCACTTCGTTGGATTGGGCAATGCTAACAAGAATATCCATTGGATTTGGTGAAAAGCCTCGGTACAACGATGAAGATTACCCTTTCGAAATAGTTCAGACCCGCTTCTTTCCTGAATTAACTGAATCTGATTGGATGTCTCAGGGAATATGATGTTCGTTCCTGAGTAAATATTTTCATAGCAGTATGATTAAGGCAGCAAAAATTGATAATAATAAAGCTATGAGAGTTGCACGAGCATTTTTTTTGTTCTTCTTTGGCGAGTTTTATTTCTCCAATGCTGCTTCAGTGATAAGATGTAGTTGGCCTGCTGCACTTGAAGATCTAACTAAAGTTGGCACATATGATTGGGGTAGTCCTGTACTGGCACTGTTGCATATGTCTCTTGATTCATGTTGCAAAAATAAAGTCAAGTCTTTTAACGGCCCATGGCAAGTACTGGATGTAACATTTAATTGAATCATTATTTACTCATCTAATAAATATAGTTTGTATATTAACTTATTGAAACTAATACAACTTATATTGTTGTCAGTGTTGATAAATACACACATATATGTGTTTCAATAAGTGTCGCAACTGAAAATCTCATGGACACATTAGTGCACGTTGGAATCGCGATGAACTGAAGACTAGAATAACGGATCAAGTTAGATACAATATCTCTATCGATATCAATTGGAGATGCGAACATCGGAATCTATTATATGACAACCCTATTTGGGATCATCATATAACGGCGAGCATGATATTGTTCATCATATCTCGTCATCGAGTTATCTTTTATTTTTGTGAACAGGTAATACTCCTATTTTATGTGTAGATTTAAATTCGAACTTGTGTTTTGGTTTCTTAGTTATAATGTTTAATTGAGTTCTAAACCGTAAACATTGTACTACAGGGTGTATGGTATCCTGGTGATCGTTGTTATCAGCAAGTGACTGAGATTATTGCTATCCCAAGAGATCCACCGACTGTTATGTCTCGAATACCACCACAACATGCTAGTCCACCTATTGACGCAACTCAGCTAGTCCATCCTGTACACCAACGTAAATACGATCATTATTGGGCCAAGGTGTCAATATGTGCTGTTATGAAAACACAATCACATGCTGCAAATATTGATTTTATTGGACCAGTTAGCATTAGTAGCTCAGTTACCATTTCCATCTCTGCCATATTGGGCACCGGCTGAGTATACAACACACCCCCCCATAGCAAAACCTGTCAGGTATGGGGAGTTTGTAGTGGAATTGCCAAATTTTTTTGGCGATACAGATACGAGAAGTTTCCCACAGGAATTGTTCGAATTTGAGACTCGCGGCGTACTATCTTATGTGAGTATATATTAAGTTATGTAGATTATTCACATTTATTGGATATTATTCGACTGTAACTACTAATGATAAATACTGTAACAGGAAGAATTATAACGACGATGTCAGGAACTAATTAATACTGAGGTTCAATTACGAAGTATCATTCTTGAAGAAACACTGTTGAGAGAGTATGTTCATGCCCAAGTTATTTCTCGCAGAAGATCTGTATCTGGGGATTGACCATCTTCTTCAAGACAATAGAGAATGCAGAGAAATATTGACTATTTAAATACCGAGACGAACAATCCAACACCAGAATTTGTACCATGCACACAATTCAATGATGATGAGTAGTCGACTGAATATTATACGCTATTGTAAATATTGTACCTTGTATTGTGTTCTTAACATGGTACATGAAATTTAATTGTATGGTACTTTGTTTTCTGGCATTTTCAATACTTTAAGCAACTGAGCATTGGATTCCATAACAACACTGTAACCTCATTTCAGCTAACTTTGACTACTTAAATCATTTTCAGCTTTGGAATCATACTAAAAAATTACGGATAAGAAACATACTCAATATTAGATTGTCTTGCAGCACAACAACTTGCTAAAAATCAACATACTCACTATTGGATTATTCCATATGGTCAACAAATATAAAATACTCCATCATATCAATCCCTTCCAACTCTGACTCAATCAGATTGATATACTTTTTAGTTTTTTTTCCACACGTACTATTTACAATCTCAAGCCACAGTTAACATTTCCAATTCTATTTAATTTCAAAGTTATCGTTCGGTCTCCAAAACAATCAACGAACAAAATCCACATTCAAAAACACTTAATGTATCTTTCTGCTACTCCTCAGTCTCATTCTCAATGGCTCAATTCTGCTCATCTTCGAACTCTAATTCATCCGACGAAGAGAACGAGGAGATTGCAACACTTTTTAATAGTCCTATACAAATTCTTTCAATGGCAGTTCAACAAAGCCCACATACAAATCACCGCCGATATATTCGACGCGAAAGAGAAGATGGTGATATACGTTTTAGAAGGGATTATTTTTCAGATAACCCCATTTACGGCTGTAACACCCCTGCCCCTAGCTCAGACAATTTATACAATTTAGAAGACAAATTAGATACTATGTAGTACAACTGCCCACCACATATGCCTCTCAAAAGGTGGTTAACCGAATTGGTGACTCTTGATCCTAGGCAATTATTTTTTATATTAAACTATTCTTGAATACTCCCCGATATGGGATTATTTTGACTTACCTTTCTCCCTATTCTCTCTCCAAGAGAAGTACACAACAACATTTCTGTAGGTGGGCCCCCATTTGAAAAGCCACGTCAGCCTTGCTTTTGACCGAAGTCAAATGCCTCAACCAAATGGTCCAAACAGCATACAATGCTGTATATAACCCATGGGACCCCCCACCAAACACTATTTTTTTTCCATTAAATTACATCCATGCCATTCTCTTTTATACCAATATATATATATATATATATATATATATATATATATACATACTCTTTTGAAAATTACGGGGTGTTACAACGGCGATAATCTATTCTGCCGTCGATTTCGTATGCGTCAGATTTTATTCAATCGGATACTAGAAGCTACTGTAAGTTATGATCAATATTTTCTTCAGCGACAATATGCAACTAAATCTTTTGGTTTATCACCACATCAAAAAATCATGGCGTCAGATTTTATTCAATCGGATACTAGAAGCTACTGTAAGTTATGATCAATATTTTCTTCAGCGACAATATGCAACTAAATCTTTTGGTTTATCTCCACATCAAAAAATCATGGCGTCCGTACTGTGTTTGGCAGACGAATCTTCTGCACATGCAGTTGACGAATATGTACGTATTGGAGAATGTACGGTTTTGAAAACTCTTCGTCGATTTTGCGTGGCAATTGTTAACATGTTTGGGCATCAGTATGAGACTTCCAACAGTCGACGATGTCGAGAGACTCCTTGAAGAAAACAAAACTCATGATTTTTCCGGTATGTTAGGTAATAAAGATTGCATGCATTGGGCATGGAAAAATTGTTCTGCAGTGTGGCATGGCCAATATGCAGACCACGTCCGTAAACCTACAATCATTCTTGAAGCAGTGGCGTCTTATGACCTTTGAATTTGGCATTCATTCTTTGGAATGCAATAACGATCTAAACCTACTAAACCGTTCTCCATTATTCAATAACATTCTTGATGGTTGTGGACCACAGGCAGATTGTGTAATTAACAATCACAATTACAACATGGGATACTATTTGGCTGATGGAATCTAACCCCCGTTAGCTACTATAGTTAAAACATACTCGGCCCCAGACACAGCGAAAAAGAGAAAATTTTCCCAAATGTAAGAAGCTGCTAGAAAAGATGTTGAACACACTTTTGGAGTCTTACCAGCTGCGATTATAAGAGGTTCAACCAGACTTTGGGATGCCGACAATCTATCATATATTATGAAGACGTGTATCAATTTACACAATATGATTATTGAGGATGAACGCGAAGAAGGAATTACTTCATATGACTACGACCAACATGCTGACTCTACCTTCATCGTACCTAACAGAGCTGGACCAACTGAGCGTGTCGCTCGAATTGCATGCAATGTCTAATTGCATGACAGACAAAGACATCATGTACTTCGTCAAGATTTGGTCGAACACATTTAGAATGAATATAAGGATGATGAGAATTAGGAAACCAATTGTATGTCTATTGAATACCATATGTAAATATTTTTTTCTATAAAAATGCTCAGAATTTAATTAAAAAGCAACTTACAGCAAATTTAATTACTACCTTTTACAATACAATGACATACAATTACAATCGAGTACAATAAGTATGATAGAACAGATAATGCAACATAAATTTTTAAGGCCTAGATACTACATTACCCATGATGGTAACCTCGTTTCTGCATAATTTTATTTTGTCTACAAATGAAATAATAGCGTTAGGTATCGGCTAAGGTAGTGAGATCAATACTCATTATGCGGTCTTCTTCCATTCGTTCCTTTAATTTGTAGTTTTTTTGTTTCATCGTCATCCTCATTTCCTACATCTCTTTATAAAAAGAGTTAAAAATTTTAGTCTCTTCAACCATTGCAGCAAAATCAGATGATTTGACCGACCGTTTTCCTTTTTTCTTCTTTGTTTTACGGCCAGGTGGTTGAGAGAGAGGTGTAGGCGCATCGACGTCAACGGGAATATCTGAATCCTAGTTGATGGCTGTAGGCGAACGAGTTGTACTACCACCTTCCTCGGATTGGGAATTCTGGACAGGTTCCAAAACTTGGGTTATACGCAAGAAAAATTTGGTTGATCTTTGAGTACTTCGTAACATTCTTCAAATTTGAAGGTCTTCCCTACAGTTTGCATGTATTCTATTTTCGCTTCGCGTACCTATAAGAATTACAAAAGCACTAATTAAGTTATTTTATTTTTAAAAAGACAATAAAATTACATTAACCACATTAACTATACACACTTTATCCGCCGCAGTAGTTTCGCTTGCCGCTCTATTTGTTACGCTGCCCAACTTCGTAATGTACAAAGAAACTTTTTTAGAAATTACCCCGAATCTACTTGAAAGGGAGCCGACAGTTCTTTCCGCTGTCGTGCCTATAAGACTAACATATGTAAGATAAATGAGATCCCAAAACTGTGGCCCAAATTGATCGCTACCGATCAACGGATCTTGAGTTATAGCAACCCAAGATTGGGATAGAATATCATCTTCAATAGTTGTTTATGACCTGCCTCCATTAGAACAATTAGCCATAGTATCGAATTACAAACAAAGAAAACGAGAAAGAAAGATTAGAATAAAACTTGGGGAATAAACAGAAAAAAGGCTCAAATGGTACGATCCCTCCGTCACCCCAGAATGAAAGGGGTGATCTCGTAGTTCTTGGTCTGTGAAGATGCATTGTTAGGTGCTCCATTTTCCCATTGAGGCCGAACCTAAACCCTACGAGTAAGCCTAAAGCTAGTTGTTCAGCCGTTCAGCTAGCAACGCTTTGAGAAAGCATTGCAGTGGAAGAATTTGTGTCTGAAATTTGGGTCCAAACATAGTGTTCATATATACATCCATTTCAAAAATATAGCCTTTGTGATATTCAATACTAGTCGTTGGAATCACCACTAGTGAACAATGGAATTGAAAGGGGCTGTCATTCCAAAAAGCTATTATTGTTACTATTTTTATTAAACGGATGATCTTATTTCATTCTATACAATCCGAACAAAGTTGAGCATGGATGGGAGTTCATCTCCCGTCCAATATAATATCAATACAGGCCGAAACTTCATTCATCGTCCGAGAGAAAACAAAATACAAAAAAATATAGCGACGAATTTCATATGTCGTCTGATATCATTAACCGTTAACAAACTCTTCGGACAAAATTTCATCTATCGATTGCTAAAATTTTCAAATTTCTACATCCCTTCTCAAAGATGAGCATTGTTCCTCCAAAACTTACAATTTACAAATATAGGGAACGACTACAGTTAATATTTTTCCATTTTTTCCAAATTTTGGCAGTTTGGGGAACGACTATAGATGCTCTGACTGACTGACTTCCATGTGATCTGTTGTCTAGATTCTTACCTAGAACCTATGATAAATTCACAGTAGCGCTAAAAATTACTAGTTTTTTTTTTCCAGTATCTCTCTTAATAATTAGACTCCTTCTAACTGAAAGTACCTTTAATTTCTTATAGCAACTACACTTGTTTGCTAATTTTTTCAAACTTGTCAAATTATAAGAAAGTGAGCGCTGAACTCGTTTACTATTTTGTCAAATTATTGGGAACAGTAGTTTCTTAGATTTGAGAAACGGATTTGGCAATTGCCAAATATAGGTGACGGTACATAATGTTTTGTCTCGTATTGTTTTTAAAAGGATCAAACGCATCTTGTTGTTTCGTCTAAGTGGGTTTTTTTTTTAAAAAATTAAAAATTGATCGGACGATACATAATGTACCGTTCGAAAAAATTTTAAAAAAAGAAAATTGGATCGGACCGGACATGTTGTCCCGTCTGACATCAAAAATTTCTTGGACGAGACATTTCATGTTCTAATAAATGACTAATTAAATCACTAATTTAAAGGTTTAAGTATTAATTTAATGGTTTAGTGTTAATTTAATCATGGTTTATTGTTAATTTAATAACTAATTAAATCACTAATATCTTTTAATAACTAATACCATTTTAATTGTTCTAAAATTTACCAAAAAACCACTCGGATGGAACAACGTGTTCCGTTCGTTAAATTTATTTCTTCTCATATTTTAGTAAATGACCACTGTAAAGAAATACTCATATTGCTATTTCTCATTTTGCTATTTTGTCAAATTTGACAAAAACAAGTGTAGATGCTCATAGAGTTGGATGCTCTTAGAGGTTGATCTCCACTGCATCTTAATTTCACTCACAGTCAAAGGGGTAAAAAGGGAAAGTATAGAGGCATCTTAATTTCACTCACATTGGAGTATATGCATCAAAGTTTTTTACACGTACATGACTCATGAACAAAGCTTTCTACCTGTCTCGGTCAAGTATACTGTAATTACTTTTTTGTGATATATATACTGTAATTACTCAAAACAATTTTTGATCATTTATATACCAGTAATATGTACGGTGATGCACATTCCTTTTTCTTTTATAGTTCCTTCTCTATCCTCGCAAATTACTAACAGTGACACTATAAGTGAGACTTTGTAAATAATTATATCATAAATTAATTTAAACTTTGAGGATATTATGGTAACTAAAAATAATTGAGTAAATTGATGGTTAATATAGTGGAGCTATCTATGGACCATCAATGCCGTTAATCATGCTTCTTTTTTATTAAAGAAAAATGAAGAGTATGGCATTGTTCATATGCTTGTTGTGCCATAAAATGCGCATGCATAAAATATCTATACATTTATAGGTTTTTATCTATTCAAAATGTATTTACATAATTTTTCTATAATAAAACACAAGGGGTACATTACAAACCTGGATTTAGGGTAGTACAAAAACCCAATACCCCGGACTCGGCATTGGACCGAACCGAACCCAATAAGACCCGATACCAGCTCTACCTGGATTACATGATGCATGGGTTATGTTTGTGGGATTAAATTGCAAAAATTAAATTTTCTGGGATAAAATTGCAAATACCCATTGATGGACTAAATTATTAAAAAATATAATGAAGTCATTCTAATTACGTAGCATAAATTGCAAATGCTATAATTTGAGAAAATAAATTACAAATATTTGATAATTAAGGGAAAATTGCGCCCTATTTCTTTACTGGCAAAAGGTAGGAAAAACGCACCTCCCATCCATCATGCTGTTAGAATTTTCAGCCATACAATTTTGTAATGACGTAAATCACGGGCAAATGAACTTCAAATTACTCGATTTTTTATTGTTAGGCTATCTAAGGTATATAGAACAATATGAGCGGTTCGGATTTGTCATAGGTGCTCTATTTTATGAGTGCTCACGGAGTGCTCACCAAAAGTAGTGTGCAACCGAAGGGGACTCTATATATATAATATGCTCTTCAGTTGCGCACTGGGTCGGTGCGTACTCTCCCACAGCCCGATCAAGGGAAAGATCATGTTCTTGATCGGGCAGCTTTCCTTTCTCCACCCTCTCAGGCACTGTTTGGTTGGAGGGGAATGGAGGGGAGGGGAAGGGAGGGAAGGGGTTTTTTAATACTTTTCTTGTTTGGTTCATTTTTTAGGAGGGGAGAGGAGGGAAATGGGGGGGTGCAACACCCTTCCTGAGCCAATTTTGGCTCCCCTCCAAAAGTGGGGGGATTTGGAGGGAAGAGAAAGTAGGGCTGATTTTTTAAAGTGGCTGGACTAAATTGTCCTTCAAATCCAAATCCTAATCTAAGTCACTATACTCTACCTGTATCCTGTCATTACTTGTATCCTGCGTTTCCAGTATGTGTTCTGAACTGGGAACATTTTCTTTCTGTATAGATGATGTGTTCTTCGTCATTTGCCCAGAAACTGTCTCTCCACTTGAACTATGTGAATCAGCAATCTCACAATCCAATGAATTATCCGTGTCGCTGCCAACACTTTCAGAAATTTCTGCTGACCCCATTTCCATTTCTGATTCTAAATTGCTAAAGTTTGGATCATCAATTTGGGCATGATTCAGAATAGAACTTTCAATGTTCATAGAGGAATCTTCTGTACTATTCTGATTATCCTGTATGGATTGCTCCTGAATTTCATGATGAGAAGTAACATTATCTTTCCTACACTGCAGAAGAGAATTCAATCGACAGTCCCAAATATATAACACAAAAAGGAGTTCCTGGCTTATTCTTATTCAATTTTTTTTTAAACTTATGCCTGCTGTATGAATTTTTTATTGTATGCAAAAGGGTATAAAAGTAATTTTATTATGAAATCCATTCCCTCCCCTTGTGAACCGAACAAGAAAATAATTATTTTCCCTCCCCTCCCCTCCTTTGAACCAAACAGACCCTCAATGAATATTAAGGGGTAAATGAGTCTTTTAACTTATTCCTCACTCCTTCTATCTCCTTCTCTGAGTTCTCTCTCATTTTTCAGATCCTCCCTAAACTCGTTAAAACCCTAGCTCTGAAACCCAGCTCCAAATCCGACGAAGGTCTTCTCATCCTCCACCTTCCTCCGAAACCCTACCTCCCACTCCAAATCTCATGTTCCTCAGCTCCACCTCTCCACCTCTCGGCTCTCTTGCCAACACCCCATTCTCATTGTACCCTGACCTCCAATCGACTCTACCTCAACGCCACCCGATCTCCATATCACCATCGCCGCCACCAATCGACTCCACCTCCAAACCCCCTGACCTCCGCAGCGTACCCTAAAGCTCCACCTTCGAAACCCTAACCTCCACTCTTCATCTCCACCCAGCACCGCCACCAGTCGACCTCACCCACCTTTCAAGCTCACCACTGCCACCGCCCAAATCCTAATTTTTTTTAATTGGGGTTTTTTTAAAATGGGAAAAAGACTTGTTATCTGTAAATTAATGTTTTTTTTCCTGATGTTCTTGCTGCTGTCGATATTCTTGATGTTTTTATTTGTTTTACATTAATGTTGTAAATTAATGCCTGTTTGGTTTGCTAATGTGATGTCCGTGAGATGAGATGCAAAATTGTAGGATGTCATGCATCTTTATATGTGTTGCCACTGTGCGAGTGTAATGTATTAAGTGAAGAGCAACAAAATTTTGTAGGATGTAATTAATGCGAGATCATGTTCTCACTTTATTCAGGAGTGTAATATGTGTTGTCTCCAATTGCAGCAACAAATTTTGTATGATGCAAACTACTTACTATTGAGTTCAATGAAAGATCATATTCTTTATCCATGATTGTATATTTTGTGTTTTGGATCCAGTTGCATTTTACATGCATTTCAATTGCGAAGCTTACTACTAGTAGTCTATTGGACTCATTTTCTTGTTTTGAACATATTTTAATCAGCTTTTGTTGTTACGCAACCGCCTATAGTTGCAAAAGGAACAGTGAAAATTTGAACCCTTAGATAAGAGATATATATTCAGCTTCAAGAAAGTTAATGGAAGGCATATTGTAGTTTTGAAGCGATGGGCTGGATAGTCAATAAGCAAGGGGTTAACTCAGTGGCAAAGAAAATGAACATTATACAGTGGTACGAGGAGAAGCTGATAATATACCTACACTAAGAGCTATTAAGTTGGTACTGAATAGATAGAAAAGAATTTTATCATGGATGTGGCAGAAATCTGAGAGGAGCTAAGCAAATATATGTATGTAAGATTTAACATCGAGATAGCAAAAAAACTTTCCACAAAAACCTCACAGAGTATCACAAGCAAGCATTGTAAATTTAAACATGTAATAGACTATGGTACATACTATGAAGTACTAGCAATTGAAACATGACGCCATTTATATATTCAAACACATATTGGTTCAAACTACAAAAACCTTTCCACAAATTCTTCTTGAACCATGTTACAGACTATGAAGCACCAGCAATTCAAAAAATGAAGCCATTTACATATTCAAACACATATTCAAAAATATTAAATGATTCTACAAACATTTAGTTAAATGATCCTACAAACATTAGTAGCAGCAACAACAACAGAATGCAAGAACGACACGACTAAACCAATTTGCAACCCAGTTAAATGATCCAACAAACTCTATTGCTGCTTCGAGAGAGATAGTGAGAGAGAGAGGGATGTCGGGAGGTTGGGCGCTAGGGTTTCAGAAGTCAGGAGAATTGAGGGTGATTTCGAAGATAATAGGAACTAGGGTTTCGGAGAAGGGTGGAGGAAAAGAATAGCATCCGGTTTGGGGAAGATTTCGCCGGATTTGGAGCGTAGCATGGCCGATTTGGAGCTAAAGACTGCAATTTTCAGAGCTAGGGTTTCATAGAATTTGGGGGAGGTCGGGTTTCGAGATCAGGAGAAATGCGAGAGAACAGTGAGAGAGAAGGAGATAGAAGAAAGGGAAAAGAATGAAATGACTCATTTACCCTTTTCATCATAAGTGAGAGAGCGGGAGAAAGGAGCCCCCCCCCCCCCCCCCCCCCGCCCGAATCAAGATCATGAGGGAAAGTTGGTGACCTTAAAACAGGGTGAGCTTGGAGGAGAAGTCAAGATGACATGTGTTTCGATTGAAGAGAGCGCATTGAACTACTATCGTGTACCTCAACTTAAACTAAGCACATGATCTCATAGACCTAGTCTTCCTAAGGAAGCTTCCGCTATCACAAAATTAGAACACCCCTAAAATATTACAAAGTATTAGAAAATAGTTACAACCCAGAATAAAAAGTATTTGCTACTACAGGTTTGTTTCAGCCAAAACACAAAAAGTTGCTACCCTCTGCTCTTTCCTATTTGTTCTTCTCTTGACTCTACCCTGTAGAGCTACCTTCACTACTCACTGATACTGTAACGCCCCGAATTTCAAACATATGTAATTCGTAGCACAAACAGGATATTTACATTAATTTCGTACAAAAATACATGGAATTTAAAACTTAATCATTACAATGACATTCTTTACAATACGCAGCGAAAATTTACATAAAAGAAATGCAATTTATAACATCGAACATCTTCAATCCCGCAACAACCATCAATATCAACTCATGCCCCTGTCGCTCGCTAATCTGTGTCCTGCAACATGAGACTGCTGGTATGTCAGTTGAATGCAACTGACGCAATGCTATAATACAACAATTCCTCAATTTAACAATCACAAACTTGAATGCAAAACGAAAAGTGACTATCCTAATTATGTTTGTGTATGATATGAGCCTAATGACTAATGCAAACATTCATGCTTACGATGCAACTATAATGCGCACTTGTTCGTATTCTATGCATCTCATACTACATAGGTCCGAGGGCAAATACTTAACGTACTCCTCATTACAGGGTTCAATCTCTTGTTATGAAAAATCCTACTACGGTAACAAAAAACATGGTTTAGATGCCCCACGAGTTTGGGTTCCAGTCCCGGAGTACACCGTCCGACTATACAGAACCCTCATCGTGCAAACATCCCGCAAGTGCCGCTCTAGCCCAGAAATATTTGAGATCCGCCTCCCTTCTGCCCGACTATTCATGATCCTGGAGTACCTCGCCCGATCATTCATAATACCAAAATAATTGAGACTCGTCTGGCTCTGCACAGCAATCACAGTCCTGGAGTACACTGCTCGACTGAATTTGTAGTCCCAGAATACACCGCCCGACTATATAGAGACGCCCTACTTACGTTTTCCCAGGTCTCATCACATCTCCTTTTCTAGTAACGGTTCTTAATCCAATTATAGATTTCATGGCCTAGAGTTAGCTTACCTTGCGAGATTTAAACTAACTCACCGAGAACTCTGGCCCATACTGGCCATTTCTCCAAATTTATTATAATTTGCTGGTCACTAGGGGTCTCGCTCAGCCTCTAGAGCCCACACATCTCAAATTTAGAGATCTTCTAGGTTATTCTTAATCTCATTAATAGAAATTGCATTCATTCATTCATAAGTCATTTTATTCTCTTATTCATTCCTTTCAATTCATCAATCTGAAACAACTAGATCACTTCTTACCCGTTATCATAAAAATTTCAGTAAGATTTCACATTGATAAAACTTTACCAAAATAGCACAAGTATAATTTTTCTCCCAAACTCATACTTTGGTTAACTCTTAGTTCATTCTCCAAAATAATTTACAATGAAACTTTTACTACAAAAAATGAATTTCTAAATTTTTATATAATTATCCCAAAGTACTCCAAATTTCGCTTGCCTTGAAATGGACCAAGTTTTGGAATGAATCCAAATCAATCGATTAAGCATACCTTCTAATTTGTAATGTAATTTTAACCACAAAATAAATCTTAAATTTATATGTAATCATTTCAAAATATTACATTAATACAGCAAATTAATTCAAACCCTTCCTTAAAGCAAAATATATGCAAATGAATTTAAATAATAATAACAAAAATAAATAACCCCATCCGGTTTCGAACCAGAGTGCAATATGCACCCAAAATCACGCCTAACAACCATTATTTCCAACTCACTGTTGGTGTACAACTCTTAACAAAATTCATATATGTTTCGGTCCACTGTTTAGCAATTTATAAGAGTTTTAAAAAGAAAAAGCCCCCTAGGACTCGTTGTAATGCCCTATAATTTTTAAATATAATATTTTAAATTAATAATTTTTTTAATAAATTTTTTTAATTATTTTAAATTTCTGTGAAATTGCCGTTTTGTCCTTTTGCACGTGCAAAAACTTGCAAATATTTTTTGAAATGCAAATTTTAGAATTTAGAGTTTCTAAAAATATTCTCTTATTTATAATTGGATATGTTTTAATTTTTGGTATTTTTCTAAATAAGAGTAACTGCTTTTGTAAATATTTCGAAAGAAGGGGACTTTTTTTTAAAAAATCATTTGGAGGTCAAATTTAAATTCAAAAAATGGTTGGCTGCATTTTGGGGCAGGTTTTGGCAGTGGAGATATTTGGGGATGAAATTCTATCCATTTGATATGATTTGATTTGATTTGATTGAACAAATAATTAATTATGCAAATTTGGACTTCTAAGGGGTTTTATTTGTAAAATTTCCTCAAAGAAACCCTAGAAGTAATTCCGGTCTATTTAGCGGGCAGCAAGCTTTTGACCTCTCTTCTTTCTTTCTGATTTCGTGGTTTTTTAGATTGGAGAGTTGATCTATTGCTTGGAGGAGAAGGCTACTCTTTCGTATCAATTTTTTTGTTGAGGTGGGTAACACTCCAACTCTCTTGCTATATTTTATCTCATAAATATATATTATCATGTTAGGGATGAACTCTTGTTAGTCATGGATTGAATGTGGCATGATTGTATTACTTGTAAAGATGTATGTATGATATGAGATTATTGATTAAGAGGCATAAAGATTGAATCTTGATTGTGTATGGATCTAAAATAATTTGTTCATCGAGAATGGAGTTTTCTATGCATGAAAGATCAAATTTTTATTTATAGAAATAGATCTAATGAACCTACATGTTATTGTAGATGTGTAGATCTTATTGTATGATTAAAGAAACATGGTTTGAGTAATTAAAAGATGGAATTTTTATGAGTTATTTACTGTTTAATGTGAATTCATGGGGAGTTAAAAACTAGAATTTTTACACATAGATTTAATGTTAAAAACCATTGAAATAAATATTTTTTTCATGTTGTAAACATATGATTAGGGTTTCGGGGTTAAACCCTAGAAGTAGGGTTAGTGGAGTTGCAGTTTTGAGGGCCGCACAGTGCCAACCCGAGCACTGTGCAGACTCGGTGTTGGATGCTGGTTTGTTTTGGCTTTTGGTTTGGAGCTTGTGGCTTGGGTTTGATTGCTATTGTGAAGGGTTTATGTGTTGGGGTTTGAGAACCCTATTGTGCATATGGATGAGTATATGTATGTATTTATGTCACGCCACGCTTCCCAAAAAGAAATACGGAATACGAGTGCGTGACAATGCCCAGCGAATGATTTTTATCATTCATAAGCTGTATGATCGACTTAGCATCATAACAAGAAATATAGCAAAATATACTCAACCACGCATGCATGAATAATTTATTAATCAACAGAAAATATTTGAAACAAATATAAATATCCCAAATAAATTCATGACCTGGATCAAAAGTAAAACTTCGGGACTACAAGCCCGTTACAAGTTTTAAGTAGCAACAAGAATTAAATAAACTCAAATACAAAATAACTAAAGCAAGTTTTCCAAGGGAAGCCAAGAAGGTTTGCTCACCAACTCCAACAGGCAACTCGACTTCAAAATATGTATTTATCATGCAGAAGAAAATGTAGAAACAAAGAAAAACGCCCTTAGTGCAAATTAGGGCCGCAAGTAGTACAAGCAAGGGTATGAAAATAAGTGCAAGAAAATATAAAACAAGATTTGGAATCAAGAATATACAACATGATATGATAGGGATGCAACAAGTAGTGATGTTCAAGAGACTAGCTAGCAAGTAAGACAAATCAAGTAACAGGGACGGGTGACAAATACAAGTAGCAGGAACAAGTAACAAGTGAACATGTAGTTGTATCAAGTATCAAGTGACAAGTATCGAGTAACAAGTATCAAGCAAGGCAGGTGTCAAGTGTGAACAAGTAACAAGTTATTCTTAAGTCTATTATTTAATTCTATCTATGTAGCACTTCATGTGTCCTATCTATTTACCACATGGTTGCTACTTACAAACAAGTTATGTTTAGGCCTAGTGGTAGATTTTATAGGGCGGTGTACTCAGGCATCAAGTATGAAGCAAGAAAGTTTCAAGAATATACAAATAATGTAACAAGTTCACGAATCAAGTACCAGTTCGTGAATGCACTAATTCCATAACAAGTTCATGAACCAAGCCATAGGTTCATGAATGCACTGAAGATACAACAAGTTGATGAACCAAATAATGGGTTCATGAATACACTCAAGATACAACAAGTTCATGAACCAAGTAATGGAAAACACAGGCCCTCTTCTGTGTACACTTACCTATATTGTCCACTACTATGGTCTTTCCCTTAAATCCCGGCTTGTTATTTATTATTATTATTAAACAAGCATGAAAATATACGAAATATGGCAACTATACATGATCAAGGTCAGGAAACAAGTTTAAGCTACGTAGAATGCATATTCGAGGGTCAAAACAAATTAAAATATCAAGAACGACGAGAATTCCAATTCTGGACAGCATGACGTTGCTGAACCAAATCTGAGATTCCTGCCACCACAGGAATGCAAATCTGAATCCGTCAAAAAATCTAGAAACTAGACTCTCTACCGAATCCAACACATATAAACAAGATACATGAAAGTGGTAGCATCGGGTGTCAAAATAGCAAACTATACAGAATTTGTGTTCAGGCAGAATTTGTAAAAATGTGATTATAAATATGAAACAGGTCTAAAACTTTATTAATTAATTCTAGGAAAATTAGAAAATGTTCTCTAGTGTGTCTAGTATCAGAATGCAGAATTTCAAGTCATTATCTTATAGGCAGTATAGCTAATTTAATTGTAAATCAAAGTGATGTAGTAAATTTATGAATCTGAAATTCTACGACACAGCAGTACTAAAACAAGGATAATTCACAAACCATAACTCGGAATTCAATTCTGTCAAATGTGTAGTAAACTAGACATCTAGGGCTAAATTTTATGTTCAGAACCGAGTCTAGATTCTGATGTTATCGAAGTCAAAACAGCAAGCAAAGACAGGAATAGCGGCATATGTGAATTCTTTTGTATAACAAGTGGCATGATAAATGACCATTATGAGTCTAGATTAGTGTGTAATACAAATAGGATGTAATGGATATCAAATCAGTAAGTCACATTTATTTTTCAACTCATTGAAGGTACGACCAACACATACATCATACAACATACATCTATAAGTCAAGGTGGTTCTTAGTTTTATGTGTTCAAATAATTAGGAGATAAAATGGATCGAACAAATTGTGAACCGAATATATCAACGAAAGATTGAGACTCTTATGATCATGGAGTTGATAAGGAATAAAATAAGATCGTCAAATGATAAGCCAAAGGAGAGTCACAACTACGATCTACTTGCAGTATTTTTAAACAAAAGCTTGTACTAGAAGAACAAATTGTACAAGAAGATACTTACCTTGATAGTAGACAATTGAATCCGACGAAAATAAAATAACGAAAATGAATCTCGGGCAACGGACACAAATACGACGATGCACGAACCGAGCGAGTCTTGATGAGATGATCACGATCGGGCATGGATCTCGATGTTGATGAAGATAATAATCACGATCATGATCGGTCGATCGAACGGCTGAGATCGAAGATCAAGATCAAGTGATCAAGATGTTGATGATCGAGATTGGGCGGTTGGAGGTCAAAGAGAGCTTGATCAAGGATCATCATGATCAGGATGATCAAAACCAGATCAAACGGACGGCCCACATTCAATCTATCAGATCAGATCCCAATCAAGTGAGATCAAGGTGATGAACGCAATCTCAAAGGGATCGGACAGCCAAGATTCAAAGCCATCACAAAATCAGAGCAAAGGGGAAATGCTCTGCAGTGGCGGCAAACGGCGGTGGCAGCCAGCGACTTCGACGGTGACAGGGCTTCAGCGACGGCGATCGGCACAGGGGCACAGGGTGGTGATTGCAGGAGGCTGGGGGTGCTCAGGGTTGATGGAAAAATGGTGGAGGGCAAGAGCAAGGTCGAACGATAATGGCGGGAGGAGGATGTCTTCGATGGCGGCTGCGATGGCGCAGGCGGCGGTGATTGGGTGCAGCATCGAGGGGGCTCGACTAGGGAGCAATCGACGGAGGGTGAGCGATGACGATGGGTTCATTTCGGTGGTGCCTTTTTTTGGAGAGGAAACATGGGAGATGAGGAGGGTGATGGCAATGGCGGTCGACAGTGGAGCTGGTGATCAGGGGTAGTCGAGGAAAGAGATGGTGGTAGGATGGAGCGGTCGAGGATGCTCGGAGGGTGGAGAGACTGCGATAGCTCGACGGGTTCGACGAAGAGGATGAGGATGACGGTGGTCAGAGGGCGAGGGGGATGAGTGGGATGAGTGGAGGTTGGGGACGAGGGCGACGAGGCTGGAGGTGATCAGAGGGATCGACGAGGGGTGGTGAACGGGGAAGAAGGTGAGTTTCGAAGTTTGGAGGTAGAAGAAGGAGTGTAGGGTTAGCTGTGGGTGTATGCACAAGAAAACTAGGGTTAGGGGGTGATTAGGGTTAGGTTATATAGGGTATTTATATATAGGGTTAATGGGTATTGGGTTTAAAATCCAATAGAAAATATACAATTAGGATTTAGATTAAAAGTAAATAATTAAATCAATTATAGCAAATAGTAATACAATAGTACCATGAATCAAATAGTATACATTGAGTTAATACTCAAATATTAACAAATATAATAGGATTTTATAGTAAAAATAATAATAATAAGAATAATAACAATAATAAGGTCATATATAAAAATAGGATTATATGAAAACTATTTGAAAATAACTGTAAATACGATTAACAATAGAAATGGATTTTTAAATTAACAATCAAAGGTAATAATAATAATAACAATAATGACAATAATAATAATAATAATAATAATAATAATAATAATAATAATAATAATAAAAATAAAAATAAAAATAAAAATAACAGTAATAATAATAATACTGATAATAATAATAATAACAACAACAACATTAATAGGGTTTGTATTACAATATAAAAATCATTTGAAAATAACAATAAATACAATTAATGAAAAGAAATGAATTATAACAAGAGATACAAAATAAATTTGAAATAAAATGAATTTAAAAAAACGAAATTTTTTATAAAGAACCCAAACCCAGATAATACACGGAAAATACGTATATACGGGAACAGGGGTTTCAATTTAAATCTAGTATTTGTATGAAGTTTAATTGATTCTTTTGATCAAGTTTCGAATGTGCAAATTTCAGATTTTGTTGAAATCTAGTTTCAAATTCTAATATTTTAAGGTTGCAAATCTATATCTGTATGGAATAAATTCTCAGTTTTAAGGGGATATATGTTTCAGTCTTTAGAGATGAAAACTTTGAGTTCTAAAGGGTTATTTTCAATTTCAAAAGAGGTAAAATTTCAAATTTTTAGAACTAAAAAATTTCGTATTTTAGGGATGAGATCCTAGACAATAAAGAGACTTATTTCAGTTTAAGTTGATTGGATTAAATAGAAATTTATTGGGTTTTATGTATGTTTGGAAAGTGAGATTTAAAAGTTAAATTTAAAGGATTTCGTGGATTTGGATTTTTTTTCTATGTAAGAAACAACTTTTATGGTAGTATTGGTTTATTAAAAGAAATGTGAATATTGAAGAGATTTGTGGATGTACAAATATTTATTTTGGAATAATGTATTTCATGTTTGAGATTTTGATACACAGCCGTGGTGTTGTGGGAAAAGTATTGTTTTTCCATAAACGAGAATATAAAGAGTATTTTCAATGATTGAACCAAGTGGGGTTTTTATTGCGATTAGGGTTATTGTGAGAACCCTGGATGGATGTTTGAGGCGTTGAGTTGGGAGCACTAGATATTGAGCAAACCCAAGAGTAATGGCAGTGTATATTTTGATTGTAGGAAAATTAGCCTGTATGGCTAGTGTTCCTGGTTTGGTAAGTGATGTCTGGTAGGGTAGAGCCAGTTCTAGGTGGCTCAAGTTGTCATTATCACAAATCTATGGACAGACACTAGATTGGGAGTTGTGATGGAACTTGGACAACGTAAATATGGGCTCTGTTTTCAGTCGAGCAGACGTATTCTCGAATAGTGTATTTGTTGTGTCTCTCTAGTATGTTTGTGCGTTGAGAGTCAGCAGTCCTATTCGAGGAATGTCTAGAAGTGAGACAGATTTGATATGTTTGCGCATTGTGGGCCGGCAGGCCTATTCACGGAATGTACGGTATGTCTGCGCGTCGAGGGTCAGCAAGGAGGCGATTCTCTAGAGTTAGAGCGATGCCTGCGGGATGCTTGCATGTTTACACTTGTACTGCTCGGCGGGATGCGTGCCGGGACTGGGGTCTATTCACAGAGTGTCTAATCTTGTCTCTATCACCGATGTACTTTTCAAGGTGAGAGATTGAACCCTAAAATGTGGTGAACGCTAAGGGCTTGCCTATGGACCTATGTACTATAGATGTATAGAATCCGAACAAGTATGCATTGTGTTTTCTTAGATATTATTTTATGCATTTTTCCTTTGTTTTCTCGACACACTTATTCATTTAGTGTAGTTTCACTTGTTGATTTTATGAATCTTTTATCATTGTTTTATCTTATGTTGCGCGACAAGTTTTTTGATTGTGAGACTTTGGAGGGTTACTATTATTATAGTATTGCGTCAGTTGTATTCAACTGACGTGTCCACTTTTCTGGTCAGTTTTTCAGGATTTTCGAGTAAGTGGTTTGAGCAAGGTTAAAGCTTGGACTTCGAGATAACAGAAGTTTAAGTGTTGGAATGTGTTGTAATAAAAATATTTAATTTTCCGCTGTGTATTGTAATAAAAAACTGTTGTGAAGAAAAGTTGTAATTTTCCTTGTGTTTAGACTGTGTTTGGATTACATTGAAGTAACGATTCTGGAGTTGTGTCTCTTAATTCTATTATTGAAATTCGGGGCGCTACACTCGTACCCACGACCAGGACCATGTACACAGCACCCAAACCAAGCACACCAACCAGATTCCCAATTCTATGATTCTGTCAACATGCTTTCCAGTAATTAACATAAACAATTATCACTCTGAAAAGGTTTAAAACAAAATAAAATCAAAATTTGCACTCAGGTAGAATCGATCTCGAGACCACCCAAGCACCCAACACACTCTCAAACTAGGCTCTCAAACTTCTGTTTGCATCAAAATCTTCTCATAAATATGAATATAATTTACTGCTCCATACCACGTTTTGTAATATCCCGGTCGGATATTATATTTGTATTATTATTATTTTTTAAAATTAAAATATTTCTTATGGAAATTACTTAGTTTTAATTAATAATCATTATCTATCTATATATATACTAGTTAGTATATATATGTATCATATCGATTTTGTGCACTTGTACAAAATCATGAAATATGCGTTTTTGAGAAAATAACTGTTATATTCTGGTCTGATATTAAAAATTATTATTTTATTTTTATTTTCAAAATTGAAATATTTTTGGGGGATATTACTCAGTTTAATTAATAAACATTATCTGTATATATATACTAGTCTATATATATCCGTATTATATCAATTTGGTACTGAAATCTTCCGAGCCGATAATAAAATTTATTTTTATTATTATTCTATTTTTATTCTCGAAATTAAATTATTTTTGTACAGATTGTTCGGTTTGACAAATAAAAATTATCGGTATATATATTAGTATATACGCATGCGTATTGTATCGATTTCGTACATTTGTACAAATCATGTAGTATGTGTTTTGGACAAAAATATCTTTATTTTTGTCATGATTAATCAAAGATGAATGGCTAGGATTTATTTGGAGGGTTAAACATAGATTTTATAATTAATAGAAATACAAATTGTATTAATATGTGTTGTTCTAAGCTAACTCACATACACTCCCTCCCACCCCCCCTCTCTCTCCATTTGGCCGGCCAATACCCCAAGGCAAACAAATGCCAAAAACCCTAGTCCACCCCCTCACCCTCTCATACACTTACCTCTCTCATTTTCTCCTATAAATACCCCTTCTCTTCACCCTTAGCTCATTTGCTAAAGAAAAATAAAAAAATAGAGAAAGCAAAAGAAAGAGAGAAGTTCTAATAAAAGAGTTCTCATTTTAGGTAGTAGTAAAAGCTAGTTGGAAGGAGAAGGAAAGCTAGCAAGTTATTCCTACTAGATTATCAAAGGTGGGGATTTCTGTTCTTAGTTTTTATTTGTTGTTGTTTTGTTGTTTATTTTTATTGTATGTTAAGTTTTAAGAACAACTTGGACTAAGATCTTGTGCATATGTATGGTTGTTCTATGGATAAAAGATTATGTTTTGATCATGTTAGTAAGCATAACATGTGTTTAAATTGTTAGTATGCTAAAGAACTCATTTTTGTGATTAGTATGTTAATAGAACACATTTTTTATGTTAGTATGATAAAAGAAATCAATTTTGAGATTAGTATGCTAAAAGAACTCATTTTTGTTATTAGTATGTTAAAGAACCCATTTTGGAGTTAGTATGTTAATAGAACTCATTTTGATGTTAGTATGTTAAAAGAAATTATTTTTGATATTAGTATGTTAAAAGAAATCATTTTTGAGATTAGTATGTTAAAAGAACCCATTTTGGGGTTAGTATGTTAATAGAACTCATTTTGATGTTAGTATGTTAAAAGCAATCATTTTTTATGTTAGTATGTTAAAAGAACCCATTTTTGGGGTTAGTATGTTAATAGAACTCATTTTGATGTTAGTATGTTAAAAGAAATCATTTTTTATGTTAGCATGTTAATAGAACTCATTTTGAGATTAGTATGTTAAAAGAACTCATTTTGGGGTTAATATGTTAATAAAACCCATTTTGGGGTTAGTATGTTAATAGAACTCATTTTTGATATTAGCATGTTAATAGAACTCATTTTGATATTAGTATATTAAAAGCAAACTTTATAATGCTATATGTTATAGGTTGCAAAAGAACCCATTTTTAGAAGTTTTGTTAGTAACATGTTAGTTTGCTTCAAGGTTGCTAGAAGATTTCTATATTTGTTATATGTTCAATAGATCAAATTGTAGCAGCATGCTTTAAATCGCTTCTAGAATGTTGGAAGGCTTTTCACGTTGCTTCGTGTATAAAAGATCAAGTTTCGTCAGTAGCATGTTTATATTGCTTCTATGTTGTTAGAAGATTTTTCTGTTGCTTCTAAGTATAAGAGATCAAGTTATTAAGTAGATGGTTCTAGTTGATACATACTGATATGGCTAAAAATGGGGTTAAATCGGAACCGTCCAAATCAGGAACGAATCTTAAAGCCTAGGGGTAAAATGGTAATTTTGTCTACCAACGGGTCCAAAGCAGGTACTGGGTCTCCTCCTCAAAGACCCATTAACTCGCGAACGGATCCACCTCCAACCGGGTACGGGCTTTTACCCGCTGCAAACCCGGTCTAGCAGGATAGAATTAGGGTTTCTGATTAATCCTAATCAACGACTCTGATTCATATATATCCTTTCACTGGGAATTAGGGATTACATTCCTTATCTAAACACAGGGATTACATGCCTAATTCGATCCCAAAGGCGGCTATAAATACCCCCCATCCACCACCATTAGGAGGTAATCAATCTTTTGCCAATTTACGCTCTTTCATAATCTTCCTGATTACTGACTTGAGCGTCGGAGGGTGTATCGCCGGGATCAACCTCGGTGTCTCGCACTTTTTGCAAGTGAATGGCGGGAGTCAGCGGTCAAACTCCGGCGGAACAGGTTCAGGTTTGCTATTCAAGTTTTCCAAGAATCCACAAATACTATCTGTTTGCCCCCAAACCAGATTTAGCGGTAACAGATTGGCGCTGTCTGTGGGAACCAAACGAATAGCAGCCTCCCCTCTTCCCGTTGGTCAGATCTTCTCCAGCCATGCCTCCCAGAAAAGTAAGATCCAGAGGGTCCAACCGTGGACCCAACCCCGTTGATCGGCAACAGGAAGTCCCCATCCAACCCGCTCAGCAGCAGGGGCAACTTTCCCCTCAAGCCGAGGACCCTCTCCAACCGGACCAGCCTCCTCTTCAGAATCAGCAACCTCCTAAGGGTCCCCCTGGTCCTCAAAATGCCGGTGCAGGGACCTCGCGACCCAACCCGCATAAACAACCTCTCCATCAGGACCACGTCTCAATACACAATGCCTCTACGGATTCTATGGCCTCCCACAATCCCCGAGCTTCCGACCTCCGCAATACCATCCTCAATCGGCAGAAGGATGAGGATCTTCGCCGCCGTCTGGATGAAAAGTGGGCCCGAGAGGGAACTTCCCGCCAACAATGTCCGGATGAGCGATCTCCTTACCGCCGAGACTACAGAAGGTCCCCTGCCCGAAGAGGGCAAAGAGAGTCCCCCGAGCATCACAGAAGAAGACCCCATTACCCCGCAGGTTGACAACATCCGAGGAACGATGAGGCACCCATCACTCGTGCCGAGTTCCAGCAATTCCAAGCAACCATCCTACAAGCTCTCAATCTCCGACCCAACAACACTAATGCTCCGAGGATTCCCACTCCTCCGGTCCGAAGTCCTCGCCAACGGTCCCTAACTCCTCCAGCTCCTAGCAACCCCCAGCACATTCCTAGTCCTCGCCGCTCCAGGAGCTACCGTCGTCGTAGCCCCCGCTCTCCCTCGTAAGAAGACGAGTCTAGAGGCTCGGCTGGTTACCGTCAAAGAGATGATGCTGTCTACCGCCGTCTCCACGAAATGGAGAGGCGCTTGGATCAGTTAGACCGAGAAGAAGAGCTTAAAGGAAGGACCTTTCGCCCGAGTCGACCACCTTTTTCCCGAACCATAATGGAGGCACCTGTACCAATTGGCTTTAAACCTCCTCAATTCGAGACTTATTCCGGGGAGTCTGACCCCGTCGATCACATCGAAAGCTTTAAGACTCTCATGCTCATCCATCAAGCTTCCGATGCTCTGCTGTGCAAGACCTTCCCCGCTACTCTCAAGGGTCCGGCTCGAGAATGGTACTCGCGCCTTGCCCCATCCCCAATATTCTCCTTCGAGCAATTTGAGACCCTCTTTGTCACCCACTTCGTGAGTAGCCGCTGAACTGAGAAGACCAGCATTTTGCTACTCTACCTCAACCAGAAGAAGGGTGAGAAGCTGAAAGACTATGTGAAATGGTTCACAGCGGAAGCCAGGTCCATAGCATCCCTCGACCAGTCGGTCGCTGCAGCAGCATTCCAATCCAATGTCCTCAACTCCAGCCTCCGCTCCTCCCTCGCCAAGAAGCCCCCACAGAACTTCTCTGACCTCCTCCTCCGGAGCGAAAAGTATATTCGGGCCGAGGAAGCTGAGCACCGCCCCAACTTGGAGGGGCCTTCCTCCGGGTCCAAGAGTAAGGGAACATAAGAGGAAGGGGCTAAGAAGCTCCAGAAGGATAATGGCGGGCAGCGCTGACCTCCTCCCAGATTTGAAAAGTTTACTCCTCTTAACGCTAACATCTCCACGATTCTCATGGAAGTTGAGAAGGAGGGGGTGATACCTCCTGCGCCAAAGATGAACACCCCTGGCAAGAAGAGGGATAAAGAGAAGTGGTGCCGCTATCACCGGGACCATGGCCACGATACCAATGATTGTCGGGTCCTGAAAAATGAGACAGAAGCCCTCATCCATAGGGGTCAGCTAACCAAGTTCGTGAGAAAGGACCGAACCGATCTTCCTCCCCTGCCTCGGGGGGCTAACAAGCGTCCTGAACGCGATGAAACGCCCAAATTCGAAGAGGAGCGTGTCCTACACCTCATTCATGGGGGCCCAATGGGGGGCTCCTCCAACTCCTCTCGAAAGGCATTTATAAGAAAAGTTAATTCGGTCCGCGCCACACCTCCTCCTAAAGGCCTCGGAGGGCCCATCACATTCTCAGATGAAGACCTTGAGGGTGTCCGAACCCCCCATTGTGACGCGCTTATCATCAACCTCCATATGGCGAACTTTAAAGTGGAGAGGATCCTGGTGGACAATGGCAGCTCCGTTAACATCCTCTTCCTCGGCGCTTTCAAAGGCCTCAAACTATCCCGGGACAGACTTAAGCCCGCTGGCTACACACTCCATGGGTTCACGGGAGTGCCAGTGACTATTGAAGGGGTGATCACACTCGACGTAACCACTGGCAAAACTCCTACTACCCGAACGGAGTCGATGGACTTTATGGTCGTGGATGTCCCTGCATCTTACAATGTCATTTTGGGCCGACCCGGCCTAGCTGCCCTAGAAGCCGTTCCTTCGGCATATCACCTCATGATGAAATTCCCCACCCGGGCAGGGGTAGGGGAAGTAAAAGGCAGTCAAGAGATAGCCCGCAAGTGCTATATGACTTCAACAGGGGGCCCAGTCCTCTCCCTCGAAACACTTGAAATACCCCAAGAAAATGTCCGACCAACGTCCGAGCCGGTGGATGAATTGGAGAAAGTACTCTTCTCTGAGCAAGAACCGAGCCAAAAGTTCTTTGTTAGCAAGACCCTCCCATCTGCCCTATGCTCCGACATAGTCCAGTGCATCCGAAGGAACCGCGACCTCTTCGCTTGGTCTGCTGCGGACATGCCAGGGATCTCCAAAGAGCTTCTAGTCCACCACCTCAGCATTGCACTGGGGTCCAAACCGGTCCAACAGAAGAGGCGCAAGTTCGCTCCCGAGCACCAGCAAGCTATAAAAGAGGAGGTGGACAAGCTCTTGAAGGCTCAGTTCATATAAGAGGTCAATTATCCCGAATGGCTCTCGAATGTAGTGATGGTAAAGAAGTCCAATGGGACCTGGAGGATTTGTATCGACTTTACTGACCTCAACAAGGCATGCCCCAAAGATCCATTTCCTCTTCCAAGCATCGATACTTTGATTAACGCCACTTCGGGCCATGAACTCCTCAGCTTCATGGACGCCTTCTCAGGCTACAATCAGATTCGTATGTTTCCCCAGATATCCCGAAGACTTTTTTGTTACCGATCAGGGCCTCTACTGCTACAAGGTAATGCCTTTCGGGTTGAAGAACGCAGGTGCCACCTATCAATGTCTCGTCAACAAGGTTTTCCAAAATCAGATCGGCCGTAATATGGAGGTGTATGTTGATGACATGCTTGTGAAGAGCATCCGTGGACCCGACCACGTCACTGACCTACAGGAGGCGTTCGATGTACTAAAGAAACATGAAATAAGGCTCAACCCGAACAAGTGTGCGTTCGGGGTCTCGTCGGGGAAATTCCTAGGCTTCATGGTCAGCCAGAGAGGAATCGAAGCCAACCCCGAGAAGATCAAGGCCATATTGGACATGGCTCCCCCGAAGAATGTTAAAGAGGTCCAAAAGCTAACAGGTCGCCTTGTAGCCATAGGGCATTTACTTTCCAAGTCAGGGGAGAAGTGTCTTCCCTTCTTCAAAGCTCTCAGGGGGGCTAAAGGATTCGAGTGGGGTCAGCAGCAATAAGATTCATTCAACCAGCTAAAGGCTTACCTAGTCAATCCTCCTCTCCTCAGCAAACCTGTTCCAGGGGAAGCCCTCGACCTCTACTTAGCCGCCTCAGAGCTAACCCTCAGCGCTATTCTCATGAGGGAAGAAGATAAGACCCAAAAGCCCATATATTATGTGAGCAAGATACTTCGGGATGCCGAGCTCCGCTACCCAAAGATAGAGAAGATGGCATACGCCTTAGTCATGGCCGCAAGAAAGCTTCGCCCATATTTTCAGTCACATTCGGTGGTCGTTTTTACCGACCAGCCGCAGAAGCAAGTCCTCCACAAGCCGGAGACTTCCGGTCGTCTCATGAAATGGTCTATCGAGCTGACCCAGCATGATATAACATATCAGCCTCGGACCGCGATCAAGGCTCAGGCCTTAGCCGAATTCATAGTTGAAAGCACCATTCCCGAGGTCAGCCAAGCAATGAAGGGACCGCTTGTCTGGTCGGTTTACATAGATGGATCCTCTTGTAACGAGGGAAGCGGAGTAGGGGTCATTCTGGCTGGCCCGGATGATTTCGTCCTCCAGTACTCCCTCCGCATCAACTTTAAGGCCTTTAACAACGAAGCAGAATATGAAGCACTCATAGCTGGCCTCGGAATGGCTCGCAAGGTAGGGGCGCAGTGCCTTCGGATCTCTAGCGACTCTCAGCTGGTCGTAAATCATGTCGTAGGCGAGTACGAGGCACGAGATGACCGAATGGTTAAGTACCTAGCCAAGGTCAGGAATCTCATGGCCCTATTTGAAGAAGCTCTCATCCAGCGAATCCTCCGAGAAGAGAATTCCAAATCCGATGCCCTCTCCAAGCTAGCCTCCTCCTCCCTCCAAGGTCTAGAGCAGACCGTCTTGATCGAAGTGCTCCTAAAGCCACGTATAGAGGATGAAACTTCCGACTCGATGGAGTCGCTACCTGTCCTACTTCAAGATAATTGAATGAAACCCCTGGTAGAATTCCTAAGGGATGAGCTCCTCCCCGAAGACCCTAAAGAAGCTCGCCGAGTGAGAACCCGAGCAAAGCGATACACACTTATCGAGGGCATCCTATACAAGCGCTCCTTCACATAAGTAGACGGCAGGCCTTATTTGAGATGCCTCTCCCCGGAACAAGCTGATTACGTCCTGCAAAAGATCCACGAAGGCATCGGCGGGGCACATTCAGGGTCCAGATCCCCAGCCCGGAAAGTGTTGAATTATGGATATTTCGGGCCCACTCTTCTACAAGACGCCGAACTTCACGTTCGGCAATGCAGCTCTTGTCAGAAGTACTCTAACGTCCATCGCCTCCCACAAGCTCCACTCACCTCCCTATCAAGTCCTATCCCTTTCGCAATGTGGGGGATGGATTTACTAGGGCCATTCCCACCAGCTCCCGGCCAGCTCAAATTCTTAGTCGTGGTAATCGACTACTTCTCGAAGTGGATAGAAGCCGAGCCCTTAGCCACAATCACCGAGAACAAAGTATTACAGTTCTTCTGGAAGAATGTTATCTGTCGATTCGGTATCCCTCGAGTCCTCCTAACAGAAATCGGAACCCAATTTACCGGGGCTGCCTTCCGAACTCTATGTGAAGACCTCGCCATCCAACAATGTTTCTCCTCCGTCTCCCATCCACAGTCGAATGGTCAAGTGGAGAATGCTAACCGACAGATCCTCTCCGGTATTAAGAAGAGGTTGAATAAGTACTCTAAAGGCTTATGGGTCGATCAGCTCCCTAACGTGCTGTGGAACTACCGCACCACAAAACGGACCCCTACAGGAGAGTCGCCATTCAACCTCACCTATGGGTCCGAGGCTGTGATCCCATTGGAAGTCGGTATACCTTCTCCTCGCCTTGCTGCCTACGAAGAAGAACAGAATGCCAGAGAACTTCGGGCAAACTTAGACTTGATAGACGAGCTACGAGAAAGAGCGTCAATCCGCCAGCAGAGCTATCGGAGGAGGATCGAGTTGGCCTACAATAAGAGAGTCCGTCCCACCGACCTCAAAGAAGGGGACTTGGTCCTCAGAAAGTTAGCTATCTCCTTTCCCGGTCAGAAGAGTAAGCTAGCCCCAAATTGGGAAAGACCCTACAAGATCACCAAAGTAGTTCAGCCAGGAGCCTACCATCTAGAAGACCTTGAAGGCAGAGAGATTCCCAAGACTTGGAATGCCGACCATTTCTTGAAGTACCAAGAGAGCGCATGAATGCCTCTCCAAGTACTGTCAGATGTCGAACCGTTCCTTTCCCTTCACTTGTATTCTACTTTTGCTTTTTTATTTTTCCCATGTAATAACGGCTCGCAACTTAGAAGCAGCCGAGTATTAGTTTTCAGTAAAGAACATTTTTTCTTCATATCTTACTTGTGAATTGCTTGTATCTCTCTAATTTTACCTTCTTTAAACTCTAACGACGAGTTCGGAGTCCAACACTTGGCTTGACTCCTCTTCGCAAGCTCGCTCTTAAGCGGGCTAGAAGGGGTTCGCTATTCGGAATTGCTCCCACAACCGTTGAACAAACTCTAAAGACGAGTTCGGAGTCCAACACTTGGCTCGACTCCTCTTTGCAAGCTCGCTCTTAAGCGGGCTAGAAGGGGTTCGCCATTCGGATTTTCTCCCACAACCGTTGAGCAAACTATAACGACGAGTTCAAAGTCCAACACTTGGCTCGACTCCTCTTCGCAAGCTCGCTCTTAAGCGGGCTAGAAGGGGTTTGCCATTCGAAATTGCTCCCACAACCGTTGAGCAAACTCTAACGACGAGTTCAGAGTCCAACACTTGGCTCGTCTCCTCTTCGCAAGCTCGCTCTTAAGCTGGCTAGAAGTGGTTTGCCATTCGGAATTGCTCCCACAACCGTTGAGCAAACTCTAACGATGAGTTCGGAGTCCAACACCTGGCTCGACTCCTCTTCGCAAGCTCGCTCTTAAGCGGGCTAGAAGTGGTTCGCCATTCGGAATTGCTCCCATAACCGTTGAGCAAACTCTAACGACGAGTTCGGAGTCCAACACTTGGCTCGACTCCTATTCGCAAACTCGCTCTTAAGCGGGGTAGAAGTGGTTTGCCATTCGGAATTGCTCCCACAGCCGTTGAACAAACTCTAACGACGAGTTCGGAGTCCAACACTTGGCTCGATTCCACTTCTTAAAGCCAAAAGTGGTTCGCCCATAAAAAGGAAGATTTGCTTCTGATTTTGAGTAGTTGTCAAAAGTTGGAGGAGTTATACTTAAACTAATACCAGCCAACGCAACATTCAAATAGCAGAAGCAAAACAAACTTTTTTAGATTAAGAGCTCAAACAAGGCCGACACTACAACAGAATTTTACAATAACTTGAAGAGCATAATACAACTTGTTTAGCACTTTTTTGGAAGGGGAACGCTTCGGTTCAGAGACACACGAGGCCGGCATCGCCTTACCTCTGAGCTCAACTCTAAACCAGCAAAGCGAGACCCTCCTTCGCCGCTGATTCTAGCTGTGGCCCCAACCGAGGCGCCATTTGACGAAACAGCTACACCACTCTGAGCGTCAGCTGGGCTCCACCTAACGGCAGGAAAACGAGTCACAAGTTCGTAGAACGAGATTCCTCTTTCGCTCTCTTCGCGAGTACACGACGTACTGCGAACATTGATCCTTACAGGCTGAGGTTTCAACGTTGCAATCTCCTCCTCTAGCTCGACGATCCTATCTCTCAGAATATCGCCCTCCGTCGATACTTTGAAACGGGGAAGTTTAGACGAGCCTGCGATGTTAGTGCTATCAGCCACAATACGACGGAAATGAGTCACTTCGATACCCTGTCGATCGTGATCCTCCTCAGTTTGTCAATTCTTGCCGTCAACTCATCGCGCTCGGACATCAACTTCCCCACCCTCGAAGCTAACTCCTCTTCCTCCGCCGAATGTTCTTTCACCGTTACCTCCAAATAGCGAACCTCCGCCAGTAGTTCACTATTCCTTTGGTCGACATTGAAGAGCTCCTTACGGAGCAACTCTATCTCGCCTTCGAGACGAGTCTCTCGAGGTTGCTTCCGCAGTTGCCTCAACTCACGAAAATACCCTCTCGCAGTTGCTTTGATGTCCTCCAGTTTCAAGAAGTCGTAAAACGCTTTATCCCGACTGCGAGAAAGAGCCCGCTTCGTTTTCTTCAGCTCAGTACGAAGATGGGAGATCTCAGTAATCGGACCTAACTCGACCTGAAAAGTGGAGGAATATCAAAAGAAGTCTTCAATACTTAAGGACACAATCCGAGCAAAAAGAGTTGAACACTTTGCAAAATTTCGTAATATTCAGCCAAAACACCAAAAAGGAAACCGTTTCATTAAAAGTCCGAAACTTACAAAAAGCGGTGGCCAGTCCGCAGTTAGGCGTTACAAAAAAAAGGAGAACAAGAAAATGAGAAGAGGCGACAAAGTCAGGGGTCGACCTCATCATCGTTCGGCACGGTTACAATCGTGCCCTCGGCACCCCCCTCGTCTTCGGTGTCTTCGACCTCCTGCCTGGGAGCGAGCTCGGCCAGGGGCAGCTCTTCCTCACCCTCTACGGGGTCGTAGAAGTAGTAGGACGAGACGTCAAATCCGAGGTTCAGAGCGGCGATATGCTTCACCGCTCGGCCGTACGCCTCCTCCATGTTGGTCAACATGTGAGCCTCGGCCTCGTCCCGAACTGCCTGCTCCGCGGTCGCCACCTTCGACGCATGATCGCTCAGGGCCTCCTCCGATGCCTTCAGGGCCTTCGACAGCTCCCCTTCAATTCGAGCCGTCTCCTTTTCTAGGGTCTCGACCTTAGAAGCCTCGGCGGCCGAGCTCCTCAGTGCCTCGGCGAGCTTAGCCCTTAGGTCGGCAACTTCGGCCTCGAGCGAAGCGGAATGCACCTGCTCGGCCTCCAGCTATTTTACCGCCTTAGACCGCTCCGACCATTCCCGGTCGTTCAGAATGGTCATCACCTTTTCCTTGCTCGCGAACTCCTCGAGCAAATAATTGAAGTGGCAGAGGGTCTACAAGCCATACAAGAAGCAGTTAAGCATGAGCACAAAAACTTGGAAAAAATTTGAAGAAAGTCCTCTAGTACTTACCGACATGGTATTCCGAGCAATCTGCATCGCGGTGTCACCAACTTCACCCACATTAAGCGCCGCTCGGTGTTTAGGGGTCGGCAGGTGCTTCACCGCCTGCATGCAGATGTTGCCATCCCCTAAGAACCCGTCGACCTTCATCACCGGCCAATCAGGGACAAAGATGTGCTTGTGCTCCTCGGTCAGGATTGCCTCTGCCTCGGCAGTGAGGGGCGGGACGTCGAGAGCCAATGCCGTGCTAATGTTAAACGCTCCGCCCAAAGACCTCGAAGCATCTGTTCGCGCCGTTGGGGTCGGTGCATCCGCGGTAGGTGGGGCGGACGGCACGACGAGGCCATGATCGGACTCGACCGGAGGAGCCTCATTAACCTGCCGCTCAATGGACGGAGAAACCAAGGGGATCTTGGGCGCTCGGCCGCCTTGGGGCCCGGACACGGTCCTTCTCTTCCTTGCCTCCTGCTCCTTAGCCGCTTGGGCCTTGGCCATCAGACCTTTGTTGTCCATGCTGGGAGTTTCTGCAAAGACCGAGCGAAAAAAGTTAGAAAAGTTTTTTAAACTCAAAGACAAAGCAAAGAAAAGAAAAGGAGAAGCGTATTGGGGTCGATCGGACTGAGACCCCCTCGGAATAGGACCTCGTCAGTAATGTCCTTGTAGTTGAGGGTCGGAAGGCCGAGGAGCTTTTCTACAATCTCTGCCTCCTCGTTGCTGAGCACGGGCTCTTTCTTTGCCCGTTTCGGAACCCCATCCCTCAGCCACGCTGTCGGGATGACCCACGGCTCGGGAGCCCGGACGAGGAAATACTTCTCCTTCCAGTGCTTGATCGAGTCCGGGTTCTCGATAAGCTTCATGCCCTTCCTCGGCGAGAGATAGTACCTCTGCTCGTTCATGTTCATCTGGCAGGGTCGGTAGAGACTTTGCAGAAGGAACATCGAGGGCTGCGTGCCGACCTCCTGGCATTGAAGAGCGAAGGCCATCACATGCTGCCAAGTGTTCGACATCCACTTGGCTGGGCTCAAGCCGTACCATTGCAGCACCTCGATTACGAAAGGGTGCAATGGCAGCTGAAGACCGGCGTGCAGAGCGTCAGCGGGGAATATGCAAACGTCGACCGAAGAAGACGTGCACGCTCGGACGCCAGGGCCGGGGAGAAGGAGAGCATACTCCGCAGGGATCCGGAACCCACTCCGAATCCGATGTAAATCCGCCTCGGTCAAGATCGAGAAAATATGGTCTACCTAGGATGTCTCCCTCGGCTCATTCTCCTCAATCGACTTGGCGGTGCCCTGCGTCACCTTTTCTAGCAAATCACCAAGGTAACTTTGCACACCGCCAACACTAGACAAGACGCTCGGGTGCCGACCCAACTCCCCTGTAGTCTTCGGGCGCTCGATTATCGTCACCACCCCCTTGCCCTTGCTGGCTCGGACCATTACCTCCTGGAGAGGCTCGGCTACCTACTCATCTGAACTCGGCCCTACCGTTGTCTCATCGGTCGGCTCGATGACCTCCTTCCCATTACCCGTGCTCGGCCTCACCGCTCGGCTGACGCCTAGGTCCGAGGAGGGAGTCTCGTCTGTGGAAGAAAACTTAACCATTTTACAAAAATGAGGAGAGAGACTGACCTTGAAGTGACTAGTACGGTTGGAAAAGATCGCCAGAGCTTAAAACCCCTTGCCGCGACAGCTAGCAGCACAGCCCAAGAGCTAAAAACTTCGCTAAGAAGTAAAACCAAGAGTGAGAAAGTGAAAGTGAGAAATGAGGTTAAGAATTGAGGGGGTGAAAACTTATAGTAAAAGAGACGCCTCTTGGGCTTTGTAACATAAGGACGCAACTCTTGGGCCTCCCTTAAAGCGTTACAAAAGCCCAAATGACTAAGTAACGAAGAGCGGCAACTATTGGCAAAGGAAGCGATGTTTCGATACAAGTAAAACCGCTCGGCGTCCCCGGAATCAAAATCCGAATGACAGGCGATCCGACCTCAACAACCAGGAGGATTGCTCGGATTCTGAGCAAGTGCCAATCCGAGCCACGAATTGGAGAAAAATGACTTTCCCCTCAAAATTCGCATAAGATTTCGATCGAACAGCTCAGATCATGCCAGCACCACTACACGACAAGATAGTGTTTTCTTGGGAACTGAGCCAGTCTCGAGATCTGTGCCATCATCCAATGGCTCCAATCGCCCCATGTCCCCCAGAACCAAAATCCGAGCGACAGGCGATCCGACCTCAACAACAAAGAGGATCGCTCGGATTCCGAGCAAGTGCCAATCCGAGCTGCGAATTGGAGAAAAACATCCTTCCCCTCAAAATTCACGTAAGATTCCGATCGGGCGGCTCAGATCATGCCAGCGCCACTAAACGACAAGATAGTGTTTTCTTGGGAACTGAGCCAGCCTCGAAATCTGTGCCATCATCCAACAGCTCAGATCGCCCCACGTCCCTCAGAATCAAAATCCGAGCGACAGGCGATCCGACCTCAACAATCAAGAGGATAGCTCGGATTCCGAGCAAGTGCCAATCCGAGCCACGAATTTGAGAAAAACGACTTTCCCCTCAAAATTCACTTAAGATTTTGATCGGACGGCTCAGATCATACCAGCGCCACTAAACGACAAGATAGTGTTTTCTTGGAAACTAAGCCAGCCTCGAGATCTGTGCCATCATCCAACGGCTCCGATCGCCCCACGTCCCTCGGAATCAAAATCCGAGCGACACGCGATCCGACCTCAACAATCAAGAGGATAGCTCGGATTCCGAGCAAGTGCCAACCCGACCCTCGAAAGTGAAGAAAAACGCTACCGAGCGTCTCTAACCATTGGATCATTGCGAAAATCGCGCCTGAGATGATGGACGGTCCAGATTACGCCACGTCCACTAAACGACAAGATAGTATTTTCTTGGGAACTGTGACCGCCACGAGATTCACACCGAGATTCGACGGCTCAAATCGCTCCACGTCACTCGGAACTCCGAGCCGAGCGACTAGCGATCCGAGCCACTCGCATGAGAGAAAAACTGAGCCACTTCGCTCGGATTCCAAGCAAGTGCCAATCCGACCCTCGAAAGAGAAGAAAAACGCTACCAAGCATCTCCAACCGTTGGATCATTACGAAAATCGTGCCTGAGATGATGGACAGTCCAGATTACGCCACGTCCACTAAACGACAAGATAGTGTTTTATTGGGAACTGTGCCCGCCTCGAGATTCGCGTTGAGATCCGACAGCTCAGATCGCTCCACATCACTCAGAACTCCGAGCCGAGCGACTAGCGATCCGAGCCACTCGTGTGAGAGAAAAACCGAGCCACTTCGCTCGGATTCCGAGCAAGTACCCTTCCGACCCGCAAAAACGGAGAAATTACTACCGAGCGACCGTGTCCATCCGATCTTTCATAAATTCGCGCCCGCACAAGATCAACGGCCCAGATCGCGCCACGCCATAATTTGGTATTTAAAATTAAATTTTATTTATTAAAATCGTTTTATTTATTTAAAAATTGCGAAAAAATGATTAAAAATTCGGGAAAATTAATTAAAAATCCTAGAAAATAATTATAAAGTCGGGAAAATATTTTTGGGCCCCTGAGTAAATAATTATCGCCTAGGACAATTTATTAAGACCCCCGAACGACGAATCGACACTTCGCAAAAATTAAGTAAATATTCCGAAAAAATAGATAAAAATTATCTAATGTCCAAAAGAGCTGAAGAACAACTTAGAGCACACAACTAACTTAGAAAATCACCATACTGCCACCTGCAAAGATTCGAAGCCTCCCATTCGGACTCCGATACACCTCCGCAAGCCATTGAAACAGTAAAACTACTCCTCAAAAGCTGATCAAACTCAGTCTTCGGGAGTGGGGAGCTCGTGATATGGCTAAAAATGGGGTTAAATCGGAACCGTCCAAATCAGGAACGAATCTTAAAGCCTAGGGGTAAAATGGTAATTTTGTCTACCAACGGGTCCGAAGCAGGTACTGGGTCTCCTCCTCAAAGACCCATTAACCCGCAAACGGATCCACCTCCAACCGGATACGGGCTTTTATCCGCTGCAAACCCGATCCAGCAGGATAGAATTAGGGTTTCTGATTAATCCTAATCAACGACCCTGATTCATATCTATCCTTTCACTGGGAATTAGGGATTACATTCCTTATCTAAACACAAGGATTACATGCCTAATTCGATCCCAAAGGCGGCTATAAATACCCCTCATCCACCATCGTTAAGAGGTAATCAATCGTTTGCCAATTTATGCTCTTTCATAATCTTCCTGATTACTGACTTGAGCGTTGGAGGGTGCATCGCCGGAATCAACCGTGGTGTCTCGCACTTTTTGCAGGTGAACGGTGGGAGTCAGCGGTCAAACTCCGGCGGAACAGGTTCAGGTTTTCTATTCAAGTTTTCCAAGAATCCACAAATACTATCTGTTTGCCCCCACACCAGATTTAGCGGTAACATATACAAAGAACCCATTCTTGTATTGTTGTTTTCTGGTTTTTAATTGATAAAGAACTCATTTTTATAGTGTTGTTGTTTTATAGAACAACTTAAACTAATCATATGAGTGTTCTTCATCTAGAGTTATAAATGGTTAAGAGATTATGTTTTGAATGTTCATCTTGTAGGTTAAATTAGTAAGCTTAACATGCATGTTAGTTCATGTTAGTAAGCTTATACACGAAATTCTAGTTCATGTTAACTAGAGTTGTAATGAATTGTTATCAGTTTGAATCATGCACTTGATCATATGTAATAAGTATTCCTTGTGTACATAAGTCAGGTAATAGCATGTTGTATGATTAAGAAATAGTTCGTACCAATTATTAGTATTGGTCCGTCTCATACGTAGCTCACCTGGCTCGTATGTAGTTTGTTTGTTCAGACGTAACTCATTTGGCACGTATGTGATTTGTTAGCTTGTACATAGCTTATTAGCTAGTACGCAGCTTGTTGTGCTCGTCTAGGGTGATATCATTGTCCTAGGGGCCATCGACCATCAAGGCGTGTATTTATTTTACCCCTCAGGGACTTTGGATGAGTCACCCCTCGTGCACTATCAGATCTTAACCGGTGTAGGTTGATCGCGGGCTGGGAGCGTAGACGGAATCCAAGTTCAGGGTAGTAGCATGCGAATAAATTCGTATTTCCAGAGTCTTGGATCGATGGCTGTGACAGGATCCTTGGTGATCTTGGTAAGTCTAGGTTGAGCACCTAGCAAAGTTATCTTGCGAAGTCTAACTTAAGACCTAGCATGTTGTGTTAGTACTGTTGTCATCCCACGGATTGTTTAAGGTTAGTGACATGTTAGGATAGTAACCGGTAACTATTGTTACATAACCTTTTTATCTATTACTTCGCCGAAAGGAAAGAATTGGTATTATGGGTGATACCTTATGATTCGACTTATCCTATAGGCCAACACTAGGTGGTGTTATTGGTTGTACCCTTCCTGTCAAAGGGATATGGTCTGTGCCTTCTCACGAGTTGGGAGCACGGGCTCCGTATCTCGTCTGTTAATTTCTGAAGTGCCATGATAACAGGAGGTTTTCCTGTCGGAACTAGTGGATGGACCCTCAGAATTCTGTCACGTTCTATGTCAAGGAAGGCGAACAAGCCTTAGACTATGGTCTATGAGCTAAGGGGCCACAAAGGATGCTTCGAGCTAACCTGTGTTGTAGTAAATACTGGGTGTTTGTCTGGTTTTTGAGTGAGGTCCGGTACGACGGAAAATAGCGGCAAATAGAAACATCACTATATGACTACGAATGGAGAGATTAGACCGTTTCAGTGCAACCTTATCAGTCACGTTGTATCTTCAAGAACAGGTTGAGTACAAGAGTAGAATTCATGACGCGGGTTCAAATCCCTAAATATGAAGAAACGACTTAATATGGGCATATGTATTTATGGGCTGCATATTGTCCAGAGTCTTGCTTGCATTAGAATAAGTGCATCCTTGCATTAGATAATCTTACATTAGAGTCAAGTCATAGCATACACTGACACATCAAAATTATGTATACACGTTTCTCTTTTCATCAATCTGTTTGTTTAAGATGAAAATCTGCTGTTTATAATTAGCAATTGCGTCAGTATAGTACTGACTTCCCCACTCAAATAGATACTGGATTGCAGGACTACAGGAACAGGATTCAGGAGGACTCAAGGCTCGAGGAGCGCAGTGTTGATTTTTATTTTTGTAATATGTGTTGGTTATCATTGTTTCAATCGCAATTTATTAATTGTTGAGAAGCATCCAAGTGAAGTACCAAGTGTTATTTATTATTCATTGTACTCTGATGTAAATTTATTAAAAGTTTGTAACACTTGGGCTTGTAAGGCATTATTGTAACACTGATGTAATGCATTGCAGTTTTATAACATTCGGACTTGTAATACATTTGTGTTGAATAAAAAGTTTTAAATTTTTCTGTTTTTCTATGTATTGTGGCTAATTGAAGGAAAAGATTCTGTCTTATGTCACAGTTTTTCAGTGTATGGAAATCGGGGCGTTACATGTTTTCATCATTTTAACATCTAAACGCAATACCCATTTCTTAACTTGTAAAATTTGAGTTCTATATTTCAATCACATTGCAGCGAATAATAACATGTAAATTCAATGTTCATACTATCCACAATTACATCTATCTAAATTACATCAACATAAGACATCAACATAATCTATTCATACTAATACGAGCAAAGCACTTCCATAATTACATCTCCTACAATTTCCCAAGATAACGTGTTCATTTCTACTTAAATATTTTGGCCAACAAAATAGAGCATTCTCACAGACTATTCTCAGTTCTTCTAATCATCACTAGTTTCTTTTCATACGTTCATGTCTCCTCAGTCATGTACAACATGGAGGAAATGAATTTAGCATTCCTATATCTTTTTAGTTTGTACACATGTACATCATGAAACTTTCTAACAAATTATGAGAAACACTCGCCTCGTACCAGTCGACTTGTCCAAGCGGCAGTCGACTGTACAGACCCATTCTAGTCTTAGTTAAAATGTCATCACTACATTATTCAACCACCATCATAAACATACACAAGGCAATCTAATACGTTTGAATTTACTTTTCACAAGCATGGTAACAATCAGCATAATCATGACATATTTCTACATTAGAAGTCCTAAGAAACACCCACCTTATTGACGAAAATAACCGAAATCCAGAAAAACTCCTTAAGGCAATGCACCACTCCTTGCTCCTTGCTCCTTGCTCCTTGCCAAAAATCTTCAGAAGTACTAACCGACCCCCAAAAAACAGTCACACACAACTCTCTCACAATATATCTCTCTTACAAAAATAATCTTAGTGTAAAAGAAACAATTGAATGAGAGGGGTATTTATACACCAATTTGGGTGAGATGGAGGGTTAGGATTTAGTAGATAGTTATAGGATCAAGGGCTAGGATGCACTAGGGAGTTGTAAAACTACCCACACCCTAAATAACTACCCATGACTTAAACCCACTCTCAACCACAACCGGCCAAGAAAAGGTGTGCTCTTGCACGTGTATGTGAAATGCACGTGCATGCACAAGTCACCCTACAAGAAGTTGTACACAAGATAACAAGTCTTTAAAAGTGTTACACATTACAAGTTGTAGAAAAAATAATAAGAATTAAACCATGGGCTTAAATAAATGGCCCAAACAATAGTTATTAGAAATAAAAGAATGCATTATATTTTGGGCTTAGGAAAAAGGGCTTTTTTTTTATTAAAATAAGGCTTTGGTACAAAACAATTAAAAACACAAATTGAAATATCTTTACTCTTCATGATGAAAATAATAGCCAAAATATTACACGTGCACACTATGTGCAAAAATAAATAATTTTTCATTAATTTGAAAAATCAGGGTATTACAACACTCCTTCCTTAGAATAGTTCCGTCCCCGGAACTACAGTTCAGAGTGAGAAACAAAAAATACAACAACAGGAACAAAAGATACAAAGATACAATCAAGCAAAAAGCTCAGGATAATCCTTCAATATCCTTTCCTCAGATTCCCAAGTAGCCTCTTCAACCAAATGGTTTCTCCAGACTACCTTGACCATCGGTATCGTCTTATTCCTCAAGACTTTCTCCCTACGGTCAACAATCTCGACAGGAGACTCGATGTAATTCAAATCCAACTGCAAACCTTCCGGCACTTCAGGCAAATGATGACTCGGATCTGGAATGTAACCTCTCAGCATAGACACATGAAAGACATTATGCACCTGAGATAACTCTTCCAGTAATTCAAGCCGGTAAGCAGTTTTTCCGATCCTTTTCAATATCTTGTACGGGCCTATAAACCTCGGGGCTAACTTCCCACCTTTGCCAAATCGAACCACACCTTTACTGGGTGATACCTTCAGAAAGACGAAGTCACCAACCTCAAACTCAAGGTCCCTTCTCCGGTTGTCTGCATAGCTTTTCTACCTGCTCTGAGCTTCCACCAACCTTTTCCTGATCAGAACAATCTTCTCAGAGGTTTGCTGTATAAGCTCAGGACCAAACAACTGACGCTCCCCAACTTCATACCAACAAATAGGAGTCCTGCACTTCCTGCCATACAAAGCTTCGTACGGCGCCATCCCGATGCTAGCCTGAAAACTGTTGTTGTAGGCAAACTCTACCAAGGGTAAATGCCTTTCCCAACTGCCTCCAAAGTCTAGTATACAACACCAAAGCATATCCTCAAGAATACGGTTGACTCTTTCGGTCTGCCCATCGGTTTGCGGATGAAAAGCAGTGCTGAAATCTGTCTTGGTACCCAAAGCTGTCTGAAGGCTCCTCCAGAAATGCGAAGTAAACCGCGCATCTCGATCAGACACAATAGTTGACGGAACACCATGAAGCCTGACGATCTCGCCAACATACAACTCAGCCAACTTGTCCATCGTAGCAGTGAGTTTCATCGCCAAAAAGTGAGCGGACTTGGTCAGTCGATCGACTATAACCCAAATCGCATCATTGCCTTTACAACTCTTAGGCAATCCCGTGATGAAATCCATACTGATGTTATCTCACTTCCACTCCAGAATAGGTAACGGCTGTAATAGACCTCCGGGCCTCTGATTTTCGGCTTTGACTTGCTGACAAACCTCACACTTCGCAACAAATTCAGCCACATCCCGCTTCAAACCTGACCACCAAAAATGCTGTTTGATATCTTTGTATATCTTAGTACTTCCAGGATGTACCGACAAAAGAGTAGCATGTGCCTCCTGAAGAATACTCTCTTTCAGGTCCGCCTGATTTGGAACACATAGCCTATTTCCGAACCACAGCACTCCATCCCTGATTTGAAATCCGGGCAACCTGCCAGCACCAACTTGCTCCTTCATCTCCAAAATATCAGCATCAACCTCCTGACTTGCAATGATCCTTGCATTCAGTGTAGGCTGAAGCCTCAACTGAGCCAAAGATGCTTCCAATCCTTGCAAGACAACCTCAATACCTGCTCGGTCCAGCTCCTCAATCAGATGCTTCTGAGTAGTAATCAAACTGGCCAAACTGCTCTTGCGACTAAGTGCATCAGCAACAACATTAGCTTTCCCAGGATGATACTTGATCTCAAGTCGCATATCCTCGAGCACTTCCAACCATCTCCGCTGCCTCAGATTCAGATCCCTCTGCTGATATATATACTTCAAGCTCTTGTGATCCGTGTACATGTTCAACTTCTCACCGTACACGTAGTGCCTCCATTGCTTCAGGGCAAAGATAATCGCAGCCAACTCCAGATCATAAGTCGGGTAATTCTTCTCATGCGGTCGTAGTTGCCTAGACCCATAAGCGATTACTCTTTCTTCTTGCATTAAGACACAACCAAGCCCACGATGTGAAGCATCGCTATAAACATCATACTCAACACCTGCTCTGGGCAAAGCCAAAATAGGTGCAGTAGTCAGCTTCTCTTTCAACTCCTGAAAGCTCGCCTCACATTGCTCAGTCCACTTGAAGCTCACATTCTTCTTGGTCAGTCCAGTAAGCGGTACGGCTATCTGAGCATAACCTTGAATGAACCTCCTGACTTGGACGTAGTGTGCACGTGGTCTATTAATGAAAAAATTATTCCGGAGTGGATATGCCCCGCCCTGCCTTAAGGAGTTGATCAAGCCCCGCCTTAGTTAAAGAAAACAGACCCATTCCAGTCTTAGTTAAAATGTCATTACTACATTATTCAACCACCATCATAAACGTACACAAGGCAATCTAATACGTTTGAATTTACTTTTCACAAGCATGGTAACAATCAGCATAATCATGACATATTTCAACATTAGAAGTCCTGAGAAACACCCACCTTATTGACGAAAATAACCGAAATCCAGAAAAACTCCTTAAGGCAATGCACCACTCCTTGCTCCTTGCTCCTTACTCCTTGCCGAAAATCAGAGACCCGGAGGTCTATTACAGCCGTTACCTGTTCCGGAGTGGAAGTGGGATAACATCAGTATGGATTTCATCACGGGATTGCCTAAGAGTTCTAAAGGCAATGATGCGATTTGGGTTATAGTCGATCGACTGACCAAGTCCGCTCACTTTTTGGCGATGAAACTCACTGCTACGATGGACAAGTTGGCTGAGTTGTATGTTGGCGAGATCGTCAGGCTTCATGGTGTTCCGTCAACTGTTGTGTCTGATCGAGATGCGCGGTTTACTTCGCATTTCTGGAGGAGCCTTCAGACAGCTTTGGGTACCAAGACAGATTTCAGCACTGCTTTTCATCCGCAAATCGATGGGCAGACCGAGAGAGTCAACCGTATTCTTGAGGATATGCTTCGGTGTTGTATACTAGACTTTGGAGGCAGTTGGAAAAGGCATTTACCCTTGGTAGAGTTTGCCTACAACAACAGTTTTCAGGCTAGCATCGGGATGGCGCCGTACGAAGCTTTGTATGGCAGGAAGTGCAAGAATCCTGTTTGTTGGTATGAAGTTGGGGAGTGTCAGTTGTTTGGTCCTGAGCTTGTACAGCAAACCTCTGAGAAGATTGTTCTGATCAGGAAAAGGTTGGTGGAAGCTCAGAGCAGGCAGAAAAGCTATGCAGACAACCGGAGAAGGGACCTTGAGTTTGAGGTTGGTGACTTCGTCTTTCTGAAGGTATCACCTAGTAAAGGTGTGGTTCGATTTGGCAAAGGCGGGAAGTTAGCCCCCAGGTTTATAGGACCGTACAAGATATTGAAAAGGATCGGGAAAACTGCTTACCGGCTTGAATTACCGGAAGAGTTATCTCAGGTGCACAATGTCTTTCATGTGTTTATGCTGAGAGGTTACATTCCAGATCTGAGTCATCATTTGCCTGAAGTGCCGGAAGGTTTGCAGTTGGATCTGAATTACATCGAGTCTCCTGTCGAGATTGTTGACCGTAGGGAGAAAGTCTTGAGGAATAAGACGATACCGATGGTCAAGGTAGTCTGGAGAAACCATTTGGTTGAAGAGGCTACTTGGGAATCTAAGGAAAGGATGTTGAAGGATTATCCTGAGCTTTTTGCTTGATTGTATCTTTGTATCTTTTGTTCCTGTTGTTGTATTTTTTGTTTCTCACTCTGAACTGTAGTTCCGGGGACGGAACTATTCTAAGGAGGGAGTGTTGTAATACCCTGATTTTTCAATTAATGAAAAAAATTATTTATTTTTGCACGTAGTGTGCACGTGTAATATTTTGGCTATTATTTTCATCATGAAGAGTAAAGATATTTCAATTTGTGCTTTTAATTGTTTTGTACCAAAGCCTTATTTTAATTTTAAAAAAAAGCCCTTTTTCCTAAGCTCAAAATATAATGCATTCTTTTAACTATTGTTTGGGCCATTTATTTAAGCCCATGGTTTAATTCTTCTTATTTTTTTCTACAACTTGTAATGTGTAACACTTTTAAAGACTTGTTATCTTGTGTACAACTTCTTGTAGGGTGACTTGTGCATGCACGTGCATTTCATATACACGTGCAAGAGCACACCTTTTCTTGGCCGGTTGTGGTTGAGAGTGGGTTTAAGTCATGGGTAGTTATTTAGGGTGTGGGTAGTTTTTACAACTCCCTAGTGCATCCTAGCCCTTGATCCTATAACTATCTACTAAATCCTAGCCCTCCATCTCACCCAAATTGGTGTATAAATACCCCTCTCATTCAATTATTTCTTTTACACTAAGATTATTTTTGTAAGAGAGATATATTGTGAGAGAGTTATGTGTGACTGTTCTTTGGGGGCCGGTTAGTACTTCTGAAGATTTTCGGCAAGGAGCAAGGAGCAAGGAGCAAGGAGCAAGGAGTGGTGCATTTCCTTAAGGAGTTTTTCTGGATTTCGGTTATTTTCGTCAATAAGGTGGGTGTTTCTCAGGACTTCTAATGTAGAAATATGTCATGATTATGCTGATTGTTACCATGCTTGTGAAAAGTAAATTCAAACGTATTAGATTGCCTTGTGTATGTTTATGATGGTGGTTGAATAATGTAGTAATGACATTTTAACTAAGACTGGAATGGGTCTGTACAGTCGACTGTCGCTTGGACAAGTCGATTAGTACGAGGCGAGTATTTCTCATAATTTGTTAGAAAGTTTCATGATGTACATGTGTACAAACTAAAAAGATATAGGAATGCTAAATTCATATCCTCCATGTTGTACATGACTGAGGAGACATGAACGTATGAAAAGAAACTAATGATGATTAGAAGAACTGAGAATAGTCTGTGCAGTTGACTGCTAATATGAACAGCCGACCGATGCATTGAATTAACTATGAATAGTCCAGTAATTCCTTGAAATGAGGTATTTCTGTTGTGTTGTCCTAGTGTAATAAATTGAGATTAATATTTTATCTCTGCAAGAAAGTGATGAACAAATGTAAATGCATGTTTAACCTTTCCTTGAGGAAAGAAAAATATTAGTTATGTGAAATTACATGTTGTGATGTTAGTGAACAGTTAAGAAATTACATGTTTATGCAGCATGAATATATATATATATATATATATATATATATATATATATATATATATATAAATCATTTCCCTATATATATATATATATGTTGTAATGTGACACAATGATGCATGTGAATGGAAGAACAGATGGAAAGATAATTCCTAATTTGAAATGTGAACCTGTTCAGTCGACTCAATGCGAGTAGCAAGTCGAATGGGTTGAGAATGAAAATATTTAACCCCAGGACAGACGACTGATGGAATGACAGTCGACTGTCACGAAAATGATATTTTGAACATAGAAAGTTGCGGAGCAGCCGACTGGCCATGTACAGCAGTCGACTCTCCCGAGTGGTTATGAAGAACTTGAATTGACTGAACAAGTCGACTGGACTTCTCCAAGTCGACTGTCCAGAGTATTTTGATATGTTAGAGAAGCTTATTCTGTCTATGTTGAAGTTGTGAATCTTATGGTTGATACTGGTAAACTCTATTTGTTGTTGCATGAATTTACATGAAATGAATCATCGATTTGAATTGAGAATTAAATGAATATGAAAAGCTAAGATCATGATAAAGAAAGTCTGTGAGACTATTAATTGAATTATGAGTTGAAAATGCTCAATTGGAAATTGTGAATTGAAAATTGAAACCAAAGAGTAGCTAAGTCTCCCCCGGCATTGGAAATGGAATGAAATGAAATGAGAATTGAAAGACCAAGGTTGGTCATGTATTGAAATGAATGAATAAGTCCGGTTTAGTGGAGAGGCTAACTCTAGAGCTTTGATTTTTGTTCACGATTCTAATAAAAACTAAAGATTAGTGCATAGGTGAAGATGTGATGAAAGTGAGAGAAAAACACGAGTATGAGAACTAGAGTTTACGGTGCGGGTGTGTGAGCCACAGAATGCATACTTGATGAGTCAAGACATGGCGTGGGCACAACTCAGAATGATCGGACTCTAGTCACGCTTGTGGGATGTTTGGTGACTGCAAGAGGATCGTGTGCCATGAAGGAGGCTGAATTGCCACAGAATGCATGCTTGATGAGTCAAGACATGGCGTGGGGTTCCCCTCCAGGTTTTCTGTACACGAGCTTGTACTCATAGATCATCTAGGATACTCACCATAGTTACAGTAGTAGACTAAGTCATGACGAGGGATTGAACCCTACAAAGATGAAGAACGAATAAGAGGCTTGCCCCCGGACCTATGTAGTATGGGATGCATAGAATCCGAACAAGTGCGCATTAGTGTCATCTAATATAAACAATTGCATTAAGGATTAAGTGCACAATCACGACACGACATCATTAAGATTCCCCTTTACTTTATTTTTGATATGTGAACAAGTTTGTGATTTGTTAAGAAATGAGAATCGTTATACTGTTTCTGGCATAGAGAGGATGGCCATGTATAATTATCGTCGGTTGAATAAACTGACGTGCCCACAGTGTTGTATGCAGGATCAATGGCATGAAAAGATTAAAGAGGAACAAATGCTTAAAGATTTCTCAATGTTGTTGTACATTGTTTCATTTTACTTCCGCTGTGCAATGTAAATGTAATATTGATGTAAACTCTGATGTAAAGTGTAAAGTTTGAATTTCCTTGTAAAATTATACTAAGATAAGCGAAAAGATCCTGTAGAACATCTCGAATTCAGTGTATTTGGGATTCGGGGCGTTACAGAGTGGTATCAGAGCTAGGTGCACACTATGAACCAAGGAGGACAGACCAATAATTTTGGCTTGATCAACTCCTTAAGGAGGACAGAACCAGAAATCAATGCAGTAAAGAAAACATAGTTAATGGGTACTTTTATTAATAAATTCGATACTCAAAATTCATCAATGTAATAAAGGGTAGAAAAGTTGCAAACCAAATTGGTACTATATGACAAAACTAGCAATTTAACAGTTTGAGAAATATCTGAGAAGGGAATATAGGAAAAGTATTGAAAACATAAAATGATTTTGTATAAAAATTAAAATCATAAAATAATTTGTAAGGTAATTATAGTAATTATACATACAATTTGAAAATTAGTTATACATCGGAATACTTTTGAATTATTCAGTAGAGCGAGAAAATCAACTTACAAAAATCACATAGACGAAAAATTATAGAGGTGAAATAAATAGCATGATATAAAAATTATAAATGATTTGTAGCAGTAAAACAAGACATCGTAGTAGTAAAACATACTATTGAAAGTAGTGCGAAAACTAGTTATATAAAAATAAATTATGAATCAAAGAAAAGTATAGACAGTATAAAAAAAATGATTTTGTATATAAATTGATGATTTGTACAGTAAATACAATAATCATACATGTATGATAAAAATGAAAAGGCAAAAATCCAAATAATTTCGATTTGTCAAGTAGACCAAGAAAATCAGCATACAAAATTATATACGTACGTAGGCATAATGTTATAGGGCAAAACGACGATATCACGATACAAAAATTATAAATGATGTGTAGGAGTAAAATAATATATTATGGTTGTAAAAGTAGTAACAATGCAAAACTAATTTTATAGAAGTGAATCATGAATTATAACAGAAGTATAATAAATAAAACTGTTAAGTGAGTAGCCACCAAATTTAAAATAGTAAAATACGATAAGGTAGTATGAAATACTAACTTACAAGGTGCTACGAAGAATACGGCAAGATAGTTGAAATTAAGCGGTAAACACACAAGTTTAATAAATAAGGAAATCAGTATAAACAGTATAATGCTAGGTTGCAAAATATTATAAAATAATATATGCTAGTTCAAGGTCGAATAGTAGTAAGTGAATGTTATAGAAAAACAAGGTAGGGGTTATCTAAGTATAATGTTTCCTTCTGGTCTAGGTTCGTCTAGCTGGTATCCAACAGTAGACTTTCCTGTCTTGATCTCAAGTTGCATAATTGCTTCTACGATATCCGGTTGCAGTTTGTCTTCTGGACATTCGGTTGCAGACTTTGTAATGCCCCGAATCCCAAATACACTGAATTCATTCATTTCATTTTGAGAGATTTGAGATATCCCACTTCCATTAGCAGTAGTTCTGAGGACAGAACTCTTCTAAGGAGGGAGTGATGTAGAACCCCGTATTTTCAAATATTACTTTAAATATTTGAAAATGAATTTAAACGATTTTTTTGAGGATTTAATAAATATTTTCTAAAAGATTTATCTTTTGTACACATGCAAAACACGTGCAAATGACTTTTGAGAAGTTTTAAAGTTAAAGTTTTCGTTATGAAAAATCATTATTTAATATTTGGAATTTATTTGGTATTTTTCCAGATTTTTCTGAAAATTAATTGGGTCTATTTGCAATTTTTGAGAAAAGAGGGACCTCTTTGTAAAATTGACATTTTTGAGGGTTAAAGTGCAAAACATATTTTCTGGACGTTTTGAAAAGTATTGGTTAAGATTTAGAAGTATATTTTTCTTTTAAATCCTAATTCAAATGAATTTTATTGAATTTCCAAGACTAGACCTATATATATGTAAATTGTATTTTGGAAAGGATTGTTTTGCAAAAGTGTGGGTGAAACCCTAAACCTATTCCCGGATATAAAAAGGGATCTTTTCAGTCGTCAATTACAAAAATATACAGAAATTTTGAGAATTGTTTTGGTGGAGCAAGAGGAAGACTTGGATCTAGCAAAAAGGAAGGCTTTTATTTGGATCTCTACAATTCTAAGGTGAGTGACTTGGTTTTTGTTTTGTTTTGATTTTGTGAGTGACTTTGTGTGTTTTGTTTTGTTTGTGAATGACATGAATTTATCTTGTTGTTGATCAATATATGCGAGTGGTAATGATGTTAGATTGGATGTGGTGAATGATAAAGATATTGAAAATGTGGTACGATTCATATGAATAAATGATTGTTGTTTATACCATGTTGAGAAATTTAAGAATGATTAGTAGATCTTGTTCATAACACCGTATTATTAAGATTTGAGTATGACTTGATCGGATGAGGAACACCTGGATCTTATATATATATATATATATTGCAAGTTAGATTTTGATTTAGAGTTGTGAAAGAATTTAATCTTGAGAAACCCTAATGAAAGAATTAATAATCTAGAACATGAGAACTTGGGTTTTGACATATTGAGGTTTTGAGTAATATACCCTTAATGAAGATCATTTTTCCTGAATACGAACTATTTTCATAAACGATGAACCATTAGAAAACTCCAGTTTTAATTTTGTATTCAGACCTAAGTTGTAAAAACCGTAGGCCAACAGTCGACTGGCTTACCGCACAGTCGACTGGTACGAGCCTGCTGCTGTACTTTAGTATCCTTGAGAAGTCGTTCTGGACAGTCGACCTAGCTCGTAGGCAGTCGACTAGTTCGCAGGGAAATATTTTTGTAAAAACTATTTTTGTCCTTTCTGGACAGTCGACCTATAATCCTTTAAGTCGACTTATATACTTAGAATATTTTTGTGAAATTATCGGAATTTACCTCGGGTAAGTCGACTGATACTCTTCTAAGTCGACTTATATGTCTTAGTTTATTTTTGTAAAATTTTGGATATTTGTCCTTCTGGACAGTCGACTTACTACAGTATAAGTCGACTGGTACTGATGGAATTTTGTACTCTGAGTGTTACATGAGTGTTTAGTTCTCAGATAATACAGTCCATACTTTGCTTTCAGTTAAACATTTGATTCTAAGATATTCAGTTAAGCAATTGATTTAAGACTTTCAGTTGAGCCACATTGTTTAGTAGGACTTTTGTTTAGATATTTGAGTTGAGTCTCTAGAGGTGTGTGACCCTAGTATACCGGTATTGAGTTATTTTGTTGAGGCCCTTTTAGGCATTTCAGTTATTCAGTTTTGATTTTAGGCCGGTAGGGCACATCACTCTAGGAGATTCGTTGAGAAATTTAAATAACCACAAATAATAAGGACAGGCACTAGTGGTGATATGATGAACGGGAACATGGGTTATGAACCTCAGTATGGCTTTAGATGTGGGATTTAATCTTCGGAATTATCCAAGCAACTTTCTTGAGATGTGGGATGATCTCCGGAATTATCCAGGTAAAATACCTGAGATGTGGGATCCATCTCCGGAATTATCCAAGTGGGTTGCTTGAGATGTGGGATTGATCTCCGGAATTATCAAAGTCGAGGCGACGCACATGGGGTATTCATGTGATGATGTGTCTATGTCTAGATGTGGGATGATCTCCGGAATTATCCAGGTAAAATACCTGAGATGTGGGATCCATCTCCGGAATTATCAGGCATGGGCTAATTCTCACAGGTTATCTTTATCTCGTAGTAGTCATCGTGATAGTATTAGTTGCATAGCGGGGGATTGAACCCTATGAAGTGAAGGCGTTAAGGACTTGCACCGAACCTATGTAGAATAGGATGCATAGACTTCGACAAGTATGCATTAGAGAGTCCGCATATAGAATTTATGTTGTCTTGACTTGGTTTTATGCATGTGTTTTCCAGTTTTCCTACACTTGACACTTAGTTTAGCTTCACTTGTTGTTTTCATTCTATGATGTTTCCGTGCTTTACATATTTGTTATATCTCACTTCTTTACTCTTGTTGGTAATACATGTTGTTGATAACTTTATGTCTTACGAATAAATTATGTTATTTGTTTTTATGTCACTCACAGCATTTATGGCTGACCCCTTTAGTTTGGGGGTTAGGGATCATCTCTAGCCTCATATGTTGCAGGTTGCTGCTTAGAGTTTGGGGGTTTGTACGCTTGAGTTAGCTTTGGAGATTATAAGTAATGTAATAGAGCCTTGTGTAATTTTTGTAAAGAGAAGAGTTGTAAAAAGAATGTTTTAATTCAAGGTGTTTGTATTTCCGCTGCATATGAAAAAGATTGTTGTAATAAAAGTTGGAATAAATTATTGTGTTTTTGGGCTATGTGTACTGTCACATTGAAGTTGATGCTGGGATTGTGCCACGTATTTTCTAAGTTATTATATTAGAAATTCGGGGCGCTACACTAAGTGTGTGAGTATTGTGGTCTTTGTGGAGCTAAACACCAATTATTGAAACATTCATGAATAGAACCAGGTAAGTGATAGATGTGAAATATGTTTGTGAAGTATATCTAGGTGTCTCTAGCTACGGGGCATTCAAACAAAATATGGAAGGTATTCTCAAGTTGACATGCACAAGCTTTGCATGATAAACAACCATCTCTTCCCTTGGCATTAAGCATATTTGTGGAATTGAGCTTCTCCAAGCTTAATAACCAGATTAAAATTGTGCACTTGAGAGGGGCTAAGTTTTTCCAACAAGCTTTATAGTAATAGGAGACCCTTGATGCTGAAGAAAGAATAAGAAGATTCAACTAAGAATGAACCAGATGAGGAGTGCTTCCGAACAGGTGTAACCACTTCATATGAGGGTTGCTGGTTGGCTATAATTGCAAGACTTGAGCCTTTTCTGTTTCAAGAATGTAATTTGAGCTGATATGAAGCCCATGCTTCCAAATCCATCTTTGATCAATCCATTCTCCCTGGGAAAGTATAGTGTAACACCCCAGAAATTTAAATGTATTATTTTGAATTATTAAATAATTTTCAATTTAATTTATTAGACTATTTCGACTACTTTTTGAAATTATCGTTTTGCACGTGCAAAACACGTGCAAATATTGTGAAGTGCAAATATTGTGAAATGCAAATTCTAAAATTTTCATGTCAAAAAATTATTTCTTCTCATTAAATTACAATATTTTTTATATTTGAATTTATTTTGAATGAGGAGAACTACTTTGAAATTGTTTTGGCAAAATGAAACTTTTCATTTTTGGGTCATGAAAAGAGTGCAAAATTAAATTTAAAATTTTGAACTTTTTGATTTGGGGCAGGCCAGGTGTGAAGTATTAGGGGATGAGATCAAGGAACAAATTGTAATTGGTTATATATGGAAAATATCTAATTGATTTGCTAAATAAACTAATTTATAAAACATAGGATCTTTGGGGACTTATTTGCAAATTTTCCTCAAGAAACCTTAATCCAAATCCCGGCCATATATTAGAGGGAATAGGTTTTGACCTCTTCTTGTTTTTCTTGTGTTGGTGATCTTTTTGGAGCAAGGAGAGGAAGTTTTTGCTTAAGGACGAGAAGTGCTTTCTAGGTGTTCTATTCGATTCTTCAAGAGGTGGGCGTCTCTCTACCTCTCTTGTTATATTTTTTTATATCATGAATGTTGTAGTATCATGCTAGGAATTGATTTGTGAATATATGACTATATTTTACCATGATTGAGGTGTTTGTTATGATATAATCGTAGAGGAGTGTATTTGATAAAAAAAAATGTAGCTTATATGAACTAGGGTTTGGAGATTGTAGGATTTCTGGTTTCGTACAAGACCTAGGTTCTGTACCGTAACCCGAATCTTATTGCTTTGTGAACTTAGTAGGACAGTGAGAAGCATTGGGGCAGTTGGCTAGCCCATGTGGATTTGGGCGTTGGGTCTTGTGCTGGGTTGTGGGTACGAAACCCAGCGCTGTGGTTTTTCTCTGTTGGCTGATTTATTAGGTAACTATAATGGATGGTTATTTCTTTTTTGGCTAAATCTATTTTCGCTATATATTAATGAACTTTATAAGTGACTATTTGAACTCTATACGTAACTCGATAAATTTTAGGTTTTTATGCATGTTTGAGTTGCAAACTTGTGTGATGCAATGCTATATATATTTTAAATGTGTATCTCTCAGTTTCGAGAAGTTCCATGTTAAATTTTGAACGATCTATTTCAAATTTTTAAAGAAGATATTTTCATATTTCAAGAGGTGAAAGTTTCAGATTTTGAACTATGAAGTTTCAAATTTTTAGGGATAAATCTCAGGATTTAAAGGGGTTGTTTTCGGTTTAAAAAAGATTAAAATTTCAGAATTTATATTATGTTTTCATATATGGAAAGAAATAGTGAGAATTGAATTAAAGATTTGTATGATTGAATTGTTTTCGTTCTATAAATGAGAAGTATCAATTATGGAAGTGGAAGTCCATTCATTTGAGAAGTAAGATGTTGTGGAAATCTTTTATTTACTGAAAAACTTATATTTGATAAGATGAATTAATTTGGCATTAATGTGAGAACCCCGGATGAATGCTTGTGGCATTTATTTGTGAGCACTAAAGGCTGAGCGAAACCCTAGGGTACCTGCAATGGTTATTTGATTGTAGGAATTAGCTTGAGGGGCTAGTGATATGGCTAAAAATAGGATTAAATCGGGACCGTTCACATCGGAGACGAATCTTAAAGCTCAGGGGTAAAACGGTAATTTCACCTACTAACGGGTCCGAAGCGGGTACTGGGTCTCCTTCTCACAGATCCAACAACCCACGAACGGATCCAGCTCAACTGGGTACGGGTCCCGACCCGATACAAACCCAGACCAGCGAGAGGAGATCAGGGTCACTGATTTGACTAAATCAACGGGCCTGATTTGCAGTTATCCTCTCACCGGGAATTAAGGGATTACATTCCTAATCTGATTACGAGGATTTTACGCCTTATCAGATCACAGGAATCACATTCCTAATCTGATCCCAACGGTGACTATAAATACCCCCCACCTACCACTGTTATAGGTTAATCACTCTTTTCCCAACTAAGGCTCTTTTTTAATCATCACTGGTTACTGACAAGAGCGTCGGAGGGTGCGTCGCCGGGATCAACCCCGGTGTTTCGCACTTTCCTTGCAGGTGCACGACGGGAGCTCAACTGCCCAACTCCGACGAACAGGTTCGGATCTGCAATTTGGGTTTTTCCACGAACCCACAAATTCTATCTGTTTACCCCTACACCAGATTCAGCGGTAACAGCTAGTATTCCTAATTTTTATGAGTGAAGTCCAGTGGGATGAGCTAGCTCTAGGAGGCTATGGTGGCCTATGTTTAAACCTAAGGACAATGCACTATATTTGGAGTTGTGACGGAACTTGGGCAACTTAAGTATGACCTCTGTTCAGTCGGGCGGATGTATTCCGGGATTGTGTAATTTTTATGTCTCTCTAGTATGTTCGCGTGGTACACTTGTACAGTATGGAGGGAGGAGTTCCGGGACTGGGGTCTATTTGCAGAATGTCTAAAAGTGAGATGGATTTGGTATGTTCGCGTGGTACACTTGTACAGTCTGGCGGGATGAGTTTCGGGACTAGGGTCTATTTGCGGAATGTACGGTATGTTCGCATGGTACACTTGTATAGTCCGGGGAGATGAGTTCTTGGACTGGGGTCTATTTGTGGAATGTATGGAAGGGAGGTAATTCTCCAGAGTTGGAGTGATGCTTACGAGATGCTTGCGCGTTTACACTTGTACAGTCTAGCGTGATGTATTCCGGGGTTAGAGTCTATTCGCGGAGTGTCTAATCTCGCTTCTGTCAACGATGTAGGATTGCATAGCGAGGGATTGAACCCTAAATAAGGAGAATGCTAAGGGCTTGCCCTCGGACCTATTTAGTATGGGATGCATAGAATCCGAATGCAATAGTGTGCATCGTGTGCATTGTGTTTTCTTGAACATTGTCTTATGCATCTTTACTTGGTTTCCGGACACACATTTATTATTTCAACTTCAGTATTAATTTTCAATTTATAATTCTTTTATTATTGTTTTTATTTGTGCAACAAGTGTGTGGTTGTGAGACTTTGGAAAGTTGCTACTTTTATCAGCATTGCGTCAGTTGCATTCAACTCATGTATCTACAGTTTTGTCTGTTTTGCATAATTTGCAAGTGAATGGCTTAGAAAAGAGTTAAAGCTCGGGTTTATGAGAATTTTGAGTTTAACTGTTTGGAACAAGTAATAAAAGCGTATGAAATTTCCGTGCATTGTAATAAGAACTGTTGTAAAGAAAGTTTTAAATTTCCTTGTACTTTTGTACTGTGTTTGGTTTACATTGTAAATAAGCGTGCTCTTTTGTACTGTGTCTGGATTTGTGTCTCATATTTCCTATAATGAAATTTTGGACGTTACAAGTGGTACCAGAGCACGCTTCAATAAGTAACATTAAACAAGGTATGGGGGACGAACCTAGGTGGACATTAGAGTGTGTGTTTCAGTCTTAGAGTCATGAATGTTTAGTTGATTAAACTTGCATTTATGTTACTCTATACTTGTAATAATGTCCATTTTTTTTTCTTTTTCTGTAGGATGGCGGATAATCACAATCCTATGGAAAATATGGAAGAAGATGTTTTTCTTGAGGACCCTTAGAGGACTCCGAGGACGACCCGGAGGAGGAGTCTGAAGATGATCTAGATGAAGAGGGACCACAAGATTCACGGGAGATCACTCCCCTCCTAGGGAATCTTTGAGTGAATCCTCAGATGAATCGCCTGAACTAATCCTGAAGAATCGAGTTATCGCATTGATTCGACGTGAGATGCATATCAATCAGTAGTGAGTTTCCAACCTGAAGGAGCATCATGTGGAGAACCAACGACGTATCACGTCAATGCAAGAGAGGATGAAGGACCTTGAAGAAGTTCAACGTGCAGCAAGGGAACATTTTGCCAAACTGGACAAATATACCAAGTGGGGATAGAACGTTTACAGTCGACATTGCGACAAATTGGAGATGAAACTCGATGCATTGCAAGATGAAATCCGAGAGACCAAGAGGAGCCGCAAAGACAGATCACTGTTATGAATGTTATTATTTGAGTAATCTATATTTAAATAAAGTTGTTTAGTTTTTTTTCAGAAATGTATGAACTACTTTGAATCAATCAATTTATTTATTAATATTATTTGTATATGGAATTTTGGCAGTTAAATAAAATTTTATGTTCTGAGCATTAGTGTGGATTCTTACGAGATTGTTTCTTCTAACGAAAATTGTGTGTTTTGTAGACTCAGAGCAATGGAAGGCCCATGAACCACGAATGGAAACAATGATGATGGAATTGAAAGTTCCAATGGAGTCAGGCTCGATTTGGAAACTGAGATTGCTATAGTTTATCAGACTCTGAACACCTTCATGACAGCTGGAGTAGGTTGACACCAGGGTGCAGGGTTGGTGATTTCGAATGCAGATCCCATCAAGCAGGTGGAATCCTTTAAGGGATGAAGCCGCCAATCTTCGAGGGTCAAGCCGATCCCAATGCGGCTGACAACTGGATTAGGCAGATGGAGACTATCTTTGAGGTTCTGGAAACCCCTGTGGCTAGCAAAGTAAAGTTGGCCACGATGCAACTGGAGAAAGACGCAGGCGTGTGGTGGCAGTTCATGAAGAGGACCTTCAGCGCGGAGCCAGTGACTTGGGAAGCTTTCTTAGTAGAGCTCAGGGAGCACTACTTTCCCTTGAACATACAGGAGAAGAAAGCGATGGAGTTCATGAACCTGCATCAGGGAAGCATGTCGATGCGGGAATATGAGACTAAATTCACACAGTTGTCCAGGTTTGCTCCTGAGCTAGTAGTGGATGAGGCGAGGAAGTCGCGGAAGTTCGATCAGGGCTTGAGGCCGAACTTGAGGTCCTAAATGATGCCATTAGAGATTAAAAGGCTCGATAAGATCGTCAGGAGAGCGGCCATGACAGAGGCTAACATGGAGCAGTTCCAGCAGAAGCAGGAGTCCTGGAACCGAAACAAGCGGCCTGCAGCGGGTGGTCAGAGTGGGAGGAGGTTCCCGGTGAAGAAGGGCAAATTCATCGAGCTCAGCAAAGGAGGCATGTCGGCTTGAGGGGTGAGTTGCTACGGCTATGGCAAGTCAGGCCATATCAGGTAAGCATGTCCTAAAGTAGTAAGGACTAAAACATGCTTCCAAAGTGGCAAGGAAGGCCACATTCGGCCAAATTGTCCACAGCTGAAGCGAAATGGCACAGAAGGGAGAATGTCACAGAGGCATGGGCGAGTGTTTGCTTTAACAGAGGAGGATGTTGAGGACTCTAAAAATGTAATCATGGGTATGCATGAATTCTAATTATTGGTTGAAGTGTATTGAATAAACTTTTGTGTAAGAATAATGTGCAATATAGAATGTTAAATTCTTCGTGTACCGGGACATGTTTTAATCAATGGAATAAAAGGAAAGGTTTTGTTTGATACTGGGTCTTCGCATACATTTGTGTCGCCCAAGTTTACAAAAATGTTGGGTGTGGAACCTATGGTTTCTCCAGGCAGGGTCTTGTCGGTAGCAACGCCGTCAGGAGAGGAGTTGATTGCCGATCAATATTACGCAGGTTGTGATATCGAGATCGGGGGAAGGCTTTTTGGAATCGAACTCATCGAGTTAGGAGTTCTGGAGTCGACGTGATTGTGGGCATAGATTGGATGGCGATCTACGATGCCACTATCGAGTGTAAGAGTAAAGAAGTAGTGGTGAAGGCACCGGGAGGACCTACAGTGACTTTCCAAGGGAGGAAGGATTGCAAGAATGTGGTAGTAGCCATGTCAAAGGTGAAGATTATAGATGAAGTAGGGCGATTCTCGTGGTCCGAGATTTTCCAGCAGTATTCTTGGATGAGCTACCGGGGTTACCGCCACAGCGTGATGTTGAGTTTTGCATCAACGTTCAGCCATGTAGTGCTTCGATATCCAAGTATCCCTACAGAATGGCACCAATAGAGCAAGACGAGATGAAGAAATAGCTTGAGGAATTGTTGCATAAGGGATTTATCAGACCAAGTGCTTCACCATGGGGTGCGCCTGTGTTGCTAGTGAAGAAGAATGATGGGTCAATTAGAATATGCATTGACTATCGAGAGCCGAACAAGGTGACTATTCAGAAAAAGTGTAATACCTCGCAAAATTGAAAATGACAATTTTGCCCTCGTGTGTTACGCACGTGTATTTTGTACCGTTACTGGTGATATCCGTAACGCATTTTAGTATAAATATCATACTTATTTTGTATTCCAACTATTCATGCATTTCCCGTCTTCTCAAAATTTATTTTATCCTATTTGAGTAACCTCAAATATAAAATTCCAATCTCTGTGTTTTTACGTGCTTTATACGTGTTATCGATGCACGTATCGATTGCGTATTTTTTCACCGCTACGTGTAATATTTTCTATGTGTTTCAACTATTTATATTATGATTCCTTTGGATTTGTTTTATAAATGAAAATTTCATTTCTCCCTATTTTGATTAAAATGTTTTTATACGTGCGGTGCACATATTTTTCTGTGTACGTATTGGTTACACTACGGTATATGTACAATCAAATATGTCTTTTGTATGTTGTATTCAATTATTTATAAACATTTTCCCGTCGATGAAATTTATTTCATATTTTAATATATTACGTGCGACTCACGTGTTTGCAGTGCACGTATTAGTTGCATTAACTTTTAAAATAAAATTCCCTTAAGTGTAGAACCCCGTATTTTCAAATATTAATTTAAATATTTGAAAATGAATTAAAATGATTTTCTGGAGATTTAATAAATATTTTCTAAAGAGTTATCTTTTTGCACGTGCAAAACACGTGCAAATATTTACTTGAGAGGTTCAAAAGTCAAGTTTTCCTTATGAAAAATCATTATTTAATATTTGGAATTTATTTAGTATTTTTCCAGATTTTTCTGAAATTAATCGGAACTATTTGCAAATTTTGAGAAAAGAAGGACCTTTTTGTAAAATTAACATTTTTAAGGGTTAAAGTGCAAATTATATTTTCTGGACGTTTTGAACAGTACCAATTGAGATTTACGAGTATATTTTACTTTTAAATCCTAATTTAAATGAATTTGATGGAATTTCCAAAAATAGAACTATATGTATAAAGTTGTATTTTGAAGGGATTATTTTGCAAAATTGTCGTAAAACCCTAAAACCTATTTCCGGATTGTTTAAATAGACCTTTCCAGCCGTCATTACTAAAATACAGAATTTTGAGATTTGTTTTGGAAGAGCAAGAGGAATTTTTGGATTTCGCAAAAAGGAAGGCTTTTCGTTGGATCTTTTCAATTCAAAGGTGAGTGATATTGTTTTATTTTGATTTGTTTTGTATGTAATATGAACTTTGTTTTGTTGTTTAATTTAAGTGAACAATTGTTTGATTGTTGTTTGGCATGTATGATTATTTAGTACCTTGCATGAAAACGATGCAATGGTTGTTGTTTGTATCATGTATGTGAAAGCTAAGAATGTTGAGTAGATCTTGGTTCATAAAATTGCATTGCTAGAAATGCATGTTTATGATTTGAGTATGGTTATGATCAGATGGAGGAACATCTGGATCTTGTGTTTACAAATCAGATTTGGTTTTGAGTTGTGAAAGATATTGAGTATTGAGAAATCCTAATGGAAGAATTAGGAGTTGAGAACATGATAATTGAGTTTTGAGATATTGGTTAATTGGAGAAAATGTATCCAAACTGAGGATACTTTGAGATTGTTGTTTTATTTGAGTACAAATTATTTTAGTGAACAATGATTGCTTTTGGAAAACCTTAATTTTGATTATCGTATACAACCAAAACTAGGCAGACTGTAGGCCGACAGTCGACTGGTAGACTTTTCAGTCGACTGATACGACCCAGCTGCTGTATCTTTAGTTTTCTTGAAAATCCGTTCTGGACAGTCGACTTAGACCCTTTTCAGTCGACTGGTACACTTAGAATTTATTTTTAAAGTTAACGTAGATTTTTCTCTGGTAAGTTGACTTATGACCTTTTAAGTCGACTTATATTCTATTTTAAGTCGACTTATGACTTTACAAGTCGACTTATAACACTTAGAATATTTTCTTAAAGATTTCTGGAATTTCTCTCTGGTAAGTCGACTTATGTTTTTATAAGTTGACTTTTGTTCTTATAAGTCGACTTATGTCTCCTTTAAGTCGACTTATGTTTTTTATAAGTCTACTTATGATCTGGTAAGTCAACTTATGACATTTATAAGTCATCTTATATTGTTGGTAAGTCAACTTATGTTTTTATAAGTCATATTATATTGTTGGTAAGTCAACTTATGATTTTTGTAAGTCAACTTATAATACTTAACTTATTTTTTGAAAATTACTGGATTTCTTTCTGGACAGTCGACTGGTGAGTTTTGCAGTCGACTGTAGACACTTAGATCTTACTTCTTAAAGATGTTAGTTTTCACTCTGGACAGTCGACTTGTGAACTTTTGCAGTCGACTGGTACTGATACTTTTCTAAGGTTTTTTTGATGTTCTTTAAAAGACTAACTCTTTAAATGTTTTGGATCTATAATCTACTCTTATAAATACTATTCTTCTATAGAACATATGCTTTCACTATAAACTATGGTTGGATTTGGATTATGGAATTTATTAAAGACTTGAGTTTGTGGAGTGGAGAAATTTCCTCTTGATCATTTGACGATGGATTAGTGAGTTTTGGTTCTATTTGAGATTTATTAAGAAAGGCCTGAGGGGTCTTGGTTAGTTGTTGTTTTGAGTTATTTAGATGTTCGCGTAATGAAGCTCTACGGGCCTATTCCCGGATAGGCGGGGTGCATTTGTATGTACCGGGTGTATCTGCACATTTCGTGGGGTACACGGAAGGGAGATAATTCTCCGGATAGGCAGGGAGGTAATTCTCCGAATAGGCAGGGAGGTAATTCTCCGGATAGGCAGAGAGATGATTCTCCGGATAGGCGGGGTGCATTGGTATGTACCGGGTGTATCAGCACATTTCGTGGGGTACACGGAAGGGGAATAATTCTCCGGATAGGCAGGGAGGTAATTCTCCGGATAGGCAGGGAGGTAATTCTCCGGATAGGCAGGGAGATGATTCTCCGAATAGGCGGGGTGCATTTGTATGTACCGGGTGTATCTGCACATTTCGTGGGGTACACGGAAGGGAGGTAATTCTCCGGATGTTGTTTAGACTGGGTACATTTGTATGTACCGGATGTATTCTTGGTTTTATGCTTGTGTTTTCTAGTTTTCTCACACTTGACACTTAGGCTAACTTCACTTGTTGTTTTCATTTCATGATGTTTTCATGCTTTACATCTTTTGTTATTTCTCATTTAGTCATCCTTGTTGTTCCTACATGCCGTTGATGATTTTATGTTTTATGATTAAATTATGTTGTTTTGTTTTTATATCACTCACACCATTTATGGCTGACCCCTTTAGTCTGGGGGTTAGGGTTCATCTCTAGCCTCATGTGCTACAGGTTGTTGCTTAGAGTTTGGAGGCTAGGATGCTTGAGATAGTTTTGAGATAAACTGGTGTAATAGAGCTTTGTGTAAAACTTTGTAAAAAGAAGTGTTGTAAAAAGAATGTTGTAATTCAAGGTGTTTTGTATTCCGCTGTGTTTGTAAAGGTTGATGTAATAAAAGTTTGGAATAAAATTATTTATGTTTTTGAGCTATGTGTACTATTACATTGAAGTTGATGCTGGGATTGTGCCACGTATTTTCTAAGTTATTATATTAGAAATTCGGGGCGCTACATAGACGGCCTGTGAAAACTCTCACACTGTGAATTCGAGACCATCATACCTGTGTTTTTCTCTTACTTTCATCACATCTTTACTATAGTGTTGTCCTTAAGTTTTTAGTTTGTTTTAGAAGAAAATCATCACAACCTAGAGCTAGATTATCCTACCGGACTTAAACCAAACAAAAGACAGTCAGCCCCAACTGGCTACTTCTCAAGAGATGCTCAACCGACACTGGTTAACTCTCAAATTCATAATAACAACTGCCGGTTTCTAAGGGTCTCGCCTAGCCTCTAGATTCCAACAACTATCTCGTTCTAGAGATCAACAATATGTTATATTCAATCTCAAAATGATATTTCAATTTCTTTATTCACAATCTCTTTCTCAAAGAAAATATTTTTTTATATTCTTATAATGAGAGGTAACTCCCTTCAACTTTCATTCTCAATTTAATCACTTAGAGCATTGTGTGCAATTCAAATATTCTCAATCAATTACTATAACATCTCGTCAATCTCGTCAAGAGAATTCTAATTGCATTTCAAAACTTCATCTTTCTTTAATTATTCAAGAGTCACATTTTTAATTGATAAATTCGAGTTCTTCAACATTATTTAATTTAAATCCCCCTTTCAATTCTCAAAAAAATATATGAAAATATTGTGGAAATATTTTTTTATAAAGTCTAAATAATTTTAGAGGAATAATAGAATTTTTTTTTTCAACTTTTATTGCTCTTTAAAAATCCTTTAATACTAAAAAAATCAAAAGAATTAATACAAAGGGGCTGCCGGGTTTCGAACCCAAGACCCCCGCCTTGCTACAGTGACCAACTTAGAGCGCACCCGAAGACCAAGAAGGCCAAAGGTGCTGGGTGATTAAAGAAAACTCGAAATACTTTTGAATATGTTTTCGGTGATTTGGTTAAAAATTAAAATTTAATAAAATAGAGCCTCTTTAAGACTCTAACCCATGACTGAGGCCTCTGTACACATCGCCTTAAGCCGACGCCAAGACCAGTACACCCAAAGACATTTTCTGTTATGACGAGGGGTTGAAATAACTTTATACTTTCTGTCTGTTTATGACTTTCCTTTACAAAATTTTAATTTCTCAACTAGTTTGTATTGTTCAGATCAAATTTTCTTCCAGAATATTTTCCTTAAATATATAGTATAACATCATATAATTAAACCTTATAAAACTCTTACTTTTGACAATGTAATAAAAAAAAAATCTCCCAAATTGCATTAAAGAACTCACATTATCAAATTTTCAAATAAAAAGTTGTCTCTCATCAAAACTTCTTTATAAAAATTTCTTATACTCATAAAATATATAGTATTGAGACTATTTCTTCTCTTATAGTTCCGAATGCAACATATTTCGACAATAAGATGGATATAGAACTATTCACACAATGTAACAAAATTCGACATATATTGTGCAACTTTCTATACTAATCATTTGATTCAACACTTCATAGGGTCATTTTACAATCTATACAATTTTTTACACAAGCCATTTACAAAGCAAAATTATCATATTAGCATGGTTCAATAAAACAGATATTCTTTCATGGTACAATTAAAATAAGATCATGAAATCTACATTCATTCTACCAATCAAAATTTAATAACTAAACCATATATCAACTAGCATGAATCATACTCCTAAAATTAGAAAAGGATTTAAGAAACACCCACCCAATGAAGAAACATCTATGCAAGCAAACCCCCCAAAGCAATCATCTTCATCAATCCGATGGCTCCAAAACTCGGCACAAGGGAGAAATGTGCCCAAAAACTCATACGGGATGCACACAGTAGATGTATATTTTTTGATTAACTTGTTGTGAAATGAATGGTGTAGAAAATGAATGGTGTAGAAGTATAGGCGCGCGCGCGCGCGCACACACACACACACACACACACACACACACACACACACACACACACACACACACACACACACACACACACATATATATATATATGTTTGTAAATGGTGAGTGAGTGGAGGAAGCAAAAAGGGATTTTCTGAGTTTGGTTTCGGAATTGTCAGAGAATGCAAGAAGGGAAAGATGAGGAGAGTGAATGGTTTTTGGGGTATTAAGCTTAATTATATTGTTTTTAATCAAGTAGTTAATAAAACCACCTCTCTATTAACCTATACTTTCTCCATTAACACCATACACCAAGACCCGGTCAATGGTCCTCCACGTTCACACATTAGCCCCCTAGGTGTGCACAATGCACTTGTGCACGTGCACGTGCTTGTGTACACCACACAAAATTAATTATTAATTTAGTTTAAAGCATATGTTTATATATATAATATGCATAAAAAATTAGTTTAATTAAAAATTATAGTTTTTCATGCATAAATAAAATAGACACACACACATACTTAATGTAACGCCCCGCCCCAATACTCAGACAAATTATAAATACTATGTAGTACAACTGCCCACCACAGGCTGCCTCTCAAAAGGTGGTTAACCGGATTGGTGACTCTTGATCATTGGCTAATAGTATTTATACTCAAATTATCATATCAAACTTCCCATGTGGGACTAAATTTCTCAATCTCAATCTCAAATCTCTCAAATCCCGTGCAGACCAGTCGACTGCTACCAGTACCAGTCGACTGTTCGCTCAAGATCTGGGGTATTACATACATCCCCCCTTAGGGATCAGCGTCCTCGCTGAGTACAGGGCACACCTCAAGTGTAGGACCGCCCTTTCTAGCCGATGTAGTATAGTCCTTGATCCCAGAGATCAATCATTCACCACACCGCAGATCGGATACCACACTCAACACCAACCCCGGAGCTCAATGCTCCCAGCACCGCAGATCATATAGACCTCTACTACATCCGGTGTCAAAAGTCGGCTCTGATACCATTTGTAACGCCCCGCCCCAATACTCAGACAAATTATAAATACAATATAGTACAACTGCCCACCACAGGCTGCCTTTCAAAAGGTGGTTAACCGGATTGGTGACTCTTGATCATTGGCTAATAGTATTTATACTCAAATTATCATATCAAACTTCCCATGTGGGACTAAATTTCTCAATCTCAATCTCAAATCTCTCAAATCCCATGCAGACCAGTCGACTGTTCGCTCAAGATCTGGGGCATTACAGTCTACATGATGCATCATGTCATGACATGAATTCATCTCCGGAATTATCGAGATCGTGGCAATGCTTGTGGGGTTCTTGGTGACCACGTAATGCCAGTCTCATGATGGTGGCGAATTTTCCATAGGCTATCTACATGATGTGTCATGTTATGACGTGGAATTCCCCTCCAGGCTATCTGGGCATGGGCTCGTAACTCATAAAACATCTAAGAACTTACCATAGTTACCACAGTATTTTAACTCATAACGAGGAATTCAACCCTACAAGATGAAGTACGATTAAGGGCTTTCCCTCGGATCTATGTAGAATGAGATACATAGGTTCGAACAAGTATGCATTAGTGTCATTTAAATATAAATAACTGTATTAAGGTTAAGTGCACAAGCACACACGACATCAATAGGATAGCCCCTCTGTAGCTTTGGTTGTGATGCATTCAATTTTGAATATTAAAGAATCGTTATATTTTCGGCATAGCAAGGATGGCCTTGTATAATATTGCATCGGTTGTAAGTAACTGACGTGCCCACAGTTTCATATGCAGGACTTGGAATTCACAAGAAGATATAAAGATGAATTTGAAGCTGATGATTACTTAAATGCTAAAGTTGTTACAATTGTACATTTATCCTATTGTAATTCATTTATTTAATCTGCTGTGTGTTGATGTAAGAGACTTTGTTGTAATAAAAGTTTTAAATTCCTTGTAAAATTGTAGGAAGTGAAGTGTAAAGATCCTGTGGAACTTCGAATCCAGACTTATTTGGAATTCGGGGTGTTACAACAAGTATCCGCTTCCACGGATCGATGATCTATTTGATCGACTACAGGGTGTAACTATGTTTTCGAAGATTGATCTAAGATATGGTTATCATCAGGTCCGAGTGAAGGAGGAGGATGTACACAAGACAGCCTTTCGGACTCGGCATGGGCATTATGAATTCTTGGTAATATCGTTCGGGGTGATGAATGCGCCATCAATATTCATGGATATGATGAACAAAGTTCTACAGCCGTTCATAGACTCATTCTTCGTGGTGTTCATCGACGACATCCTGGTATACTCAAAGTCAAAGGAAGAGCATGTCGAACACTTAGCATAGGTGTTGAAGAAGTTGCCGGAGCAAAATCTGTATGCCAAGTTATCGAAGTGTGACTTTTGGAAGTTAGAGGGAATTTCTGGGTCACATCCTTTCTGAGGGAGTGACCACTAATCCTCAGAAGATCAAGATAGTGAATAGTTGGCCTAGACCGATGACTGTAAAGAAGATCCGGAGTTTCTCGAGGTTGACAGGATGCTACCGGCATTTCATTAAAGGTTACACGCAGATAGAAGTTTCGTTGACGGGATTGACCAAGATAGGTGTGAATTTCACATGGACGGAGCGGTGTGAAGCTAGTTTCCAGGAGTTGAAGAAGAGGTTGATGACAGCGCCTATTCTGGTGTTACCGCAAGCGGGTGTTGTAGCGCCCCAAATTTCTAATATGAGAGCTTAGAAAATAAGTGGCGAAATCCCAGTAATCCACTTCAATAGAACAATAAACACCAACAACACTACTAAAATTTTCTTTCTTTATTACAACAATTATTACAAATCACAGCGGAAGTCTAAACATCTCAACCCAAATATTTCTTTACATTTACAACTCAATAACCACACAATATGTCTTTACAAATTTTACACAAAACTAAATAGTCCAAATAGTCTCAAATGCAACATTAAGCATCCAACCTCCCACTCTAAGCAGTAACCTGCAACAAGTGAGGCTAGAGTTGAACCCTAACCCCCAAACTAAAGGGGTCAGCCATAAAAATGGTGTGAGTGGCAACTAATCGAGCAAATAACATAAATGAACATAAAACGTAATATCCAACAAATAATAATCAACACTAAAGTATGAAGTAACAACAAAGAATAAGGGGTGATACCAAAACCAAAGGCCAAGTGTGTGCCGAAAACAGGAAATCCAAATGCATGAAAGTGATTCAAGAAAACATCATGACTACATGCTGACAACGATGACTACTCAGAGATGAAGATAAACTATGATAATTTGTCCATGCTTGATCATTCCGGAGATTGATCCCACATCACAGGTATTTACCCTGGATAATTCAGGAGATCATCCCACATCTAAACATAGACTCATCACCACAATAATACCCCAAAAGCGTCGCCTCGACTCCGATCATTCCGTAGTTCAATCCCACATCTCAAGATAATTACTTGGATAATTCCGGAGAAATACCTCACATCTCAGGTTAACTACCTGGATAATTCCGGAGATAAATCACACATCTCAAGTTAACTACTTGGATAATTCAGGAGACTAATCCTACATCAAAAGTCATACTGAGGTGCATAACTCATGTTCTCATTCGTCATGACACTACTAATGCCTGTCCTTATTAGTTTGGGTTGCTGAACAAATCTCCTAGAGTAGTGTACCCTACCGGACTAAAAATCTGAATAACTGAAAATTCGCCTCAAAGGGCCTCAACAAATGACTGAACAAATACCGGTATACTAGGGCCACGTACCTCTAGAGACTCAAACAAATATCTGAACAAATTCCACTTAACAAGTGGCTCAACAAAATATTTCCAAAATCATGTTCTTAATTGAACATCTCAAAAACCAATACTTAACTGAACACCTTAAAATCAAACACTGAACAAATATCTCAACATCAAATACTGAACAATATCTCAGAATCAAGTACTAAACAAATGTCTCAAAATCAAACACTAAACAAAACGTCTCAAATCAAATACAAAGATCCCACAGGACCAGTCGACTGTACAATGGACCAGTCGACTGTCCAGAGGACATATCCCAACATTTTACGAAAATAATCTAAGGCATGACCAGTCGACTTACCCAAGAAGTCAGTCGACTGCCCCGAAAGAACCGAACAAAGTCACAAACAGAGGACCAGTCGACTGACCTCAGTCTAGGTCGACTGTCCCGAACAAATCTCAAGACTCAAAAATACACAGTAGGCTCGTACCAGTCGACTGCTCTGTAGGCCAGTCGACTGTCGGCTACAGATTTCCAAACAGAATAGATCTGAACACAAATCAAAACTAGAGTTTTCTAAAGATTTACTGATCACCAAATTAACTTGTATCCAGGCAAATAAACAACTCTCAATAATCTCCATCATGGATACATTTCTCAATTAATCAAACACTCAAATCTCATGTTCTCATGATCTCAATTCTTAATTCTCCCATTAGGGTTTTCTCAACAAAACTCAATGTCGTCCTCAACACATAAACAAGATTGGTTTGCAATCACTAGATCCAGATGTTTAATATCTGATCACAACATAATCAGTTCTAAATTTGCTTTCTAACAACATGATCTCATAAATCCACATATCCTCAACAAATCTACATCTTTTCTCATCATGGTCCAAATATCAATTAAAAGTCCTAATCATCCATATCAAATAAAGGATCCATGTCATATATACAATGGGACTAACAAATTAATAGCATAACGATCATAAACAAGTGAAACAAAGGTCTCATGGCATTCATCAATCAAACAAACAAACAAGACAAAACAAACAAACCACTCACCTTGTTCTTGAAGAAAAATCCACAAAGCTTCTCCTTGTCAGATCCAAGAATCCTCTTTTGCTCCTCAAAGAAATCCCAATAAATCTGAATATATTTTTGTGACGGCTGGGAATAGGAAATCCCTTATATATGCCGAATCAAAATATTAGGGTTTTCACCCAATTTGCAAAATACTCCTTTTCAAAATACATCTTGCATATATAATTCCTTTCTTTGAAAAATAAACCAAATATCATTTAAATTAGGATCTAATAGAAAAGTATGTTTCTAAACTTCTACAAATACTGATCGGAATGCCCAGAAATTATAATTTGCATTTTAACCCTTGAAATTGTCAATTTTGCAAATAAGTCCTTCTTTTCTCAAAAATTGCAAATAGGCATAATTAATTTCAGAAAAGTCTGGAAAAATACTAAATAATTCTCAAATAATAAATAATGATTTTTCATAAAGAAAACTTAATTTTCCAAACTTCTAAAAAGTCATTTGCACATGTTTTGCACGTGTACCAAAGAATAAATTTCTTAGAAAACATTTATTAAATCCTCAAAAATCATTTAAATTCATTTTCAAATAATTAAAATAATATTTGAAAATACGGGGTTCTACATCACTCCCTCCTTAGAAGAGTTCTGTCCTCAGAACTACTACTAATGAGTTCAAACACATACCAATCAAAAGGAAACAATACTTCATAAATAGATCATCACCCAAACAATTTCATATAACATCACAATCAAAATAAAGGAATACATCATTTGTCAATCGACAATACAATCATCCAAAGAATTCCATTCACATTCAAGAAGTACATTCATACAAACAATTCAGGAAAATCCTTCAGCATGCGAGCCTCTGGCTCCCAAGTAGCCTCCTCGAACTGCTGATTCCTCCACAATACCTTGACCATAGGTATCACCTTGCTCCTAAGGACTTTCTCCCTACGATCAACGATCTCAACAGGCTGTTCCTTGTAACTCAGGTTCACCTGTAGATCTTCGGGAACTTCCACCAACTGGTGCCTCTGATCGGCCACATACTTCCTCAGTAGCGACACATGAAACACGTCATGTACTTGTGCTAACTCCTCTGGAAGTTTCAATCTGTAAGCTGTCTTGCCAATCCTCTCCTCGATCCTGTACGGACCAATATACCTCGGCGCCAACTTGCCACCCTTACCAAATCTGATTATTCCTTTGGTCGGAGAAACCTTGAGAAAAACTGAATCCCCAACCTCAAATTCCAAATCTCTTCGTCGAGTGTCAGCATAACTCTTCTGCCGACTCTGAGCTTCAACTAACCTCTTGCGAATCAGCTCAATCTGCTCTGACGTCTGCTGTACGATCTCAGGACCATACATCTGCCTCTCGCCCACCTCATACCAACAAACAGGTGTCCTGCACCTCCTGCCGTACAAAGCCTCATACGGTGCCATCCCAATACTTGCATGGTAACTATTGTTATAGGCAAACTCAACCAATGCCAAGTATCTCTCCCAACTACCACCAAAGTCCATAACACAAGCTCTCAACATATCTTCCAGCACTCGATTCACCCTCTCCGTCTGACCATCTGTCTGCGGGTGAAATGCTGTACTGAAATCAGTCCTGGTGCCCAAAGCTGCCTGTAAACTTCTCCAAAACCTCGAAGTAAACCTTGCATCTCTGTCAGACACAATCGAAACAGGAACTCCATGAAGTCTCACAATCTCTTCAATGTATAACTCAGCCAATTTCTCCATCGACCAAGTAATCTTCATGGCTAGAAAGTGAGCCGACTTAGTCAATCGGTCCACAACAACCCAAATCGAGTCATTTCCCTTCGAACTCCTCGGCAAACCCGTGATAAAGTCCATGCTGATATTCTCCCACTTCCACTCCGGAATGGGTAAAGGCTGTAACAAACCTCCAGGTCTCTGATTCTCTGCCTTGATCTGCTGACAAGTCAGACACCTTGCCACAAAATCTGCTACATCTCGCTTCATGCCAGACCACCAAAAGTGTGGTTTGATGTCCCTGTACATCTTCGTACCTCCTGGATGAACTGATAACAATGTGCTGTGTGCCTCCTGCAAGATACTCTCTCGTAACTCTGCATCATCTGGAACACACAACCTCTCACCCAGCCAAAGAATCCCATCTTGGACACGAAATTCTGATAACTTGCCCTCAGCAACCTGCTGCAACATCTTCTGGATCTCTGAATCTGATCTCTGACCTTCCACAATCTTCTCTCTCAAAGACGGCTGCAGCCTCAACTGAGCCAAAGATGCCCCTAAACCTCGCAGTACAACCTCGATACCTGCCTGATCGATCTCTGCTGCCAACTCTCTTCGAGTAGTGATCAACCTTGCCAAACTACCCTTTCTGCTAAGTCCATCAGCCACTACATTCGCCTTGCCTGGATGATACTTGATCTCAGGACGAATGTCTTCCAAAACTTCCAACCATCTTCTCTGACGAAGATTCAAATCCCTCTGCTGATAGATATACTTCAGGCTCTTGTGGTCAGTGAACATGCTAACTTTCTCACCATAGACATAATGCCTCCATAGCTTCAAGGCATAAATGATAGCTGCTAACTCCAAGTCGTGCGTCGGATAATTCTTCTCATGCGGACGCAACTGCCTCGAGCCATAAGCAATGACCTTGCCTTCCTGCATCAAGACACATCCCAAACCTCTGAGAGATGCATCGCTGTAGATATCATAATCTTTTCCAGCTTGCGGCAATGCTAGTATGGGTGCGGTAGTCAACCTTTCCTTTAACTCAAGGAAACTCTCCTCGCACTTATCTGTCCATACAAACGCCACACTCTTCCGGGTCAAACCTGTCAATGGAACAGCAATCTGAGAATACCCCTGAATAAACCTCCGATAGTAACCAGCTAATCCCAAGAAGCTTCTCACTTCCTTCACTGACGTCGGCCTGGGCCAATCCCTCACTGCTTCCACTTTCTGAGGGTCAGTAGCCACTCCCTCCTTAGAAAGAATGTGACCAAGAAAAGCCACCTCAGACTTCCAAAATTCACACTTCGACAATTTGGCATACAAGCTGTGCTCCTGCAATGTCTGTAATACCGCTGTCAAGTGCTTAGAATGATCCTCCTCTGACTTCGAATATACCAAGATATCATCGATGAAGACCACCACGAAGGAATCAATGAATGGCCTCAACACCCGATTCATCATGTCCATGAAAACTGCTGGCGCATTCGTCAACCCGAATGGCATCACCAAAAATTCATACAACCCATGACGAGTCCTGAAAGCTGTCTTACTCACATCTTCCTCCTTGACTCGTACCTGATGATATCCTGACCTCAAGTCAATCTTCGAAAACACCGCTGCTCCTCGAAGCCTGTCGAACAAATCGTCAATCCGTGGCAATGGATACTTGTTCTGAATAGTCACCCTATTCAACTCCCTGTAGTCAATGCACATCCTCATCGACCCATCCTTCTTCTTAACCAACAACACTGGCGCTCCCCACGGAGATGAACTCGGTCTGATAAGCCCCTTGCTCAAAAGCTCTTCAATCTGCTTCTTCACTTCATCCTGCTCTACAGGTGCCATCCTGTATGGAGCCTTGGAAATCGGCGCACTCCCCGGCTGAACATTGATGCAAAACTCCACATCTCTCTGCGGCGGTAGTCCTGGAAAATCATCCAAGAACACCTGAGGAAACCTTCGAACCACCGGAATGCCCTGGACTTCATCTGCAATAGACTTCTTAGATACCATTGCAGCCACCTGCGGAATCTTCTTCTTCCCTTGAAAAGTTACTGCGGGTCCACCTGGTGCTTTCACCAACACCTCCTTCTGCTTGCAATCAATCGTGGCATCATAAATAGCCATCCAATCGATGCCTATAATGACATCCACTCCCAACACTTGTAGCTCGATCAGGTCGATGCCGAACATCCTTCCACCAATCTCGATATCACAGCCCTCGTAATATCGATCCGCTACTAGCTCCTCACCTGACGGCGTTGCCACCGACAAAACTCTGCCTGGAAACAATTTAGGTTCCAAACCTAAGCCCTTTGCAAAACTTGGCGATACAAATGTATGCGATGAACCAGTGTCAAACAAAACCTTTGCTTTTATTCCATTTATTAAAACAACCCCTGTTACAATAAGAATGATACTCAATCTTAAATTATTCTGAAATAAAAGCTTTTATTCATTACACTGATTCAAAATGAAAGAAATCAAAATTCCTGCATACCCTGTATTACATCTTCCGAGTTCCTCGCATCCTCCTCGGTCAATGCAAATACTCGCCCTTGCCTCTTCGGGACTTTGCTTCCACCCGAACCATCTTTCTTCAGTTGTGGACAATGGGGCTTTGAGTGTCCAGTCTGCCCACACTGAGAACAAACATGCTCTGTCAACTTCGGACATGCTGACCTGTAATGTCCTACTTCCTTGCAGTAGTAGCAGGTCACTCCCTGAGCTCCAGATGCCTTCTGCACCGGTCCACTGAACTTTGCCTGCTTCGCGGGGAATCCCTTCCCACTCTGGCCTGATGCTGGCCTCTTGTTCCGGTTCCAAGAATCCTGCTTCTTCTGAAACAAGTCCATATCCTCTTCAGTCATCGCTGCTCTTCTGACCAGCTTCTCGAATCTTCGGATGCCCAACGGAACCATCCTTGACCTCAAGTTCGGCCTCAAGCCCTGCTCAAACTTTTTGGCCTTCTTTGCTTCATCCATGACCAATTCTGGTGCATACCTTGAAAGTTGAGCGAACTTCGTCTCATACTCCCGAACAGTCATGCTCCCCTGCTGAAGGTTCATGAACTCAGTCGCCTTCTTCTCCTGAACATCAAGAGGAAAGAAACGATCTCTGAACTCCTCCAGAAAAGCTTCCCACGTCAGCTGCTGATCTCCCAAGTTCCTCTTCAATGACTCCCACCATACACCAGCATCTTTCTCCAGCTGCATCGAAGCCAACTTCACCTTGCTAGCTTCAGGAGTCTCTGACACTTCGAAGATCGTCTGCATCTTCCGAATCCAATCGTCTGCTGCTGTTGGATCAGCTTGCCCCTCAAAGACTGGCGGCCTCATCCTCTTAAAGGATTCGATCTGCTTGATGGGGTCGGCATTCACCAATCCATGACCAGCTCCATGATTGGGCGGCGGATTCTGCTGCTGCGCTTGCTGCTGCGCCACATTGAGTGCCATCAGCGTATTCAACGTCTGATATACCTTGGCAAACTCAGCTTCAAGGTCGATCCCATTACCTCGGGAACTACCAGAACCATCCTCATTGTTGCCACCATTTCTACCTCTGGGTGCAACCATTTTGAATACTGCAAAACGAGGGTAAAGTTAGAGCACACATACAATTTAAACTCATACCAATGTCCTATGGCAAAGTCAAACCATAATTTCAAACCAAACATCATATTTTAAATTCTATGTGATACTCACACTCTGATGTCCACACCTAGGTACTCACTCTCTAGTGTCCACGCCTAGGTTGGTTGTCATACTAAGTCTATTATTACATTGAAGCGGAGCTCTGATACCAATCTCTGTAGCGCCCCAAATTTCTAATATGAGAGCTTAGAAAATAAGTGGCGAAATCCCAGTAATCCACTTCAATAGAACAATAAACACCAACAACACTACTAAAATTTTCTTTCTTTATTACAACAATTATTACAAATCACAGCGGAAGTCTAAACATCTCAACCCAAATATTTCTTTACATTTACAACTCAATAACCACACAATATGTCTTTACAAATTTTACACAAAACTAAATAGTCCAAATAGTCTCAAATGCAACATTAAGCATCCAACCTCCCACTCTAAGCAGTAACCTGCAACAAGTGAGGCTAGAGTTGAACCCTAACCCCCAAACTAAAGGGGTCAGCCATAAAAATGGTGTGAGTGGCAACTAATCGAGCAAATAACATAAATGAACATAAAACGTAATATCCAACAAATAATAATCAACACTAAAGTATGAAGTAACAACAAAGAATAAGGGGTGATACCAAAACCAAAGGCCAAGTGTGTGCCGAAAACAGGAAATCCAAATGCATGAAAGTGATTCAAGAAAACATCATGACTACATGCTGACAACGATGACTACTCAGAGATGAAGATAAACTATGATAATTTGTCCATGCTTGATCATTCCGGAGATTGATCCCACATCACAGGTATTTACCCTGGATAATTCAGGAGATCATCCCACATCTAAACATAGACTCATCACCACAATAATACCCCAAAAGCGTCGCCTCGACTCCGATCATTCCGTAGTTCAATCCCACATCTCAAGATAATTACTTGGATAATTCCGGAGAAATACCTCACATCTCAGGTTAACTACCTGGATAATTCCGGAGATAAATCACACATCTCAAGTTAACTACTTGGATAATTCAGGAGACTAATCCTACATCAAAAGTCATACTGAGGTGCATAACTCATGTTCTCATTCGTCATGACACTACTAATGCCTGTCCTTATTAGTTTGGGTTGCTGAACAAATCTCCTAGAGTAGTGTACCCTACCGGACTAAAAATCTGAATAACTGAAAATTCGCCTCAAAGGGCCTCAACAAATGACTGAACAAATACCGGTATACTAGGGCCACGTACCTCTAGAGACTCAAACAAATATCTGAACAAATTCCACTTAACAAGTGGCTCAACAAAATATTTCCAAAATCATGTTCTTAATTGAACATCTCAAAAACCAATACTTAACTGAACACCTTAAAATCAAACACTGAACAAATATCTCAACATCAAATACTGAACAATATCTCAGAATCAAGTACTAAACAAATGTCTCAAAATCAAACACTAAACAAAACGTCTCAAATCAAATACAAAGATCCCACAGGACCAGTCGACTGTACAATGGACCAGTCGACTGTCCAGAGGACATATCCCAACATTTTACGAAAATAATCTAAGGCATGACCAGTCGACTTACCCAAGAAGTCAGTCGACTGCCCCGAAAGAACCGAACAAAGTCACAAACAGAGGACCAGTCGACTGACCTCAGTCTAGGTCGACTGTCCCGAACAAATCTCAAGACTCAAAAATACACAGTAGGCTCGTACCAGTCGACTGCTCTGTAGGCCAGTCGACTGTCGGCTACAGATTTCCAAACAGAATAGATCTGAACACAAATCAAAACTAGAGTTTTCTAAAGATTTACTGATCACCAAATTAACTTGTATCCAGGCAAATAAACAACTCTCAATAATCTCCATCATGGATACATTTCTCAATTAATCAAACACTCAAATCTCATGTTCTCATGATCTCAATTCTTAATTCTCCCATTAGGGTTTTCTCAACAAAACTCAATGTCGTCCTCAACACATAAACAAGATTGGTTTGCAATCACTAGATCCAGATGTTTAATATCTGATCACAACATAATCAGTTCTAAATTTGCTTTCTAACAACATGATCTCATAAATCCACATATCCTCAACAAATCTACATCTTTTCTCATCATGGTCCAAATATCAATTAAAAGTCCTAATCATCCATATCAAATAAAGGATCCATGTCATATATACAATGGGACTAACAAATTAATAGCATAACGATCATAAACAAGTGAAACAAAGGTCTCATGGCATTCATCAATCAAACAAACAAACAAGACAAAACAAACAAACCACTCACCTTGTTCTTGAAGAAAAATCCACAAAGCTTCTCCTTGTCAGATCCAAGAATCCTCTTTTGCTCCTCAAAGAAATCCCAATAAATCTGAATATATTTTTGTGACGGCTGGGAATAGGAAATCCCTTATATATGCCGAATCAAAATATTAGGGTTTTCACCCAATTTGCAAAATACTCCTTTTCAAAATACATCCTGCATATATAATTCCTTTCTTTGAAAAATAAACCAAATATCATTTAAATTAGGATCTAATAGAAAAGTATGTTTCTAAACTTCTACAAATACTGATCGGAATGCCCAGAAATTATAATTTGCATTTTAACCCTTGAAATTGTCAATTTTGCAAATAAGTCCTTCTTTTCTCAAAAATTGCAAATAGGCATAATTAATTTCAGAAAAGTCTGGAAAAATACTAAATAATTCTCAAATAATAAATAATGATTTTTCATAAAGAAAACTTAATTTTCCAAACTTCTAAAAAGTCATTTGCACATGTTTTGCACGTGTACCAAAGAATAAATTTCTTAGAAAACATTTATTAAATCCTCAAAAATCATTTAAATTCATTTTCAAATAATTAAAATAATATTTGAAAATACGGGGTTCTACAGGTGTAGATTACAATATCTACAACGATGCATCTCACAGAGGTCTGTGATGCGTTCTGATGCGAACAGGGAGGTCATTTTCTTTGGATCCAGGCAGTTGCGTCTGCATGAGAAGAATTATCTGACGCATGATTTGGAGCTTGCAGCAATTATCTTTGCCTTGAAGCATTGGAGGCACTATATTTTTTAAGAGAAGTTTAATATGTACATCGGCCAGAAGAGTTTGAAGTACATCTACAAGCAGAGATATCTGAATCTACATCAGAGGCATTGGTTGGAAGTGCTAGAAGACAGTCATCTTGATATCAAGTATCACCTAGGGAAGGGGAATGTGGTGACCGATGCACTTAGTCGGAAGAGCAGTCTGTCTCGTTTAATTACAACACAGAAGGAGTTAGCCGAGGAGCTAGAACTGGCAGGTATTGAAGTTGTATTGCAAGGATTGGGGGCGTATTAGGCGCAGTTGAGACTTCAGCCTACTTTGAGGGAACAGACCATCGAGGGCTAGAAGGTTTGGTGTAGAGATTCAGAAGATGTTAGAATAGATTTCCATCGGTAAATTATCAGAATTTCGTGTTCAAGATGGAGTGCTTTGGATGGAAGAGAGATTGTGTGTGCCGGAAAGGGGTGATTTGAAGAAACGTATTATGAAGAAAGCACATACAACTTTATTTTCAGTTCATCCCATAAGCATGAAGATGTATAAGGACATCAAGCAATGTTTTTTGTGGCCATGCATGAAGAGAGATGTTGCCGATTTTGTGGCCAGGTGTTTGACTTGTCAGCAAGTCAAGGCAAAGAATCAGAAACCTGGAAGACTATTGCAGCCTTTTTCCATTCCAGAATGGAAGTGAGAGAATATCAACATGGACTTCATCACAAGATTACCTAGGAGTCCGAAGGGGAATGAATCGATCTGGATCATGGTGGACAGGTTGACCAAGTCAACACATTTCTTGTCAATGAAGATTACATGGTCATTGGGTTCGAGGTATATATTTGAGAGATCGTGAGACTGCATGGAATTCCTATAACAGTCGTCTCCGACAGAGATGCAAGGTTCACATCAAGATTTTGGAGAAGTTTGCAAACCGATTTGGGGACCAGACCTGACTTTAGTACAATGTTCCATCCACAAATTGATGGACAACCCGAAAGGGTGAATCGAGTACTAGAGGATATGTTGAGGTTCTGTAATATGGACTTCGATGGAAGTTGGGAGAAGTATTTAGCACTGGTGATGTTTGCCTACAACAACAGCTGTCATGTGAGTATTGGAATGGTGCCACATGAAGCTTTGTACGGGAGGAAGTGGAGGACACCCGTCTGTTGGTATGAAGTTGGGGAAAGGTAGATGTTTGGGACAGAGATCGTGCAGCAGACTTCAGAAAAAATCGAGCTGATTCGAAAAAGGTTAGTCGAAGCGCAAAGCAGGCAGAAGAGTTATGCAGATGTTCGACGCAAAGACTTGAAATTCGAGGTTGGTGATACTGTTATCCTTAAAGTGTCGCCAACGAAGGGAGTCACAGGTTCGGGAAAGGAGAAAAATTGGCACTAAGGTACATTGGACCCTACAGGATTGTGAAGTGAATTGATAAATTGGCTTACAATTTGGAATTATCAGAAGAGTTGGCACATGTACACAACATATTCTATGTGTCTAAATTGAGAAAGTAAATACCATATCAGAATCAACAGCTACCTGAAGTACCCAAATGTCTACAGCTGAAGTTGAGCTATAAAGAGCAACCTGTGGAAATCTTGGATCATCGAGAGAAGGTGCTACGGAATAAAGTCATACCGATGGTCAAGGTGTTGTGGAGGAACCAGCTATTCGAGGAAGCTACGTAGGAGTCTGAGGCCCGAATGAGGAATGACTTTCCGAAACTGTGTGTAGGTTCTGTGTTGCCTTTGTCTGTTTTAGTTCTGAGGACAGAACTCTTCTAAGGAGGGAGTAATGTAACACCCCAAAAATTTAAATGTATTATTTTGAATTATTAAATTATTTTAATTTAATTTATTAGACTATTTCGACTACGTTTTGAAATTATTGTTTTGCACGTGCAAAACACGTGCAAATATTGTGGAATGCAAATTCTAAAATTTTCATGTCAAAAATTTATTTATTCTCATTAGATTACAATATTTTTTTAATTTTGAATTTATTTTGAATGAGGATAACTACTTTGAAATTGTTTTGACGAAATGAACTTTTTTTAAAGAAATCATTTTTGGGACATGAAAAGAGCCCAAAATTAAATTTAAAATTTTGAGTTTTTTTGATTTGGGGCTGGCCATGTGTGAAGGATTAGGGGATGAGGTCAAGGAGCAAATTTGACTTGGTTATATATGGAAAATATCTAATTGATTTGCTAAATAAACTGATTTATAAAATAGAGGATCTTTGGGGACTTACTTACAAATTTTCCTCAAGAAAACCTAAACCAAATCGTGACCATAATTAGAGGGAAACTATAGGTTTCGGCCTCTTCTTGTTTTGCTTGTGTTGGTGATTTTTTTGGAGCAAGGAGAGGAAATTTTTGCATAAGGAGGGAAAGTGTTTTCTAGGTATTCTATTCGGATTCTTCAAGAGGTGGGCATCTCTCTACCTCTCCTGTTATGTTTTCTATCTCATGAATGTTGTAGTATCATGCTCGGACTTTATTTGTGAATCTATGATTATATTTTAGCATGATTGAGGTGTTTGTTATGAGATAATCGTAGAGGTGTGTATTTGATAAAGAATTGTTGGTTATATGAGATAAAGATTGAATCTTGAATGTATGTTGATCTTAAATAAATTGTTCTTGGGTAATGAATATTATTATGCATGAAAGATCAAGTTTTTATCTATGGAAATAGATTTAATGAGCCTATATGTTATTGTGGATGTTTAGATTTTGTCGTATGATTCAAGAACCATGATTTGAGTAATTAAGATCGTTAGAGTTTATTCACTGTTTTTATTATATTAAATTTCCTGATTTAAATCCTATAATTTTTCTACATGAATTGAGGTATGTATGGATGTGAATAATTATTGCATGGTGATTTGGGGCATATGAGAATCGGGGTTACTATTCAGGGCATGAACAATAATTAGGGTTAATGTGCTAGGGTTTGGAGATTGTAGGTTTTCAAGTTTCGTACAAGACCTAGGGTCTGTACCGTAACCCGGGTCTTATTGCTTTGTGAACATAGTAGGACAGTAAGAAACATTGTGGCAGTTGGCTAGCCCATGTGGATTTGGGCGTTTGGTCTTGTGAAGGTTGTGATTTTTCTCTGTTTGCTCATTATTGGGTAACTATAGTGGATGGTTAATTCTTTTTTTGTTAAATCTATTTTTGCTATAGAATATTTGAACTTTATATGTGACTATTTGAAGTTTATACGTGACTGGATAAATTTCAGATTTTTATGTATGTTTGAGTTGCTAACTTGTGTGATGCAATGCTATATTTTAAAAGAGTATAACTCTCAGTTTCGAGGAGTTTCATGTTCAGTTTTGAACGATATATTTCAGATTTTTAAAGAAGATATTTTCATATTTCAATAGGTGAAAGTTTCATATTTTTGAACTATGAAGTTTCAGATTTTTAGGGAAAAATCCCAGAATTTAAAGGGGTTGTTTTCGGTTTAAAATATATTAAAATTTCAGAATTTATATTGTTTTTTCATATATGGAAAGAAATAGTGAGAATTGAATTGAAGATGTGTATGATTGAATTGGTTTCTATCTATTATTGAGAAGTATCATTTATGGAAGTGGCAGTCCATTCATTTGAGAAGTAAGATGTTTTGGAAATCTTTTATTTACTGAAAAGCTCATATTTGATAAGATGAATTAATTTAAGGTTAATGTGAGAACCCCGGATAAATGCTTGAGGCATTGAGTTGTGAGCACTAGAGGCTGAGCGAAATCCTAGGGTACCGAGACTGGTGATTTGATTGTAGGAATTAAACTGGGGGGCTAGTGTTCCTATTTTTGGTGAGTGAAGTTCAGTGAGGTGAGCTAGCTCTAAGTGGAAATGATTACCTATGTTTGAATCTAAGGACATCCACTATATTGGGAGTTGTGACGGAACTTGGACAACGTAAGTATGTGCTCTGTTCAGTCGAGCGGATGTATTCCGGGACTGTGTGATTTTTATGTCTCTCTAGTATGTTCGCATTGTACACTTGTACAATCTGGAGAGATGAGTTTCGGGACTGGGGTCTATTTGCGAAATGTCTAGAAGTCAGATGGATTTGGTATGTTCGCGCGGTACACTTGTACAGTCTGACGAGATAAGTTCCGGGACTGGGGTCTATTTGCGGAATGTATAGTATGTTCACGCGGTACACTTGTACTGTCTAGCTGATGAGTTCTGGGACTGGGTTCTATTTGCAAAATGTATGGTAGGGAGTTGATTCTCCAGAGTTAGAGTGATGCTTACGGGATGCATGCGTGTTTATACTTGTACAGTCTAACGGAATGTATTCTGGGGCTGGGTCTATTCACGGAGTGTCTAATCTTGCTTCTGTCACCGATATAGGATTTCATAGCGAGTGATTTAAACCTAAATGAGGTGAACACTAAGGGCTTGTCCTTGGACCGATGTAGTATGGGATGTATAGAATCCGAACAAGTATGCATTTGTGTGCATCGTGTGCATTGTGTTTTCTTGAACAGTGTTTTTGCATCTTTGCTTGGTTTCTTGACACACATTTATTCTTTTAGCATCAATATTCATTGTTGATTTATGATTATTTTATTATTGTTTTTATTTGTGCATCATGTGTTTGGTTGTGAGACTTTGGAGAGTCACTGCTTTTATCAGCATTGCGTCGTTGCATTCAACTGACATACCCACAGTTTTTGTCAGTTTTGCAGGATTTGCAAGTGAACGGCTTAGACAAGAGTTAAAGCACGGTTTTATGAGAAGTTTGAGTTTAACTATTTGGAACAAGTTTTAATAAAAGTGCATTAAATTTCCGATGTTCATTGTAATAAAAATTGTTGTGAAGAAAGTTTTAAATTTCCCTGTATTTTTGTACTGTGTTTGGCTTACATTGAAGTAAAGATTCTGGATTTGTTTCTCGTATTTCCTATAATGAAATTTGGAGAGTTACATATAGTGGCATCTCTGTCCAAGCAGCAAGAGTTAGAGAGGAAAAAAGTGAGGAGATGCTTTGGCCCTCCACCTAATTTGAGTTCCAGAACTGCAGTAGTTGTCCATTCCGAACATGTCATTTGAGATTTTGCATGAACTATTCTTTCAACTGAAAAATCCCCTTCCAAAAAGTTGAAGCTTGTACTAGATTGATAAAGCAGTTGGTGGTCTCATTAAAATATAATGTCTTCAAAGTATGAGATGCTAAGGGGTTGGTTGTCACTAGCTTCCTCCTCCATTTCAAGCGCAATGCCTAATTGAAAGTATTTAGTTCCAACACCCCTAGACCACTCTAAGGCTTTGGCCGACATATCCTCTCCCACTTCATGCATGTTGATTTCCTATTATCTGTATCAGATCTTACCCAAAAGAATCTACTTCTTATCTGGTCATTCTCTTGATGACCCAGTTAGGTAGCTTGAAGAAGGAAAAAAAATAAACGGGTAAAGCACTGAGGAAAGAGTTAATAAACACCAATCTTGTTCCTCTAAATAGCATCCTCCATTTCCAAGTTGATAGTCTCTTCTCAATCTTCAGAATCGATGGCTATCATTCCCTCTTCCTAAGTTTACCTGTAGATAGGGGCATCCCTAGGTAACTGAGAGGCAAGACTCTTCTTACATCCTAAGATCGCATAGAAAGAATGTAGCTTGGCTTTTGATTAACCAAAGTAGACTATTCCAGATTTGGATAAATTAATCTCTAGCCCTGGGATATCTGCAAAAAAGTGGAGGAGGATCTTGATATTGATCACTTATTGTTCATCCCCTTTGCAGAATATCAGAGTACCATCAGTAAATTTGAGTACAGATAGTGAAGAGGGTGTTCCTCTAAGCTGTAGAAGAGAGGAGTCATTGCTTCTCTCACAATGTAACATTTGTGCCAAGGCATCTACTACAGGGATAAAGAGGATAGGAGAGAGTGGATCCCCTTCTTTCAATCCCCTTTTAGAGTTGATAGTGTTCCCTCTAACTCCATTTACAAGCACTGAGGATTTAGCAGTTCTCATATTCATTTTGATCTAGCTACACCACCCAGACCCAAAGCCTCTTGCTACAAACATCTACTTAAAAAAATCAAAACTTATAGTGTCAATGACTTTTCTGAAGTCTATCTTAAGCATGATAGTAACGAATTTCATCCTGCTACAAAGATTAATAGCCTCGTAAGCAACAAGAAAGCAATCCACAGTGGACTTACCTTTGAGAAAAGTATTTTGGGAGGAGGAAACCAAGAGTCCAACGAGGGGCAGAGTCCGTGGGCCAGATTTTGGTGAAGATCTTAAAAGAATAGTTTAGCAGACTTACTGGCTTATACTCAGAAAACAGAGTTAGCCCCCTGACATTTCAGAATTAATTGGATGTTGAAGTAGTTCAACCTATCCATATATGCATCTCCCTTTGTGGAGATAAGAGCATCTAGTACAGATCTCTCTTGATCACATTCCAAAGTTTATGATAAAAAGTCAAAGCCATCAGGACCTAGTGTTTTGTCCCCATTCATGTCAAACACTGACTTTTTGACCTCCTCTAAGATGAAGGATACCTCAAGAGCAACCAAATTCACATTCTGTCCATAATAATGAGATTTTCAGTCCACATTACACTCTAACACCGAAGAGGAACCACATATCTCTTCAAAGTGAGCTTCGAAGTAGTTCCTAATATCATCTTGAGAGGTGAGGATAGTCTCATTATCCATCAAGAAGTATATGTAATATCTTCTTCTTCTACCATTTGCAATGGGGTGGAAAAATCTTTTGTTATCATCCCCCTCTCTGATCCAAGTAAGTCTAGATTTTTGTTTCCAATGAGCCACCTCAATGTACACCATTTCTTGATACTTCTTCTGCATAGCTGCAAGTTCTTCATATTGAGTAGAAGATAGGGTATGATTATCAACCTCAATTTTCAGATTATATATTTTATCCAGCAGAGATTTCTTTCACAGTGTTATATGGCCAAAAACCTCACTCCTCCATATGTTGATTCTCCTCTTCAGCATCACCAATTTCTGAGTAAAGACATCCACTACAGACCCTCTACACAAAAATCCTCTCCACTAATCAGTAACATAAGGAACAAAATGTTCATAATAGAACCAGACCTTTTCAAATTTGAAGTACTAAATTTTTGATAGTTCTGCTAGTGTATCTAGGATGATGGGCAATGGTCTGAGGAAATTCTAGGAAGGGAATGACGAATACATTGAGGATGGAGCCCCTCCCATTGGTGGGAGATTAGAAATCAGTTAAGTATAGCCAGTGCATAATTAGCTCTAGACCTGGTGGACTTGCGACTGGCTAGGGGAAATCAAATAAGATCAAGTTTTTGAATAAAACCTTTTATTTTTATAATCCTTTTTTTCTTCTAAAAAGGGGGTATTTTAGTTCAAAACAAATGGGGACATTTCAGAAATTGGGTTTGGAGGACGTTTTAAAGGAAAAAATAGTAGGGAAAGGTTTATAAAGAGAGAAATAATTTAGATTCTTTTTTTATTATAAAAATTTAGACTAATTTTGATTTTTTTATTTTTACTACAAGCAACTTGATACATTTGATGTACATAATATTGTTGCTAATTTTGGTGTGGGAGCAATCAGATTTATGAGTTCTTTTATTGAGGGAGAAATCACTGATCTGGATCGTCGATCAGGATCTAGATCTGGATGGCTGGAAATGCTCGGATCTTGATCTATATGGCCGGAGTAGCTTGGATCTTGATCTGGATGGATGAAAACGTTCAGAGGCCTACAAAAAATCTTAACGTCGGTGTTGTTTCGGCGTAAGACCTTTTAACGCTCAAATGAGCATCCCAAAATAAGGATAAGAGTTTTTAGTGGAGAAATATTGATTACCTTTGACTGATGGGGATAGAGGTATTTATCTGCTAGGAGTTAGTTACAGAAGAAAGACCTGGGAATGTAGCTTTTGAGGTTCAGTTGGAGCTTCACATAATGAAAGGATAGAATTATCAACTAATCCCTGTTAAAAGGGGATTTGACTGACATCTATAGTTAACTAGAAATCCCCTTCTTATTGAGTTGCAAGTAAGCCATAATTGTAGATCTAATTGATCTGATGGGCCTGAAGATGGTCCATATTCTTCTAGTAAGCCTATTGCTATTGTGAAATTACTAAACTGCCCTTGGAAGCTTTGAGATGCGTGCTTAGATCGTGTGGCTCCAATTTTTACTCATATCATAAGCCCCTCACTCATGATGGTTGGGTATCGTTGTCGTCGAGGAGTAGTCCATTTTGGGCAATCATGAGAACATGTATAATCTTCCGGAATGTCTAGAGTCTCGTTCGGAGCTTTCAAGAGCAGTAACTATGTTTTGGAATATTTAATTAACTTTTCCGAATTTAATTATTTTTTAGAATTTTTATTTAACTTTTCCAATTTTATAATTACTTTCAGGATTTTTAATTAAATTTTAAGAACATTCCAGAACAACATAATTATTTTTTAGAATTTTCATAATTACAAAAATATAATTATTTTTTAGAATTTTTCGAAACATATAATTATATTTTTGAAATATTTAATTAAATTTTGGGAATTTAAAAATATTTATTGAAATTTTTAATTAAAATTTACAAATTTATAATTATTTTGAAGAAATTTTAATAAAAAATTGAAAGGAAAGCGAATTTTGAGGCTTCGTGCGGTCGAATTTTGGTCGAAGGCATTGACCTCGAACGGCAAAAGTGGCACAAAGAAGGTGGGTGCGAATCTCAAGGCAGATAAAAGTTCTGATCTTGGCCAAAAGCATCGACCTCCTCATATGACAAAAGTGGCACCAAGGAGATGGGCCCGAATCTCGAGGCAGATGGGTGGTCGGATCTGCTCGAAAGTGTCAAGCTCCTTACACAAAAAAATTGGCACTGATGAGTGAGGGGGCATGAACTCTTAGGGCAGATGGACGGTCAAATCTGCGCAAACGTGTCAAGCTCCTCAGATGACAAAAATTCCACTGAGGAGCGAAGGGGCACGAATCTTCAGCAGATGGACGATCGGATCTGCTCGAAAGCGTTGAGCTCCTAAAACGACAAAAGTGGCACCGAGGAGCGAGGTGGTGTGAATCTTGAGGCAGATGGATGTTCAGATCTTCTCTAAAGATTCTAGCTCCTTAGACGATAAAAGTGTCACCGAATAGCTATGTGACACGAATCTTGAGTCGGTCGGATCTGCTCGAAAGCGTAGAGCTCCTCGAACGATAAAAGGGGCATGGAGGAGAGAGGTGGCCAAGAACCTCCCCTCCCCCCCGGGGCAAGACCAGAAGACTTTGGTCGATGAGACAATCGACTTCTCCCTCCTCAAGATCATCTGAGCCTACATATCAGTATGATTGTCTCCTTGTAGTGTGGTTTATGTATCCTTTTATGTATTTCTAAGTCTTCAAGTCTCCCTCTTTGCAGATTGCTTGTCGTGCTGGCAGCTTCGTTGAGAAAATCTAGTCCGATGAGAAGGCTTGGAAGGACATGGCTACTCAGGCTGAGAAGGATATGAAGAAAACTGCCAAAGAACTTGAGGCATTGAAGGATCGAGAGGTGGCTCTTCTTGACATGGTTGCTTGTCTCGAGGCCAAGCGGAAGTAGAAGAAAGAGGAGGCAATGAAGGAGAGAGAAGAGGCGACGAAGGATAGGAAGGCTGTGGTGGCAAAGGTAGAGGTCGAGGAAATTGACCATCTCCTTAAGAATATGGAGAGGGCGTACGCGAAGGCCATAAGGGATGTTATCGTGCGCATACCTGGCTTCGTCGGAAAGGGGTACAACCTCGACCTTCGGCCTGAGGAGTAGCCAACCGAAGATGAGTCTGAGGGCAAGGAAAATAGCCAGGAGGAAGAGAAGGAGGCCTTAAAGGAGAGGAGGATGAGGCCCTGGAGAAGGACGCGGGGGCGAAGGAGAAAGGAGTCACTAAGAATTCTGCTCCTCTGGCCCCGACAACCGAGGTGGACCTTTGACCTATCCCATCCGTCTTTCTTTTGTTTTTATACAATTTGTAACTAGACAAATAGCGGACTGGCCACTACTTGTGTATCTTCTTTCCATTTCAATGAAAATCTTTAGTTTGCAACTCTCTCTTCTCATAAGCATGATTTTTTTATGTGCTTAATGGGATCTCTTGAGTTTGCTCAACATTGAAGCTAAGTGTTTTGTATTCTTTAGTGATGTAGTAACTCTACCATTTTTCCCTTTTTTTCCTTTTTGACAGATGGTCGTATACACCGGAGAGGATCCTTGGGATGCAGAGATTGCTCGACTTTGCACGTGTTGTGCAAGGAGCATATTGAGAATGATCACTTGAAGGTTGTGCTTCTTGAGAGGAACTTGGAGATCACTCATTTTAGGGAGAGTCATCCTAGCTATTCTGCTCGCACCCATGGGGATTCAGGAAAAAAAGAGGTCAAGGAGCTCGTCTTAAGGATATGATCATCGAGAAAGACATGAAGATTTACAATTTTGATATGAAGCTTTGAGTACTGCAATCACAGAGCATTTCTCATCTTCGTAGCGACAGCAATCCCGGGAAGAGGTTTCGTGAGCTGACCTCAGCTGTAAGGAGTCCCGAGGACACTGATAGTGGAGTAGCGAGGTTGTCTAGCATTGTTTTTTGTTGGGGGGGAGCCTTTTTCGAGCAACTTAAGTGGATGAGGGACAATTCTATGGCGAGGAGGCATCGCGAGTGAACTGTATCTATTAACCGAAATACTACTCTTCCTCCCAGTCTTAGGTGACTTGGGTGGACTAACTTATGATTTATGATGTACTCTGTTCCCAAATTTTTACTAAAGATTTGATTTGGAAAAAAGATTACCCATGTATTTTTGTCTGTCTTTTGCTTTCTTTGTGTTGCGCTCCGTTGTATTGAGTTAATGAGTTATTGGAATAGCTTGAGGCGGGAGCTGGTCACTAAACTCATTGTATGGACTTAATGAGTTGTTGGTGTAGCTTGGATAAGTGGGGCACATTGTATGGAGTTAATGAATTATTGGAGAACCTCGAGCCAGGATCTGAGCACCGAACTCATTATATAGAGTTAATGAGTTGTTGGTGTAACTTGGGCGAGAAGCCGAGCATCGAAAACTCATCTTTTGAGTTAATGAGTTGTTGGCGGAGCTTGGGCAAGGAGCCAAGCACCGAATTCATTTTTTGAGTTCATGAGTTGTTGCATCAGCTCGAGCAAGGAGCTGAGCACCAAACTCATGTATGGAGTTAATGATTTTTTGTGTAGCTCGGGTGAGTTGGACTTCGAACACATTGTATGGAGATAATGAGTTGTTGGAGCAGCTCAAGCCGGGAGTTATGCATCGATTCCATTGTATGGAGTTAATGAGTTGTTCGTGTAGCTTGGGCAAGGAGCCGAGCACCGAACTTACTATTTTGAGTTAATGAGTTATTGGTTTAGCTCGGGCAAGGAGCCGAGCACCAAACTCATAGTTTCCATTCTGAGAGTTGTATAAGAATTTACGAAAGAAATTCTAAGTTGTTATTGAAAATTAAATCTAAGTAGCTGCCGTGGTGGCTAGCCTTAATTACATGCACACCACTATAAAGATTGGTCTTATTACAAATCTTATCACAAATCTAGTGGATGGAGTTAAGCACCCTCATTGAATTTCATTAAATAGTCAGCGTTCCACGTCCATGATATCCCTTGCCCCCTAGGTCTTCAAGTCACTCTTGGGTAGAATACTTTGGAGACCCTGTAGGTTCCTTCCTAGTTGGGAACGAGTTTTCCCTTCTTGCGGGGCTCAAAGATGTCGAGCTTTCGTAAGACGAGTCACCTTCCTTTAAGTTTGTCGGCTGAACTTTCATGTTGTAGAACTTTTCCACCCTTTACTGATAGATTTGTAGGGCGGATTTCTCGCAAACTTCTTCAACTAGATCGAGGTTGATGTAGGGACCATTCGAGTTCTATTATTCGTTGAAAGAGCGGACATGCGGAGAAGTTAGCCGGACCTTTATAGGGATTTGAGCTTTAGACCCATAGGTAAGGTTGAACAGAGGCTTTCCTGTTGGAGTTATTTTTGTGGTCATGTCGGACAAGAGTGTGCTCAGGAGCTCATCGACCCTTAGTCCTTTTGGAGCTTCATCTAGTCTTTTCTTAAGGCCATCAAGAATTTTTTGTTGGCATTCTTGGCTTGAGCATTGATCTGGGGATGTGAAATGAAAGAGAAGTGTTGTTTGATCTCCATAATATAGCAGAAGGCATGGAATCTCTTGGAAGCAAATTGGGTTCCGTTGTTCACGATAAGGATCCGAGGTATCCCGAACCTGCAGACAATATTCTCCCAAAAGAATTGCCCAATCTTCTTCTCGGTGATAAAAGGAAACGGTTCCGCTTCGATCCCATTTGTGAAGTAGTAAATATACACAACTAAGAAGTTTCTCTGTCTGGTCGTGGGTGGGAAATAGCCAAGTAGATCCATTCCCCATAAGGCGAAGGGGACCAGATTTGACATGGAATGAAGGTCAACTTGGGGAACCCGGTTTATCAGGGAAAACTTCTGGCAGGAGGTGCATTAGCGAACATATTCTAGGACGTCATCGAGGAGTGAGGGCCAATAGTACCCATGATCAAGAATTTTCTGTGCTAGAGACCTTGAGCCCATATGGCCGCCACTGACTCCTTCATGCACTTCTCTAAAGGCATATCGGGCCTCCACAGGGTTGAGGCATCATAAGTATGGATCATCTATCAAAGTGTAGGAGAGCTTGTATAGGACCCCTTCGACAAGTGTGTATCTTTTTGCCCTTGTCCAGGACCTTTCTTGCTTCTTTAGGATCTATTGGGAGGATTCACTTGTTTAGGAAATCTACAAGAGTCCAACTGTCTCCAGGTATCTGAGAAGAGACGACCCGAGCTATATAGCTCCCTCTTAGATGCTTGGCTTGAGTAGGACCTCAATAAGCACGGTGTGGTTGAATCCTTCAAAGGAAGAGGATGCTAACTTTGAGAAGGTGTATGCTTGCCCGTTCTCCTAGCGGGGGATGCAAGTGACTTCTGCCTCTCAGAATGTAGCTATGAGTTTCTTAACACAAGCAAAGTAATTGATCATGCAGTCATCCTCTGCCTTATATTCTCCTCGGATTATATTTACCACTAGCTGGGAGTCGCTAAATACACTGAACTTTCAAGCCATGCTTTCCGAGCCAAAAGGAGCCCAACAATTAGTGCCTCATACTCATCCTCATTGTTGTAGGCTTGAAAGTTGAGACGAAGAAAGTATTGTTGGACCCTGTAGGCTAAGCAACAAACACTAGAGGGGGGGTGAATAGTGTTTATTAAAAATAAATTGCGGAATAAAAAATTTCTCTCGGCACAGTCGACTTAGTAGTGAACCAGTCGACTGATATAGCCAAAATAAAAGAAACTAGAACTCTCGATGCAGTCGACTTATAGATAAGGCAGGCGACTGAAGAAGCAAAGAGAACAACTAATACAGGACTGATCAGTCGACTGATACGAATCTGAGTCGACTGGCCAGACAAGATTTGCAGAACTTAATTAAGCAAAAGTAAATGCAAACACAAGATAATCAATCACAGAGTACACAAGATATATCCTGGTTCGGTCCTCCCGACCTACATCCAGTCCCCAAGCAACCCACTTGAGATTTCCACTATTCTTGAAAAATTACAAGAATACCCTACGGCGTTACGACAACAACCTTGTCTAACCCGTAGTCCTTTCTCTCAACCAGAGAAAGCAACCCACTCCACTACCAAGAGTGAAAAAGACACCGACTCTACAACCAAGAGTCAACAACCACTCTCCAACCGAGAGCAAAAGTACAAGAAGAATTTTTACAATCAACCTATAGCCTTGTTGGTGTATGTGTTGATGCACTAGGCTAAATCACAAGGTTGACTTCTATACTCAATCCAGAGCGAATTCAATGCTATACTGGACTGAATGTAGAGAACCAAAGTGTATAAACTTTGAAGGCTTTGTTTCTCACAGAAAATCTCTTGAAAAGTTTTTCACAAGAATGCTCGGATGTATTGAAAATCAAGTTATTCTTTTTTGTGAGATATGAAACTCTATATAAGGAGTTTTGATTCCCTGAACGTTGGAAAGCAGTTACATAACTGTCAACCAACGGATCAGAACTTTTGATTTTGAAAAAATTTGATTTTGAAAAACAGAAAACGGTCAAAAGCTCTCGAACAGTCGACTGGGTTGCCATATGAGTCGACTGATCAGAGTTTGAATAATTTTAAACAGTTTTGTACTTATCAGTCAACTGGCTAAAGCTTAAGTCGACTGGTACTTAAAAGTTAAAATTCTTCAAACTGTTTTGACTTATTTTGGGGTTTTTAAAAGACACACATTATGTAATTTTTGAGTATGTGTGTGTGTGTGTGTTGACAAGGCTTTACATCTGACTAAGACTCAACAATAAATAAAATACAATGTTTACAAGATAAAATAAGATAACACATTTGAGCTTGAAGTCTTGAGTCTTGAGTCTTGAATTGAATCTTTGATCCTTGTCTTCTTCATCTATATTTGTTTGAGCTTGTTTGTTTTTTCAGCTATAATTGTCTTTAATCTCTGCACTGCAATGTCAGCTGTATAACATAGACACATGTTGCACTGTGTTGTGATCATCAAAATCAAGAATCAACATTCTCCCCCTTTTTGATGATGACAACACAAAGAGCATAGATAACAGTTTATCTGATAACAGTTTATAAACAGACATACAAGCATAGATTTTGAAAGCTCCCCCTATTAAAAACACAATAAGCATACATAAAAAAAACTTGATATATAGAATGTATCAGTCGACTGGAAAATAGATCAGGCGACTGACCAGAACATGAAAGCATTGTAACAAATATCATAGATGCAGCAAGTATTATCACAGCTGCAGCAGCAGTCGACTGTATCCTTGGTGAAGTCGACTGACCAGAGATATATTTTGAATGTAACAGGTGCAGCACAGATAGAACATAACACACAGAGAAATGTAACACATAGATAAAATATAAAAAAAACTTGCTTTCTCTCCCCCTTTGGAATCATCAAAAAGCATAAAATAACACGATTTTGCATTTAAAAGGAAAATGTAATACATTGAAACAAGCTGCATTAAAGAAAAGTACATAAATAAAAGTAGTAATCTTCAATCATAAAAAGAGAAAATACATAAAAAAGATAAAAAGTCTTCAATCATCATCTTCGTCGGAGTCTTCATCTTCATCTTGAGAAGGAGGAGAAAACTGAGAAGTGAAGAGATGAGTGAGATGGGCTACCTCAGAACCTACATGGTCTATTTTGGAACCAAGGGAAGAAAGATGTCTATCGACTGTGACTGAATGATTCATTAGGTAAGACACACAGTCGTACATGGTTCGAGGGTCATCATAATTGGCTTGAGGGAGAGGTGGATCATCAGATGTAGAAGGTTGAGAGGCTCTAGGTCTAGAAGATGAACCTAAGGGAGCTTGGGACATAGGAGGAGACCTAGGGGGTGATTGAGTAGGAGCATCAAGGAGTTTCATTCGTGCCAAACTAACACGATCGAAACACTCATATCTAGAAACAACATTTGTCTCCGACTCAAGATCAACTTTAAAAGCGGTAAAGACTCTAGTAAGAAAACCACCAAAGGGTAGAAAATGAGTGTGGTCTTGAGAAAGTTTGGAAAAGATAACTTGACCCCAATCAACAGCTATCCTACCAAAAATTGCATATATAGCCTTTTGTAGCTCAATAGAATATTGGTCATAACTCCCCTTTTTAGGGAAGATGTTATAAGATAATATTCTACCGACAAGCTTAGCAATTGGTTTTAGATTTCTGCTTGTCATTGGAAGTCGAGAATTAGGTAAGAGAATTTTAGACAATATAGAAGCATCATCTAAAATAATGTCATCAAGATGAAGTCCACCATCATCTATACCCAACATTGCATTAATCCTAGTCGGTGTAATAGTCATTTTAATATTTTTCACTGACGAATGGATTAATACTTCCCCATTTGTTCTTTGAACAACGGTCATATTTGTATAAAACAAATAAATTAGTTGGGGATAGTAGTTTGGTTGGTTAGATAATGATAAAAAGTCATAAAGACTACAGTTTTGAAAGAGATGAATGAGGTTAAAACGATCTAAGTCACCAAAATTTACAAATCTTCCGGGGAAGATTTGAATGGTGCAAAAGAGATACCAACGATCAAGTAGATCGGGACTCAAGAGATATTGTGTGTACTCTTGAGAAGAAGAAGTACCCTCGTGAGTTCTCTTAGATCTTTTGGGTGCCATTAAGGTTTTGGAAGGAGACAAGAAATCGAGATTTACCAAGATGGAAGAGAGAGAGACAGCAGTCAGCAGTCGACTTGAAGATCTGGTCGAATTGAGCTTCTTCTTCTCTTGCCTTAGGGTTTTTAAATTGGAGATCGGTAAAAGTGAGAAAGAGGGGCTGGTAAAGAGTTTTTAACAGAGAATAGGCGTCTCAGATGCAAAGAAGAGATATCAACGGCTGAGATAAGAAGTCACGGGTGAGAATTTGAGCAGTTTTATCTCAAAAACTGTGATGAAGACTCGCTGAAAACAATTTATCTCGCGACAGTCGACTGGTAGGGGTTATCAGTCGACTGAGTCGAGAAGAAAAAAAATGTTATATCTACTAATCAGTCGACTGGTATATGAACCAGGCGACTGGCCTGATAAAAGAAGTATATGTTTAAGAAAGACAGTTCAGTCGACTTATACACAAAGACAGTCGACTTAGCAGAAACCATGTTCAACAAGTATCAATAAAATCACAAATTCCAAGTTCTCTCCTTAATTTAATGAAAGTATCTTCTTTAAGGGGCTTGGTAAATATATCTGCTACTTGTTTATCAGTAGAGATAAAGTCTAAAGATATATCTCCTTTTAAAACATGACCACGTAGAAAATGATGTCGAATATCAATATGTTTCGTACGTGAATGTTGAATCGGATTTTTAGATAAATTAATTGCACTGGTATTATCACACATAATTGAGGGTTTCTCAAATGAAATACCATAATCTAACAAGGTTTGTTTCATCCATAAAATTTGTGCACATGCCAAACTTGCAGCGATATATTCAGCTTCCGTGGTAGATAGGGATACGGAGTTTTGCTTTTTACTGCACCAAGAGACTAGGGAATGTCCCAAAAAGTGACATGTACCACTAGTACTCTTGCGATCAGTTTTGCTTCCAGCAAAATCGGCATCGCTATAAGACAAAAGTTGAAAATTATCGGTGCGTGGATAAAATAAACCATATTCAGATGTGCCTTTAATATATCTTAAAATTCGTTTCACTGCTTTTAAATGAGACTCTTTTGGACTAGATTGATATCTAGCACATAAACATACGCTGAACATAATATCTGGTCTACTTGCAGTAATATATAAGAGTGAACCAATCATACCTCGATAGAGTTTTTGATCAACACTCTTACCTAATAAGTCTTTGTCAAGAGTAGTAGTAGTAGCCATTGGTGTGGATTTACTACTAGTACCATCCATGTTAAAACGTTTAAGTAATTCCTTTGCATATTTGCCTTGATTGATAAATATGCCATTCGAGGACTGTTTAATTTGCAATCCAAGGAAATAATTGAGTTCACCCATGTGACTCATCTCAAATTCATTTTTCATGGTATTAGCAAATTCTTGACATAGATTATTATTAGTAGAACCAAAAATTATATCATCAACATATATTTGTATGATTAAAATATCATTCTCAACTCTTTTGATAAACAAAGTAGTGTCTACTTTACCTATTTCAAATCCTGTTTCTAAAAGAAAAATTTTCAGACAATCATACCAAGCACGAGGTGCTTGTTTAAGACCGTATAAAGCCTTTTTCAATTTATAAACATGATCTGGAAATTGTTCATGTTCAAAACCTGGTGGTTGTTTAACATAAATATTTTCCTTAATAAACCCATTAAGAAAGGCACTTTTCACATCCATTTGATAAAGTATAAAATTCATGAAACAAGCAAAAGATAATAAAATACGAATAGATTCTAGTCTAGCAACAGGAGCATATGTTTCATCAAAATCTATACCTTCTTCTTGATTATATCCTTGGGCAACTAATCTAGTCTTGTTCCTTACAACTTGTCCTGATTCATCTAACTTATTCTTGAATACCCATTTGGTACCAATGATAGTCTGATCAGGAGGTCTAGGAACTAAATCCCATACATCATTCCTTATAAATTGGTTTAGTTCATCTTGCATGGCATTCATCCAATATTCATTCTCACAAGCTTCTTGTATATTTTTCGGTTCAAAATCCGACAAGAATGCTGTATGAGAGATCATATTAACATGTGAACGTGTCTGAATACCATGGGAAATGTCACCAATTATTAAGTCATGAGGATGATCTTTAACTTCAACAAATGACTTTGGTAAAGTTGAAGACATCTCAATCGGATCAGTCGACTTGACTTGTTCTTCAGTCGACTGCTTTATGTCAGTCGACTGGGAGACTTTATCAGTCGACTTATCAGATAGATTAGTTTGCTCTAAGGATTTAATCACATTATCTAACGGTGATAAATCAGTTTCATCATCCTTATTTAATGTTGATGAAGGTAAGGATTCATCGAATGTAACATGCATTGATTCTTCAATAGTCATTGTAGACTTATTGAAAATTCTATATGCTTTACTCCTATTTGAGTATCCCAAAAAGATACCCTCATTAGATCTAGGATCAAATTTGTCTAAATTATCTTTTGTGTTTAGAATAAAACACTTGCAACCAAATGTCTTAAAGTAAGAGACTTTAGGAATTTTATTAAAAAATAACTCGTAACAAGTCTTCTTTAGTTTAGGTCTTAGAAGAATTCTATTCAAAACATAACAAGCTGTAGCAACAGCTTCAGCCCAAAAATGCTTTGGTAGATTGCTTTCAACAAGCATAGTACGTGCACATTCTTGCAAAGTCCTATTTTTCCTTTCAATCACACCATTTTGTGGTGAAGCTCTAGGAAATGCAAATGAATGTGTTATACCATTCTTGTTGCAATATTCTGTAAATGTTTCATTTTCAAATTCTCCACCATGATCACTTCTAATAGTGACTATGGTTAGAGATCTTTGATTTTGAACACGTTTACAAAAATGTGCAAACTCTTCAAAAGCATCATTTTTATGTTTTAAAAAGAATGTCCAAGTGAATCTTGAAAAATCATCTACTAAAACAAACACATATCTACTTTTATTTAAAGAGGCAACTCTAGTAGGGCCAAATAAATCCATATGAATTAATTCAAGTGGCCTACTAGTAGAGATTACGTCTTTTGTTTTAAAAGTGGATTTGATTTGTTTTCCTAGTTGACATGCATCACATAACTTATCCTTTTTAAAGGATAGTTTTGGCAGTCCTTTAACTAGGTTATATTTAGATAATTTTGAGAGATTTTTCATGTTCACATGTCCAAATCTTCTATGCCATAACCAAGATTCATTGTTAGAAGCTATTAAGCAAAAATCATTTGAAAAATCAATTGCATTCAAACATAATTCATAGATATTATTTTTACGAAAGCCTTGAAAAACAACATTTTGCATAGTAGAATCATAAATTAAACATGCATCTTTTTCAAAAATCATTTTATAACCTTTATCACACAATTGACTAATGCTTAAAAGATTATGCTTTAAACCATTAACTAATAGCACATTTTCTATAATTGGGTTAGATATTTTACCGACCATGCCAATACCGATGACTTTGCCTTTGTTGTTGTCTCCAAAGGTGACGGTTCCTCCATCTATACTTTGAATGGTGGATAGTAGGTTGGCATGCCCTGTCATGTGTTTTGAACATCCGTTGTCTAATATCCAGCGTTCTTTCTTGGGTACCTATAAAAAATTTAAGGTAAATATGGTACCTTTTTTATTGGGTCCAAAACACATTAGTTTGGGAGAAACCAAACCCATGAAGAGTTTGATCTTCCTCCATAAGCAGGAATATAATAGGTAGAATTACACACATTCAGCATATAAGAATTGATATAAGCAATTCTATCATTCTGATTAAGACTGACTGGAACCCATACTAGTTTGTTCTGTCCAGTCGACTTACCAGTGTTGCTCAGTCGACTGTTGGTGTACATCAGTCGACTGGTAGATGCACTAGGTCGACTTATAGGAGGTTTTGATCTTATGGAATAAGATCCACTTTCTCTGGACAGACGACCGGTGGTGTGGTTCAGTCGACTTACCCGAATGTTAGTTTTGCTTTTATCACTGAAACTAACAACCTTTGGTTTTGCAAAGAAATCATACAACTTGTGTGTAACACTAGAAATAGATGCTGATTTATTCTTACTAGTGTTTAAAATAGGAGATTCTTTTACAGAAGGTTTCTTAAAACCAAGTCCAAATTTTTGACTAGATGTAACTTGATGATGAAGCATATCCTTTAAATTCTCTTTGCCTTTGTTAAACTTAGACACGTTCTTTGAAATCTCTTCATAATTCTTTTTGAGAGTTTCAAGATCAGTATCTAAACTTGCAATGCGAGAATTTAAGGATTTTACTTCCTTATCAAGGTTAAGATTTTCTTGATTAAGTGTTTGATTCACTTTCTCAAGATTCTTAACTCTAATCTTTTCTTTCTTTAACTCTTGGAATATTTTATTAAAAGCATCAAGAAGATCTTCGGAATCATAATCATTACTTACATGTTCTTGTGCAGCCATAAAACACACATTTGCCACTTCGTTATTTTCATCCGTTTCTTCTTCGGAAGATGAATCACTATCATCCCATGTAGCTTGATAGGCCTTTTTGTTCTTGGCAAATTTGTTCTTTGGATATTTGTCCTTCTTGAAGTTGGATGATTTTTCCTTGTTCTTTGCATTTTCTAAGGGACAATCCTTCTTCATGTGACCTATTTTATTGCACCTGAAACATGTAGGAGGGTCATTAGAATCTTTATTTTTAGAATGAAACTTACCTTTCTTTAAGAACTTCTTGAATTTCCGAGTGAACATTGCTATTTCTTCTTCATCTTCTTCCTCATCTTCTGAGTCAGTCATGGCTTTAAAAGCCAATGATTTCTTCTTTGCTTGGTGTGATTCAGTATCTTTCTTTCGATCTTCAAGTTGAACCTCATATGCCATGAGATTTCCAACAAGATTCTCGAGAGTAAGTGTTGACAAATCATTCGCCTCCTCTATTGCTGTGGTTTTCTTCTCCCATTCTGGAGTGAGTGCACGTAGGACTTTTCTGACCATCTCTGCTTGGGTATAGATCTTTCCAAGCGCCACAAGAGAGTTTGTGATGTCTGTGAATCTTGTAATCATCTCGGACACAGTCTCATTGTCCTTCATTCTGAACATCTCAAACCTGTGGACAAGAACAGAAATTTTAGACTCTTTTACTTTATTTGTTCCTTCATGTGTTACCTCGAGTGTATGCCAAATTTGATGTGCGGTTGTAGCATTGGATACACGGTTGAATTCTTCCTTCGTCAGTGCACAAAATAAAGCATTCATTGCTTTGGCATTGTTCATAATCTGACTCTTTTGATCATCATTCCATTGTGCATATGGAATGGTAGGGGCAGTGTATTCCGTCTCTGTCATTTGCCATATCTCGTAGTTGATTGATTGGAGATAAATTCGCATTCGGCACTTCCAATAATTGTAGTTCGTTCCATCAAATAGTGGTGGCCGTTGTGTAGATTGGCCTTCATGATACTGATTTGTATTTGAAGTGGTTGCCATAGCCTGTAACCAAGCTCTGATACCAAGTGTTGGACCATGTAGGCTAAGCAACAAACACTAGAGGGGGGGTGAATAGAGTTTTTTAAAAATAAATTGCGGAATAAAAAATTTCTCTCGGCACAGTCGACTTAGTAGTGAACCAGTCGACTGCTATAGCCAAAATAAAAGAAACTAGAACTCTCGATGCAGTCGACTTATAGATAAGGCAGGCGACTGAAGAAGCAAAGAGAACAACTAATACAGGACTGATCAGTCGACTGATACGAATCTGAGTCGACTGGCCAGACAAGATTTGCATAACTTAATTAAGCAAAAGTAAATGCAAACACAAGATAATCCATCACAGAGTACACAAGATATATCCTGGTTCGGTCCTCCCGACCTACATCCAGTCCCCAAGCAACCCACTTGAGATTTCCACTATTCTTGAAAAATTACAAGAATACCCTACGGCGTTACGACAACAACCTTGTCTAACCCGTAGTCCTTTCTCTCAACCAGAGAAAGCAACCCACTCTACTACCAAGAGTGAAAAAGACACCGACTCTACAACCAAGAGTCAACAACCACTCTCCAACCGAGAGCAAAAGTACAAGAAGAATTTTTACAATCAACCTATAGCCTTGTTGGTGTATGTGTTGATGCACTAGGCTAAATCACAAGGTTGACTTCTATACTCAGTCCAGAGCGAATTCAATGCTATACTGGACCGAATGTAGAGAACCAAAGTGTATAAACTTTGAAGGCTTTGTTTCTCACAGAAAATCTCTTGAAAAGTTTTTCACAAGAATGCTCGGATGTATTGAAAATCAAGTTATTCTTTTTTGTGAGATATGAAACTCTATATAAGGAGTTTTGATTCCCTGAACGTTGGAAAGCAGTTACATAACTGTCAACCAACGGATCAGAACTTTTGATTTTAAAAAAATTTGATTTTGAAAAACAGAAAACGGTCAAAAGCTCTCGAACAGTCGACTGGGTTGCCATATGAGTCGACTGATCAGAGTTTGAATAATTTTAAACAGTTTTGTACTTATCAGTCGACTGGCTAAAGCTTAAGTCGACTGGTACTTAAAAGTTAAAATTCTTCAAACTGTTTTGACTTATTTTGGGGTTTTTAAAAGACACACATTATGTAATTTTTGAGTATGTGTGTGTGTGTGTGTTGACAAGGCTTTACATCTGACTAAGACTCAACAATAAATAAAATACAATGTTTACAAGATAAAATAAGATAACACATTTGAGCTTGAAGTCTTGAGTCTTGAGTCTTGAATTGAATCTTTGATCCTTGTCTTCTTCATCTATATTTGTTTAAGCTTGTTTGTTTGTTCAGCTATAATTGTCTTTAATCTCTGCACTGCAATGTCAGCTGTATAACATAGACACATGTTGCACTGTGTTGTGATCATCAAAATCAAGAATCAACAAGTATTGGAGAGTGAACTCTTCTAGTCAGAGCAATATGACACTGGCCCTGCTCCCCTCGACGCATAAGGAGTCATTGATGTAAACACTCCAGGATGGAGATCTTCGCTCACCTTATGGGGACCTGGGATACTGCTTTTGACGATAGGGCTTGGGCCTTAATGGCCGTCCTCGAATGATAGTTAATGTCGTACTGGCTCAACTCGATGGAACACTTCATGAGTTATCCAGAGTTCTCCTACTTGTGAGGTACTTGCTGGAGTTGTTGGTCGGTAAGGACCAAGACAGAGTGTTCTTTGAAGTATGGGTAAAGCATCCGAGCAGCCGTTACTTGGGCGTAGGCCATCTTATCAATCTTGTAATAACGAAGTTTTGCATCATGGAGTACTTTGCTAACATAGTAGATTGGCATTTGTAACTTTTCTTCTTCTCTTACAAAGATGGCGATAAGGATCTGATCCGAAGTAGCGAGATAGAGATAGAGTAATTCTCTCGGCTCTGGCTTACTTAGAAGTGGTGGGTTAGTCAGATGCCTTAAGATTCTCGAAAGCCCCTTACTGTGCATCCCCTCACTGAACCCTTTAAAGCTCGGGGGGCTTTAAAGAAACGGTGGCACTTCTCCCCAGACTTTAAGAGGAAACAACCGATGGTAGCGAAGCACCCTATGAGTTTCTGGAAATCTTTGATGTTGGATGGTGGTGACATATTGAGTATGGCCTGAATCTTTTATGGATTGGCTTCAATTCCCCTCTAGCTTACCAAGAATCCTAAAAATATTCCCTGAGGAGACCCCGAAGACGCACTTCGAGGGGTTCAACCTCATGTTGTGCCTCCGTAAAATATTGAAGGCCTCTTGGTGGTCGGTTGCATGGCCTTCCCTTTTATGATTTTTTACAAGCATGTTTTCCACATAAACTTTCATGTTTCGGTCGATCTGTTCTTTGAAGAATTTGTTCACCAGCCACTGATAAGTGGCCCCAACATTGTTTAGCATGAAGGGCATGACACGATAGTAATAAATGCCTTGGTTGGTGATGAAGGTTTCTTTGGGGATGTCGGGGGGGGAACATTTGAATCTGATTGTACACCAAGAAAGCATCCATGAAGCTAAGGAGCTCATGTCTGGATTTGGCATCGATCAAGGTATTAATGTTGAGGAAAGGAAAGGGATCATTCGGACATTCTTTGTTCAAATCCATGAAGTCAATGCAAATTATCCTCTTACCATTTACCTTCTTCATCATGACTATGTTGGCCAACCACTCGGGCTGACCTCTTGAATGAAGCGAGCAAATGGGAGTTTGTAGACTTATTCTTTGACATCTTATTTCCTGTCGGAAGTGAACTTGTTGTGCTTTTGTTGGACCGACTTGACTTTTGGAATCCCAGTTAGGCGGTGCATGATCAGATATTCCGAAATGCTAAGCATGTCACTAGCAATCCAAGAGAACAAGTCTCAATTCTCCTTAATGCAACTAACGAACTGCTCTTTAACTCGAGAGAAAGAAATTTCTTCTAACTCATCAAAACGGTCAAACACAACCTTATTCCTTTCTTAAGGGAGTTCTAAGGATTTTCAAGCAAGAGGACTGAGCCACATCTTGGCTTCCCTTGACTTCTCCCACCCAGCTGGCATGGACAATTTTATCTTCATGTGAAATGCCAAAGCTACGGCGAGGAGGACCGTTAGGCCGAGGAGGTGGAGAATGGCATTGTAGGTAGCCTTCACATTGTTAATCATGAAGTCCATCACTTCGGTCTGGAAAGCAGGAGCTTTTCCAGCCGTCACGTCGAGGGTGACAATTCCTTCGATTTGGACTAGAACCCGTGGAGGGTGTACTCGGCAGGTTTCAAACAATCTGTGGATATCTTGAGGCCTTCAAAAGCTTCTTAGAAGAGAAATTTCACCGAGCTACCACTGCTTACCAAGATGCGGCATACTTCATGGTTCACCATGGAGAGACTGATTACTAGTGTGTCGCAATGAGGGTTTCAGATGCCTTTAATATCCATGTCAGGGAATGTTATTGGGACTCCCCAACTCGTTGAGGGGAGGGGGGATGTTGTGCATTGAGTTGACTTATCTTATGAACGCCTTTTGAGAAGAGTTGGACTCCCCTCCCATTAGACCTCTATGGATGGAATGGAGAATGTTTAGACATTCTGAGTCTTAGGCCTCAGGATCTTTCTCTGCACGTTTGTTGGCTCCATGAGCCAGTGCGGGATCAACTTTGTCCTCCTAGGTTTACTTGGCAAGGTGACCGCGGTGGTTGAGAGTTTTGATCTCATCTTTGAGGTCCCGACACTCCTCCGTGTCGTGGTCATGGTCCTTGTGGAACCAGCACCATCGATATTTATCTCTTCTCTTATTTTCTAGGTTCATCCTAGGAAGGGACAGAGACTGTTGATACACAGGTGTTGTGTGGGGTGATTTTTTCGAAGCCAGGGTCCCGAAGAGAACAACGCTGTCATGACCGATCTTTCTGAAACTTCTCGGGCCCCTCCTCATTCACATTTCTTAATTTGTTTCGTGGTGAGGGATCACTTTGGTTTTGAGGATGAAGAACTTCCTCAACTTAAATGTATGTTTGATATTTTCGCAATAGCTTAGAGAAGTCTTGTGGAGGGTTCTTGGCTACTGACACTTTGAGGTAAGTGTCCCAACGTTGAATCAGAATGTGGCAGCTACTACTGCCGAGTCAATGGTGGGGCTAGACCTAGACTCGGCCTGAAGTGTCTGACAAATTCCATGAGTGGCTCCTCTAGCGGGGGTGTTGTGCACTGAGTTGATCTCTCTCATGAACGCCTTTCCGGAGGAGTTGGACTCCTCTCCCATTGGACCTCCATGGATGGAATGAAGAATGGATAGAGTTTCTGAGTCATTTTCTGCAGGATCTTTTTCGCACGCTTGTTGGCTCTGCGAGCCAGTGCAGGCTTAACTTTGTCCTTCTGGGTGAACTTGGTGAGGTGACCACGGTGGATAAGAGTTTTGAACTTATCTTCCCGTGTTATGGTTGTGGTACTTGTGGAACCAGCACCATCGACTCTCATCTTTTCTTCTATTTGATGGGTTCATCCTAGGTTGGGACCGAGACTGTCGATACATTGGTGTTTAGTAGGGTGAATTTGGCCAAACGAGGGATCGGATGAGGACAAAGCTGCCCAGATGCGTCTTTCTAAAACTTCTCGGGCCCCTTCTCGTTCACAATTCTTAATTTGTTTCACAGCGAAGGCTTACTTTGGTTCTTAGAATGAAGAACTTCTTCAACTCGAATGTACTTCTGACATCTTTGCAATAGCTCGGAGAAGTCCCATGGAGGTTTCTTGGCTATTGATGCTTTGAGGTAAGCGTCTCGAACATTCTGTCGAAAGGTGGCAGTTGCTACTGCCGAGTCAAGGGTGGGGCTAGACCTAGACTTGGCCTAAAGCATCTGACGAATTCCTTAAGGGGCTGTTTAGTACACGAATTGGAGGATTCTCGGGAATGTGAGGGTGGGAATGAAGATTACTGGGAATGTTTCATTATCGTGTTTGGTATAATATATTGCATTTCCAGGAATCCTTTATTATTGTATTTTTTTATTCTGTTTTTTGGGTTATTTTATTGTTTAATATGGAAATCCCATGGGAATGCTCAAATACCATGGTTTTAGGGGGGGGGGGCTTTTTTTATTCTAGTTTTTTGGGTTATTTTATTGTTTGTTATAGAAATTCCATGGGAAACCTCACATCACATGGTTTTAGGGGGGAATGAAAATCCTTCCTAGCAAAGAATTTTGATTCCCTTGGAAATCCATCATTCCTTCCAAAATATGCTTGCCACATACCAGAAAAGTTTTCTAAAGGGGAATCTGGGATTCTCTCGCACATTCCCACGTACCAAACGCCCCCCAAGTGACCCCCCTGCCCTGTACTTCAACTCGAGCAGGAAAGCACTCATCTTCTCAGTTTTGTAGCTGCAGATAAAGTTCATGAGAAAGAGTTTCTCGAGATGATCGAATGAGTAGATGGACCGTAGAGAGGGACAGAGTACCACTCTCGTGCGGAACCCTTTAGGGTAACTAGGAAAGTCCTGCAGAGGAGTGCATCAGAGGTAATGTGGATCATCCCGAAAGTTTTGAAACTCTCGATGTTATAGGTAGGGTAGGCTTCACCATCGTATGACTCAAAGGTGGAAGGCTTGAAGTTCTCTTAGACGAGGGCTTCGAGAATATCTCTAGTGAAGGGAGGTCGAATGGGGCGGTACCCTTCGCATCGGTGACCCTCCTCTTGACTAATCTGATCAATGTGATTATCCATTTCTCAAAGGTGATGGAGCACACAACTTCTTGCCCCTCGGATCGAGTTCACCTGGGGGACTCTTCTTCTTGCTCAGTCATGGGGCATGGACTACTCATCTGGCGGTCCCTATTCAGGGAGCCTTTGATGGCCCTAAGGACTTGGTGGGCAAAGTTCCAGAACTCAGCCTGCATCACGGGTACTTGCATCTTCGTCCCTACAGCAAGGGCATCTGACTGGACCTCTGTCACCGACGCAAGGGACTTTGCAGGCTCCTATGGTATTCTGAGCGAAAAGTGCCATCTTGAGTGCATCTTTCATCCAAGTGTTGATGGGGGTCCTTCCTTTCAAGGCATGCGTTGATAACACCATTGTGGTCTAACCAAACAAGGGGAACCGATGAGGGGGGTGAGGTGCAGACTGACACCCAATTCTCGATGGGACGGGGCTCAAACGGTAATATTGGGAGCCCGCAGATGTAGCCACGCTGAGAGGAGGCTACGAAGGCAGGGGAGGGGGTTCGCCCTAGCGACTGGCAGTAGTTATCAGTGGCTTTCTTTCCAGAGGCATGGCTGAAGGTGTTTTCGGTGGATGGATCTTATTGAAGAGGCAAATCTATGGCTTTCCCAAAGACGGTGCCAATTTTGTTGCTGATAATTTTTGTGTGTGAGTAATCAAATTTATGAGTTCTTTTATTGAGGGAGAAAGCACTAATCAGGTCGTCGATCAGGATCTAGATCTGGATCTAGATGGCTGGAAACACTTGGATCTTGATCTGGATGGGTAACAACGTTCGGGGACCTGCAAAAAAAGTCTTAGCACTAGAGTTGTTCCGGCGGAAGATCCTCCGACGCTCAAGTCAGCAACCCAAAATAAAGATTAGAATTTTTTAGTCGAGAAATATTGATTACCTTTGACTGAATGAGGGTAGAGGGTGTGTATAAACTATGAGTTAGTTATAGAAGATAGACCTGAAAATGTATTTTTTTAATATTCGGTTAAAGTCTCATAGTGATGGATAGAATTATCAACTAATACATATTTAAAGGGGCTTTAACTGACAGCTGTAATTAGCTAGAAATCCCCTTCCTCTTGGGTTGCAAGTCAACCATAACTGCGGATCTGGTTGAACTGATGAACCTGAAGACAACCCATATTCTTCTAGTAGGTTTGTTGTTATTGTGAAATTATCAAACTGCCTTTGGAAGTTTTAAGCTGCGTGCTGAAACGTGTGGTTTCAATTTTTACCCATATCACATAACTTGTTTTAATTATGTACAGCTGACATGCCACTAGTACGAGTAAGCTTTTACTTTGCTATGCGTACTCATTTCCTTTTTAAGCACCTAAATGGTTACATCCCACCACATATGTGTTAATTTCATATTTATCCTTTAATAAATCACCATCTTCAAATTTATCGTAGCTAATATTGGTCAAATATTTATTTAATTTGTCAATGGTTATGCATTTTAAACCAATATACTATCTATACTTTTTGCCCAAATTTTCCAAACCTCTAATTTGGAAAATTAAGATGGCCAACAGAATTTCAATTTGTTTGTGCATGTTCTCATAAAAGGGGGAAGTCAATTGCAAAAAAAAAATTACGATAAAATGGTTAGGGTTTTTAGGGAGATATGGCACTGTTGGATGAAGAGTTGCATAGGTAAAAGAAGTTTAGGACAAGTTATTTATACGAAGTATAGATCCAATCTCCTGGTTCCTGCAGAAAGAAAAAAGAATTTCACGTTTTCCTTTCGGGAAGGGAGGAGGATTGCAGGCTGCAACTCGCCTGTATGAAGCCGGAATCTCTAGTAATCTCCTGTCAGCCATACGGCGGAGAATTCGTTCCCGGACCTTGTACACACTGCCCGTCACACTATGGGAGCTGGCCATTCCCGTAGTCATTACCTTAACCCTTGGCAAAAATGCGTAGGAGGTATTGCTCAGAGGTAATCTTGCAAGGACTAGGAGGATTGCAACACATCATGAATTCAATCTCAATATGCAAACCATAAACCTATCTTACGAGAAAAGGAAAAAAGGGGAAAACGAGGAATAAAGTTGCTACTAGGTATTTTGAAACGTGGACAGGTTTAAGGATCAACTATCACAAAATCAGTCTGATATGGATAGGGGAGGAAGGGGGTAGTGAGGAAGAGGAGGTGGTGCAAGTTTTGGGATGTGCTTGTGAGGAATTTCCAACCAATTATTGGGGGTATTCCGCATTAAATTTGGATTTATCCAAACTGGGTTTAGATCTTAAACGGAAAAAACGGATTCCAGAGTCCATATTTATCGTGGACTTGATGGTTTTAAAACCAGGTTTATCTCTAATTAATTAGGGGTTCAATTGTTTTAACAACCGTTTAAATTAAGAATTATCTTCTAGTTTAGTAGGAATTAATATAGGTTAGCCTAACTATATTTGATTTTATGGACTATTTAAATAGAGTAGTAGAGAGCATTTATTTTGCATCAAAAATAATTATGAGACGTCTACTTCCTAGAATTCTCTCGTAGGTTGTGCAGAGAAGACGATTGTTCAGCGATTTGTAACAACTAAAGACTCATTAACTTTGGTCCACAGAGTTCATATGGATAGTTGGTGAATTATTCATTGTTGTATATGACCCAAAAGAAGAAACTCATTTTGGAGTCTTGGGTCTAACATAACTTAACCATCTACCCATCTAATTGACTTTCCGATATAGGACTATTATTCGAGCTACAACCTTAACAATCTCCACCTTGACTCAAATCAGGGATAACCAACTAGACAGCCTAAACTTTGGAGAACCTCATAGATTCATAGTCCTCATCGTAGACTATTTTTCATGTGCCTCCGCCAATATTTTTTGCTTGACCTTGCCTTTGCTACTGTAACTCGATATCCATGCCTCCCACTAATCATCTCATTGACTCGACAAGTTTCAATGCCTCTCTCCACAATGGTGACAATACATCCATATCTCCCACCAATCAGCCCATTGACTCGGCAAGGCAATGTCTCTCTGCCATCCCCATGATTTGACAATACCTCTGCCACCAATTGAGCTGACATGGTAGCTGAATTTTAACATCCCACACAAGCCAAGAATTGGTCAACATCGGCTTTAATACCACCTATAGTGACTAGTGGCCCATTAACGTTGCTATGCATAATCCAGATGGTTAGTTGGTAAAATATTCATTGCTCTATATGACCCAAAAGGAGAAACTCAAATTGGAGTCTAGCATCTAATCTAATCTTTTATCCATCTCATTGATTTTTCAATGTGGGACTATTATTTGAGCCACAATCTTAACAATCAACTTGTTATGACTAAATTAATATCCCACATCAGCCCAATATCATTATCACGGGCTCTAATAATACTTGTTACAACTAGAGCCCCATTAACTTTGGCCCACTAGTCCAGATAGATATTTGGTAAATTAGCCTAAAGTCCTATATGACCAAAAAATTATAATCCCTATTGGGATCAAGGGTCTAATCTAATTTAATCTTCTACCCATATGTACTTCATCTTTCCATGTGGCACTATTACTTGAGCCACAATCTCAACAGAAAATAAGCTGGCAGGATGGAAAGGGTGTTACTTACCCCTTTACGTTGCTGAAATGGTGGTCAGAAGAATTTACATGATCCATAGATATTTTCTATGGAAGAGATATGGAGAGGAAACAAAATGCTTTAATCATATGATGACAAAAAATGTGCCAAAAAAAATCGTTTGGACATTTGGGCATTACCAACCTAGTAGAAATGAACAACGAGTTTCTATGCAAGTGGTGATTGAAGATCCACAAAAGGGAAACACTATGAAGATATTTCTTTCAATGTTATAGAAAGATAAGGAAGTTCAAGTTTGGAGGAAGTGTAACCAGAAGAGAGAAGACTTCACATCTCTAGAAAGGAATTGCAGAGGTGGGCTATACATTCCATAATAATACTAGATGTGTGGTTAGAGATGAGTGGGAATCATGTTTTTGGAAGGATCGATGATGTGGTGCAAACTCACATAAGTCGCTCTTCCCTAACCTTTATGTGAAAATGGTTATTGGGTTTGTGGGATATGGAATGTGTGTTTAGAGAAGCTAGAAGAAGACTGGAAATCAACATGAAGGAATGGAATAGATTAGAAGAATTCATGATGACCGAAGGACATCAACTGGGAGAAGGAGAAGAAGAAAGAATTTGGGCATGGGAACAGAAATGAGGAATTTTCAAATATGTTGGCCTACAGACTGCTAAATGATGGAGGGACCACTAAAAATATAACAAGAATAATATTTGGAAATTGCATATGCTCGACAAAATCAAGGCTTTCTTGTGACTCGACAAAATCAAGGCTTTCTTGTGACTGGTGTAGGAGGATATTGTTATCAAAATGAGTCGAATCTTTCATTTCCTTAGCATCCGGAAACAATAAACAAAATAAATTAAAGAACAGAGTTACCGGCCTATGGGAAAGTCGCGCGGAGCACACTGCCCTAAGAGTTGATCCGCGATCTTATGTGCAGACTTTTCGCAGATGCTCCTAGGGGTAAAACCCCCGTATCACCGGCGTCTCGCTGTCGCACACAACGTTGAGAGATTGACCCCAACTTAGCCTTGCCCAGAACGAAGATGAAAAGGAAAGAACCGGATTTGGCAGAGAAGAAGTGAAGGAGAAGACGAGTTATGTGGGAAATACATTTTTCAGTCATGTTGTGGGAAGAGAAGATTTAAATATATATGGGTTGTGGGAAGAGAAGATTAAAATATATATGGGCTGATCCCACTCACAACGTGCACAAAAAAGAAGGCATGAATTTCGGATCTGTTCAACAGATCCACCATTTTTATATATGGGTTGTGGGAAGAGAAGATTAAAATATATATGGGCTGATCCCACTCACAACGTGCACAAAAAAGAAGGCATGAATTTCGGATCTGTTCAACAGATCCACCATTTTTATATATGGGTTGTGGGAAGAGAAGATTTAAATATATATGGGCTGATCCCACTCACAACGTGCACAAAAAAGAAGGCATGAATTTCGGATCTGTTCAACAGATCCACCATTTTTGGAGGAATTAGTCAAAAGGTAAAAACAAATAGCAAAAGGAGTTTTGGATCTCAACCCGAACCCGAAGAGCAATTTCGGATTGGTATTCGTGTCCGCAGATGCGGGCGCGCACACTCGTGCCCACTACGCGCGCCGAAACCGAACCGAACCGAACCGGGCGGTGGCAGCGCGCGTGTGGCCCACGGGTTCTTTCCACACCACACTAGACTACAATGGGATAAGGAGTGGTTTGTATTATATACACTCACATGGTGGTCATTCCCACCGATGTGGGACAAAAAGAAAAGGAGTAGTCTTGGGTTTTGAAGCAAAACAGCCAACAGATATGACCCTGGCAAAGTTCAACATAGGAAGAAAAAGGATACAACTTGATGTCTCTTGCGCCAGACATGGTAGCTAAGGAGGAAACCCATGCACACAACCTATTTACTTGTCCTAGGGCCAGGACGTGTGGGAGGTGGTATGTGCGGACTTTTGGGTGTTGGACCTCCTGTAGTCACTAGACTGTTTGGGTAAGGAATGGAAACAAAGACTAAAATAGAAGCTAGAATAGCATGGGATTATAGTGTTGCTGCAACTCTATGAGGCCTTTGGTTAGACAAATATAGATTATACTTTGCAAACGAGGTTATTAGCATTTCCAGTCTAGCAAGCTCACAATGTCTTTTATTTAATCTCTCTTGGGGTAGGACACACAGGGAAAAAGAAGCGTATGTATTTGGATGCATAGAGGAGGGCTGGGAAAGGACAAGAAGTGGTGGAGGAGTGGATGTCAACCAGCTTTCAACTTTTTGTTTAGCTCTCATTTTATTGTATGATTGTGGACAGTTTTAGTATGTTTTTTGTAGCCCCCATGATGTTAGGGGATGTTTTATGCTAGTTGTACTTGTTAACTCACTTGCTTATTAATGATTTCAAGGTTATGCCGTTTTTATTCAAGGAAGGAAAATAAAAAGATTGAGAGTCAAACTGGAAAGCGAGCCGGAGAAGCAAAGCGGGTCTGATGGATTTTTGGATTAGGAGATGCAGGTTGTTTTGGGGTTTTCTTGTTTTAAGTTTGAATTGGATTTGAATTTACCGTCAATCGGTATGAAGATTCTACAACATTTAAGCCAAAATAAGTATTAAAAAAAGAGTGATTTTTTGCAGATAAATCCCAAATTATATAACGACTTATCTATAAAAAATTTAGTAAAAGTGGACAAAAAGAGTCCATCAAATAATCATACTCAGTTCACGAAAAAGCTAACAGATTTAGTTAAGCAGTAGAACAAATTTCTTGAATAACCTACGAGAAAAAATGAATATTGATAGTATGAAATAATTTCGTTGTTTAGAGTGACTATACTTCATATTTTCTTTCAAAAAAATAAATAAAATAAAGCTCGATAGGATTATACATCAAGGGTGACAAACTCAGCAGTAGTAGGGTAATATGATATGCAGCCCTGCCAAAATCCAAACCGTATGCGCCCCTCAATTTGTTAGGAGTAATGCTACATCCACTATCAATTTCACTACATTTTTCTTCACTATCTTAGGTGGCACACTCCAATAGGTAGGGAAAGATAGAGTAGGTGGGAGAACTCTCCAATAGAAGTATGCCACCTAAGATAGTGAACAAAATGGTAGTAAAATTGGTAGTGGATGAAGCATTACTCATTTGTGAGACATGCAATGACGCAGCAGCATATGACATAGCAAAACTAAAGTGGAAGCGACTCTGAGGTTTAACAATAAAATAATGTTGTTGTAGTTGTTGGTTTAGGTTGGTAGCCCATTTCAACCTCACATTTCTTCTCTTCTGAGCACGCCACTCGTTCCATATCCACCCGTTCCGTCCATTTGCACCTGTCCATTATATTAGCTATATAGGTGGTTGGTGTATCTCCGGCATCAACAACCTAAACTCTCCACTTTCGAATCCACTCACATCTAATCTACGAACGTGGCCATTTCCCAACGTTAACCATTTTGGTGGTAGGTGGCCACACCAACTCGAACGGTAAATTTCAATAAACACACCTGGTTTCATGAGCTTGCATATAACATTAACATACCTTTTTTTTTACTACATTACTCTACTTGGCAAATTTTGTTGCGGAATCTCTCACCTTCACATAAAAAAACTGTTCATGTAACCTTTTCTGTTGATGACGCAGTCGCCTTTTGGTGGTGGGGATTTGTTAAAATGCCCCTAATAATCTCTAATCTCTAATCTCTAATATATTAATGGGAGAGTTGAAGTTGTAATTTGTCAACATCAAATCCGTGCATTGTACGTGCAACTCAAACCTCCCACTAATTACAACAAAAACTGACAAACAAATAAAATTTAACCTATTTAAAACGTGCAACGCATGTGCAAAATAAATTTTCAATATTTTTTAACACAAAACATACACATCTGTTGAACGTACAACTCAAATTCTGTTTATAAACGCGTGCATTGCACGTACAAATCGTTTCTTTGAGTTCAAAATATTTTTTTCAACTATATACAACGCACGATCCAACTCCAAAACTATTTCTTAATACATATATTGCACATAAAAATCATCTAACTTTTACTAAAACGTGCATTGCACATGAAAAAAACTAGTTATCATGAATCATATGGACTTTTGGATTTGGATGGCTTGACTGCTATCTATTTTTCTTCTAGTTATTTTAAATTCCTTTTCATATATTTATTTGAGTTTCTTATGAGATTGCATAGGAAAATTAATTTATTTCAGATTCTGAATTCGTGTACACAAAAAGAGAATAATTTATTTGGCCCTATAACTTAACGAACATAAGTTATGGAGTTAATAAAAATGAGTTAGCTATTAGCTTTACTAAAGTAAAATGGTGCAAGAGAGAACCCGCACCCGGGGTCCGGGAGGCTCTTTTTATTTTTTTGAGTCATACTATGATTTATGGGCCCGTGCTAGAGCGGGGAATAAATGCAAAAAGCAGGGGCTTTATAAACAATTATTCTAGTAGAGAGAGAGAGAGAGAGAGAGAGAGAGAGGGGCATAGTATTAATATATTGTAGGAAGACAAGTAGTTAGTGCTCCTTAAATTAATCAACTAACTTGCCGTCTAAGTTGTCACCTAATACTATTACCAAATAGTTAACTTTTCTAGCTTAAATAGCATTGTCTAATATAAGAAAATTATGGACTGAAGTTGGTAGAAACCTTTTTTGTTGGTACGAAAGCTTGCCATATTGTATCCCAAGTGGAATTGGGGGCTACGGAAGTTAGAGCATCCACAATGGTTGTTTCTCATTTGCTATAATCTGCGTCTACAGTAATAGCAAATAGAGAGGATTGCTGCAGTGGTCATTTGCTATATTTTTCTCATTTGCACGAGAGACGGGATATGATGTACCGTTTGGTAAATTTTTTTTTAATTAAATGAGAGACGGGGTATCATTCCCCGTCTCTTTACTTAAAAAATTAAAAAAAAAAAAAAAGGGGGGGGGGGGGGGGGGGGGGGGGGGGGGAAAGCAACAAACGGGATATGTTATCCCGTTTGGTATCATTCTGTTGACTTTTGACCAAATATTGTTGGCTACTTGGCTTGGGTGTTTAAATAATTTGGTTCTTTAACAATGAAAAGACCATAATGCCCTCAATTTAATAGTTTGGTAAATTTAGTTGAAGGGTAATTTAGTAAACTCAATTTATTCCAGGAAATAAGAAAAAAAAAAATTTAAAATCCTCTCAAACGGTACATGATATCCCGTTTGAGACAAACGGGACATCATGTCCCGTTTGAGGAGGATTTTCTTAAAAAAAAAAAAAAAAAACAAATAAAGGTGAGAGACGGGGAAACATATCCCGTTTGACGGTATAAAAAATATTAAAAATTGTCAGACGGTATATCATATACCGTCTGTTGATAAAAAAAAATATTAAAATTTCTCAGACGGGGAATCATTCCCCGTCCTCTATAATATGAGAATTCTCATATTGTTTCTCATATTTGAGAAACGGATTTGCTTGGTTTGCTAAAATATGGACATTTGAGAAACCATTGCAGCACTTTTTTTCTCAAAAAATGACAAAATGCGAATTTTGAGAAACCATTGTGGATGCTCTTAGTGAATATAGTGAAAAAAGTTTTAGCTATTTGGGAATCTTTGCTCATATATGTATCTATCTCTCTCTCTCTCTCTATATCCATGTATATCTCTACTATTTTAATGGGAGCGTTGGAATTGTAAACAAACAAATCCTAATTTTGTAACTGAGCAAACCAGTGCAATATACGTACAAACTACATCCACTAAATATCCCCGTGTCATGCACGTCAAATCAAAATATACAAATTCATTTAATTTAATGACTAAACTTTTTTATAGACGTGCATCGTACGTGCATTATACTAGTAATAGAAGAGTTAGAGTTGTAATTTGTTAACATACAAAATCATGCATTGCACGTGCAAATCCAACTCTCCCATTAATTACAACAAAAATAAACAAACAAAAAAAAATTCATCGATTTAAACGTGCAACACACGTGTAAAATAAATTTTCAATATTTTTTAAACACCAAACAAACACATATGTTGCACGTACTATTCCAATTCAACTTATGAACACGTGCATTGCACGTACAAATTATAGTTTTTTTCAAAATATTTTTCTGAATTACGTGTAACGCACATCAAACTCCAAAACCATTTCTTAACACGTATATCGCACGTGAAAATTCTCAAACTCTTATCAAAACATGCACCACGCGTGAAAAATACTAGTACTATTTGAATGGGAGAGTTGGAATTTGTAACCAAACAAACCCAAATTTTGTAACTAAACAAACCCGTGCAATACACATCCATACTAAATCCAACAATATATACGTGTACCGCATGTGTCACCCAAATCAAAACATTCAAATATAAACTTTTTTTATTCGATATATATTCATTTAATTTAATGACCATACTTTTAGTAGGCGTGCATCACACATACATTATATTAGTGTATATATTAATTAAACAACAAAATTGGAAGATGGTCAGCATGCATTCTAAATATCTCGTATATTTATATATGCCAGTTGTATTGTATTTAACTACTAGGTTTGCTCGTCGACACGTGCCTATGGCACGTCTTCGGAACAATGCACCTGGTTTGATTATATAAAATAGTTTTAGAGGTCAAATTAATTGAAGTATGAAACATATTATATGTGGAAGCAGCATATATACCGTTAAGCTCAACCATCTTCTTCTTGATCATTAGTTTGAACTTACCTGGAATTCATATAGTTTGTTAGAAATACTGCATAGATTTTTTTTAACTTCAGTATCACTTTTAGATGCTTGTAATAGTTATGCAAAGACATGATCATATAGCTTTAAAGAGCTTACTCTAATCTCATAACCACTATGAGCATGTCTAAATACAATGGTAACCTAAGTGCAGGTGTGAAGGTATCTACAATACCAATAATCTAAATATTTGTTTGTTTGAGACCCAGTTTGCAATTGAAATATATCTTATCATTATTTCAACCAAAATGTAATACATGAAGTTCTCAAAACTCTAGTCCAAGCTAATCATTTCTTTTATCTCCACTTTCTCTCCCCATTGCACCTTAATAAAAAAACCAAAATGGATCAATAAAAAATTTACTTTACCTGCCTTTCTTAAGTGGAGAGTTTGCACCCTTCACTGGTAAACTCCAATCATCCCAATCCTATATATCCAAACATACACTAAAAGTTATTATATGTTATGTTATCCATGGTTTCTAATAACCAGTGAAGGGAACACTTCATGATAGTATATTCATTTGTAGTAAAGAAATTAATGTTGCATATTTGCCAAGTTATTTTAGGTTGCTGATCAGCTTACTGTCATGCTATGGTCTGGAAGCCCAAATTGAGGCCATCAAATAATCCATATCACACTTGCATACACCTTAAATCAAAACCAATAAAAAAACTCATGATAAAAATCAGTAAATTAAAATTTTTTAAATCCAAAAATAAACAAGCATACCTCTCTGACTTAGATCTCATGCACACACAAAATTCGAGTCAGCAAAAAACTGAGTAATCCCCTGCACAAACAAAATTAAAAATTAGAATGAGAATTCGGTTAATGAGATGAAATTAGAGTCGTCGCATCGCATGTAGAGGCTCTTGATTCAGAGAAGGGGAGTCACCGATATGGAGTCGCTTGATATTCGCACTCGATTTGGTAAAGGAGAGTCGCGGATATGGAATCAGCAGCCGATTAGATATCGGCGACCACCTCTTGATTGTGGTTCGACGCTGGATTTAGATTTGGATTTAGATTTGCTTTAAGATTCGCGCTTGAGAGGGCGATGGAGGCTTCGCTAATGGAATGGAAGCGAAAGTTTAAGAAAATGGTTCTAGAGATTTGGAGTTAGCGGCTTAAAAACCCTAGAGGAGAGAGAGAGAAAATGGAGCTCTCTGATTTGGGGAATAGAGGGAACAAACTAATCTCAATAGGAGAGAGAGAGAGAGAGAATTAAATAAATAAAGGAGTTCTTTTTTTTTTTTTGGACCATTAATTTTCTGTTCAGGAGAGACACTTGATAGCTTTTCTTTGTGTTTTATTATATAAATGTTTAGGCTGTGCCTAGGTTGTTTAAGGACAATCTAAACTAACTCATACTTTTGTAACCAAAAATGAAAGAACTTTCAAGTTTAGCTAACTGATACAAGATACTCGAAAATTTTGAAGTCCAGCAAATAAATACTCGAATTTTTTTAATTTTCCTTGTAATATTTTTGTCTATTTGAATGCGTCTATTTTGTTAATTATACTACTATAAAATTATAATTAAATAAGTTTTCAAATTATGCTATAGTCTCCCAATCAGAAATTTTGGTCTCCCAATCAGAAATTTTGGTCTCGTCCCTATATATTAGGTGATTCAACTACTTTCACTGTTGCATTTTTGCATGACACTTCTGGTAATTATGGATGACTTGTTATTAGTGATGCTTTCGGATCGGATACGGATCGGATATTGGCTATATCAGTATCCGTATCCGCATTCCAAAGACAGATTCGGATACGGATACGGATATGACTCGGAAAATAAAAGTCATATCTGTATCCGCAATTTTCGGATACGAATGTGAATCGAATACGATCTATCAGATAACGAATACGAATTCGGATATCAAATATAAAGTTTTTGCTATTTATTTTCTTAAGTAGTACTTAAGACATGTATATCACTGAATTGTAGATATTGATTTTCATATCTAATCACAAAATGGAAATCAATAGAACAAAAGAGGTAAATGAAAATGATATAGAAATGGATGTAGAAATGGATAATGAGGTAACTACTACCCATGTTTCATTCAAAAGATCTTTAACAAAATGAACATTTCCAGAGTATAAAAGGCATGATCCTCATAAAATCATTATGGGGCATGATGTTAGTAACACAATTTAATAGAAATCCATGTATATCGAACTTTTCAATAGTAGTGAAACTAGGGCTGAAATTAGTACACAATGAGCAATTAAAACTATGGTCGAAACTTCATCACAGTATTCAGTTGACATATATAGAGTAAACTGTAGGTCTTTGACTAATGCCACAAACCATGCATAGATAGAGGCATCAGTTTGGCTGCATACCAAATTGAGATCATCAAGCATTAATTTCTGAAGCTCAATATGATCACTGATTTATATTCATGCCAACTTACCTAAAGCAAAATAAAGAAGATAAAACATTCGGGATAAGTAGCTTGATGTAAGCAGGATTTGAAACCCCCTTTTCCCAGACAAAATAATAATAATAAAATTTTTAAAAAAAGACCAATGTACTAGACCGAAGTAACTAATCAAATTTGATTTAGGATTAACCTACCATAATTTGTATTCAATGTTCCCAACTCAAACAAACATGGACACTTAGTTATTTTTGACTCAAAGATGATGGACACTTGTTATACTCTCACAGTTTCAATTGATACAAATAGCAAACTCATAAGAAAACCCCATTGTCAATGGTTTCACTTGGTACATAATAAGTTTAAACAAACACGAAAGAGAATAGGACAAACTCACCATGGATTCATGACTACCAAGTGAGTGACGGTTGTGGCGTGATGAGGAACCGGTGTGCATGCTGTCGGAGGATCTACCCCACAACTCGTAGTGCTAATAGCGGAAACACACCACAAGCAATAGAAATTCCCAAGACTTAGATGAACCAAGAACAAACCACCACAATATATGTAAGATCTCACAAGAATACAATCAATATGCAGAGATAACCAATACTTCTTATTCTCCAAGAAATACAAAGATTACAAAGAGATTACAACTCTCAATCTCTCTCTCTCACCTTTGAAATACTCGGCACAATCTCCTCTTAAAGTTGAACAATGATAACGGCTCACCTCTTGATTACACAAATTGATTCTAACCCTAGAGTTTACAAACATATATATAGCCCCCAAGTAAACCCTAAAAAATAAACACAAATCTAGCAAATGGGCCTTTAAACTTGTAAGCCCAAAAACAATCAGCCACCGAAGTCGGTCGATCGCACCCCCAAGGTCGGTCGACCGCAATGTGTAAGTCTAGACCCGAAAGCTTAGCGATCGACTGCACCCCCAAGGTCGGTCGATCATCCTCTTCTCTGTTGGACCTGTACACTCGAAGAACTCTAGCAGCTAGGGGTAGTCAACCACACCCCCAGGTCGGTCGACCGCAACTCTCCAGGCTGCATTTTTTCACTCGCTGCTTGTCTTCTCTTTCTTCTTTGTCTCCTCCTCTTCCTCTCCAACTTCAAGTACTTAGTGCCTACGTGTATTTGAAGCCAAAACCCTAACACATGCTTGGCACTATGGCAGATCCATCATGCTTCTCCTCCCTCACTTTGTTGAAGATGTGGGTAAAGCCATCAGCTGATGCAGGATCACTCTCATCCCATTCCCCAAACTTTGGCATAGATGGTCCTTTCTCTCCCTATCTTTTAAAAGAATTTTTTTTTAAAATAAATTCCTTCTTATCTATATTCTTACAGTTTGTAACTTTTATAGTGCTTAAAGACTTCGTCATTCATGCGTGTATTACCTCTTGTTCACTAAACTAGATTTCTCATGTACATGTTACTGACTTACTTCACAGGCTTTTCTCCTTCTCATGTACATATTGAGATTCAGTGAACACCATTAATTCAAACATTATCAAACATCTTAAGCTTGAATTGGTAGAAAGAACGAACTATAGAAGATAAACTTATGCAGCACACATGCAAACAGACAGTCTATAATAACATCCATGTGAATTTGTAAAAAATAGAAAATGATGTAGAAATAGATAATCTGTTTCGAGCACGACAGATTTACCTAATCGATGGAAATTTTTCATCTACGGGGATGGGTGGAGTTTGGTCGGAGTTATCAATGGCGAGGAGTAATCGATGGGGATGGGTGGTGCTTGGTCGGAGTAATCGACAAGTATGGGTGCAGTTTGGTTAGAGTAATCGACGGCGAGGAGTAATTGACGAGAATAGGTGGAGCATGGGCGGAGTAATCGATGGCGAGGAGTAATCGACGGCGATGGGAGAAACTTGGTCGGAGTAATCGATCGCATCGCGGCATTGAGGATATCTAACGATGAGGCGTTAAGAAGTTGGGTTTGCTAAATTTAGAAGATTAAGGTTAGGGAAAGGAGAGTCGGGGACCTTAGAGGGGGGGGGGGATTTTTACTTATATATATATATATATATATATATATATATATATATATATATATAAGCTTTCTTCCGTTGCAAACGGGTCGGAAGCGGGTCTGTTCGCACAGACCCGTGCGAACTTTGATCTGGACCATTGGATCGAAGATCCAACAGCCCATATTTTTTTTAATAAAATTTTGCCTTAACCCGTCATCCCCAACGACTAGTTAAGGCAAATTTTTATTTAAAAAAATAGCCTTAACCTGTCCTTCCCAAGAACGGGTTAAGGCTATCTATATTCATTTGTATTTCCATTCAGTTCGTCTTCTTCGGCGATTTCTCCCTCGCTCCTTCTTGTTTCTTCGACGAACTCAACGGCAAAAAAAACCCTAATCCTTCGTCTCCACTAACGTCCGCTCCCCCTCCTCCCAACTCCAAAGTTGGAAACCCTACCTTCTCTTCCCCTCTTCGTTATGAAATCGAAACCCTAGTTCTCTTCCAAATCGATTGTTTGGCTTGATTTTGACCTATTTTGTAAGGTATACACTATTTCTTTACCTCAATAATCTATATTTGTATTATTTTTTTAATTTGTGTGTAGTAAATTATTTAGAAATTGAGAAAAAATTTATATGCCTTAGTAGTTTTAGATGTAGAATCAGGTTGACTTCAAGTATATTCAATTGCCGAATTATGTTGCTTGCGTTAGTAATTTGTAGAATTAGAATTGTATATACGAAATTAGTTAGAAACTTTTCAGTACGGTTATGGTTGAAAACCCTGCAAACGACCATAAAAAATACGAAAGTTTGCGAGTAGGTTCATCTCACGTAGTACAAGCCACCCCAAGTTGTAGAAGCGAGTTTCAACTCACGGTTCAAGAGATACGGCTGCGTATCGCTTTCTGTTGAAAAAAACCAAGTAAAAGGTACACGGCCGTATCTCCCTAACCATGACTCGAAACTCGCTTCTACAAGTTTGGGTGGCTTGCCCTACGTGAATTGGACCTAGTCGAAAAGTTTTATAATTTTCGGATGCCGTTTGCGCGGTTTTGTTCAATTCCTCAAATGAGAAGTTTTTGACTTAGAATTTTCTAAGTGCGGTTATAGTTGAAGATCCTTCAAACGACCTCCAAAAAATACGAAACTTTACGAGCTGGTTGGTGTCCCCTACGAGAAGCCAACCCAAGTTATAGAAGCGAGTTTCGACTCACGGTTCGAGAGATACGACCGCGTATCGCTTTCGGTTGGAAAAAAATAACTAAAGCGGTACACGGCCGTATCTCGCAAACCGTGACTCGAAACTTGCTTCTACAAGTTCAATTGGCTTGCCCTTCGTGAATCCGACCAAGTCGGAAAGTTTCATAATTTTCAGATGCCGTTTGTGTGGTTTTCTCAACTTCCTCGCATGAGAAGTTTTTGACTTAGAATTTTCTAAGTGCGGTTAGATTAGAAAACCCTTCAAACGACCTCCAAAAAATACGAAACTTTGTGAGTTGGTTGGTGTCCCCTACGAGAAGCCACCCCAAGTTGTAGAAGTGAGTTTCGACTCACGGTTGAGAGATACGACCGCGTATCGCTTTTGGTTGGAAAAAAACAACTAAAGCCGGTACATGGCCGTATCTCGTAAACCGTGACTCGAAACTTGCTTCTACAAGTTTGGGTGGCTTGCCCTACGTAAATTGGACCTTGTCGAAAAGTTTTATAATTTTCGGTTGCCGTTTGGGCAGTTTTCTTCAATTCCTCAAATGAGAAGTTTTTGACTTAAAATTTTCTAAGTGCGGTTAGATTAGAAAACCCTTCAAACGACCTCCAAAAAATATGAAACCTTGCGAGTTGGTTAGTGTTCCCTACGAGAAGCCACCCCAAGTTCTAGAAGTGAGTTTCGACTCATGGTTCGAGAGATACAGACGCGTATCGTTTTCGGTTGGAAAAAACCAAGTTTAGCGGTACACGGCCGTATCTCACAAACCGCGACTCGAAACTCGCTTCTACAAGCTTGGGTGGCTTGTCCTACGTGAATCCGACCAAGTCGGAAAGGTTTATAATTTTCGGATGCCGTTTGTGCGGTTTTCTCAAGTTTATTTTTTTAGAAGTTTTTGAGTCAGAATATTTTCTAAGTGCGGTTAGAGTTGAAAACACTTTAAACCAACTCCAAAAAATACGAAACTTTGCGAGTTGGTTGATCTCATGTAGCACAAGTAACCAGAACTTGTATAAGTCAATTTGGACTCACGGTTAGATAGATACGGCCGTGTATCGCTTTTGATTGAAAAAAACTCAAATAAAGTGATACACGGCCGTATTTCTCGAACCGTTAGTGAAAAATGACTTTTACAAGTTGTTGTCGCTTGTGCACTTATAAAAACACCATGCACAATGGTTTAGTACCCCTAACTGTTCTCCTTTTCACGGTTTCTTAGGTATGGACAGTTTCGAAGGAAGTTCTGTTGTCGGAGAGAAATTTGTTCCTACACAACAAATTGGCGAGTATCTTCCTCATATTGACGAGCACCTAAAACTGAAGATTGGTATGACATTTTCCACTCTTGAGGAAGCAGAAAAATTTTATTCATCATATTGCAAATGTGCGGGATTCTCTATGCGTAAGGGTGGAAATAAATATAAGGAAAACGATGTAGTGGATAAATCATATGTTTGTAATAAAGTCGGGGAGTCACCGAATAATCATAATGAAACTAGACGAGGTACAACTTCTAGAACGGGTTGCAAAGCTTTCGTTCGTGTCATAATAAACCCACATAGTAATTCACAAAGTAATTCGTAAATTCTTTATTCGTTAAATGAAGAACACAATCACGAATTTACTTCACCCGGTAGATGTCACTTGATACCTCGAAACCGTGAATTGACTAAGACAGATAAAAAAGTAATTGGTCAACTTACCGAAGCTAATGTCCCTGTATGCAAAAAAATTCTATTCTTTGAAGGTGCAAGTGGAGGTAATGAGAAAATTGGGTTCACTGAAACCGATGTTAGAAATCTCAAAAGAGACGAGATGAAGGGTTTAAAAGGACACGACGGACAAATGCTACTTGAGTTTTTTGAATCCAAAAAGGAGACCAATCCTTTATTCTATTTTGATTACCAATGTGATCCCGAAGGGTGATTGTCACATTGTATCTGGGTGGATGGTATCGCTAGAAAGAATTATGAAGTATTCGGGGATGTTCTCTGCTTTGACGCTACCTACAACACAAACCGATACGGGATGTTGTTCGTACCATTTGTTGGATTCAACCATCATTGGCAATCAATATTCCTAGGTTATGGGTTCATCCCCAATGAGAAGACATCCTCATTTGAGTGGTTCTTTGAAAAGTGATGAGAAGCAATGGGCTTTGATCCGATCAACATCGTGACAGATGAGGATCGTGGGATAACTTCTGCAATTTCTAAAGTTTTTCCAATCACGTCACATAGATATTACATTTGGCATATTTTGGATAAGCTACCACATGAAGTGCGCATGCCGAATAACGTTGATGAGTTCAGGGATGCTTTGAATACTATCATTTATATGGCAGAATTTAAAACAGAATTCGAACAGAAGTGGAAAAATTTGATCTCCCAGTACAAACTGGAGAATAATAAATGGTTGAAGGAAAAATTTGAGATCCGCAAAAAATGGGCTCCTGTGTACGCAAGAGACTCATTTTGGGAGGGCATGTTGAGTACCCAACGTAGCGAATCGCTACATTCATCCTTGAAGCACCATACTCATAAAAAGTACTCATTACATGAATTTGCCGTCATCTTTGACCGACTCTTAGTAAAACAAAAACACGATGAACTTAAAGAAACACATCGTAATCGCGAGGAGCGGCCAAAATTGAAGACCGAATGGGCATTAGAGTCACAAATGGTAGGAACATACACTTTGAAGATTTTCTACAAATTTCAACAAGAAGTTGTCAAAAGCTTATTACTTAATGTGAGTTTAATTACGAGTATGGATACACCGGATAGTGCAGCTTATTCTGTAACAGTTTGTGGAAATTCAGAACCGGAGAGGGTGATTTCTTATTGTAAAATTACTGAAATTGCTAAATGCCCTTGTTCCATGTACGACTTCGTAGGCATTCCCTACAAATATCTACTGGCAGTTATTCGGTTCACAGATCACACCACACTACCCAAACAATATATTTGTAGGCGATGGACTAGGGATCAACTGAGAAGAAGCAGTATACCGGTTCCCAATAGTATGGACGACAATTTTACCTCTCGTTATTGTGAACTGACTATGCACTCAAAATATTTGGTCGATCTTGGTTGTTCTTCAGAGCGAGGATACAAGTACATGCTCGACCACATGCTGAAGGGAATCGAAGGCTTTGCTAACATTGAGTCAGTGAACAGCACACCACACGAAGGTAGCGCACAACCTGAGAGTGGTGGACATGCACATGCACATGCACATGTAGGTGACCCTGCGCAGTGCACCACAAAGGGGAGGCCTAAAGGGAAATGGTTGAAGTCTATAAGAGAAGGTCAAAAACCGAAGAGGCCAAGACTTTGCAGGACATGCCTTCATGTCGTAGGTCACGATTCACGGAATTGCCCAAAAAATGTAGCAAGGTATTATATCAGAGATTTTGTATTTGTTAATTGGACTCAATGAATGTAAACTTGTTGTAGTCGGTACTAACTCATTCTTCTTCCTTATTTAGTGGATCGGTAGGGAATGAAGAAGCTTCAAACGCTGTAAAGAGTGATGATGACGAAGGCGAAGGTTCGTGCTAGGGGGTTTTTAGTAATATGTATATCATATCAAACTTTCAAGATAATCACCGAATAATTGCTGAATTTTATATTTTTTTGTGCAGATAATTATTAATTTCGACCCGATTATTAACTTATATTTTTTTATTTTTTGGTGTAGGTCCGAAATGAAACAAAAAAACGCGCCCAATGGAAAGAAGCAATGCGTTGAAAAATTCGTTGCTTTTGGATTGTATATATGTGGTTAATTGAATGTATCTGTTTGGTACAAGTAAATTAATGATGTATTTAATCAGAGTGTAATTTCCGTATGTCAGTTTATTTTGTGTATTTGTGAACTACATATGTTGCTATGAATTTTGATCTTGTATTTGGGTAGCGAATGTTTATTTATGTCGAAATTTGTGAATTTTGAAGATGTGTGCAATTTGGGCAAGTCAATCTGTTTGTGAATTATTTGGTAATGAAAATTGTCTGGATGCCGATGTGAACAGATTTATTATTTGTGTGGGAGATTGTGTATTTTGTGGATGATATATCTATATTGTCGAAAATTGTGAAAATGTACGCAGTATTGAAGAAAACATGATGCCAGATACTCTCTACTAAACCAGTTATTAGGGATAACGGGTTACGATAACTTAACCCGTCATCTTCAATAACGGGTTAAGTAAATAGATTTTGGCAGTCCTTAACGAATACTTCACATGTAGGGGATGAAGTTCGGGCATTATTTCTCCACGTAACCCATTATTGGCGTTAACGGTTTTATATCACCTAACCCGTTATTACCAATGACGGGTTAAGGAGATAGATATTGGCAGTCCTTAACGAATACTTCACATGTAGGGGATGAAGTTCGGCCAATATCTCTCCACTTAACCCGTTATTGGCGTTGACGGTTTTATATCACCTAACCCGTTATTACCAATGACGGGTTAGGTTGAGATTTATTTACAGAACTTTCCACTTTGTAGACTATATCTTCTTTTGTTGATACATATACATATTTGTTCATTCACAACAAATAACTTAATGAACTTTCGTCTGTGTTGGATATATCTTCTTTTGTTGATACATATACAAATTTTTCATTCACAACAAGCCATTTGCAACAACAAATTTATTCATATATCAAACATTACAAGCTGGCAAGAACAAGTTGTTTGAAGATACATAGAATGCATGCATAACTAAAGCAAATTGATATTACAAAGTCATCCTTTGACACTCTACTCCAAAATTGAAATTAATTTAGTATACAAGTACATGCTCGGTTTCTTCTCAAAGTGATGGGAAGGACTGCTGACTCTGTCTTTTTTTGATTGCATAAGTAGCAGTTATCCCCCCTACATACAATTTAGTTCACTACTATTATACAGAGGTAAAAATTCTCCGCTTCGTGGGATAGCGTAGTAGTGGGTGTAACCGTATATTCAAAGTACTTGACAACTTCTTGACACGCACTTCTCATATTCGTACTATTTGTTGCACAATTGTGAGGTGTGCATGCCAAGAAGCTAAAAAACTAGCATGAATACACTGTGGCACCCACCACTACTCCGTCCTACAAAGCAGAGAATTTTTACACTCTGTGTAACAATAGAGAACGAATGTGTATGAAAGAAGGACAATTTCTACTTATGCAAACACATCTAAAAACTAGAAAAAAGAAGACTAACGGAAATGAAGGGAAAAAAAGGCAGAGTCGGCGGCCCTCCCTACCACTTGAGAGAAATCGAGCATGCACTTGTACATTGAAATGTTCATGCACAAGTCTCTCTACCCCTGCATCTTCATACACAAGAACAACAATTGTAGGCGACCATCTTTGAACTTAAATTTATTTCATAACTCAAACTTCTTCCCCCCTTCAAGAAGAAGAGATTATCTTGAAGAGAAGAAGAAAAGATTGGCTCCTCATAATTTTTTTGGAGAATGACTTATTTGAAGTGTCTCCTCCCTATTTTTTTTCCTTTCTTCTCTACATTGAGTTCATTCTCATTTGAGTTATGAACTCAATATGCTCAGTTATAGGGAAGATTAGAAGGAGGGGTTCATGACATGATAGCTATCATGTACAGACCAATGGCCATCAAACAAGATGAGATGAAAACAAGAAGAAGAAGAAGAAGACAAGAAGGTCAAATCCTTGATACACTTCAATTCACACTGATACAAAACTCAAAAAGTATGATACAAGTCTCCAAAAAACAGCAGTAAGGACAGCAATTGTCTCCACCAGATTGATACACATCTCAAAATGTACAGACCATGTCTGCAAATTACATCTGCATAACCCGTTGTTGGTGACAATGGGTTAAGTACACTTAACCCGTCGTTACCAAGAACGGTTTAAGTATACTTGGTCTATGCCAATACTTGGTCTGTACATGATGAACCACTGCCAATATTTGTCAACGTAACCCGTTTTTACGGATAACGGGTTAAGTTAACAAAAATCGTTATCACAAACGACGGGTTAAGTACACTTATATTTGCAGTAGTTTATGGCTACATGCATAAGTAGATGGCGAAGTTCTGCCAATATACGTTAACTTATACCGTTATTGATGATAATGGGTTAAGTACATCTAACCCGTTATCGTAAATAACGGGTTAAGTGTACCTATATCAGCAGTACTGAAGATTATTAAATCGCATGAAAAAAAAGTGTAAACAAGTTTGTAAATATAACATATAAAGTAGTTCACTTAATGAAAACAATTTATGATAAATTATTCAAACACCACTTTGACCATACTAAAATCTGCTTATAAAATTTTATATAATCAGCTTTTCATAGATGTTCGTTACGCGATTTCAAATTTTATTTGTAAACAAACAAATTTTAAAAACATTTATATTCATTCAGCGAATTCGGTTTAAACAATTACGTTAGATATAATTTTTGGTTGGGTTAGAGTACTTTGTAGGGTTAAAGTAGGGTTACAGTAGGTTAAGGGCAGGGTTAGGGTTAGCGGGGGTTAGGGGTTTGGTTAGATCTTGTTTTTTATTTATTTCAATTCCTCGCCACGTAACTATTTGCGTGTTATTTGCTTGTACCACATCATGTATGCCTGCTGGAGGGAGCCATCATACGGTATCGCGACGAACATCATATTCGGTGTTATTTGCCACTGCATGGTGTTCCAGTTTGCTACATGGTAACGATGGTAATCAGCCCAATCGAAGTTGGGCACTCGTCCCGTTTCCCTCACCTCGTACAACTTTTTATCATAAGACCTGACCTCGGGAATCTTTTGTTGATATCCAAATTGCTGCAAGACTTTATCAGGATACTGGAACTCGACAACTCCAAAATTCATAAGAGGTGCAGCCGTCAACCAAAGGGCATTGTCTACGCAGACTGGAGGAACCCGTTGCAACCTGTCGGTCGAGTACGGTTCCCAATTGACGAACTCGTTTCGCAGGTTGCCTTACTCATCTCTGTAGTAGGTTAAAAATTGGCGTGGGTTATCGACCCACGTGTGCCGGCCCGCCCAATATGCTCCTAGAGGAGGTAACAACTCTGCGACTCCCGGGTCGGCCAACCAATCCGGTGTAACCTGAATAATATGGGGACGTCTGATGTGGATGCGTTCCCAACTCCAGATCTGCAGTAGTTCCATTGGGCCACCCATCTGTATGCTACCTAAAGAACATGTGCACAAATTCCTATATAGTAACGCCAGTGCCGCACTCCCCAACTAAAACGACCCGCATACCGAAAATTCTCCAATAACCGTAGGTACATTAGCGGCACGGTTGATCCGGATGAGTTCGGAAAGATCACTCCCCCTATCAAACTAAAAATGTATGCATGTGCATAGTACGTTAGGGTTTGCTCGTCCGAATCGGGGGCCAAATATTCCTCCTCGAACTGAAATTTTAACCAGCTGATGTACAGTGATTTACCATCGAAAGTTTCATCCATCACTTCAGCCTCCGCTTTATCTTTCGCAGCTTCTATTTGTTCATACTATAAATCTTCATCAAAATTTGCGGGCACATTATCGAGGATTCTTTTTCAACGGCCTCTTTTCTTTTGTTAACTATCAACTGCAGGTCGATACCGAGTAAGTCACGAACGACTTCAACTCGATCGAAGTCCATGTTTTCCGTCACGGTAACCCCATCTATTGGTAGTCCAGTTATTATTGCCACATCTTGTAGGGTCACAGTCATCTCACCCACTGGTAGGTGGAATGTGTGGGTCTCCGGCCTCCATCACTCGACTAGAGCTGTAAGGAGTAGCCGATCTAGCTTCACTGAGTGAATGAATCTTGCTCCGTAGAAACCGGCATCCACCACGTACGGCATGATACGGGGGTCGAAAGGAAGAACTGCGTGCTTCTGGAAATTACATTTTTTATCGGACCCATTCCACATGGCTTCGGATCGGTATTTGGATTGCAAGGTGAGTATGCTTGTGTCCACGGATTCGGGTGATGTAACGGGAACCGAGGACGACGGAGCTGCCTCAGCAGATGTGGATTGACGGCCACCAACCTACACGAATAAAGATAACAAATATTATTATTGAGATAATGTTACATATTCGTATTTAAAACCAATAATAATAATCAATCTTACCTCAGTAGTTGGTGTACCACTAGTGTTACCGAACGGGCTTCTCGGTTGCCTTTTTCTAGCTATTTATCTATATGACAAAAAATTTAAAATGTGGTTGGTACAAATGACAACAAAACAAACATACCGAGATTGTGGGAAAAAATGCACAAATAAAAACAAAAAAAGGACTGAAGGTAAAACTGGTTGAATTCATGTAGCATAAGTCACCCCAACTTGTGAAAGTGAGTTTCAAATCTCGGTTGAAGAGATACGGGCGTGTAAGATGGTTTAGGTTGTAAAAAAATCCAAATAAACCGATACACTGCCGTATATCTCGAACCGTAACACGAAACCCACTTCTACATATTGAGGTGAGTTGTGTTCAGTGAAATCGGCTTCCTCGCAAAGTTTCATATTTTTTGGAGAACGTTTGCAAGGTTTTCAACTCTAACCGCACAAAAATATTGAAAGTCATTAACTTATAATGCGAGGAACGTGAAAAAACCGCACAAACGGCATTTGAAAATTTATAAACCTTTTCCAGTTGAACGAATTCACATAGGGCAAGCCAGCAGAACTTGTAGAAGCGAGTTTCGAGTTGCGGTTTGCGAGATACGGCCGTGTACCGCTATACTTGGTTTTTTCCAACCGAAAGCGATACGCGTCGGTATCTCTCGAACCGTGAGTCGAAACTCACTTCTACAAGTTGGTTTGGCTTCTCATAGGGGACACCAACCAACTCGCTATGTTTCGTATTTTTTGAAGGTGGTTTGAAGTGTTTTCAACTCTAACCGCACTTACAAAATTCTAAGTCAAAAACTTCTCATGCGAGGAAGTTGAGAAAACCACACAAACGGCATCCAAAAATTATAAAACTTTCCTACTTGGTCTGATATACGTAGGGCAAGCCACCCAAACTTGTAGAAGCGAGTTTCGAGTCACGGTTTGCGAGATACGGCCGTGTACCGGCTTTAGTTGTTTTTTTCCAACCGAAAGCGATACGTGGCCGTATCTCTCGAACCGTGTGTCGAAACTCACTTCTACAACTTGGGTGACTTCTCATATGTGAGACAAACCAACTCGCAAAGTTTCGTATTTTTTGGAGGTCATTTGAAGTGTTTTCTAATCTAACCGCACTTAGAAAATTCTAAGTTAAAAACTTCTTATTTGAGGAATTGAAGAAAACCGCACAAACAGCATCCGAAAATTATAAAACTTTCCCACTAGGTCGAATTCACGTAGGACAAGCCACCCGAAGTTGTACAAGCAAGTTTCGAGTTACAGTTCGGGAGATACGGTCGTCTACCGCTTTACTTGGTTTTTTTCAACCAAAAGCTATACACGGCCGTATCTGTCCAACCGTGAGTCGAAACTCGCTTCCACAACCTGGATTGGCTTCTCATAGTGGACACCAACCAACTCACAAAGTTTCAAATTTTTTGGAGGTCGTTTGAAGGGTTTTCAACTCTAACCGCACTTACAAAATTTTAAGTGAAAACCTTCTCATGCGAGGATTTGAAGAAAACCGCACAAATGACATCCGAAAATTATAAAACTTTCTGACTTGGTCGAATTCACGTAGGGCAAGCCGCCCGAACTTATAGAAGCGAGATTCGAGTCACGGTTCGGGAGATATGGCTGTGTACCACTTTACTTGGTTTTTTTCAACCGAAAGGGATACGCGGCCGTATCTCTCAAACCGTGAGCCGAAACTCGCTTCTACAAATTGGGGTCACTTGTACTACGTGAGACGAACCTACTCGCAAAGTTTCGTATTTTTTTACAATCGTTTGCAAGGTTTTCAACCATAACCGCACTGAAAAATTTCTAACTAATTTCGTATATATATATAATTGTAATTCTACAAATTACTAACGCAAGCAACAGAATTCGGCAATTGAATATACTTGAAGTCAACGCAATTTAACATCTAAAATCTACTAATGCATATAAATTTTTTCCCAATTTATAAATAATTTACTACACACAAATTGAAAAAAAAACACAAATATAGATTATTGAGGTAAAAAATAGTCTATACCTTACAAAATAGGCCCAAATCAAGCTAAACGATTGATTCGGAGGAGAACTAGGGTTTGTATTCCGTTTCGAAGAGGGGATGAGAGAGTAGGGTTTCGATCTTTGGAGTTAGGAGAGAAGAGGGGGAGCGGACGGAGATGTCGATCAAGTCTTCTTCGGAGCTAGGGTTTTTTTTACCGTTGAGTTCGTCGAAGAAAAAAGAAGGAGCGAGGGAGAAATCGCTGAAGAAGACGAACTGAATGGAAATACAAATGAATATAGATAGCCTTAACCCGTTCTTGGAAAGAACGGGTTAAGGCTATTTTTTTTAATAAAAATTTGCCTTAACTCGTCATTGGGGATGACGGGTTAAGGCAAAATTTTATTAAAAAAAATATGGGCCGTTGGATCTTCGATCCAACGGTCCAGATCAAAATTCGCATGGGTCTGTGCGAACAGACCCGCTTCCGACCCATTTGCAACGGAAGAAAGCTCTCTCTCTCTCTCTCTCTCTCTCTCTCTCTCTCTCTCTCTCTCTATATATATATATATATATATATATATATATATATATATATTAAATTAAGCGAATATATGTATCCACATTCACTTTTTTTTAGGGATATCCGTATCCAAAAAATTTTAGATTTGAATGTCTGAATCTGTATCTGTATCCGTCCTGATACGGATTTTTTATATCCGTATTCGCAAAAATTTCAGATTCGGATACAGATTGAATCAAATATATCCTTATTCGAGAGCATCCCTACTTGTTATATTGATGTTTTAAGGCCATGCATTTTCAATTAATCAATTAGAAACACAAAACTATGCATGTAGATAGAAGGAGATGAATAATGATGTGGCTAATTAAGCTTTTGAATTTGCTTTTTAGAGCATCTGTAGTCGTTTGCATTTTACCTAAATTTTGCAAAATTTTGAAAGAAAAAAAAAAAAACATTGCAGTCATTGGCCAAATACCTCAAATTTGGATTTGATTGCTACAGTGGTCGGCTATATTTGGAAGAAGAAATGGCAATTGCCAAAATATAGCTAACGAAAGATCATCTTTGTCCGTTGAAAAAAAAAGTTCTCGAACGAAAGATGAGCTTCCATCTCTTCTAAATATTTTTTTAAAAATCCGTCGGATGGGAAATTAATCATTTCCTGTCCAATTAGATTTTTTTTTAAAAAAATTGATCGGACACGGGAAATGGTTCTCGTCTGATTATTTCCCGTCTGATCAATTTTTAAAAAGAAAATTGATCGGACGAAAATTGATTTCTCGTCGTGGATATTTATTAAAAAAATAAAATAAAAATTTCGACGGACGGGAAATGATTTCCCATCCGTTCAATTTAATTTTAAAAAATTGTAAAATGAGCAGGGACCAGAGATGAAGCCCCGTCCCTGCCATTTCTTTCTTTTTTTTGAAAAATAATTCTATAGAATACTAGTATTGGTATCGGGTCTGGTCGGGTCGGGTCCTTCACTACTCGGACCCGGACCCGGATCCGGATCCAGTCCCCTACGGCTCCAAAAATTGGACCTGGATCCGGACCCGGACCCGTGAGGACTGGATCCGGTTCCGGGTCCGGGTCCGGGTCCCTATTAAAATATTCCTACCCGTTCGGGTAGGAGCGGGAGTGTGAGCGGCGAGCGGAGCCGGCGAGTGGAGGATTTAGAATAGAGGAGAGAAGAAAAGGACATGTGTTTTGAGTTTGGAAGAGGAAGGTTTAGAATTTAAGAGGAATGAGAGGAGGGATGAGGATAGAATATTTATTTTTATGTTGGTTTTTGGATTTTTTTAGCGGGTCCGGGTCCGGGTCAGGATCCAGGTCTAGGTCCGGGTCCGAGTTCGGGTCCGGGTCAGGTCTCTTTTGAGCGGACCCGGACCCGGACCAGAAAGTGCAACGGGGGACATTTTAGGACCCGGACCCGGATATGCCGGGTCGGTTCCAGTCCAATGCCGGGTCTGGGTCGAATCAGGGTTTCAGGTATTTATACCAATGCTATCGAATACACCCTATAATTATTTCTATGGGTAAAAATTAGATTTTAACTAAAATTAATTAAAAATTAAGATTTATTTAAGCTTTAATAATAATTAATTAGAATTAATTTAACAGTAATTTAGGCATTAATTAGAATTTCAATTATTATTTTTTTTAAATACAATGGACGGAAAATGATTTTCCGTTCATTATTTTTTTATTTTAAAAAATAAAATAAAAATTAACTGACGGAAAATTATTTCTCGTCTGTTTGGTTTTTTTAACTTAAAATTTAAAATTTGAATTCAAACGACTACAGCTCAAATCTTTTTTTTTCTATTGCTATATGTAAAATATTCAAAATTTGAATCGGAACAAAGTGCAGATGTTCTTAGAATTGTTTTCCCGCATTATATTTAGTTGCAATAATTATTTATAAGCAGTGGGTTGGAGGGTCAACTAAGGCAATACTTTCTTAACCAGTTGACTTTTGAGTTGGGTATTATATATCCACATCCTTCCATCAGGGAATTTTTTCCCAAAACGACCCATTTTTGCAAAGTTTTTTCCAAACCGCCCTACTTTTTTTTTAATTCCCAAAGCGTCCCACTCGGTCTCTCAAAGACCGAGTCTAGTGCAAATAGACTCGGTCTTTTCAAGACCGAGTCTATTTGCACTAGACTCGGTCTTTGAGAGACCGAGTCTTGACTCTTTGCGTACTTCAAAGCGCAGATCCCCTTTCTTTCTTCTTCTTCTTCTCGACTTTAACCTATTCTATTTCTCTAACCCATCTTCCTAAATCTAGGGCGACCTCCTACCCACAAAATCTAATCTTAATCTAAATATATATACCAATATCTTCCTAACCCTTTAACCATCTCCACTATAACAACCCAAAACCCTTATTTTGAAAGATCCATTTTTCTGATTTTTGCTAAATTTGAAGCGGGTCGCAACTTCAACTCTTTTAACGAAATATATACGGCTCTGTTCTTGACGCTTGTGAAGGTATGATGAATATTGCCTTTAATTTTCTGAAATTTGGTATAGATTTTGTTTGCGTTTAGATAATAACTCGCATATTTTAATAAATATACCTAGGTATGGATCTTGAGATTCCTATTTGGTTATACTTTGGTGGTGAAATTATTCTTGATCCAAAGATTGGTTGTTGTTATAGTCATTTGGAACCGGAAATAGTTTGGGTACCCCGTACCATTACATTTGAAGAACTAGTTGAGAAAATCTATGAAGTTACTAATTGGGATAGGAATGAATGGAATGCGAAAATTTTAGCTCGATACGCAGCAGGAAGAGGAGGTGTTCAGTATTTTATGATAGTGCCCGTACCTACTGATAATGCGCTGAAGTCATTGATTGCTAGGACATTTGATCCGAATTGTGCTTGGTCTGTATTAGAGTTATATATTCAGCAAATTCGAGTTGTAAATGCTCAGCCACATGATATCCCCAGTGCAAGCTTCATACGGGTAGTACCTACACAGCAGTCGAGGCCTAACCCCGATCAATCTTCACAACCAAATCCGGTATCCTCACAAGAGAACACCTTCACAAATACAACAATTCCGGATTCTGTAAATGTTGAGCTGCCACGCCAACCAAGCCCGGTTCCTGACTCTGTTCCAAATGACAGTATGTTTGAACTCTTTCAAAATGCAGTGATTAACAACAGCTTATTAGATGATGATGAAGAAGAGGAAGAAACAGACGATGATGAAAGTCTAGAAAGTGATGATGGAGAAGAAGATGATGATGTAGCTAATGTAAATCCTTCGAACAATAGTTCTAATGAAGTGAGAGCTACTGATAGGTATGCTAATGTTAATGCTCATGTTACGGAGGAGATGGCTGAAGCTGCTAGAGTACCCCCATTTCCACAAGAGTCTTCTGGTTCATCCAATGTAGACGAATTTTACGTTGGACAGGAGTTTGTTAGTAAAGACTCCCTTCTATATGCTGTGAAGGTGTATTCTATCAAGAAACATCGTGAATTTGTCACATTGAAAATATCACCGTCACTATACACTGTTAAATGTAAAATGGCACCTAGAAAACGTACAATAGAGGAGATCGTACAAGGTCCCCCAGGAGTAAGTGATGGTGGATGCCCTTGGAGATTACGAGCTATTGTTCCAAAAGGAGGGAGAAATTTTGTGGTGAAGAAGATAGTTGGCCCGCATACTTGTACGAATCCCACGTTGAATCAAGACCACTGCAAAATTGATGCTAACCTTGTTAGTAATTTGATTGTGGGTGTGGTGAAGAAGGATATTGTTGTATCACCGGGGGCAATTATTGAGATTGTGAAAATAGAATATAATTATCAGATTTCATATAAGAAAGCTTGGAAAGCAAAACAAAAGGCAATTGAGAGGTTGTACGGTACCTTCGAAGAAGCATACACGAAGTTGCCTTTTCTACTAACAGCAATTCAAGCAGCAAATCCAGGTACCGTTGTCCACTGGGATAAATTTGAGTCTAGCCCCAGCGAGGAAACATTCAAGGGAGTATTTTGGGCATTTGGTCCTTCGATTGAAGGTTTCAAGTCTTGCAGACCGGTTATTAGTGTAGATGGAACTCACTTGTACGGTAAGTACAAGGGTTGTTTGCTAATTGTTGTTTCCCCGGATGCGAATGGTTGCTTATTTCTTTTGCATTTGCATTGGTTGATGGAGAGAGTATAAATACGTGGACTTGGTTTATGACTTGCGTCCGGCATTATGTCACCGATCGCACTGAGTTGTGTGTTATCTCAGATCGTCATGCTGGTATATTGTCTGCTATGGATTTGCAAAACGGTGCTTGGAACGAACCGAATGGATTTCATCGTTATTGCATGCGTCATTTTGCCACAAATTTTTTTAGTAAATTTGGTAGCAATGCATTGCGCAAGAAGGCCAAAAGTATAGCTTGTCAACACCAACCCAAAAAGTTCATGGCCAAACTCGCCGAACTTGAAACCGTCAATGTCGAGGTGGCTAACTGGTTGAAAGAGAAACCGGTTCAGAAATGGGCACTTTATGCAGATGAAGGTCGACGATATGGAATGATGACTACGAACCTGTCAGAATGCTTCAATTCAGTACTGAAAGGAGTCCGTAGTTTACCAGTAACTGCAATTGTTGAGACGATTTTTTTACGTCTCAACTCTTACTTTACTACTCGTCGACAGGAAGCTAATAAGCTTTTATGTGAAGGGAAAATTTTTGCTAAACGTGTACAAGATTTAATTGATAGTCGCCGTGAAAGAGCAAATCAACATGTGGTTACAATGTTTCATCATCGGCCTGGAATTTTTTCCGTCAAAACTGGTATACGCATGGTAAATGGAGAACGGAAGGGTGGGAACTTGCACACCGTGAATTTGGGTACGAAAACATGCACATGTATGAAGTTTCATCTATATCATATTCCCTGTTCTCATGTATTAGCAGCCTGTGCATATCGTGCAATCGATCACAAGCCTTATGTTGATAAATTTTACCTTATCACGTTATTAGCACAAACTTGGGCTCCTGTGTTCAGCCCTATTCTAGATGAAGCATATTGGCCTACTATCGACGGTCCACGACTTGTACCAGATTCTAGTTTGCGACGTTCACGGAAAGGCCGGCCTAAATCCACGAGAATACGCAACGATATGGATGTGAGAGATAGTTCTAGTAGGGGTACAAGAATGAAATGTTCAAGATGCGGCTTGGAAGGACACAACAAGCGTCGATGTACTAACAGAGCATCACAAAACAATTAAAATTTGAATTTGTGCTTCCTATTGTGTTTGTAATATTTATTTCGAACTGAGCACTGTTGTTGAGAAGATAGTTGTTTGTGAAGATAGTTGTTTGTGTGTGAAGATGTGTTTGTTTGTTTGTGCTTCTTACAAGCGTGGATGTGTTTGTTTGTGAAGATTGTTGTTCAGAAGTTCAAGTTGCGATGTTTATTTGTGTTTTTTTTGTGAAGTTTGGATGTGTTTATTTGCCAAGTTTGGATGTGTTTATATGAGAAGTTGAGAAAGATTGAAAGTTGTGAAGTTTGGATGTGCGTATTCAAAGAATCTGAAGCTTGTTTCAAAGAATCTGGCTGATTCAAAAAAAATACACAGCTTAAAGAGTCGGTCTTTCAAAGACCGAGCTCAATATTATTAGACTCGGTCTTTGAAAGACCGAGTCTTGAAGCTGATAGCAAAGTTTTGCAATCAGCTTCAAGACTCGGTCTTCCAAAGACCGAGTCTAGTAATATTGAACTCGGTCTTTGCAAGACCGACTGTTGAGTACAATCTCTTCCAGAAACCAAGCGAGTCTCTGTAAGTGATTGAACACAACAGCCGGTCTTTCAAAGACCGAGTTCAATATTACTAGACTCGGTCTTTGAAAGACCGAGTCTTCAGTCTGTGAAATTTTTGCTGAAGACTCGGTCTTTCAAAGGCCGAGTCTAATTATACTGAACTCGGTCTTCGAAAGACCGACTGTTGTGTTCAATCACTTACAGAGACTCGTTTGGTTTCTGGAAGTGAGAGATAGTCAACAGTCGGTCTTCCAAAGACCGAGCTCAATATTACTAGACTCGGTCTTTGGAAGACCGAGTCTTGAAGCTGATTGCAAAACTTTGCTATCAGCTTCAAGACTCGGCCTTCCAAAGACCGAGTCTAGTAATATTGAGCTCGGTCTTTGGAAGACCGACTCTTCAAGCTGTGTATTTTTTTTGGAATCAGCCATATGCTGAGTCTATTCTTCTCAACAAGTTTCACAAGCTTCTTTCAAACAAGCTTCAGACTCGCCGAATAAGCACATCCAAACATGAACAGCTTTCAATCTTTCTCAAGGGCTCATATGAACACATCCAACTTCACAAAGAAACTCAACATACAGCCACACCACATCCAACTTCACAAAAAAACTCAACATAAAGCCACACCACATCCAAACTCAACATCCAAACTTCATAAATCAACACATCCGAACTTCACAAATAAACACATCCAACTTCACAACTTGCTTTCTCAACAACTATCTTCACAGCCAAATAACTTTGAAACAATCTTAATCACAAAATAAAGCCACACCACACCAATATCACCACTCCAACAAAATCACCACTCCAACTACCAATATCACCACTCCAACTAATTCCCAAAACTGAGCAATTTTAATAACTTCATCAACTACCAATATCACCACTCCAACAATCTCAACCACACCAACAATTTTAATTACCGTCTCTCAAACAGAAGAACATTTTAAAAATACTACATCAAAAAAACTACAAGATCAGCTACCAAGTTAAAAAAATAAAAAAACTACATTAAAAAAACTACATTAAAAATTACTACATTAAGAATACTACATTAAAAATACTACATTAAAAAAACTACAAAATCAAAATAATTAAAAATATTACATCAACTACCAAGTTAAAAAATTATTACAACAAACTAACGATATTAATAACATCACAAGTCAAGGGTCCGGTGTGAAGTAGTCTGGGGGTCTTCTGTGTCGTCTACGACGATGGGGAGTTGCCTGTGTCAGTGCAGACAACGGGATCTCCAGCTCTTCTTCAATCTCATCCCCAACGAGTTGTTCTTCATCATCCCTTTCAATATCAGGCTCTGCTTCTTGTTCGTGTTCCGAATCACTTCGAGGTTGAGGTGGCAGCCTATGAACAGTTCTCTTTCGTCGTTGACCAGTACGACCGCTGGTTCAATGTGTGGGGGTCCTAAGTATCGCATCTAATGTTGCGCCCTTCCCCACAAGATCAGCTTGTGCACGGCAACACGATAACATCTCCCGTACAGTAACCTTCGTCTGATCGGCGATGTTGCTATTTAGCATAGAAGCACATTTCTTGGCAAGGGACCAAGTCTGGGTCAACTGAGAAACATGAAAGGTTGAATTAGATGCACATAAATATATAAAAACATATTGATATATAAATTTTGAAAATTTAAAACGAAACATTAAAACTTACAAAGCCACGAATAGCGGATCCCTTTGGTTGGTACATCGGCAACCTCACGGAATGCTCATCTACTGGTTCGGTCCCTGGTCGACGTATCGGTACAACGACTCCAGCAGGAGCCTGCAACGGTGGGAAATGAACCGTCTAGTGACTCTCTCGTACCAAGACAAGTACACACCATGCAAGGAGAGGTCAAAAGGTGGAGTGTCAACGATGATTTCTTCGAAACGGTTAATGTTCCATCTCTGAACGTAATCGAAGAAGCAAGTGGCCCAGTTGTGTCCCGGTGTACGGCCCATTCCAGTGATGTTATGCATTTCGGCATTGAATGGCACGGTAACTGGAATCCCCTGGTGCAGACCAAACTGCCGTAAGACCCTATCGGGTTAGTAGAACTCAACAACCCCAAAGTTGATTAGAGGTGCTTTCGTGAGCCACAAATTACGCCTGAACGTACAGATAGGTGGCAGTCGAATCAGTCGCTCCTCTGTGTACGGGGTCCACACCACACAGTCAGCGGCCAACCTGTCCAACTCGTCGTGGTAGTATGTCAAGCACCTGTTGGGGTTGGCTGTCCATGTCAGTTTTCCTGTCCAATACACACCAATCGGAGGTAGCATGTCCATATCTTCAGGAAGAACTCTCCAATGTTGGGACTGGATCCGTACTACGGGCCGACCTACGTGAATCTGTTCCCAACTCCATATCTGCAGTAAAATTAGAGGTCCATTCATCTGGTTCGAACCTATACTGCACAGACACAGACTCCGATACAGTGCCGATAGTATTGCACTGCCCCAACTGAAACGACCGATCCTACCTATATCGGCGATTAGGGGCAAGAACATCAGTGCTACGGTATTTCCGGTCGAGTTTGGAAACAAGACCGTGCCGAATAGCGTTAGAATATATGCCCTAAAGTAGCACTCCACCTCCGCTGCAGTTGAAGCGTCATTCAATCTATCTTTAAACGTATCCTTCAACCACTTTAGGCGGATAAATTTCCCATTTATCGCGCCAGCTTCCACTTCAACCCCTAAGTACTCCTCCACTATATACACGGGATCGAAGTCCATCGATCCTGTCACTGCCTCTCCATCGATTGGAAGCCCGGTTAGTATAGCAACGTCTTGTAAAGTCACCGTCATCTCCCCGACTGGCAGGTGAAATGAGTGTGTCTCGGGCCTCCATCTTTCAAGCAGTGCTTCGAGAAGTGGACGATCGCACTTGATGGATGTCATCATGGAAATACCATAGAACCCACAATCTCTAAGCATCTCGTGTATGCGTGGGTGCACAGGTAGCGGATGCCCAGTCCTAAAACGGCACTCCGTAGCCTCGCCGTTCCAAACATACTGCGATCGATGCATCGGCTGGAGAGTGAGAAGTGAAGGGTCGAGTGGTCCGGGGCCTACAGGAGGGATGTATGACGACGAAGGGCCCGCCTCATTTGGATTGAATTCAACCTACATAACAATAACATTTACATCAGTAGACCGAAATATAATACAATTCTATTAGAATCAACATTTAATTACTTACATTAGTAGCATCGGTAGAAGCACGACCACGACCATGACCACAACCACGATCACGTCCACCGCGATTACGTGGAGGTCTACTACTTTCTCCTACCTCCATGTTACCCCTTGTGCGTGCCATTTACAATAGACTACAAATCCTACAAGTTCAACAAAAATGTTATTAACTACACAAAAGCTAGATATAAAAACAAATTATATATAACAAAGCCGTTCATTCTCTAATTTTAGCAAAAAACTAGAGTATAACAAATTCAACAAATTCTATACATAACCTAGACTCTATAAAATTCTAAAAAACTAGATTCAACACATACTATATGGAATTCTATACAAAATTGATTCAACAACAAAATTCTATTCAACAAGGTTTCAATAACTCTATCAACTCTTTCAACAAAATTCTATACAAAATTGAACTCTTTCAACTCAATATTTCTTTCAACTCTTTCAACAGAATTCTATTCATTCCAACTTCAACTCTTTCAACTCTTTCTTTTAAAAATCAATAACTCAACAAAATTTGGGTATTAATACTAAAATTAACTCAACTCTTTCTTTTTGAACATCAATAACTCAACAGCAGAATTCTATTCAACAATGATTCAAGAACTCTTTCAACTCTAACAACAAAATTCTATACAAAATTGAACTCTTTCAACAATATTTCTTTCAACTCTTTCAACAAAATTCTATTCATTCCAACTTCATCTCTTTCAACTCTTTCTTTTTCAACATCAATAACTCTACAAAATTGGAGTTATTAATACTAAAATTAACTCAACTCTTTCTTTTTGAACATCAATAACTCAACTCTTTCATTTGGAACATCAATGCTAAGCAAAATTAACAGTGAAAATAACATCAATAAACTAATCTACTTTGTCAACAACAAATCAAATTCAACTAATGAACTTCACAATAGCATCAACGCTAACACAAATTTTGCTTACGAAAAGCTTCAGAAATATACCTAACAAGTAGGAGAATCCGAACACGAAGACGAAATTGGCGAGAAGAGCAAGATCCTACAACCGAAATCTTCAAATTATGGGTATTCGGGGTTTAGGGTTTAAAGAAAGAATCGATTTTGGGGAATAGGATTTGGTAAAATCGAAAATGAATTAAAGAGTAATTGGTTTTGGGAAGTTCAACATTCGATTAAGAGAGTAATCGAACGGAAAAGTAGGGATTGCGACGGATTTGTTGAGGGAAAGAGCGAAAAGAAATAACAATCGAAAGTGAAGAAGAAGAAGAAAGAAAGGGGATCTGCGCCTTGAAGTACGCAAAGAGTCAAGACTCGGTCTCTCAAAGACCGAGTCTAGTGCAAATAGACTCGGTCTTTGAAAGACCGAGTCTTGCTCTTTGATTTTTCAAAGCGCAAGACTCGGTCTTTCAAAGACCGAGTCTATTTGCACTAGACTCGGTCTTTGAGAGACCGAGTGGGGCGCTTTGGGAATTTAAAAAAAAAGTAGGGTGGTTTGGGAAAAACTTTGCAAAAATGGGTCGTTTTGGGAAAAAATTCTCCATCAGGAGTCATCTTAAACTGAAGGTCATCCAATATCGAACATACTCTTTGATATTTATAGATTTTAGCAAGTAAGAATCATTAGAGCATCACAGTTCGTTTACTATATATGCCATTTTCCCATATTATAGCAAACGAATAGCAAACGAGCGCTGCAATCGTTTCTCATTTTTCCATTTTTTGGCAAACGTTCTATTCTCATTTCTCAAATATGAGAAACGAAATGAACTTTCTCAAATTATAAAGGACGGGGTATGATACCCCGTCTCTCCGATTTAATTAATTTTTAATCGATTCAGACGGACGATCATATCCCGTCTCAATAATTTTCATTTTTTTTTTTTTAAATAGGTCGGACGGGGTATGATACCCCGTCTCTACCATTAACGAATAAATTTTTTTTTTTAAAAGTCCTCAGACGGGGAATGATACCCCGTCCGGGGTATCAAACCCCGTCCCACACAATTTCCACATTTTTTTTTAAATTCTCCTCAGACGGGGATAGATACCCCGTCCGGGGTATCATTCCCCGTCCGGGAGATAAATTTTATTTTATTTTTTATTCCTAATTTGCCCTTCATGCATTCAATCCTATGTTAATTTATAGTGTCAACAAACTTGAAAGCCATGGGGTATTATAATCAATCCAAGTGGCATTCAATCCTATGTTAATGGGCCTGATTTCATGGACGGGGTATGATACCCCGTCCGAAGATTTGGACCCTTTTTTTTTTTTTTTTTTGAGAGATGGGGAATGATTCCCCGTCCTACGCCTATTTAAAATTAAATAAAGAAGAACGGTAAATCATATCCCGTCTCTAACGAATATGAGAAAAATATAGCAAAGCACGACTGCACGACCTTCGTCCATTTGCTATTACTGTAGCTGCCATTTTATAAGAAATGAGAAAAACGACTGTGGATGCTCTTAGAGCATCCACAGTTCGTTCGCTATATTTCTCAAATTCCCATTTTATGAGAATAATATGAGAATGGACCATCTGCAGTCGTTTGCTATTTTGTTAAAAAATAGCAAATTATCTACAGTCCATTCTCAAATATGAGAAATGAGGAATTTAAAAATATAGGAGACGATACATATTGTATCGTCCCAATATTTTTAATATTTTTTATTATAATCGGACGAGACAACTTGCCTCGTCCCGTAATTTATTATTTTTTTTTAGTTGGGTCAGACGATACATGTTGTAACGTCCTTCCCAAAAAAAAAAAAAAAAAAAATTAAAACCCCCTCAAACGGGACAACATGTCCCATTTGATGACAAAATTGATCGGACACAACAACATGTGTCCCATGGGTTTTAATTTTTTAATTTTTTTTTTCTATAAAACACTAGGACGAGACAAGTCCTTCTAAAATATAGCAATTTTTCCCAACCAACCACTGCACAAGTTCACATCTATTCTATTCCTATACTTTCCATTTTGCTAAAAAATAGAAAACTCCATTGTGGATGCTCTTAGAAGTTAAATAAATGAACAAAATAAAATATCTATCAATTTCATTGCTTAATCAATTCAAAAATTATAATCATAAACCAAATTATTATATAGCTTAATTTGACTAATCTTTCACCTAACAGTTTATTCAGGCACCTTGGAAATGGCATATATAAAGACATGAGAAACGTGAGCTTCATATTTATATGAGAAAATTTTTTCATGCAAAATGGGATGCCAAAACAAGAACCTTTAGATTATTGATTTGTTAAAGAACATCTTAGTTCATCCTGGTTGTTAAGATTCTCTGATGGAACTTGCAAATGAGTCATTTAATTAAACTTATGATTTAAAGGTTCTTGTTTTGACATCTTATTTGTATGAAAGACTCACTTTTCTAATTAAATATACTAGTATTATACACGTGCGTTGCACGTGGGGAAAATGAAGAGGGGGGAATGAAAAGGGCAAAAATTACACGGATTAGTAGAATGAGAAACATTTACAAATGACACTAAGGCCTTCTCCCATTATAATATTAGAGATTAGAGATGTAATGTTTGCAAAAGTCAAACAAAACTTAGTCATAGGCATATATATTTATCTAGACTCACTCTCTACTAACTCATCAGCTTCAATCACCAACTCCTAATTAATTAGAGACTAGTATTAGTATAACTCTGTACAGTATGCACTGACTTTTCAAAATACAGAAAATATTTTTGAAAATGCGACAATTATTCCCCTATATACAAAACTAATAAGTACCACAATTATTAGTGTTCTTCCACATTCATCATACATAAAAATTTGCAGACAATGTTAATAACAAAATTGTCAGACAATTTATTAGGTTGTTCTTTAACCATGTGTAACTTTTGTTTATCTTGGCTTGTATGACATTTATTGATTCAATTCTTCCTTTTTATCTTGGAAATGATGTTTAACTGGTTTCTTTTTAAATTTAATTATTTAATATTTATCTATTTACTTATATTTATTTTTTTAGTGAATAATTGAAATATGCTACTTTTACATTTTTTAGCATTTTTAAAAAAAAATAAAGTAGAATTTTTTTTGACAAAAGTGACTTTAGCATAATGTGTTGTGGAGATTAATTCAAATGAAAATTAATTACAGAGTAAAAATTTCAAAATTAATTGTTACTTTTGATCAGTCAATTACCTAGCTCTATATTGGTTCACTTTTCTGTATTATTCCATGCTTAAGCCACTGTTTGGTTGGAGGAGAATGGAGGAGAGGGGAGGGGCCGGGAGGGTTTTTTTAAAAAAAATTTGTTTGGTTCATTTTTTAGGAGGAGAGGGGAGGGGAGTGTTTTTTTCAAAAAATTTTGTTTGGTTCATTTTTTAGGAGGGGTGCCAAATCCCTCTGAGCCAATTTTGACTTCCCTCCAATATTGGGGGATTTGGAGGGAAGAGAAAATAGGTCTAATTAATGTGATTGGACTAAATTGCCATTTTAAATCTAAATCCTAATCATAAAAAACCTAATCTAATCGCCCGACTGACTTTCTTCCACTCTCTTTCTCCCTCTCCTCAACGCCTTCTCGTCTTCGTCCATCTTCCCGCCGTCCGCGGTCGCCCTCGTCTCCGCCGTCCTCAGTCGCCTTTGTCGCCGCCGTCCGCAGTCGCCCTCATTCAAGATATTTTCTTCACATTCTGATAACCCCCCCCCCCCCCCCACCTTCTGGAGTATTTGATTTACTTTTGAACCTTGAATCCCTCTTGTGTATAACAAAAAATTCGTCCACCATTAATTTCCACCATAAGGATGTATTATTATCGTTTATATTTTCTAGGACTGCTCAGATCATAAGAGTTTAATTTCCAGTTAATACGTTTGTTGGTACAAAACCCATTTGCTAGTATCTTGCTCCTTTCTAAATTTGATAAGTTCTGCTCTGGTTGTATCTTGCTCGATCATACAATTCATTAATTATATTCTTATTGACATGGGTATATACAAAATAGGAACTTGAATCATTCCCATATGTGGGCTTTGAAGCTAACAAAATCTTCATATTGTTCTTAAATATAGGAGTAAAACGATGGGAATCTGTATGTTACTTGCTTTGCGCACTTTTTCATTTGAATAGGTGTGTGGCAGGTAAGGATTTCAAAACAAATACTGACTTGATATCAGTTTGTGGTATAAGTATTGTAGATTCAAATAGTAGTTTAGATTCAACAAATACTGACTTGATATCATTATACAAATACTGACTAGATTTGAATAGTAGTTTGTATTGTAAGGAATAGTATACAAATACTGACTTGATATCAGTTTAAATGTGTGTATCTGTACTAATTCTAGGCTTATATTACTTGATATCAGTTTAATACTGACTTTATAGCATGTCTTACTTCTACCTTTATATTTTTGACATCCCAAGAATGTTAGGGTGCCCGTTCAGTTGTAGCTCCGATCGTCGGTGACATCCATGACATGGGATACATAGGAGTAACTTTGAGAATAAAGTATCAGAGTAAAGGAGTTAGTATCAGTTAGTATCAGTTAGTATCAGTAGTGGAGTTAGTATCGGTTAGTATCAGTTGAGTATCAGTTATAGTCGGTATCAGTGTGAAGGAGTTGAGTATCAGTTGATGGTCTGTATTGAGTCTATTGTACGCGCTTAGCGCACTCTATTTGAATCCAGGTTGAGCGGTAGGAGATAGAAGTACTGTGTGCTTTGCACAGGCTTCTTGACTCTATTTATATACTGGAGTTGTAATCTGAAGAGGCATGAATGAAAATATCTATTTCTCTTCTCTAATCTTATCTTATCTCCTTCTTATCTTCTTCTCATCTTCTTATCTTCTTCTTCTTCCCTTCTACTCATACCCAAACCCATTTCTCCCATTGCCTATTGCTCATTTTTGCTTTGCAGGAATCTTTATTGCTCATTTTAGCTTTACAGGAATCTACAGTAACTTCTGAAATTCACCCTACACCATCAACAATGCCCCGATCAAGAAACCCACACAACCCGATCCCTGACAGCTTGGTATCAGAGCCAAGCGAAGGCGATGGACGTGATGAAGGGTTAGCGCCATGGGAGGGAGAAGTAGCCAATATGAGGAGTCAAATAGCGGAAATCCAACTTCGGAGTAACTACCAATCAGAGAGAGTGGAAGCAATCACAGAAGGCATCAACAACAGATTCGTGGTGATGGAGAATAGGATGAATGACAGATTCGTCGCAATGGAGAATAGGATGAATGTTCGACTGGATGCGATGCTATCGATGATTCAGCAAAGTCTGCAGAGAACCCCAAACCCCCCACTGCTGCCGACTCCTCCTATGAACCACAACCCGCCTCCTCCACTCAATCCCCATCAAGAACCCCTTCATCCCCTGCTTCCCAACCTCAACCCACCACCATTTGTTACAGATCCTGGCGGTTTCTTTCGCACTCCCTTCAAGGTGGAGTTCCCAACCTTCGAAGAAGGGGATCCGACGGAGTGGATTTGTGGCGTAGAACAGTTCTTGGAGTTTTATAGAGTGGCCGAGACCCAAAAACTCAAGTACGCGTCACTCAACTTGAGAGGAAGAGCTGCGCAATGGTTTCGCCGCCATATCAAGCCTCGGATGCAAGAGATCACTTGGCCCCAGTTCTTGCAAGAGATACTCACAAGATTCGGTCCCTCGGAGTTCCAAGATTACAGCGGAATGTTGTCTAAGCTACAGCAAAGGGGAGACCTCGAGCTGTACATCCAGGAGTTCGATCGCCTCTCCAACTTTGTGGATGATTGGACAGAGAAACACTATTTGAGCTCCTTCATCAGTGGGTTGCGAGACGAGATCAGATGGGACGTTAAAGCACAGCGACCGAAGAATGTGAATGAAGCCATGGGCCTCGCGAAAGGGTTCGAAGAGAAACTAGCTTGTCTGAAAAGGAACTTCCGAACCCCATTTAATTCCAGACCCACTTTATACCCAGGAGGCTGAGCTTACAGGAGATGAGGGAACGGAAGGCGAAGGGTTTATGTTTTAACTGCGACGAGAAATACACTGCAGGTCACATTTGCAAAACTCAAAAATTCTACTACTTGGAATGCTTGGAAGAAGAGGAAGAGGAGGGAGTCCATATCAATTTCGTGTCAGCAGAGGAGCAGCTTCCCACAGCATCTACTATAGCTTCCATCTTTCCACATTCATCTACCGACTTCCCTACCCCCATCCAACCCCACACCAACTCCCAGCAACCCGAGATTTCTCTGCATGCCTTGGTAGGAAATCAAATCTACCCTCAAACGATGAGAGTTAAGGGGACTATCAATGGCAAGGAAGTGAACATCCTAATCGACACCGGTTCGACTCATAACTACCTAGATCCCTACACCGCAGCCTCGGCTAGATTGCAAGTTAACAAGGAACTTCGCTATAACGTCACCGTCGCCAATGGCCAAGTGATGCAGAGTGAAAGAAAGGTAGAGCTAGCACGCTTCACAGTCCAAGGAGTATCCCTGCAAGCGGAATTGTTGTTGCTTCCCTTGGGGCCGTCGCAGATGGTCCTAGGAGCCCATTGGCTTCGTACATTGGGGCCCGTAACGATGGATTTTGGAGAAATGACGATGGACTTCTTGGTAGATGGCAAGAGGAAAAGGCTGCAAGGAGTGATACCTCCACAATTGCAAATGATGCAAGGCTCGGAGCTGCCAGGAATGAAGAAGTCTGCTTGCCAAGCATACATGATCCAAGTAAATGAGATCGTGCCTGAAAAAGGAAGCCCCGAAGACGTCGAGCACCCTGATATTGGCGAAATCCTTACCCAGTTTTCAGATGTGTTCAAAGAAGAGCTGCAGTTGCCGCCACACAGAGACATCGATCACAAGATTCCCCTCCCCGAAGGCCACCAGCCGGTATGCTTGAGGCCCTACAGACACCCACACTCCTACAAAGCTGAGATTGAGAAACAAATCAAGGAGATGCTCGAAGCAGGATTCATCCGTCCAAGCCACAGCCCCTACTCTTCCCCCGTCATTTTAATCAAGAAGTCCGATGGTAGTTGGAGGATGTGCGTCGATTACAGAGCTCTCAACAATCAAACTATCAAGGCGAAATTTCCCATTCCGGTCATCGACGAATTGTTGGATGAACTCCACGGAGCTCGATACTTCTCCAAGATTGACCTGAGGTCGGGGTATCATCAGATTAGAGTTAGTGACGAAGACATTCCCAAAACGGCGTTTAGAACACACCATGGACACTTCGAATTTGTGGTTATGCCCTTTGGTCTTACCAACGCGCCGTCTACATTCCAAAATCTGATGAATAGTATCTTTAACGAGTATCTCCGACAGTTTGTATTGGTATTCTTCGACGATATATTAGTCTACAGTCCCTCTTGGGAAGAACACTTGCTGCACTTGCGCCAAGTTTTGAGGGTGCTAGAAGAGCACAATCTGCGGGCGAAGGCTACTAAATGTAGTTTTGGGCGCACTTCAGTGGGCTACTTGGGGCATGTAATCAGCGAAAAGGGGATCGAAGTAGATGAGAGTAAAATAAAGGCGGTAGAGGAATGGCCGAGGCCAAGGAATGTTAAGGAGTTGAGGGGTTTTCTTGGGCTTACGGGATACTACCGTCGATTTGTGAAGAACTACAGAAGCATCGCCGCGCCGCTTACCAAGCTTTTGAGGAAGAACGCCTTCGAGTGGTCGATGGCAGTGACTCAAGCGTTCGAGAAATTGAAGGAGGCGCTCACCACCACCCCAGTCTTGCAGGCCCCCAATTTTGCGAAACCCTTCATTGTCGAAACCGATGCTTCCAAGGAGGGCATTGGCGCCGTTCTGATGCAAGAGCGCCACCCCATCGCGTACATGAGTAAGGCTTTAAAGGGAAAGAATTTGTCACTCTCCACATATGAGAAGGAAGTTCTCGCAATTCTACAAGCCATCAAGCAGTGGCGGCACTACCTCCTAGGGAATGATTTTGTGATTCGCACCGATCAACAAAGCATCAAGCACATCCTCGAGCAGAAAATTCACACGGAGATACAGGAAAAGTGGTTGTGGAAGCTATTGGGACTCACATTCACCGTCGAATACAAAAGGGGAACCCTCAATTCAGCTGCCGATGGCCTTTCAAGGAGAATCGGACCCTCAGAATTTTGCTTGGAGATCTCGTTGGTTCTTCCCCAGTGGATCGATGACATCAAAACCCTAGTTCGGCAAGACCCCTATTACCTGCGGCTGGAAGAGAAGAGAAGCAGCGGGAAATTGGATGCCTAGCTCTACCGATTTGCAAATGGCCTGTGGTTCTACAAGGGGTGCATTTTAGTCAGTCCAAAGGCGGAAATAAGGAAGCTAATTTTTCACGATTTGCATTCCACAAGCTCAGGTGGCCACTCCGGTTGTCACAAAACCCTACACAGGATCAGGCGATCCTTCATTTGGGAGGGCATCACCAAGGATGTGAAATCGATGATCAAGGAGTGTCTAGTCTGCCAACAGAACAAGTATGAAACCTTGCTTCCTGCGGGATTGCTACACCCCCTTCCGATTCCGGAGAGAGTTTGGGAAGATATTTCCATGGATTTCGTTGAGGGATTGCCCAAAAGCAGTGGCAAGAATGCTGTGATGGTTGTGGTGGACCGTCTCACGAAGTACGCTCATTTCATAGGCATATCCCACCCCTACACTGTGGAATCGATTGTGCAAATCTTCGTTGATCAAGTTTATAGGCTCCACGGGATGCCACGAAGCATTGTAAGTGACAGGAACCCCATATTTATGAGCAAGTTCTGGAAAGAGTTCTTCAATCTCCAACAATGCAAGTTACGACACTCCACGGCATACCACCCACAGAGTGATGGGCAGACCGAAATCGTGAACAAGGCTTTAGAGCTCTACTTGCGCTGTTTGTGTGGCCAGAAGCCCCGAGAGTGGAGTCGATTCTTAGGGTGGGCAGAGTTCTGGTACAACACTAATTGGCATGTATCAACCGGCATTACCCCCTTCCAAGGAGTATATGGAACTCCGCCTCCAACATTGCTGCATTACATCCCAGGAACTGCAGCCGTGCAAGAAGTAGAGGAGGGATTACTGTCGCGCGATGAGGTCCTGCAGCTGTTGAAGGACAACTTGAAGTTGGCTCAACAAAGAATGAAACTCTTCGCTGACAAGAAGAGGACGGAGAGGCAATTCTTAGTTGGGGATTTAGTATTCTTGAAAATCCAACCCTACAAGCAAGTGTCCATTTGAGGGGGAACTCCGCAGAAACTATCGCCTAAGTTCTTTGGTCCATATCGCATTTTGGAAAGAATTGGTGAGGTTGCCTATCGGTTAGAATTACCCCCGGCTGCTACCATCCATCTCGTCTTCCACGTCTCCAAACTCAAGCCATGTCATGGAACCCACTCTCCAGAAGTGGAATTAGAGCCGCCCCAATGGTGGGTGCTAGCACTCAACGATGAGGAGCCAGAACAAGTGCTAGGCCGCAGGGTCTTCAAGAAAAACAATCGGGTGGGAATCAAGCTACTGATCAAGTGGAAGAACTCCCCTGTAGAAAATGCTTCTTGGGTCGATATTGATGACCTGCGTGTTAATTTTCCAAATTTCGAGCTTGGGACAAGCTCGCTGTAAGGGAAGGGGGGTTGTTAGGGTGCCCGTTCAGTTGTAGCTCCGATCGTCGGTGACATCCATGACATGGGATACATAGGAGTAACTTTGAGAATAAAGTATCAGAGTAAAGGAGTTAGTATCAGTTAGTATCAGTTAGTATCAGTAGTGGAGTTAGTATCGGTTAGTATCAGTTGAGTATCAGTTATGGTCGGTATCAGTGTGAAGGAGTTGAGTATCAGTTGATGGTCTGTATTGAGTCTATTGTACGCGCTTAGCGCACTCTATTTGAATCCAGGTTGAGCGGTAGGAGATAGAAGTACTGTGTGCTTTGCACAGGCTTCTTGACTCTATTTATATACTGGAGTTGTAATCTGAAGAGGCATGAATGAAAATATCTATTTCTCTTCTCGAATCTTATCTTATCTCCTTCTTATCCTCTTCTCATCTTCTTATCTTCTTCTTCTTCCCTTCTACTCATACCCAAACCCATTTCTCCCATTGCCTATTGCTCATTTTAGCTTTGCAGGAATCTCTATTGCTCATTTTAGCTTTACAGGAATCTACAGTAACTTCTGAAATTCACCCTACACCATCAACAATGCCCCGATCAAGAAACCCACACAACCCGATCCCTGACAAAGAAATTCTTGAACATGTCTGGTTCTCCTTTCAAAGTTAGACGTATAACTTTGGCAAAAATGGTTTCAAAGTTCCATAGAATGGTGACTGGTGCTGATATTATGTTTAAGTAGCATGCTCTATTATATGTTGTTATTTCATCATGTTCATATCAAACCATCTTCTTCTAATTTTAGTTTGAATCCCTTTTGCTTTATATGCTTTTGAGAGTTCAAAATTTTCATATTTTCCTTTCTTTAAGACTGCTCATGTCTTTGTGAACCTGGTTTTGAGATTTCACATCTGTATTGCTTGCTTTAAGTTATATTCCTATTGCTTTGCTTCAATGATAAGTACGATGAGAAATTCCTATTGCTTTGCTTTGCTTCAATTACTAGAATCAGACTTAGCGATGGCAGATACTTAGCTTACCGCGAAGTAGGTACCCCGAAGAAGAAAGCCAGCTACAAGATCATACTTGTTCATGGCTTAGATGGCATGAAAGACTTGACACTCCCTGTATCTCAGGTTAATACAAGCAACAAAAAATTAGTCTTCAGTTTTGATATCTGATTTGTAACGAAGTTTTGGTTTTCTCATGTGCGTGGCTGGTTGCAGGAACTGATGGATGAGCTGGGTGTATACATACTGTCATTTGACAGAGCCGGGTATGCGGAGAGTGATTCAAACCCTGAAGTAAACGTTCAGTGAAGAATGAAGCAATGGACATTGAAGAGCTCGCGGATCAGCAAAGCAATGGACATTGAAGAAACCCTGAAGTAAACGTTCAGGGGCTGCTTGAAGTACATAAGTGTGTAACAATCAAGGCACACACTGTCACTTGCAAGTTGCAATTAGATGTTAACCTAATGTTTTCTAATAGAATTAATTATAATTCTAGATTTAATACTGTTGCCGCTGAAATCAGTGTGGGGACAAACAGATAGATTTGTGGATTCGAGGAAAGGTGAATAGCCAAACCTGAATGACTTCACTGGAGTTTGACCGAGATCCTTTTGCCGTTAACCAACAAAAAGTGCGAGACACCGGGGTTGATTTTGGCGACGCTCCGATGCTCTTGTCAGTAATCTGCATGATTAAGAAAAAAATTTAACTGGCAAAAGATTGATTACCTGGTAACAGTAGCCACCTTAGGAGTCAGTTTCGGGATAAGATCAAATCCCTACTTCCCGTTGTGAATGGATAGAATTGGTTAAAACTGCTGTTTGAAGATAATCATGAATCTAAATCCTCTTCTATCCAGTCAGACTGGGTTTCTTACGGGTTGGAACCCGTACCCAGTAAGACAGATCCGTTTATGAGTTATTGGGCTTTGAAAAATGACCCAGTTCCCATTTCAGACCCGTTTATAGGTAAAATTACCTTTTTAACCCTGAGCTTTAAGATTCGTGCCCGATTTGAACGGTTCCGATTTAACCCTATTTTTAGCCATATCACGAGCCCCCCATTCCTGAAGACTAAGTTTGATCAGCCTTTGAGGAGTAGTTTTACTGATTTAATGACGTGCGGGGTTGTATCGGAGTCCAAATGAGGGATTTCGGATCTTATACGAGGCATGATGATGTTTTTCTGAGTTGGTCGCACACACAAGATTGTTCTTGAGCTCTTCTGGATTTTTTGTGATTTTCCTCGATTTTTTAATTTTTTTTGGATCATTTATTCAATTTTGCAAAGCAGTGATTTATTTTTCGAGAGCATTAATTAATTATTCTAAGAAATAATTATTTATCCAGGGGCTCAAAAATATTTTCCTGAATTTATAATTATTTTTTAGAATTTTAAATTAATTTTCCCAAATTTTTAATCATTTTTTCGCAATTTTTAAATAATTAATTCGAATTTAATAAATAAAAAATAGATTTTTATACCTATTTATGACGTGGCAGGATCTGGACCGTTCATCAGCCTTGGGCACAGATTTCTGAGCGATCTAATGGTTGGTGTAGCTCGAAGGCGCTTTTTCCCCCATACGGAGGTCGGTGCCCCGGTAGCTCGGCGATGTGGCTCGGTAGCTCGGCGCTGTAGCTCGGGGAGCCTCTCCTCGAATGGGCAACTCGGCAGCTCGGTAGAGTAGCTCGGTAGCTCAGCACTTCGTGGGCTGCCGAGCTACGTGGCTAGATCTGGAGCGTCCATCACAGTGCGAATCACGATGCACGAGGCTTAGATCACGAGAAAACGTGTTTTTGTCGTTTTGTGGACGTAGCAAAATCTGAGCCGTCCATCAGTTTTTGGCGCGAATTTTGGGACAATCTGACGGTCCAAGGAGCTTGGAGGCATTTTTTCTCCAATGCGGAGGTCGGTGCCCCAGTAGCTCGGCAGAATGGCTCGGTAGCTCGGCGCTTCGTGGGCTGCCGAGCTACATGGCTGGATCTGGTTTGTCCATCACGGCTTGAGTCACGATGCACGAGGCTCAGATCATGAGAAAACGTGTTTTTGTCTTTTTGTGGACGTGACAAAATCTGAGCCGTCCATTAGCTTTTGGCACAAATCTTAGGACAATCTGACGGCCCAAGGAGCTCAAAGGCATTTTTCTCCAGTACGGAGGTCGGTGCCCCGGTAGCTCGGCACTTCGTGGGCTGCCGAACTACGTGGCTAGATCTGGAGCGTCCATCACGGCGCGAATCATGACGCACGAGGCTCAGATCACGAGAAAATATTTTTGTCGTTTTGTGGACGTGGCAAAATCTAACCGTCTATCAGCTTTTGGCACGAATCTCGGGACAATCTGACGGTCCAAGGAGCTCGGAGGCATTTTTCTCCAATACGGAGGTCGGTGCCCCGGTAGCTCGGCAGAGTAGCTCAGTAGCTCTTCCTCGGTAGCTCGGCGCTTCTATGGCTGCCGAGCTGTATGACCAGTTTCTGGGTTGTTCCCGCCCTTCTGCATTCTGTCATTTAGCCTTCTTAATGGGCTTGAGTGGGGCCCAATACGTTAGAAACCCAAGAGTCACCCTCTTTTTACTATAAGTCCCCCCCCACCATTTCTCCCACTCTTTCACTTTTCACTTTCAGAAAAACTTTTGCTCTCGAGTCGCTCTGCTAGCGGTGATTTTCGCTCTTGGGTGGTTGTGCTAACTGTCACGGCGTGGCAAGACAATTTCTGGCAAACTATTCTGACCGAGAACATCACATCAAGGTAAATATATATTTTCAATTATATATATATATATATATATATATATATATATATATATATATATATATATATATATATATATATATATATATATATACTTTTCAAGATGTCTAAAGTGTCCTCGGGTAGCGAGGCATCTTCCTCGGGAGACAGAGTGAGCAGCGGTTAGTAGCTCCGGACGTTCAAGAGGAGGGGGCAGAAGTGCTGAGCCGAGATAGGGGGATGGAGATAATAGGGTCGTCCGTGGTCGAGCCGGTCGCTCCACTCATCAAGGAAAAGGGAAGGAGGCAGCTCGGACTGTAATTGTTGATACGGTGGTAGAGCCCGTCAGACAGGGAGGAGAAGTGGGTTGGCTGCCAACGAAGATATAAGGCCATGGGGGGGATCAGGCAGTATACCGGTGACCTGTTGATGAAAGTCATCTATGGAAGATTGGAGGCGTACAAGGAGAACGAGCCGAAGGAGGTTACCGAGGTTGACGACATCGTCTCGGTTCTGACGGAGAGGGACCTGCTTCGGATACGGAAGAGCATCGTGATAGCCCCGGAGTACACCCTAATCCTCCCTGGACCCGGAGTGCGAGCATGCACGGCGTTCATGCCTGACACGTGCGTCTTTGCCTACGACGCGCTAAATGCAGGCCTGCGCCTTCCCTTTCACCCCTTCGTGACCGAAGTGCTTTGGTGGTATGGACTGAGCCCGATCCAGTTCATACCGAACATGTGGCACCACGTGCTCGGGTTTTTGCTCCAGTGTCGAACGACGAAGGTGGAGCCTGAGCTAGTCGTTCTCCGAAGTTTGTATCAGATCAATCGGATGAGCAAAACGGAACACTGATACTACTTGTTGCCACGAAAAGGCGTCAAATTGATAGAGAATATGGACTCTATCAAGTCGTGGAAGGGCAAGTATTTTTTAATCCGAGGTCCCTTGGCGTGGGACTTTCCGACCAGATGGAAGGAGGATGTGCCAAAGTCAGCGAAAGCCGAGCCGGTGTTGACTCCGGCCGAGGCAGAAATTGTGACGAAGCTAATCGACCTCCCGACCCTGAGCTGGAAGGATATGACCGAGGAGGTGCTCCACGGGTCGGGCCTCGGTCCGATCGACCCGAGTATGTTCCGGACATCTTGTTCTTTTGTTTACTTTTTATACCTTATGTATTGTTGTCTTAACTTTGTTTTCACTATTTGACAGAGGCTCCGAACATGGATTTTAGGGCGATCATAGCCGAGCGAAACAAGGCTTCTGATGCCAAGAAGAGAAAGAGGACGACCGCAGGACCTTCGTCGGGCCGACCTACCAAAGTATCCTCTGCCGCAGTCGAGACTGTGGACCTGGCATCTCCTCAGCGATCTGCCTCGGCTATCGCTCTTCCTCTATCGACCCCGTCTGAACCTCAGCCGAAGGCTTTTCTATCTCGGCAGCATTGGCACTCGAGGCCCCGCCCTTCACCGAGAAGGCCGAGGCGATTATGACCAAGGGGCACAAGAAGCTCTTCGTCCCTGACTGGCGGGTGATGAACCACGATGGCTTCTTGGGGGACTCGGCCATGAGCATGCAGGCCTTGCACCATCTTCTGACCCCGAAAGATAAAGTAGCAATGAAGGCGGGGACGATGGGCGACGATGCTCTCGAGATAGCTCGGGCGACCATGTCGGTGAGTCTCTGAGTCGATTTTGTTGATAACTCAAAAAAATTTCTATGTCTTTTGCTCGGTTTTCATCGCTCTTTTTTCTCTTTTGTTTAGATCACGTGCCACTTCAGCCACCTCCTCGAGCAATATTCCGAGCAAGAGAAGGAGCTGAAGCTAATATGCGACAGGGACAGAGCCGAGAAGGTGAAACTCGCGAAGCTGTACGAGGCGGAGCAGTGCTGCTCGGAATCCTTGGTAGCTCAGATCGCGCACTTGGAGGCGGCCCTGGCGCAGGCGAACGAGAAGATTGCCTCGGAGGTGGCTAGGGGGGACGAGGAGGGAAAAGGCGAAGAAGGCCTTGGAGGAGGTGATGCAAGAGAAGGACGAGGCGATGGAGGCGGCGAGGGTGGAGATAGAGGCCGAGGCGATGAAGCAAATGATGGCGAATATGGAGAAGTCCTACGCCACTGCACTCGAGCACGTCGAGGCTCGAGTCCCCGACTTTGATAGGTTGGGATACGGGCTGTGGGGTCCGGCTGACGATGAGGACCTCGAAGCTGATCAAGAGGTCGAGGACAAGGAGGGGGAGGAGCAACCAAGCGACGATGCTGTGGCCGACCCCGAGGCCGTGGTGGTGGAGAAAGGAGGTAACGAGGCTGTGGCCGACCCCCAGGCCGGAGCGGTGGAGGAAGGGGAGGCGACCACCGAGGAGCCTATCACCGAGCTACCACCCAAGGTGGCCCTTGACTTTAGTTGTCTTGTATTTTCGTTTTCTTTTCTTGTATTGCCTTATAGCAGACTGGCCACCACTTTTTTGTATGAATGAAACTTACTATTTATACTAAATGTTGGGGATATTTTGAATTTCTTGATTATCTATCTCTCGAGTCTCGCACCATGCTCACCTAGGCTTAGCCTTGAAGTTTTGGCTAAGTGTTCACCGCGGTTTCACTTTGAAATTTTCAGATCGTCGAAGTGACGCAGCTCCCCGAAGTGCCTTATGTGATCGAGGTGACTCGTCCTGAGGCCGGCCTAGGGGCAATGATGTTGTGCCTCGCTAGGAGCCGAGAGCAGCTTTACGAGGTCGAGTGGGGGCTTCACAGAGCCGAACGTGAGCGGAATCATCTACGACTAGTCATAGGCCGTCGAGACCTCGAGATCCAGCGGTTAGAAAAGAGGCTCAAGGATACGACCCCTGAAGGTGATGATTATGGTTCGTCGACAGCCGTTAACCAAGGCCTGAGGCTTAGGCAACTCCATCATTCTCTAACTAAGATGACGGCGGAGAGAGATGAAATCGCAGCTGAGAGAGACGAACCGACCGCAGCGAGGAACAAGCTTACGGCGGAGAGAGATGAGCTGACAGCAGCGATGGACAAGTTGACAGCGGAGAGAGACGAGCTGAAGAGGGTGACTATCGACAAGAGCATTGAGGTTACTCATCTTCGTCGGATTATCACTGACAACTCTGGTGGTGCGGGCTCGGCGCGGCTGCCTCGCTTGAAGATAACTGTGAAGGACGATTCACTGAAGGAACGAATCATTGAACTTGAGGCGAAGATCGCTCGTCTTCAGCCCCAACCCGAGCGGGTCAACGTTAGAAGCACCTCATGCACACGGAAAGAGAGCGATAGAGGAATTTCTTTTTACGAGCTTGCGACTCGCTTGCCCGTTACCCATCGGAGCCCTGGGAATGCACAAAGTGAGGTGGCTGCTTCGTCGAGCAGAGCGTCCGTTGGGGCTACCGTCAGAAGCAGTGCAGAAGATGCATCTCAGCTTGCCGACCTAGAGATAAGTGCCGAGGTGAGACGTCGGCAGTACAGCGTTCGTCGTCCCCAGGTGTCTATAAACCAAAGTATTCCTGCCCCTAGAAGGCGTTGAAGTAGTTCTCTGTAGTTTTGTACTTTTTGTTCTTCAAGTTTTGTAATTCGTCGTAAAGATGAGTAGTTAGCCTTGTAACTTGACTTGTTCCTCAAACTTTACAGAAATGATACTTGTTTTTCGCACTTGTGTGTTTTGTTAGCATCTATGGTTGTCGATAGTTGTAGGAGCACTCCTGAATAGCGAACCACTTGTTACTTGCTTATGAGCGAGTAGCAGAAGCAAAGTCGAGCCAAGTGTTGGACTCCGAACTCGTCGTTTAAAAGAGAAAGTCAACGGTTGTGGGAGCAATTCCGAATGGCGAACCACTTCTAACTCGCTTATGAGTAAGTTGGTGAAGCAGAGTCGAGCCAAGTGTTGGACTCCGAACTCATCGTTTAAGAGAGATTCAACGATTGTGAGAGTAGTTCCGAATGACGAACCACTTCTAACTCGCTTATGAGCAAGTTGGTGAAGCGGAGTCGAGCCAAGTGTTGGACTCCGAACTCGTCATTTAAGAGAGATTCAACGGTTGTGGTAGCAGTTCCGAATGGAGAACCACTTCTAACTCGCTTACGAGCAAGTTGGTGAAGCAGAGTCAAGCCAAGTGTTGGACTCCGAACTCGTTCTTTAAGAGAGATTTAATGGTTGTGGGAGCAGTTCCGAATGGGGAACCACATCTAACTCGCTTAAGAGCAAGTTGGTGAAGCGAAGTCGAGCCAAGTGTTGGACTCCGAACTCATCGTTTAAGAGGGATTCAACGGTTGTGGGAGCAGTTCCGAATGGCGAACCACTTCTAACTCGCTTACGAGCAAGTTGGTGAAGCGAAGTCGAGCCAAGTGTTGGACTCCGAACTTGTCGTTTAAGAGAGATTCAACGGTTGTGGAAGCAGTTCCGAATGGCGGACCACTTCTAACTCGCTTACAAGCAAGTTGGTGAAGCGGAGTCGAGCCAAGTGTTGGACTCCGAACTCGTCGTTTAAGAGAGATTCAATGGTTGTGGGAGCAGTTCTGAATGGTGAATCACTTCTAACTCGCTTATGAGCAAGTTGGTAAAGTGGAATCGAGCCAAGTGTTGGACTCCGAACTCGTCGTTTAAGAGAGATTCAATGGTTATGGGAGCAGTTTCGAATGGCGAACCACTTCTAACTCGCTTATGAGCAAGTTGGTAAAGCGGAATAGTGCCAACTGTTGGACTCCAAACTCGTCGTTTAAGAGAGATTCAACGGTTGTGGGTGTAGTTCCGAATGGCGAACCACTTCTAACTCACTTATAAGCAAAGTTGGTGAAGCAGAGTCAAGCCAAGTGTTAGACTCCGAACTCGTCGTTTAAGCCAATACAGTTGGGGTATTAAACAGAGATAAACTGAGCACAAGAGTATTATTATTCAAAAGAAACTCTTTATTAAATATTGCTAATCGGCCGCTTCTAAGTTACGGGCCGTTATTACAATGGAAAAACTAATAGAATAGCTTTAAAACTGATGGTGCTTGGAAATGTGTTCAAACACCCTCTTGGTACTTCAGTAAATAATCGGTGTTCCATGTTCTTGGTACCTTCCTGCCCCCGAGGTCTTCAAGTTGGTATGATCCGGGTGAACTACCCTGGAGACCATGTATGGTCCTTCCCAATTTGGGGCTAGCTTGCTCCTTTGGCTGGGAAACGAGATGGCTAGCTTCCTGAGGACTAAGTCCCCCTCCTTAAGGTCTGTAGGACGAACTCTTCTGTTGTAGGATTGCTCAATCTTTCTTCGATAATTCTCTTAGCGGATCGAGGCTCTCTCGCGGAGTTCATCGATGAGATCCAGATTGGCCCGGAGCTCCCTTGCGTTTGCTCTTCATTGTATGCAATTAGGTGGGGGGATGGCAAACTAACCTCTAAAGGGATCACGGCCTCGGACCCGTAGGTGAGGTTGAAAGGCGATTGCCCTGTGGGGGTTCTCTTTGTAGTGCGGTAGTTCCACAGTACGTTAGGAAGCTGCTCTACCCACAATCCTTTAGCCGACTTATTTAGTCTCTTCTTGATGCCCGAGAGGATTTTCTTGTTGGCGTTCTCTACTTGGCCATTGGATTGAGGGTGGGAGATAGAGGAGAACCGCTGCTGAATGCCGAAGTCTTCATAAAAGGAGCGGAATATTGTCCCCGCAAATTGTGTTCCGTTGTCTGTCACCAAGACTCGGGGTATGCCAAACCTGCAGATTACGTTCTTCCAGAAGAACTGTTTCACCCTATTCTCAGTAATGGTCAATAGTGGTTCCGCCTCAATCCACTTGGAGAAATAGTCGATTGCCACAACTAGGAACTTGAGCTGGCCTGGAGCCAGTAGGAACGGACCCAGCAAGTCCATTACCCACATTGCAAAGGGGGTTGGACTTGAGAGGGAAGAGAGTTGAGCTTGCGATAGGCGATGGATAGTGGAGAATTGTTGACAGGGGCCACATTGTCGGACATGTTGCGCATCGTCTCGAAGGAGGGTAGGCCAGAAGTATCCATAATTCAAGACTTTTCAGACGAGAGACCTTGATCCCGAATGGGCTCTGCCTATCCCTTCGTGGAGTTCTTTCAGAGCATACAGGTCTTCTTCTAGAGAGAGACATCTCAAGTAGGGTTGACCATCTACTTGGGTGTAGGAGCGTTTGTATAAGACTCCCTCAATAAGGGTGTACCACTCTGCTCTTGTTCGGATTCGGCGAGCTTCTTTGGGATCTTGGGGAAGGCTCCTGTCTCTGAGGAACTCAACTAGAGGCCTCATCTAGTTATTTTCGAGTTGGACCGGCAGCAACTCCATTGAGTCGGGGGCTTCTTCTTCGATGCTGGGCCTTAGTAGAACTTCAATCAAGACGGTCTGCTCGAGCCCTTGGAGGGAGGAAGAGGCTAGTTTCGAGAGGGCATCTACCTGGGCGTTCTCCTCTCGGGGGATCCGCTGGAGTTGTGCTTCCTCGAATGAAGCCATGAGACTTTTGACCTTGGCTAGGTACTTGGCCATACGGTCGTCTCGTGCCTCGTGGACTGTCTCGTGCCTCGTATTCTCCCAAGACCTGATTCACCACGAGCTGAGAGTCGCTGAAAATTCGAACACGCTTCGCCCCTGCTTTGCAAGCCATGCCCAGGCCTGCTATGTGGGCCTCGTACTCGGCCCGTTGTTGGAAGCCTTGAAATTGATGCAGAGGGAGATTGGAGGATGAAGTCATCTGGGTCCGCCAGGATAACTCCGGCTCTGCTCCCTTCAACGCAAGAAGACCCATCCACATACACTATCCAGATGGGTGTCCAATTTGCCACTTGACTGACCTCAGGGATCATGCTTTACACTATGAACTCGGCTAGCGCTTGAGCTTTGATAGCGGTCCGAGGCTGATAGGATATGTCGTGTTGACTCAGCTCGATTGACCACTTCATGAGATGTCCGGAGGTCTCGGGCTTATACAGGACCTGCTTGAGCGGCTGGTCGGTGAGGACGACCACCGAATGGGATTGGAAATAGGGATGAAGTTTTCGGACCGCCATAACCAGGGTGTAGGCTATCTTCTCCAACCTCGAATAACGAAGCTCGGCATCTCTAAGGACCATGCTCACATAGTAGATAGGCTTTTGTGTCTTGTCTTCTTCCCTCACTAGGACAGCACTGAGGGTCTGTTCGGAGGCAGCGAGGTAGAGGTAAAGGGTTTCCCCAGGTGTTAGAGGAGTGGGCGGTTGATCAAGTAGGCTTTGAGTTGGTCGAACGACTCTTGCTGCTGCTGGCCCCACTCGAAGCCCTTAACCCCACTGAGGGCTTTGAAGAAGGGGAGACACTTTTCCCCAGACTTGGAGAGGAAGTACCCTATAGTCGCGAGGCACCCGGTGAGCTTTTGCACTTTTTTTACGTTTGAGGGGGGAGCCATATTGAGTATGGCCTTTATCTTCTCAGGGTTGGCTTCAATCCCCCTCTGGCTGACCATAAAACCCAAGAATTTACCCGATGAGACCCCGAATGCACATTTATTCGGGTTTAGTCTCATGTTATGCCTCCTTAGCACGTCAAAGGCCTCTTGGAGGTCGGCGACATGGTCAGACCCAATGATGCTTTTCACCAACATATCATCGACATAAACCTCCATGTTCCACCCGATCTGATTTTTGAAGACCTTATTGACAAGACGTTGGTAGGTGGCACCAGCATTTTTAAGCCCGAAGGGCATCACTCTATAGCAGTAGAGGCCTTGATCCATGACAAATGACATCTTCGGGATATCTGGGGGGAACATTCGGATTTGGTTGTATCCGGAGAATGCATCTATGAAGCTCAGCAGCTCATGGCCCGAAGTGGCGTCGATCAAGGTGTCGATGCTAGGGAGTTGGAAGGGATCCTTGGGGCATACCTTGTTTAAATCTGTGAAGTCGATACAGATCCTCCAACTTCCATTGGTCTTTTTAACCATCACAATGTTGGAGAGCCACTCTGGATAGTTAACTTCCTGTATGAACCGGGCTTTGAGGAGCTTCTCCACCTCCTCCTTTATGGCCTGCTGGCGCTCGGGGGCAAACTTGCGTCTCTTCTGCTGGACCGATCTAGCCTCCGGAGCGACACTTAGATGGTGGGTGAGGAGCTCTTCGGAGATTCCCAGCATGTCGGCTGCTGTTCAAGCGAAGAAGTCACGGTTTCTCTTGATGCACTGGACTATGTGGGCACAGAGGGCAGAAGGGAGGGTTTGGCTGATTAAGAATCTGCGGGTCGGATCTTCCTCCGATAAAAGCACTTCCTCTAGCTCATTTACCGGTTCTGACATAGGCTGGGTGTTCCCCTGGGGAATTTCAAGGGCCTCGAGGGAGAGGACGGGTCCTCCAGTCAAGGTCATATAGCATTTGCGGGCCGTTTCCTGACTTTCCCTCACTTCTTCCACGCCCACCTTGGTGGGAAACTTCATCTTTAGATGGTAAGCTGATGGGACAGCTTCTAAAGCAGCTAGACCCGGTCGACCTAGGATCACATTATAAGCAGCTTGGACGTCAACCACCATGAAATCCATCGGCTCCGTTCGGGTAGTAGGAGCTTTGCCAGCGGTTACGTCGAGAGTTATAACACCCTCGATCGTCACTGGTACTCCCGTGAAACTATGGAGAGTGTAATCGGCGGGCTTGAGCCTGTCCCTCGATAATTGGAGCCCTCGGAAGGCCTCTAAAAAGAGGATGTTGACAGAACTACCATTATTCACTAGAATCCTTTCTACCTTGAAGTTGGCCATGTGGAGGTTGATCACCAATGCATCACAGTAGGGGGTTCAGATACCCCCCAGATCATCATTCGAGAAAGTAACTAGAACTCCAAGACCTTTGGGAGGGGGGAGGCTATACACCGAATTGACTTCCCTGACGAAGGCTTTTCGGGAGGAGTTAGAAGTTCCTCCCATTGGACCTCTGTGGATGAGGTGCAAGATGCGCTCTTCCTCAAAGTCGGGAGTCTCCTCGCGCCTCTCGGGCCGCTTGTTAGCCCCCTAGGGGGTGGAGGAGGATCGGCTCGGTCCTTTTTTACAAATTTGGTGAGCTTCCCTCTCTGAATGAGGGCTTCGATCTTGCTTTTCAGGGCTCGACAGTCATTGGTGTCGTGGCCGTGGTCTCGATGGTAGCGGCACCACTTCTCCTTATCCCTCTTCTTCCCAGGAGTATTCATCTTTGGGGCAGGAGGTAGAATTCCTTCTTTCTCAACCTCCATCAGAATGGCTGAGACATTGGCGTTGAGAGGGGTGAATTTCTTAAATCTGGGGGGTGGACGATGCAGACCCCCGTTGTGCTTTTGGAGCTTTTTAGCTTTCTTGTCTTCAGTGACCTTCCTCTTACTTCTAAAAGATGACCCCTCAAATGTAGGGCGGTGCACAGTTTCCTCCACCCGGATGTAATTCTCGGTTTTAAGAAGAAGATCGGAGAAGTCTCGCGGGGGCTTTTTGGCTAGGGACGACCGGAGGTCAGCGTTGAGGACATTGGATTGAAAGGCGGCCGAGGCGACCGACTGATCGAGGGAGGCGGTGGACCTAGCCTCCGCGGTAAACCACTTGACATAGTCCCTCAGTTTCTCGCCCTTCTTCCGACTAAGAAAGAGTAGTGAAATACTCATTTTTTGGAGCGGCAGCTGCTCACGAAATGGGTTATGAAAAGGGCCTCGAACTGGTCGAAATAGAAGATGGAGGACGGGGCGAGGCGGGAGTACCATTCCCGAGCCGGGCCTTTGAAAGTGGCCGGAAATGTCTTGCATAGGAGGGCATCGGAGGCCTGATGGATCGTCATGAGAGTTTTGAAACTCTCGATGTGAACCATGGGGTCTGATTCCCCCGTGTATGTCTTGAACTGTGGAGGCTTGAAATTTTTCGGAACGGGGGCCTCCATGATGGTACGAGAGAATGGAGGCCTGCTTGGACGAAGGGTCCTCCCTCTTAGTTCCTCGTCCCTATCGAGTTGATCGAGGTGCGTCTCTATCTCGTGGAAACGGTGGTAGACAGCATCCTCCCTTCGACGGTACCCTGGTGAGCCTCTGGACTCATCTTCGTACGAAGGGGAACGTGGGCCACGGTGACGGTAGCTCGAAGACTAGTGAGGACTGGGGATGTGATGGCGGTGGCTCAGAGCTTGAGGAGGACTTTGGGACCGATGGCGAGGGCTTCGAACTGGCTCAAGAGTGGGGACCCTCTGAATATTATTATTGTTGTTTGACGGGGCATTGAAGGCTCGCAAGACTGCTGCTTGGAAGTCTTGGAATTCTGCTCTGGTGATGGGTCCGTTCTGGTCCCTCTGGGCCTGTTGACCAGCGGGGGAACGGTTTTCCCTTTGACGGTACTCGGGGGACTCCCTCCGCCTCCTAGGAGAAGGGGGCCTCCTGCGGTCGCGGCGGCGAGGAGATCGTGCCTTTGGACGTTCTGAGCGGGAGCCTCCCTCTCGAGCCCGCCTCTCATCCAAATGGCGGCGAAGGTCTTCCTCCTTCTGCCGATTGATTATGATGTTCCGGAGATCTTCTGATGGCCGAGTGTTATGGGATGCCATGGAGTCGGTGGAAGGGTTATGAACCGAGATATGATCAAGGTGAAAAGGTTGTTTCTGGGGATCAGGACGAGAGGTCCCTACGCCAGCATTCTGGGGCCCGAATTGAGCCTGCTGGGGTTGAGGATTTTGAAGAGGAGGTTGCCCCTACTGTAGCGGCGGAACAGGTTGAGGAGGGAGCTTTCCCTGTTGCTGGATGGATTGGAGGGGAGCCTCCGGTTGTGGTTGGGGAGGAATGGGAGTGGTTCTATGGTTGGAGGCTGTAGATCTTACTTTCCTTGGAGGTATGGCTGGAGGCGGTCTTGACCGGTGGAAGAGGCTGAACTGCTATCCGAGTGTTCCTACAGATGGTGCCAATATGTTGCCGCTGAAATCGGTGTGGGGACAAACAGATAGATTTATGGATTCAAGGGAAGGTGAATAGCCAAACCTGAATGACTTCACCGGAGTTTGATCGAGATCCTTTCACCGTTAACCTGCAAAAAGTGCGAGACACCGGGGTTGATTCCGGCGACGCACCCTCCGTTGCTCTTGTTAGTAATCTGAATAATTAAGAAAGAGCTTTAACTGGCAAAAGATTGATTACCTGGTAACAGTGGGGGGAGAGGGATATTTATAGCCACCTTAGGAGTCAGTTTCGGGATAAGATCAAATCCCTACTTTCCGATGTAAATGGATAGAAGTGGTTAAAACCACTGTTTGAGGATAATCATGAATCTGAATCCTCTCCTATCCAGTCAGACTATGTTTCTTATGGGTTGGAACCCGTACCCAGTAAGACAGATCCGTTTATAAGTTATTGAGTTTTGAAGAAAGACCCAGTTCCCATTTCAGACCCGTTTATAAGTGAAATTACCATTTTATCCCTGAGCTTTAAGATTCGTGTCTGATTTGAACGGTTCCGATTTAACCCTATTTTTAGCCATATCAGATACTTCCAATTGCGCATGCAGTAATTGATCATCTTGAGCTGGTTTTCATGTATGTCAGTATCTAGATATTTAGAGATCTTCCTGGTTGAGGATTAAATAATTTTTTTGTTTTTGTTAAAAGGGTATAAAAGTGATCTATATAATAAAACACAAAGAAAGCTATCAAGTGGCTCTGCTTCAATCCCCCCAAAAATCAAAGGCCCAGATCTAACCATACAAAACATATTTTCTCCCCAAAACTCAAATTCAAATCTCCCACCCAAAACAACTCCTATATTTATTATTTTTTTTTTCTCTCTCTCCCTCCCTCTTCTATTAAAAAAAAAATAAGAAAATAAAATTTTTAAAAATTTTTAAATATAAAAAAATTTAAAAATTTAACAATTTAAAATTTTAAAAACTTCAAAAATAATTCAAAAAAATCAAAAAAAAAACATATAATATGTTTTTTGCTCTCTGTTTTCTACTTCAATTAATTTGCTGGACCTCCAAAACTATTTTTTATGATCAAACAAGATGCACTGTTTCGAAAACGTGCCGTAGGCACGTGTCAACGGGCAAACCTAGTTTTATTATAAAATCTATTCTCTCCCCTTGTGTACCAAACAAGAAGATAATTATTTTTCCTCCTCTCCCCTCCTTTGAACTAAACAGAATCTTCATTAAATCCCTCCCCTCTCTTTCCCTCCCCTCCCCTCCCCTCCATTAAAATTCCTCTGCTCCCCTCCCCTCCTTTGAACCAAACAGACCCTAAAAGAAAGGTTGAATTCTGATAATTGTCTAATTAATGTGACTAGTATTTTTTATGTGCGATGCACGTTTTGATAAAGAGTTAGAGTTAAACGTGCGATACACATAATTCATTATAAAAAAAGGAGTTGAACGGGCAATACATTTATTTTTTTAAAAATTAAGAAGAAAAAAATATTGATGTGTACATGCGATGCACGTGTTGAAAATAGATTTGGAGTTGCATGTGCGATGTACCTATTTGTTTGGTGACAAAAGTGATGTTTCTTTTGTGACAAAAAATATTTAAAATTGTTTATTTGTGACAAACTCTTTCAATAAATAGTAAGTAAATATATTATATTATAAATAGATAGATGGATAGTAATTTACATATTTGATCCATGTTAAATATAATATAAAAAAAATTAAAGTAAAAAAACTGACATAGTAAGAACTTGAACTTGAGACCTCCTTCATATTAGTGATGCACGTTTGATGTACGTATTGGTAGATTGAAAAATGACACTAAGGCCTTCTCCGATTATAATATTAGAGATTAGAGATGTTTGAATCTGCCATAGTTTAGCACAGTTTTTAACACATGCACGTTGTCGAATTAATGGTTGCATTTTAAATGAAACAACCGTCATGAATAGTTTATACATAGAAAAATGAATATTTAATCCTCTTGGCTTTAGTTATTACAAATGTTACTGGTTTATGTCTTGTCTTTAAGGGTGTAGTTTTTGTGTAATTGGCTTGATTTGTAGCAGATCATGGCAACTTAATTAGCATTGGTCTCACAATATAGAAAACTATTATTAAATTGTAGAAATTTCTACATTAACTTTTATATTTTTAATACATTAAGAGTTTTATTGTTCACTGAAGATAAACAAGAAGAATGAGGGAGAGAGAGAGAGTCGAACAAGGGTCATTGATGTCAGCAATGACCGCAGTTGCTTCAATTTATTTTATCGAACAAAAGTGTGTATATATATATATATAATTATTATTAAATTGTAGAAATTTCTACATTAACTTTCATATTTTTAATATAATAAGAGTTTTATTGTTCAATGAAGATAAAGAAGAAGAATGAGAGAGAGAGTTAGTCTGCGTTTGGTTTGTTGTTTTGAAAACAGTTTTGTGAAAATGTTTTGTGAAAACTGTATTCTGAAAATGAGAGTGTAAAAGCTGTCTGGAATAGTTTTCTGAAAACTGTTTTCTGAAAATGAGATTGTAAAACCTGTTTAAGTAAAAAAAAAGTCTGAATGCTGTTTTCTTAAAACTAGACTGTAAAATGTTGTTTGGTAATAATTTATTTTAAAATCCTTTTTTTTTCTTTCCTTTTTTTCCAGTTTGGCAACATTTTTTTTAAAGTTTTCCTGACAAGGAGCTTATCCAAGGTGTATGTTTAATGAATTTGCATTAGTTTTCTTATGAAATTTTTATATTTTTTTACAGATACAGACCCAAGTTCTACCAATATACGAACAAGCAACGTGCTACAATATGGAAGTTTTCTTCGCATGAATTTTTTTTTTCCTTTTTGGTATCTTCCCATCATTGGCAAGCTTTCGACTCTGTAAAATTTTATTTGAATTGTGTAAGAGTCGGCTAATACAGTAATTGGACACAATATGCAAATTTCCAATAAATGTACAAAATATCCATTACAAATTTGTATTTGGTTACATTTATTTCACAAACTGGGATAGCCCAACCATCAATTTCGCATTACAAGCATGAGAACCCTTCAAAATTTATAACATAGTAACAAGAATTATCACTTTCTAATGTGAAAATTACACCTCAACCTCTTACAAAGCAAAAAAAAAAATCAATTCCAATCCATCAGTGTCCATCATATGCCATTAGCAGCATCAGAACTCATCATAGGAAGGTAATTGTACACTCTATGGATACTTTACAATTTGAAACTGACAGAAAAACTGCGCAAAGCCCGAAGCAGCCATTACATAAGTCCACCAGCAGCCATCACATCCTTCACAAGTATCAGAAGCCAACACAAGTATCAGAAGCCATCAATACAAACACCTTGTAAGATCTACCACCCAGCATGCCATGAGACCTTATTAATAACCTATTACAAACCCAGAAAGAATCCATCCAGCAGCCATCAGTTGGTGATAATCTCCTACCATAGGTAGCATCAATACTCATCACAGGAATGTATCGGTTTGTGTACAATATGGAAATTAACCAAGTTAAACTGAAAAACCTTCCTCAAATCACAGTAGCAGTCATCACAAATAGCCAGAAGCCAGCAGCCATCAGTAGGTTATAATAACCCAATACAGAGCCTTATTAATAACCCAATACAAAGCCAATACAAAACCAGGAAAAAAGCCATGTAGCAGCCATCAGTAGGTTATATTCTCCTACCATAGGCAGCATCAATACTCATCACAGGATTGTATTGGTTTGTGTACAGTATGGAAATTAAACCCAGTTAAACTGAAACCTTCCTCAAAGAATAGAAGAAGTCATCCCAAGCATTTAGAAGCCAAACTTATACCATCAGTCATGTGTGTTGATACTACAGTATGGAAATCTTCTCATAATACTGTACACAAACCAATATATTTGGAGTAATGACATCTTTCAAAATAACCATGTTGTTACTAATATATAAACCATCAGTAGGTAATAATCTCCCACCATGATGGACATCAATACTCATCACAGCATTGTATTGGTTTGTGTATGATATGGCTAAAAATGGGGTTTAATCGGAACCGTCCAAATCAGGCACGAATCTTGAGACCTGAGGGTAAAACAGTAATTTCACCCACAAAAGGACCAAAACGGATATTGGATCTGCCCTCCTAGGGCCCAATAATCCGCGAATGGATCCACCAACAAGAGGGTGCGGGTCTCAACCCGCTGCGCACCCAATCCATCAAGATAGAGTCAGGGTCCCTGATTAAACACGATCAACGGCCCTGATGGACATCTACCTTTTCACGGGGGATTAGGGATTAAATTCCTTATCTTATTACAGGGAATATATCCTATCAGATTACCTTCCTCATCTGATTATGGAGGACATTCCTTATCAAATCACGGGGATTACATTCCTAATCCGTTCCTTTAGACGCCTATAAATACCCCCCATCCATCTCCATTAAGAGGTAATCAACTCTTCACCAGTTTTTGTGCTCATTCATAGTCTTCTTAGATTACTGACTTGAGCGTCGGAGGGTGCGTCGCCGGGAACAACCCCGGTGTCTCGCACTTTTTGCAGGTGCACGGCGGGAACGACGAGCAGAACTCCGGCGGAACGGGTATACAGGTTCTATATTCAGTTTCCCTAAGAATCCACAAATTCATCTGTTTGCCCCCACACCAAATTTAGCGGCAACAGATTGGTGCCGTCTGTGGGAAACTAACGAATAGAGACCTTTCCTCCTTCCACGGAACAGGTTTTCTCCTGCCATGCCGCCACGCAAAGTTAGATCTAGGGGCTCCAACCGAGCGCCCAACCCTGACCAGCAAGAAGTCCTTCCTGATCCCGCTCAGCAACAAGGGCAACTCCCTCCTACCATGGAAGAGCCGCTCCAACGGAACCCTCCACCTCCTGATCCAAAGGGGCCTAACCCCCAGAAACAGCCTCTTCACCAAGAGAACATCTCCATCCACAACGCCTCCAGCGCTTCCATGGCCTCCCATCATCCCCGGGCCTCTGGTCGCCACAATGCCCCTCCCACACGCCCGGAAGATGATGACCTTCGTCGCCATCTGGATGAAAAGCGGGCTCGGGGGGAAGCCTCCCGCCAGCAAGAGCGATCCCCCCGTCACCGAGAGCACAGGAGGTCCCCCACCCGAAGAGGGAGAAAGGACTCCTCCGATTATTACCGAAGAAGGCACTCTCCCGCAGGTCGGCAGCAGCCTAGGAACAATGAGGCACCCATCACCCGTGCCGAGTTCCAGCAGTTCCAAGCAATGGTACAACAGGCCCTCAACCTCCGTCAAAATCCCAATGAGCCGAGGGCCCTATCCCCTCCTCCGGTCCGAAGCCCTCGCCAACGATCCCCCTCTCCTCGTCCTGCACCAACCAATTCTCGGCGCACCCCGAGTCCTCGTCGCTCCTGAAGTAACCGCCGCCGCAGCCCTCGCTCCCCCTCATACGAAGACGAGTCCCGCGGCCCGGCGGATTACCGTCGGAGGGATGACATCATGGACCGCCGTCTTAACGAGGTGGAAAAGCTCCTGGGTCAGATAAACCGAGAAGAAGAACTCAGGGGAAGGACCCTACGTCCTAGCCGGCCTCCATTCTCCCGAACCATAGTGGATGCCCCTGTGCCGTTCGGCTTCAAACCTCCCCAATTCGAGAATTACACTGGCGAGACCGATCCAGTTGATCACATCGAAGGCTTTAAGACTTTAATGCTCCTCCACCAAGCTTCCGATGCCCTCCTCTGCAAAACATTCCCCGCGACACTCAAAGGTCCGGCTCGAGAATGGTACTCTCGTCTTGCCCCGGCATCGATATTCTCCTTTGAACAGTTCGAAACCCTCTTCATCACCCACTTTGTCAGCAGCCGAAGGACCGAGAAAACCAGCATCTCACTATTGCACCTCCGTCAGCAAAAGGGGGAAAAACTGAGGGACTACGTGAAGAGGTTCACAGCTGAAGCCAGAACAATTGCCTCCCTCGACCAATCGGTCGCTACCGCAGCATTCCAATCCAACATTCTCAATACCAACCTCCGCTCCTCCCTCGCCAAGAAACCCCCACATGACTTTTCCGACCTTCTCCTTCGCACCGAAAAGTACATTCGGGCCGAAGAAGCCGAGCAACAACCCAACTGGGAAGTGCCCGCCTCCGGACTTAAAAGGAAGGGGGCAGAGGAAGAAGGAGCCAAGAAGCTCCAGAAGGATAATGCCGGCCAGCGCTGACCTCCTCCTAGATTTGAGAAGTTCACTCCCCTCAACGCTAACCTCTCAGCCATCTTCATGGAGGTCGAAAAAGACGGGGTCTTGCCTCCGGCTCCCAAAATGAATACTCCCGCCAAGAGAAGAGATAAAGAGAAATGGTGCCGCTATCACCGGGACCATGGGCATGACACCAACGACTGTCGTGCTCTGAGGAACGAGATCGAAGCCCTTATCCAGAGGGGACAGCTAACGAAGTTTGTAAAAAAGGACCGAGCCGAGCTCCCTCCCCCGCCTCGGGGGGCTAACAAGCGTCCGAAAAGAGAAGAGACGCCAGACTTCGAGGAAGAGCGAGTCCTCCACCTCATCCATGGGGGTCCGATGGGAGGCTCCTCGAACTCCTCCCGAAAAGCATTTATCAGAGAGGTCAATTCAGTCCGAACCACGCCTCCTCCCAAAGGCCTCGGAGTGCCAGTTACCTTCTCCGACGAAGATCTCGAGGGAGTTCGTATCCCACATTGTGACGCTCTCGTCATCAGCCTCCACATGGCAAATTTCAAAGTGGAGAGGATCTTAGTTGACAATGGCAGCTCCGTCAACATCCTATTCCTCTCCGCTTTCAAAGGCCTAAAGCTCTCCAGAGACAGACTCAAGCCCGCCGGTTACACGCTCCATGGGTTCACGGGGGTTCCGGTAACTATAGAAGGGGTGATCACCCTCGATGTAACTGCCGGCCTAACCCCTACCACCAGGACGGAGCCGATGGACTTCATGGTAGTGGATGTTCCCGCTGCCTACAACGTCATTTTGGGCAGGCCCGGCCTCGCGGCTCTAGAAGCAGTCCCCTCGGCATATCATCTGAAGATGAAGTTTCCCACCCGATCCGGGGTCGGAGAAGTAAGGGGAAATCAGGAGCAGGCCCGGAAATGCTACATGACTTCGACCCTTGGGCCCGTCCTCTCTTTAGAGACCCTGGAGATTCCCCAAGATTTCACAAGACCGACCTCCAAGCCAGCGGACGAACTGGAGGAGGTGCTCTTCTCCGAACGAGAGCCGACCCGCAAGTTCTTCGTAAGCAAGACCCTCCCGTCCGCCCTATACTCAGATATTGTGAAATGCATCCGAGCCAATCAAGACCTCTTCGCATGGTCCGCAGCTGACATGCCCGGTATCTCTGAAGAACTCTTAGTCCACCGCCTGAGTGTTGATCCGGGGTCCAAACCGGTTCAGCAGAAGAGGCGTAAGTTCGCCCCCGAGCGACAGCTCGCTATCAAAGAGGAGGTAGATAAATTGCTGAAGGCCCGATTCATACAGGAAGTAAACTATCCTGAATGGTTATCAAACGTAGTAATGGTGAAGAAGTCCAACGGAACTTGGAGAATTTGCATTGATTTCACCGACCTCAACAAAGCCTGTCCTAAAGATCCCTTCCCTCTACCGAGCATCGACACTCTGATTGACGCAACCTCGGGACATGAGCTTCTAAGCTTCATGGACGCTTTCTCGGGTTACAATCAGATAAGGATGTTCCCGCCGGATATCCCAAAGACGTCTTTCGTGACCGACCAAGGCCTTTATTGCTACAGGGTCATGCCATTCGGCCTAAAGAACGCAGGGGCAACATACCAGCGCCTCGTCAACAAAGTTTTTCAGGCTCAGATCGGCAGAAACATGGAAGTGTACGTCGATGACATGCTGGTGAAAAGCATCCGAGGTGTTGATCATGTGACCGACCTCCAAGAAGCATTTGATGTTTTAAGAAGACACAATATGAGACTCAACCCGAACAAGTGTGCGTTCGGCGTCTCATCAGGCAAGTTCCTCGGTTTCATGGTTAGCCAACGAGAAATAGAGGCGAATCCGGAGAAGATCAAGGCCATACTGGACATGGCCCCCCCTAGAAATGTCAAAGAAGTTCAGAGGTTGACTGGTCGCCTGGCCGCCATAGGGCGCTTCCTGTCGAAGTCCGGGGAGAAGTGCCTCCCGTTCTTCAAAGCCCTCAGGGGGGCTAAAGGATTCGAGTGGGGGCAGCAGCAACAAGACTCCTTTGACCAGCTTAAAGCCTACCTCGTCAATCCCCCTCTCCTTAGCAAACCAGTACCCGGCGAACCGCTCTACCTCTACCTTGCAGCTTCCGAACAGACGCTCAGTGCGGTCTTAGTCAGAGAAGAAGAAAGGGCTCAGAAGCCCATATACTACGTCAGCAAGGTGCTCCGGGATGCCGAACTCCGGTACCCGAAGATTGAGAAAATGGCGTATGCCCTGGTAATGGCCGTGAGAAAACTTAGACCCTACTTTCAGTCCCATTCGGTAGTTGTCCTTACCGACCAGCCGCTGAAGCAGATTCTTCACAAACCCGAGACTTCTGGTCGCCTCATGAAGTGGTCGATCGAGCTGAGCCAGCACGATATAACTTATCAGCCTCGGACTGCAATCAAGGCACAGGCGCTGGCCGAATTCATAGTTGAGACTACAATCCCCGAGTCTGGCCAAGCAGCAAAGGGACCCCCCGTCTGGTCGGTCTACGTTGACGGGTCCTCTTGTAATGAGGGAAGCGGGGCAGGGGTCATCCTGGCAGGACCAGATGGCTTCATCCTCCAATACTCCCTCCGGATAAATTTCAAAGCCTCGAACAACGAGGCCGAATATGAAGCACTAATAGCCGGGCTTCGAATGGCCCGAAATGCTGGGGCACAACGGCTACAGATTTTCAGCGACTCCCAGTTGATTGTTAACCAGGTCCTCGGCGAGTACGAAGCCCGCGACGATAGAATGGCTAAATACTTGTCCAAAGTAAAGAGCCTCATGGCGCTATTCGACGAGGCTCTCATCCAAAGGATCCCTCGAGAAGAAAATGCTCAGGCCGACGCCTTATCCAAGTTAGCCTCCTCCTCCCTTCAAGGTCTGGAACAGACCGTTTTGATAGAAGTCCTCCTAAGGCCGAGCATAGAGGACGAAGCGCCAGACCCCGTTGAAGCATTGCCCGTCCTCCTCGAAGACAACTGGATGAAACCCATTGTCGAATACCTGAGGAACGGACTCCTCCCTGAAGATCCGAGGGAAGCACGAAGAATCAGGGCCCGAGCCGAGCGTTTTACTTTAATCGAAGGCATCTTATATAAACGCTCCTTCACCCAAGCGGATGGTCGACCGTATCTAAGGTGCCTCTCCCCCGGGCAAGCCGACTATGCCCTGCAAGAGCTCCATGAAGGGATCGGCGGAGCCCATTCTGGATCCAGGGCTCTAGCGCGCAAGGTATTGAACTATGGGTATTACTGGCCCACTCTCCTACAGGACGCCGAATGACACGTTCGGCAATGCAGCTCCTGCCAAAAGTATGCAGACATCCGACGCCTTCCACAGGCACCGCTAACCTCCCTATCAAGTCCCGTTCCCTTCGCTATGTGGGGGATGGATTTACTAGGACCATTTCCTCCAGCCCCCGGACAGCTAAAGTTCCTAGTCGTGGCAGTCGACTATTTCTCTAAGTGGATAGAAGCCGAGCCCCTGGCTACGATCACCGAACATAGGGTCGTTCAATTCTTCTGGAAAAATGTGATTTGCCGGTTCGGCGTTCCCCGAGTCATAGTCACAGATAACGGGACACAGTTTACTGGGGCCGCCTTCCGAGCCTTGTGTGAAGACCTCTCCATACAACACCGATTCTCCTCCGTCTCCCATCCCCAGTCGAATGGCCAGGTCGAGAACGCCAACCGTCAGATTCTTGCGGGGATCAAGAAGAGGTTAGACAAGTGTTCCAAGGGACTATGGGTCGATCAGCTGCCGAACGTACTCTGGAATCACCGCACCACCAAGCGGACCCCAACAGGCGAAAGCCCATTTAATCTCACCTATGGGGCCGAGGCCATCATCCCCCTAGAAGTCGGGATACCCTCTCCTCGCCTGATCGCTTATGAAGAAGAGCAGAATGCTAGAGAACTCAGAACAAGCCTAGATCTGATAGACGAAATCCGGGAGAGAGCTGCCATACGCCAGCAAGCTTACCGAAGAAGGATCGAGCTAGCATACAACAAAAGAGTCCGCCCGACAGACCTCAAAGAAGGGGACTTAGTCCTTCGAAAGTTGGCCATCTCGTTCCCAGGGCAGAAAAGCAAGCTGGCCCCGAACTGGGAGGGACCGTACAAGATCTCGAAAGTAATCCGCCCCGGTACGTACAAGCTAGAGGATCTCGAAGGCAGAGAAATTCCCAGGACTTGGAACGCCGACCATCTTTTGAAATACCAAGAGAAGGCAACTACGTCTCTCCAAGTAACTCGAGATGTCGAACCGTTCCCTTCCTTTCTCTAGTCATAGTTTGTCCTTTTGCTCTTTCTTTTATTATTGTAATAACGGCTAGCAACTTTAGAAGCAGCCGATCATTAGATGTTAATAAATGAAGTTTCTTCATGTTTTCACTACTATTACATCCCTCTGCTTATAACTCTTTAATGTCACAATGGTTCCGGAGTCCAACACTTGGCTCGATTCTACTTCGCGAGCTCGCTCCTAAGCAAGCTAGAAGTAGCTCGCCATTCGAAAATGCTCCCGCGGCCGTTGAATGGTACGGAGTCCAACACTTGGTTCGACCCTACTCCGCCAGCTCGCTCCCAAGCGAGCTAGGGTAGGTCGCCATTCGAAATTGCTCCTACACCCCTTAAACTCACAATGGTTCCGGAGTCCAACACTTGGCTCGATTCTACTTCGCGAGCTCGCTCCTAAGCGAGCTAGAAGTAGCTCGCCATTCGAAAATGCTCCCACGGCCGTTGAATGGTACGGAGTCCAACACTTGGTTCGACCCTACTCCGCCAGCTCGCTCCCAAGCGAGCTAGGATAGGTCGCCATTCGAAATTGCTCCTACACCCCTTAAACTCACAATGGTTCCGGAGTCCAACACTTGGCTCGATTCTACTTCGCGAGCTCGCTCCTAAGCGAGCTAGAAGTAGCTCGCCATTCGAAAATGCTCCCGCGGCCGTTGAATGGTACGGAGTCCAACACTTGGTTCGACCCTACTCCGCCAGCTCGCTCCCAAGCGAGCTAGGGTAGGTCGCCATTCGAAATTGCTCCTACACCCCTTAAACTCACAATGGTTCCGGAGTCCAACACTTGGCTCGATTCTACTTCGCGAGCTCGCTCCTAAGCGAGCTAGAAGTAGCTCGCCATTCGAAAATGCTCCCGCGGCCGTTGAATGGTACGGAGTCCAACACTTGGTTCGACCCTACTCCGCCAGCTCGCTCCCAAGCGAGCTAGGGTAGGTCGCCATTCGAAATTGCTCCTACACCCCTTAAACTCACAATGGTTCCGGAGTCCAACACTTGGCTCGATTCTACTTCGCGAGCTCGCTCCTAAGCGAGCTAGAAGTAGCTCGCCATTCGAAAATGCTCCCACGGCCGTTGAATGGTACGGAGTCCAACACTTGGTTCGACCCTACTCCGCCAGCTCGCTCCCAAGCGAGCTAGGGTAGGTCGCCATTCGAAATTGCTCCTACACCCCTTAAACTCACAATGGTTCCGGAGTCTAACACTTGACCCGATTCTACTTCGCGAGCTCGCTCCTAAGTGAGCTAGGGATTGCTCACCGTCCTAAAAAAACGCTCCGACGACATTAACCTAATCAACCAAGTGTACAACTTGGCTCGACATTACTTTGCGATTTCACTCATGATCGACCTAAAAGAAGCTCGCCATTCGGAGTTCGACAGTTTAGAAGTTACCCCCTGACAGACAACATTCACAGGAATAAAACACGCAAGTTCGGCAATAACGCATTTATTGATGAAACAGATGTGATACAAAGGCGAACACAGACAGGAGCACGACTCAACAAAGGAAATTTACAATACCGACTCGTCACACTTAACCAAAAAAAAAAAAGGGGGCAAAGAACTCGCGGAAGCGACCACTTCAGCGCTTCTTCGGAGCTGGAGCGTTCCGCTTCAAGGACACTCGAGAGTGACGACGCTTGTCCCCGGAGCGCGACCCCAAGCCGGCAAACTGGGACGTATCCTCGGCACCGCTCCTGGCGGCTACGCCGACGGACGCCCCGCTCGAGGAGATTGCCACCGAGCTCTGTGCGTCCCCCGGGCTTGGTTGGCCGATCCGCTGACGGGTCGCCATCTCATAGAAAGTAATGCCCCGCTCACTCTCAGCGCGAGTGCATGACGTGCTTCGAACGTTGATCGGCCCTGAATGTGGCTTCAGACGAGCCACTTCCGCCTCCAACTCCGAGATCCTGTCCCGCAACGAGTCGTCTTTAACGTCGACTTCGAAACGTGGGGGTATCGCGGAGTCCGGCACTCCAGATCGACTAGCGACGAGGCGCCGAAGGTGGGTGACCTCGATGCTTTTATCCACCGTCGCCCTCTTGAGCGCTTCGACTTCAGCAGTCAACTCGACTCGTTTAGTCGTCAACTTGGCCACCTCGGCCGTCAGCCCCTCGCCCTCACTCCGGAGCTTCGCCTCTACGGACTGCAGATGCTGTATCTCGGAAAGCAACTCGTCCTTCTCCGCTGTTATTTTGGACAAATTATGACGAATACACTGAACTCGAATCTCATTACTGAAATCAGTTGGCAAATGTTCACCTTCGGGTATAAGCTCGGCGATTCTGCTTTCCAAACGACGAATCTCGATGTCTCGCCGTCCAAGGACGAGCTGGAGATGCCTCCTCTCGCTTTCAGCTCGGCGCAATCCGAGCTCGACCTCGTAAAGTTTCTCTCTACACCTAGCCAGACACAGCCTCGTCGCCCCTAGGCCGGCCTCGGCTGGAACTTCCTCGTCCGGACGAGCAAGCTCGACGTCTTGGGCGATCACCATAAGCTGCAAAGAAATCGAAGTAATCAGCAAAAAAGTTGAGCATGGCCGAAGCACCACACTTGGAAGAATTTTCATCTCTAAAAACAAGGTTTGACAGTTCGGCAAAAGAGGGGGCACAAGACAAAAACTTCCGAGCACCGACACTTGCAAAAATTTTCCTTTCATTAACATCAAAAGAAGCGGTGGCCAGTCCGCTATTAGGCGTTACAAAGTTCGAAAGGAAAAACAAAAAAAAAAAAAGAAAAAGAGCAGAAACAGCCAAAAACAATAAAACGAGAGGCGGATTCAGTGCTCGACCTCTTTCCTCGGGCGACGAGGCGGAGTAGGGGTCGACTTCGCCGAAGGAGACGCCGCCGCCAGCGGAGTGGTCGTGGTGCTCGGGACCTCGCCAGTAATCCCGGCATCGGCATCAGCGTCGTCCTCCTCCTCCTCCTCCTCTTCCCCTTCGGACTCGGGGTCGAAGCCCTCGACGTGTCCGGGGAAGAGTCGCCATCCCGAGACGTCCACCCCGGGGTACGCCTCTCGCACCCGGTCGAGGGCAGTGGCGAAGGCCTTCGCCATGTTCTGCGCGAGGTACCCCTGGGCCTTCTTCAAAGTGGCGTCCTCCACCTCCTTCACGGCCGCCGCCCGCTTCGCCTCGGCCTTGACCAACTGGTTGGCCGACCCCTCCTTCTCCCGACGCAGCTCGTCCTCCAGCCTCTTCACTTCGGCCTCGAGGTGCTGGATCCTCGCAGACCGACCTTCATGCTCGACCCGGAGTTTGTCGAGCTGGTTCGACATCCGAGCCTTCTCGTTCCGAGCCTGGTCGGACTCCTGCTTCAGCTCCTTCTCGAGGGCGGTCAGCCTCTCGGTGAGGTGACCGAAATGGACGACGATCTACAAAGGAAAGAAGAAGAACTCCGAGAGTTAGAAAAATTTTTGTGATTCAAAGGGATGAAACGAACGAAGGGGACTCGGAACTTACCGATACCGCCGAACAAGCGATCTCGATCACGTCGTCGCCTTCCCTCCCCGCGTCCATGGCGGCGCGGTCCTTCGGGGTGGCGAGATGCTTGACGACCTGCATGCTCGCCAACGAGTTCCCGAGGAACCCGTCGTGCTTCCGGACCTGCCAGTCCGGAATGTGGATCCGCTTGTGCTCCTCCGTCAGGAGCTCCTCGCCTGCTACGGTCAGCGGCGGGGTCGGCATGGCGAGCGCAGCAGCAATAGGGAAATCCCCCACAGGTGCAGGAGCCGAAGGCCCCGCCACGGTGACGACCGGGTCGTCAGCAACCTCCACCACCTAGTCGGGGGCCGCGATCCTCGGCACCTTCGGGGTCGAGGGCAGCTTCGACGCAACCCTCTTGCGCTTCCTTGGCGCCTTACTGGCGAGCCCCGCCCTGAGCGCCAACACCGCCTCGTAGTCCATGGATTCTGCATCGAAAGCAAAAAATGATTAGCACGAAAGAAAAACAAGGCGGCAAGTACGAAAAAGAACTTGGCGAAAAGCCGCGTACTAGGATCTACGCGGCAGAGCCCTCCCTTGTAGAGAACGTCCTCCGTCAAATCCTTCCAATCGTACTTCGGTCGGTCGAGGAGGGTCCGGACCGCCGCTTCTTCCTCTACCGTAAGCCTCGGTAGCGCCGTCGCCCTCTTGGGCACCCCTTCCGCCCAATTTGTGGGGATCGGCCATGCTTCTCGACTCCGCATGACGACCCACTTCTCTCGCCAATGCTTGATAGAGTCGGGGCAGATGACGAGCCTGCCGCCGTGCCTCGGAGTCAGATAATACCGGTACTCCGACTTGTTCCCCTGGTGGAGCCGGTATATCGTCCGAAGCACGTTCAGCTGCGGCTCGATTCCAGCGGCCTGGCAGTGGAGAACGAAGCCATTAATCACTCGCCACGCGTTCGGCATGAGCTGAATGGGGCAGACCCCGTACCAGCTCACCACGGTAACAGCGAACGCGTGGAGAGGCAGCCGAGCACCGGCGATAAAGGCATCCACCGGCCAGCAACACATGGTCACTGGCAACGGCGAATTAGCCCTAACCCCGGGGCCCGGCAGCATGATTTCGTACTCCTCCGGGATGAAAAAAGAATCCCGGATCGCAGCCAGTTCCTCCTCGCGCAGGATCGACGCCGCGTCGTCCGCCTCCATCGTCTCCCTCGCTTCGTTCTCCTCGAAGGACCTCTCCCTCCCATGGACGATCCGCTCGGCCTGGTCCTTCGGGAGCTCCCTGACCCTGTGCAGCCCCGTCAGCGGACCTGGTAGCTGTCCGAACTCCCCCATCCTCTTCGGATCCACGACGATGGAATCCTTGCCGAACATCTTCCCCTTGGGTGGATTCGGAGTCGAGGCCTCGACGCCTTCAAGGGAGGGCTCGGACCAAGAGACTTCATCTGAGACAGAAGCTACAGACATAATTTATAAATTACCTTAAAAGGAAAGAGCTGCCGAAAACCTCGCCTGAGTCAAACACCGGTCACCGGAAAACTCGCCTGAGACACAAGAGAAAGCCTGAGCAAATGACAGAAGAAATGAGAAATGAGAAGGGGGGGAGGATTTATAGAAGAGGGACACACACCACGAGGCTAATGGGCCTGTACGACCGGCCCATCTAAACCAAGCGGCGGAGCGATCCCAACAGTCACCTCGATAACTTCAACGAATCATGAGTTGCATTTAATGCGCACTCCATCCGATGGAACCCCAGGGTCACTGCAATTAATGAACGTCCCATCTGTCAGGGTTGTCAGAATTGTCAGGGCTGTCAGAGCTGTCAGGAGTTCAAATGGCGCGCAGAAAAGACAAGCCCCCAGAAAAGACAAGTCTGGGAGTTCGGCACCCACTGCCGAGCATTCGTGACACCGACCCTGTTATAGGGAAAAAGTCAAGTTCGGCACCCACTGCCGAGCATTCGTGACACCGACCCTATTATAGGGAAAAAGTCACGTTCGGCACCCACTGCCGAGCATTCGTGACACCGACCCTGTTATAGGGAAAAAGTCACGTTCGGCACCCACTGCCGAGCATTCGTGACACCGACCCTGTTATAGGGAAAAAGTCACGTTCGGCACCCACTGCCGAGCATTCGTGACACCGACCCTGTTATAGGGAAAAAACAGGTTCGGCACCACTGCCGAGCGTTCGTGACACCGACCCTGTTATAGGGAAAAAACAGGTTCGGCACCACTGCCGAGCGTTCGTGACACCGACCCTGTTATAAGGAAAAAAACAGGTTCGGCACCACTGCCGAGCGTTCGTGACACCGACCCTGTTATAGGGAAAAGTCCGGTTCGGCACCGCTGCCGAGCGTTCGTGGCATCGACCCCCTTATAGGGAAAAAACAAGTTCGGCAGATTGCCGAACTCACTCCTGACGCTCGCAGCCCTGCCGAACTCGCTTCCCTCTCTGGAAAAGCTCGCCGAACTGCACATGGACTTCGGCCCCTCCGCCAGCGAACTCTAGGGGGGTCTAAAGCGTGCTCCGAGTATACAAGACCCCCGAATGACGAATTGACACTTTGCGAAGTTAATAGGATATCCCTGCAAGAACACCACGTGACCATAAGAGCTCAGGAGCGACTCAGAGTTCAATCCGCTTGAAAAATCACCAAACTACCTCCTTCAAGATTCAAAACCTTCCATTTGGGCCCCGATACAACTCTACCAGCCATTAAAAACAGCTAAACTACTCCTCAAAGGCCGATCAAGCTCAGCCTTTAGGAGTGGGGGGCTCGTGATATGGCTAAAAATGGGGTTTAATCGGAACCGTCCAAATCAGGCACGAATCTTGAGACCTGAGGGTAAAACAGTAATTTCACCCACAAAAGGACCAAAACGGATATTGGATCTGCCCTCCTAGGGCCCAATAATCCGCGAATGGATCCACCAACAAGAGGGTGCGGGTCTCAACCCGCTGCGCACCCAATCCATCAAGATAGAGTCAGGGTCCCTGATTAAACACGATCAACGGCCCTGATGGACATCTACCTTTTCACGGGGGATTAGGGATTAAATTCCTTATCTGATTACAGGGAATATATCCTATCAGATTACCTTCCTCATCTGATTATGGAGGACATTCCTTATCAAATCACGGGGATTACATTCCTAATCCGTTCCCTAAGACGCCTATAAATACCCCCCATCCATCTCCATTAAGAGGTAATCAACTCTTCACCAGTTTTTGTGCTCATTCATAGTCTTCTTAGATTACTGACTTGAGCGTCGGAGGGTGCGTCGCCGGGAACAACCCCGGTGTCTCGCACTTTTTGCAGGTGCACGGCGGGAACGACGAGCAGAACTCCGGCGGAACAGGTATACAGGTTCTCTATTCAGTTTCCCTAAGAATCCACAAATTCATCTGTTTGCCCCCACACCAAATTTAGCGGCAACAGTGTACAGTATGGAAATTAGAATCGGTTAAACTGAAACTGCTTTCTCATATCACATATCGTGTCATCCCCTGCATTTAGAAGCCAAACTTAATAGGTATTCATTCATGTGTGCTGAACCTACAGTTGTTATCTTATATTTGGAGTAATGACAACTTTCAAAATAACCATGTTGTTACTAATATATAAACCATCGGTAGGTGATAATCTCCCACCATGATGGGCATCAATACTCCTCACAGCATCGTATTGGTTTGTGTACACTATGGAAATTAGAATCAGTTAAACTGAAACCTTCCTCAAATCACAGAAGAAGTCATCACAAACTGATAAAATTCAGTCCTTACTTTCTTTTAAAGCAAACAACAATAATTACTCCAAAGAGTATTAAAGGATCAGAATATATCATCATCACTTCCAAATTTTGAAAGTGTAGTATCCATTACAAAATTCATCATATCCATTGATTGCCTTATTTGTCAAATTCCAACATATTCTGATGGCTACTTCAAACAGGTGATGAGCTCTTCTGGTTTTGAGGAAGGTATCAGTTTAACTGGGTTTAATTTTCATTAGTGTACACAAACCAATACAATGCTGTGATAGGAGATTATCACCTACTGATGGTTTATACAATAGTAACAACATGGTTATTTTAAAAGTTGTCATTGCTCCAAATATAAGATAACAACTGTAGGTTCAGGACAACATCAACAAGGTTGTCATTATCCCAAATAAGAACTGTAGGATCAGAATATATCATCATCATATCCATAACTTGAATTCTACTAATCAATCACAAAAGTCTCACAAATAATGTTATATAGGATCAGAATATATCATCATCATATCCATAATTTGAATTCTAGTAATCAATCACAAAAGTCTCACAAATAATGTTATATAGGATCAGAATATATCATCATCATATCCATAATTTGAATTCTAGTAATCAATCACAAAAGTCTCACAAATAATGTTATATAGGATCAGAATATATATTCATCATATCCATAATTTGAATTGTAGTAATCAATCACAAAAGTCTCACAAATAATGTTATATAGAATCAGAATATATCATCATCATATCCCTAATTAGCCGTTGCATCACAACATATTATCATAGAACAATTCTTCTACCAAATCATCATGATTAGTATAGAGCTGCATTTTTAAAAATGCCACGCCAGCTACTACTAATGTCTTGTGCCCACCCCATCCGTCATCCATAGTTGAATACATCATTCATTTAGTCAGTATAATGGGAATATATAGTAGCAATATATTGTTGTCTTCTAACGTAAACATTTAAAAAAAAATCTGGATCAGAATGTACCATATCCATCATTTCCAGCCAAACTCAGTGGCACATGATGTGTCCCACAACCTGCATTCATAAAAATATATCATCATTGATCACATGCTTAAATCATTAATATACAACCATATATTACAACAACAGAAAGCATATCATCATCAAGTACATGCTAATACTTACATCAATGTCTAGCATTCCACATTGCCATAGCTATTTGATCTCTTTTATTATTCATGTGATTCAACTGAGAAGATGACATATCCAAAGGTTGAGATGTGGAAGCATTATCTTGATTTTGTAGGTGATTAATTTGTTCATCTTCTAAATCTGAAAACAATGAATCATCCGCGGAATACTTACGTATAAAATTATGGACTGCACAACATGCCGGTACCATCATAACTTGTCTAGTGTAGAAGTAATTGGGCATAATCTTGAATATGGCAAACCTTTTTTTGAATACACCAAAGGTTCGTTCTATGACATTTCGTAACCTAGTATACTGTTTGTTGAAAAGTTGCTTATATTGGGTGGGTGCATGGTTACGTCCTTAGAAATCCTGCAAGTGATATGGCTCCCTACGGTAGGGAGCTAAAAACTCTGGCATGTTTGTGTACCCACAATCTACTAAGTAGTACTTATCATCGGGCGGGATTGGCAACAATCCATTTGTTAATGCACTATGTATTACGCGGGAGTCATTAGCGCTTCCTTCCCAACCCGCATAAACAAAAGTGAACATCATGTCAAAATCACAAATGGCAAGCACATTTTGACATATATCGACTTTTCGACCACGACAACTGTTTTGTCGGCTAGCGGGTACGGTAGCAGGTATTAAGGTACCATCGGCAACACCAATAGCTCCCTACATTATTGAGGAAGAAAGCTACTACTTTATTGAACACATTAGAATCATTAGAATAAATGGTTTTAAACATGAAATGCACAAAATACCTTAAACCATGGATAGAAGTCTGGGGAACCACTGATCTTTTCATGTACAACATTCGTGTCTGGGTGTTTGATAAAAACTCTTGATGCTCTTACCAAACCTTTCAACACATCAATGAAATGTCTTTGGATTGTTTCCAATGAATGATCAAACCGACCACATGCAAGCCTCATTCTATTACTATGAGCGACAATGTACAAAAAATGGCAACACTTTCATGATGAGATATACGCCTGTTTTGTATTTGCTCGGGTGTTTCCTGAAGGTAGTTGCCATTTATTATAAATTGATACAAAGCCAAAAAACAGTCCTTATTCATGCGAAACACCCAAAAGAATTTGGCCGGTGGACCGTCTAAGACTTCTTGTAGGTATTCACGACCTGATAGTTTGGACGTGGAATTGGGACTTTTATTATTATCAAACTGTTCCATCTCTTGAAGAAACAACAAGTCCTCAAGATCGGATTCATCAGAACTTGACGACGTGTTACTTGAAGAGTCCATCAGTATGGTAGCAACTGCAATAGTACAGAACACTGTAAAAATTAGAATACATTTGCATAAAGAATACTTCTAATTTTAAATACTCTATGAACATAATGGATGTCATATAAATAATAACAGCAACTCATAAAATTGAAACATAAGCATTCACAAACAGCAAGAATGTTGGAAAACGAGTGCAGCTGAAATTAAAACCGTTACCGTAGCAAATCAAACTCATTGTGCCAATACATAATCACCCAACTATTAATACAAAAATATGTTAATAAACTGCTACAGTTAAATAATACATAATAAATTTTGATCAAATTTAATGAATAAGATTTATTTTTTCACAAGAGTGCGTAGCCACCTTACTCTCCACTCCGGATTCATTAGACTAAAGCTTCTACGCCAATTAGGGTTATGAATTATGTTGTCCATTGCCAAAGCGAGCATATCATCACCAAGCCCATCCAAACCATTTAGTATTAACATGGCATTGTCAATGGACGACTAATCGTCTGGGACGAAGCGATCAAGATTGCTGGCCTTCTTCTTATAATATTCTGCTTTAGCAATAGACTTTTCGGCATTGGCATCAACAGCAACATCCATTCTTGAGCTTTTTGTTGCTCGACCGCTAGACCCACTAGAGCGTCTCTTATGAGACCCCGTATATATTGGTTCGTAATCATCATCATCAACCAAATTTACATGTGGTGCATTGGGGGGAGTGGGGTGGGCGAACTCAAAGTTGACCCTTTGTTCCTCATCGAGGTCATACACCCTTTGAGATGAAGCCCTAGAAAGTAAACCCTCGGCAGTAGAATCAGCAAAAATTTTGGTCAACACATCATAATTGGCCAAACCCTTCGTTTTGAATTCTGTAGCTTTAGGGTGTGCCTATTTATAAATTATTGTGTTGTTAGTTTACAACTATAAAAGTCAATAATAAGTATATTACGATCATAATCCCACAGCAGCATACAAAAAAAAAATTATATGTGAACCTTGACATATGCCTGCCAAACAACGGGATCACAAGTCACTGTCTGATTCTCTTCATCCCAACCCATACCGCTTTGATTCTTCAAATCGTGAAACGCTTTCCACTGCATCTTAAGTCGTCCATATTTTTCTTTTATTTGTTTAAGCATGTATGCACGATTACATTGTTGGTTCAAAGAAGCCATCAATTGAGACCATTGTCTTGCATCAAATTTCGCACTTTTCAAACTATTTCGATCAACCTCGGCCTCCATCATTTCAATAAATGTACGCACATTAATTGCTGGCCAAAGCACAAGATCACTCTCCAACTCAATCTCCTTTTCCTTAACGATCAATATAAAATAACATTCATCAATTGGTAAACATTAACAGTGAACAATTATTAATTTGAGGTTACTATAGCAATTGTAGATGATGTGTACTATCCACCTCCACTTCAGTCGAAATCAAAGTAAAAAAAATAAACTCCATTTCCAGTTCAGCCACCATCATTAATCCTGTCTAATTGAAATATCCAATTTCAACTACTAACGAAAGCGACGTCGACCGTAGGGTGAAAACACCTCATTCCGAATTTCAATTCAGTACAAAAATATGTCTCCATTCAGTATAGGCCCAGTATTAAAAGAAATAAATTTTTTTTTGGGATCTGGAATAAACAAATCAGTACTCAACTTCTCCAAATCACAGCAAACCCAAAAAAAAAAAAAAATTGGTCCCTCAAATCGTTAGTTCGTCCATAAAATTAACACCAAAAAAGGGATTTTTTGTGAAGCAAATGTGGAAATAACGACCCAATATCATAACAGAAGCAAAAAAATTGAATAGATTTTAAACATACCCTGGATTGTTGGTTTTCAAACCTGAAGAAGTTGTCTCCGACAGATTCCCTCGACCGGCGCCTGATTCTACAACTACGTTCTCGAAGACACCTTCTTGTAAAAGCAGATCTGGTCTCACAGACCATGAATCGAGCGTCGTGCGGGGTGAGAAGGGGTGAGAAGAGCGACACGCTATCGTGCGGGGTGAGAAGGGGTGAGTCGTGCGGGGTGAGAGTGAAGATGGAGTAAAGGATTCGCAAGATGAGAGGAAATGGAAGTAAAGAGGGCGTTAGGGTTTTCAGATCTAACGTCGGCTGTCAACAAAGAAAGAGGAAGGGGAAAAGGAAGATAGAGGAAGGGGCAGATCTGGAGAAGAGGGTGACGAAAATATAACCAAACGGGTTTTCACAAAAATATTTTGTGAAAATGAGACAAGGAGGTGGCGAAGAGGGTGATGAGAGAGGAGGAGAAGCCCTAGAATAGGGAGAGTTGTAGTGACAGTGAGATGGGGATGGAAGAAGGGGAAAGGCCAAAAGGGGAAAACAACCCAAAGTTGTTTTCTGAAAAGATGCCCCAAACGAAAATATAACCAAACGCTTTTTCACAAAATTTTTTTCTAAAAATATTTCCAAAATTTTTTCCAAAAAATGTAACCAAAGGTTTTCGGGAGCAGTTGCCGTAGACATCATATATGATATCATAACACTCTTGATGAACGCACAATCTTTTTTAAAATTTTTTTATTTTTGATTACTTTGTCCCAAAAGCCCAAATAAACAAAACCAACCAACTTCTCTCTCTCTCTCTCTCTTCCTTACCTACCCCCATCCATCTCGTCCCCTTCATCTCTCTAATCTACCCACCCCCTCCCTCCCACCAGCCTTATTTATACCCGCTCCACCTTTTGCTCTCCCAACCCAAATCAGTACTAGTTCCATCCATCCATCCATCCATCCATCCATCACCCCATTCTTCTTCTTTCAACGCACACTCACACACACACTAACTTTAGAAAGAGTATGGATCTCCTCCTCCTCGAAAAGGCCCTCCTGGGCCTCTTCGCCGCAATCATACTCTCCATCACCATCTCCAAACTCCGCGGCAAAAAGCTGAAACTCCCCCCAGGCCCCTTCCCCGTCCCCATCTTCGGCAACTGGCTCCAGGTCGGGGACGACCTCAACCACCGCAACCTCACCTCCCTGGCCAAAAAATTCGGCGACATCTTCCTCCTCCGCATGGGCCAGCGCAACCTCGTCGTCGTCTCTTCTCCCACCCTCGCCCGCGACGTCCTCCACACCCAAGGCGTCGAGTTCGGCTCCCGCACCCGCAACGTCGTGTTCGACATCTTCACTGGGAAAGGCCAGGACATGGTCTTCACCGTGTATGGTGAACACTGGAGGAAGATGCGCAGAATCATGACTGTCCCTTTTTTTACTAACAAAGTTGTGAACCAGTATCGTTACGGGTGGGAGGACGAGGCTGGGAGGGTTGTGGAGGATGTTAAAAAGGATCCCAAAGCTCAGACGGATGGGATTGTTTTGAGACGAAGGCTGCAGTTGATGATGTACAATAACATGTACAGGATTATGTTTGACAGGAGGTTCGACAGCGAGGAGGATCCCTTGTTTGTGAAGCTCAAGGCATTGAATGGGGAGAGGAGTAGGCTGGCCCAGAGTTTCGACTATAATTACGGTGATTTTATCCCCATTTTGAGGCCTTTTTTGAGAGGCTATTTGAGCATCTGCAAGGAGGTGAAGGAGAGGAGGCTGCAGCTTTTCAAGGATTATTTTCTTCAAGAGAGGAAGTGAGTAGCAGCAGTAATTTTACTGAAATTGTTGTTTGTTTGTTTGTTAGTTATTCATCTGATTTGTTGTTTGCTTGATGATATACTCCATATAGGAATTTGGCCAGCACAAACCCGACTGATAATGCTGGATTGAAGTGCGCGATGGACCATATTCTCGATGCCGAGAAGAAGGGCGAGATCAACGAGGACAATGTTCTTTACATTGTCGAGAACATTAATGTTGCTGGTATGCTAGTTTCACTCTCAAGTTTAAACACTCTCTCTCTACAACTATTTTGTTTGACTATTTATCTAATCTAAATCTAAATCTAAATCTAATCTATTATAACTAGTATTTTACACGTGCTATGCATGTGGGGGAAATTTTTGGGAAAAAAATTGAAAAGAAAAAAAAAGAAAAAATGAATTACACTGTGGACTCATCAGTCATCACCCCTTTCCTATTATATATGTAGAGATACATGAAGACTGAAGAGATAGAGATAGACGTGCGTTGCACGGGTTGGGATATGGACAAATTACACTAAGGCCTTCTCCCATTATAGTAGTAGAGATATACTAGTAATATACACGTGCGATGCACGTATTATTTTTTTTGAAAAAAAATTAAAGTAAAAACTCTGATTTACACGTGCGATATATGTCTTAATAAATATAATTATATAATTTTAAAAGTAATTGTGAAAACTATAATGGGAGAGTTTTAGAAAAAGATTCCAGAATGAAAAAGGAAAGTAATTAGCTGGTTGATGATTGTTTTAATTCTAATCATGGGCACTGGTTAATTGGCTATTTAATTTTAATGATAATGATAGGTAGGTGCAGTCTTGATTGTGTGGGCAGGTGGTATGTGTGGATTTGGTTTAGGAATTTGAATATTTGGTGGGGTGTAGGAGATGGGTCGGAAGCGGGAACAACATGTTCTTCATGACTTTTAGTTGAACTTATTAGTAGGACTTTGTCTAGATTTAACTTTGCTCAATTTGACAAGAATCGTGGTTTTTTTAAGTTACTAGATTAGGGATAATTCCACTTTTTATATAATATTTACCCAATTTAGGGATGAAATTATACTAACAGTTTTAGCTGCAGAGTAAACTAAACACCTCAACAGTGCTTCATTAAAGTAACTATAATGAACTCTAGCAATGCTTTCCGGGACTGGGTTGCAGATAGCAACTTGGCATCCTAAGCTGTTTTTCGGCTATATCGTTACCTCAAATTCTAGGAGTAATTTACTTTTGAAAATCTATCATTTTCCCTTCTTTTAGATTTTGTACTAGAAGCTAGGAGAATATACAGGCCATTCTTGTCGTTTCTTGGCGTAAACTTTGTTTCAAGTAAAAGATGACAAATAAGTGATGTTGAATGGTAGGTCGACAACCCATCGTAACATTTTGTCATCTCTCATGGAATTTTGTATTCGATAGCTACCACTATTATTACTAATTGGAAACCAAATCTTTTACTTTCCCTAATGTAGAATTTTGATAAATTAGGCCTAGAGTTGCTTTCAGTGGTTTTCAGGAGATGCCTTGGCTTGTAACGTACTAAATTTGTAGGTGATCCCTTTAAAAGTAATCCTTCATTGTTTCCTATTTGACTCAGACATCGAGTATCTTAGCCAAAACTGTGAGGCATCATCACCAGTGAATATCTAAACCGGTGGATGAATGTTTGGTAGTCAATCATATGTCATCCATGGCATTGTGCCACCTTCTGTAGAATTGCTATTCCAAGCCCACACATTCGCAAGAAAGATCAAAGTTGATCATGACGGCTTCCTGCAATTTTGGAATTCATTAAATACTTCAGCTACCTTTGTTTCATGTGACCGGAATTTTCATATTGAGAAATTTAGTTACATTAAAAAAATAGTAACTCATTGTTAAGTCACACCTTCAATGCTCAGCTGTGCTTTGTTTTATGTGGTAGTTAGTGAAGGGCCTTTAGAGTCCATGTGTTTTCCCTCCCTTACATGGAAATTTATGGACAGCTGTGCTTTGCTTTATGTGATAGTTAGTCAAGGGCCTTTAGAGTCCATGTGTTTTCCCTTCCTTACATGGAAATTTATGGTCCGGTCGTGATATGTGAACAAAATAAGCTTCAGTTGGGGTTTATTTAAACTAGTTATCTGCAGGTATCTTGTAATAATTTTTTTTTAAAAGTAAATACTAAAACATAATCTTGCCTTGAACCTGACACATCGTTTTACTCATTACATACTCTTTACAAATTATCTCTACTGGCACCAACCTTTATTTTATATGAGTGTTACTTTTGTAAGTAATTATATCGTAAATAAATTTGAACTTTGAGGGTATTATGGTAACTAACAACAACTGAGTAAGTGAATGGTTAATATAACTCACACTTTAAAATGAATGGTTGATTGTCTACAAATTATTGTTTGTTTACAAATTATACCACCCCAACTCTCACATTATAGTATTAGAGATATGTCTCTCATTTAATGAGAACGCTGTATATAATTAAGTGATTAAGTGATCTATAACATCTTAATGAGATGTTATAGATATGTCTCTCATTTAATGAGAACGCTGTATATAATTAAGTGATTAAGTGATCTATAACATCTTGGTGGTAGTTGTGACACAAAGTACGTAATTACTTAAAATTGAGGATTTTTATGCTGAACATATCATTTTCCACCTGGAATTGTATGCGGGGATGCGTCTTTGATTAGCCAACGTTGGCTAGCCACCAATATGATTACTCAACCACAAGTGGAGGTAGCAAAAGCGAACTGAACATGGTGTTGTTGAAAGGGTCCAATTCAAAATAAAAAGGGGGCCTGACTAGTTCAACAATCTTTATCTGCTTTGAACTATACCCATAAACAAATGAGATAGAAATTAGACAAACTTCAGCTCACCAACCATTGACAATTTGTGTTTGCCCTTTCCAGGATTACGGCCACCTACCACAAGAAATAAGCAACAACAAAAATTGGCTCACATCGCTTATGTTGACATTTCACTAGTTTTATACACGATTGCGAGATAATTATTATCCTATTGCAAAAGTCCGAAAATTTATGGTGCAGAGTCAGAACTCACTAAGAGAGTTGACAAATTTTGCTTGTTAAAGTTATGGCTAATGATGTGCACTTCGACCTGGAAGTCCACTATATATTTTCGCAATCATCTGCTGTACTCGTTAGATATCATTGAATTGTTCCCTTTCAACTTGGTCCGTATTCAATATATTATATTTTACATGTTATAATTTACATCTGTACAAAAATTTCACAAAGAAATTTATAAGTCATTCATATAGACTTAACACAAAAACTGATGATATAAATTAAATTTAGCATTGGTACAGAGGTTAGTTTTCGGATTTACAAACAAAGGTTGTTACTTTGTTCTGTATCTATCTCAAGTATTGTACTTTATTTCTAAAACTGTAGAAGTTTCAACCTTTTGGGGATCAATTCAGAAGACCTAGATGCCAAACTTGTTTCAATTAATTGATAGTACTTTATTCTGTTTAATTATATGCTTAAGAATAACAATGAATGGTCTATACGATGCAGCCATTGAGACAACCCTCTGGTCAATTGAATGGGGAATAGCCGAGTTGGTGAACCACCCCGACATCCAACAGAAACTCCGAGAAGAGCTCGACACTGTGCTTGGCCGGGGTGTCCAAATCACTGAGCCTGATACCCACCGCCTCCCGTACCTCCAAGCTGTCATCAAAGAAACTCTACGCTACCGAATGGCCATCCCTCTCCTTGTCCCCCACATGAACCTCTATGATGCCAAACTAGGTGGCTTCGACATCCCTGCTGAAAGCAAGATCCTCGTCAATGCTTGGTGGCTTGCTAACAACCCTGCCCACTGGAAGAACCCAGACGAATTCCGACCTGAAAGGTTCCTCGAAGAGGAAGCAAAGGTGGAGGCAAATGGAAATGATTTTAAGTACATTCCATTTGGAGTTGGTAGGAGGAGCTGCCCTGGGATCATTTTGGCTTTGCCTATTCTGGGGATTACCATTGGAAGACTTGTTCAGAACTTTGAGTTGTTGCCGCCGCCGGGACAGAATAAGCTGGATACAACTGAGAAGGGTGGACAGTTCAGTCTGCATATTTTGAAGCACTCTACCATTGTTACCAAACCTAGAGTGTTTTAATTTGCCTTCTTTCTTTTTTTTTCCTTCTCCTTTTATTTTCTATATTTCTTTTTCTGCATTTCCTTTTGACATGTGTTGTTGGGATTCTATTCTCCTTTTATTATTTTGTGTTTGCTGTCTAATATGGAGAAACTCTGAATATTGTGAAAGAAATTCAACAAAGCAGTAAGATTGTATAATTATGACAATAGTTTTATGTCATTTTATAGTACACAATATGTGAACTGTGAAGGTACCAGCATGATTTGTATGTTCAATTAAATTAAGAAATACTGAAATGCTGCCCAAAGTGTAGATCCCTTGTGAGATTGAAAAGAAAAATAAGCTTTTCCAACTAAATTCTATCTAAATTTGTAAGATTTCCAAGTGTAATTTCGATCTAGAGTAGCTGGACAATCTTGGACAATCATCTTAGCTAGGCGTGCTTAAGAATCTAAACTGTTTCAAGTAAAAAGATTCTTGAAATTATCTGTATATTATACCTATAGGAGAGACACTGTCAACCTCCCTCTGATGCAGTTTGTTTTTGGGGGGTGGCTGTACCAGGTGTAAGTTCTCTCAATTTGTAATTTTGCGGAAGCTTCAGTACTGACGGTACGCCCGACCCTCAGCTGAGGGAACGGCTCGGGAGTAGGCAGGAGTGAGGTGGAGGTCGGATGCCCGGCTCGGATCTGAAGGCTCGGCTCGGATCTGGAAGCTCGGATCCGGAAGTCTCGTGTACCTGCACTCGGCCTAGGAACACCGGGGTTGATCCCGGTGGCAGGCCCTCCGACGGTCTAGTTAGTGACTGAAGAGTAACAGTAACTAGGGTTTTGAGAGGGGAGAGATTGATTACCTTTTGAAGAGGTTGAGGGCCTGGTATTTATAGGCAGTGCAAAGCGGGTCTGGACTCGTTTGGGACCGGGTCCGGACCCGGTTGCCTGTGGGCCTAATGTGGCAGAACCCTATGAGGCTTAGGGCTGACCTGGCAGACCTGATGATCAGGGGTGAACTGTTTTTTAGGGGATCCTGTGGCCCAGGAGAAGCCATGTCATCCGACCCATATCAGGAGCCCCCCACTCCTGGAGGATTGGGTATCCAGCTGTGTGGGAGTGATTTTTTGCCTCTGTAGAAAGAGCGGAGTGATGTGTAAGGCGAAGAACGGGATCCGTGTCTTCCCGAAGAGGTCAGTGGGGTAGGATGAAGGGGATCCCTTCTTGGAGTCACAAGGGGTGCCAGGTGTAGAAGAGTCAGAGCTCGGTTTGCCGAGCGTCGAGGGTCGGTAGGCGAGCCTCCTCACTTGTTGGAAAAGCAAGGGGATGTCCAGATCTGTGGAGTAGGTCTTCTTGCCGAGCGTCGAGGGTCGGGAGATGAGCCCCTAACTGGTTAGGGGATAATTTGGGGTTCGTGGTAACATCTGAGCGTCAAGGGTCGGTAGACAAGCCCCCTCACTTGTGGGAAAAACAAGGGGACGTCGAGATCCGTGGAGTGGGGGGTCTTCTTGTTGAGCGTCTAGGGTCAGTAGACGAGCCCCTCACTGGTTGGGGGATAATTTGGGACTCGCGGTGACATCCGTCGAGCCCGAGGTCTTTTGGCTGAGCGTCGAGGGTCGATAGACGAGCCCCCTCACTTGTTGGAAAAGCAAGGGGACGTCGAGATCCGTGGAGTAGGGGGTCTTCTTGCCGAGCGTCTAGGGTCGGTAAACAAGCCCCCTCACCTGTTGAAAAATTAAGGGGACGTCGAGAGCTGAGCGTCGAGGGTCGGGAGACGAACCTCTCACTAGTTGGGGTATAATTTGGGGCTCGTAGTGACATCCGAGTGTCGAGCCCCAAGCTGTTTAGGAGAAACTTTTTGGGACTCGCGGTGCCATCCGAGCGTCGACCCCCAAGCCGTTGAGAGAAAACTTTTTGGGGCTCGCGGTGACATCCGAGCGTCGACTCCCAAGCTATTGAGAGAAATTTTTTGGGGCTCGCGGTGACATCCGAGCGTCGCGGCCCAAGCAGTTTAGGAGAAACTTTTTGGGGCTCGCGGTGACATCCGAGCGTCGAGGCCCAAGAAGTTTAGGAGAAACTTTTGGGGCTCGCGATGACATCCGAGCATCGAGGCCCAAGCAGTTTAGGAGAAACTTTTTTGGGGCTCGCAGTGACATCCGAGCATCGAGGCCCAAGCCATTGAGATAAACTTTTTAGGGCTCGCGGTGACAACCGAGCGTCGAGGCCCAAACAGTTTAGGGGAAACTTTTTGGGGCTCGTGGTGACATCCGAGCGTCGAGGCCCAAGCCGTTGAGAGAAACTTTTTGGGGCTGCGGTGACATCCGAGCGTCGAGCCCCAAGCAGTTTAGGAGAAACTTTTTAAGGCTCGCGGTGACATCTAAGCATTGAGGCCCAAGCTGTTTAGGAAAAACTTTTTGGGGCTCGCGGTGACATCCGAGCATCGAGGCCCAAGCCGTTGAGAGAAACTTCTTGGGGATCGCGGTGACATCCGAGCGTCGAGGCTCAAGCAGTTTAGGAGAAATTTTTTGGGGCTCGCGGTGACATCCGAACGTCGAGGCCCAAGCAGTTTAGGAGAAACTTTTTGGAGCTCGCGGTGACATCCGAGCGTCGAGGCCCAAGCCGTTGAGAGAAACTTTTTGAGGCTCGCGGTGACATCCAAGCGTCGAGGCCCAAGCAATTTAGGAGAAACTTTTTGGGGCTCGTGGTGACATCCGAGCGTCGAGGCCCAAGCTATTGAGAGAAACTTTTTGGGGCACGCGGTGACATCCATGCATCGAGGCCCAAACAATTTATGAGAAACTTTTTGGGGCTCGCGGTGACATCCGAGCGTCGAGGCCCAAGCCGTTGAGAAAAACTTTTTGGGGCTCGCGGTGACATCCGAGCGTCAACCCTGAAGCCGTTGAGAGGAACTTTTTGGGGCTCGCATTGACATCCGAGCGTCGAGGCCCAAGCTGTTGATAGAAACTTTTTGGGGCTCGCGGTGACATCCAGCGTCGAGGCCCAAGCAGTTTGGGAGAAACTTTTTGGGAGAAATTTGGGCGAATAAAGGTGAAGTACCCGAGAAGTTGACCCTGCGCACCGAGCCGCTGCGTTGGTCGACAGAGCTGAGGGTAAGAAGGTATTTTTGCACTCCAGGCTGACATCATCAAGATCTTAGTGGCCGTTAGATCTTGATGATGAAGATCAAATGGCCAGATCTCTTTGCGGAATTCGAGGAGTTCATCTGTGCTTATAAATCCCCCAACCTCACCCCACTTCTTCACTTTCCTTTCATCCTCTTCACAACAGAAATTTTCGCACACCGCCGACGACCACTTTTCGTTGATTTTTGCGTTCTCCGGCGAAACATGTTAGTATTTTTGTTTTAAAATGTTACGCTCTCAGTCCAATTCCGAGGCAGGCACTTCAGGTCGCGCCGAGGAGGAAGTTCACTCGTCTTCAATATCTTGGTCGTCTGGTGACCTGCGCCCGGTAAAGGAGGAGGTTCTATCAGTTGGAAGGTCGGATAGCGAGGGCAACATAGCTTTTATTGTAGAGCCTTTGCAATCCCGTAGGCTGGGCAAGGAGCCTGCAGAGGAGGAGCATGAAGAGAGAGACCCCGAGGGAGAGGGGTTTGTTGAGGAGGAGAATGAGTCAGGGGAAGGAGGTCCGGAAGAAAAGGAGCAGGTTGAGGAGGGCGATGGTTAGGAGGGGTCCGAATAAGGGACTGAAGGTGGTAGCGACCATGGTGAGGTCGGAGGAACCGCGGAAGAGGTAGAGGAGGAAGAGGCAGTCCTTCCGCCGTTGCCCGCCTTAGCGACCCCTTCCCCGGATAGGAAGGATCACCCCCGAAGGAGGAAAAGGCAGTGGATACGGCCCGACAGTTCGGCCGAGAAGGACAAGTATGAGTATGGCTCCGGGTTTAAGTACCCCCATCTTTCTAACAAAAATTCAGGGTCGATCAGGATGTACCCTGATGACGTGGAGGGATCGTCTGGCGTATACTTCACTACTGCAGGACGAGGGCCGGTCCATGATCAAGATGGACAGCGTGAAGTGCACCTTGCATAGGGACTACTTGCACATCTTGAGGGCGGCTTACTTTATTCCGCGGGAGTTTGAGCTTCTTGTGCCGAACCCAGGAATTCGCCCGACCACCGTGCTAGAGTCAAGCTTCTGCATGTTCCCTGAGGACGCTTTCATCTCGGGGTTGAGACTTATGCTGCATCCATTCATCAAGAGGGTGCTAAAATGGGGGGAGCAGAGCCCCATGCATTACGGCCCCAACTCTTGGAAGCACTTAGTGTGCTTTATTTTGAAGTGTCAGGAGAAAGGGATCACGCCGAGGCTCACATACTTCCGAGCCATCCTGGGAATGAGCTCGCTTGGGGACCAGGAGGAGATTTTTTATCTTTTGCCCTGCCCTCATAAGAAAGTAATGCACGGACATCCGGACTCCATAAAGGGGTGGAAGGAGAAGTACTTCATAGTCCGTAGCGAGAAGCCTTGGGAAATTCCCACAGTTTAGAATTTTGGGAAGCCGAAACAAACCGCGGAAACGAAGGGACTTGACCGAAAAAGAGTGGGCGAAGGTTGATAAGATCGTGGAGGGGCCCAACATCGGGTGGCCTCGCATCACGGAACTGCATCTCGCTCGAGCCGGACTGAGCCCAGCTGACCCTAGTATGTTTTTGTTTCCATTTTGTTTTTCTTTCTGCCTTCGCGTTAACATGTTTACTTTTCTTTTTGTAGAAATGTCTGCCAAGGAGCTCGACAATCGAAATGCCGCAGTAGCCCTGGCAGACAAGAGGAGGGCCGATATGGCGAAGAAGGCCGCATCGGGGGCAAGGACCAGCCATGCTGCGACCCTAAGGCCCGAGGAGTCGGCCCACCATTCGTCGAGGTCGACGAGAGAACTGGGGGTGAGCTTCAGTAGCAAAAAGGTTGCCGAGGTCGCAAAGGGGCCTCTCCCACTGCTTCGATCAAACGCCGAGGAGATGGTGGGTTGGTAGGGCATGAGGCCGTACACCCCCGACTGGGGTGTCAAGGCGGGGGTATGCTCTTCGAAAACTCGGTTACAGTGGAGGTGGTGGAGCACCTCGCCACGGAATAGGATCGCATGAACCTGGTGGTGGAGACGGCCGATACGTCTTATATGCAGTTCGCGCAGGCCCACCTCGCAGTAAGTCTTCCTTTTGCGTTTTTGGTTTATCTCACGAAGAATTCTTCTAACTTGATCCTCCTCGGCCAGGCGATGCAGCATGCGCAGCACTTTCACAAGTGCCTCGAGAAAGAGATCGTCGTCGAGAAGAAGAACGCCGAGCGCTACCTTCGGGAAGCCACTCAGCTGAAGGACGAGCTGACGGCGGCGGAGTCTGCCCTTGCGGTCACCCAAGCCCAGCTGGTCTCGATCACTGAGCATCATGCGAATGAGCTGACGCACTTTAAGGTGAAGGCCAAGAAGGGGAGCGAGGAGGTAGCGATCACCATGGCGGATACCCTGATCGCCTCGCAGGACGAGGCTTATAACAAGGCCAGGGAGCACATCCTGCAGATCTATCCAAACCTTTGGATCGGCCATCTCCACTATGGGAGATGCTCGACTGGAGGCCGGGGGAGACCAAGGTGACGAAGAGGTATCGTCCCCCTCCTAAACAGTAGTCTAGGAATTTCCTTCTCCCCCCTTTTTTTGTAATTACCAAACGCGGACTGGCCACCGCTTTTTTGTAACTAGAAAATTTTTGATTTTATAAACGGAGAATTTTTTGGCCGATGCTCTATGACTTGTGTTTTTTCGCCTCTCTTTTGTGACATGTTGCTTTCCCTTCTTTTTGATAGACACATGAGGTCCTCGGCGCCGACCTTGGTTCTGCTGAGGTCTCCTGGGTCCGAGCTGGGTTGGGGGCCATGGAGAGTGTTCTGGCTCACCAACATAAGCAGGCTCGGGTCGAGAGGCCGCAGTGAATTACTTTATGAACAAGTCTAGAGAGCTCAGCCTGGAGGTTGCTCGCCTGAAGAAGGCCATAGCCGACCGGGACTGGTGGGCAGTTGAGACGAACTGGTCGATCTCAGATGCCTCGAGTGGGCGATCGGCTTCGGTGTCTTTTCTTCGTGAGTCTGTTGTAGAGAAAGAGTTGGAGATCCGTAGGCTGAAGCTAACGCTAGGCGCCGGTCTGGTCGAGGAGGCGAGCAATTTCGTGTTGGGACCTTCTCCGACCTTTTTCTTGGAGGTGGCCCAGCCTGCCGATGCGGAAAGTTCCGTTGCCGGGGTACCCTCGATGGCCGGACCGGCCGAGCGCATGAAGGATCCCGTCGGAAGTACCGAGTTTGAGTTTTAAGCCGAGCGATGAGTGATTTGTAAACTTCTCATTGTATTGTGTGGTCGTTTCTGGCGCTCTATGAGAAATAAAAACTTTGACTTCTATAACCTTGATGATTTATTGAGTGAGGCGGGCAGGAGTGTAGCTCGAGGTCATTGCTGAGTCTGGCCTTGATGGAGGTCGCCACCGAGGCAAAAGGGGTGGTCGGTCTACGGTTTGCTCGGGAGTCGAACCCCAATTTCTTGTAGACAGTGGCCAATGAAGGATGTTTCACCTTCTGATAAACATTAATGGCGGCATTTTGCCTTCCACCGTTTGGACTTCCAGATGTAATAAATGCACTGCTCAGGGGGCTATATAATCTCCATCCCCTTAACACTTTTCATAAGGAATTAAGATTGACTCATCTGTCACCCTCTGACAATTCGGGTGCCTGCCAAAGGCGGGCGCCCATAAGTGATTTTTGGCCGAAGGTTCCAGGTCGATGGCTCCCCTGCCACCCTCGAACAATTCGGGGTTTTGTCTCTGAAGGCCGTAAACCCCGAGTTGTTCGCGGGTGAGAGGTGGGTCAACCAATCGGTCCGGAGGCTCGGCGAGAGTCCGGGTCGGTGGCCCCCCTGTCGCCCTTGAATAATTAGGGGTTTTAGCTCTGGACGCCGTAAACCCCGAGTTGTTCGCGGGTGAGAGGTGGATCAACCAACGGTCTGGGGGCTCGGCGAGAGTCCTGGGTCGGTGGCTCTCCTACCGCCCTCGAACAATTCAGGGTTTTGGCTCTGAAAGCCGTAAACCCCGAGTTGTTCGCATGTGAGAAGTGGGTCAACCAACGGTCCGAGGCTCGGAACATTTGCCGAAGGCGAGCGCCCTAAATCTTTAATGAAAATTTTGGGGATGGGCGTGGTTGAAGGTCGTCGCCAAGCGAAAAAGGTCGCATGGCTTGAAAAAGCCAAAGCCTTGCTTAAGGTCGACACCGAGCCCTCATGCGCGCCCCTTGGTAGATAGTATGGGTGTAGCTGGAGGTCATCGCCGAGCGCATAAGCTGCCGGGCTTGAAAAAGCCCAGGCCATGCTCGAGGTCAATGCTGAGCCCCCATACCTTAGAGAAGCCTAGTTATGAGCATAACTAAAGGTCATCGCCGAGCGTAAAGGTCGCATGGCTTGAAAAAAACCAAGGCCTTACTCGATGTCAACGCCGAGCCCTCACACCTGTTCTCGAGTAGATAGCACGGGTGTAGCTAGCGGTCATCACCAAGTGCATAGGCTTGTAGACTTGAACAAGCCCAAGCCTTGCTCGAGGTCGATGCCAAGCTCCCATACCTTAGAGAAGCTAGTTATGAGCATAGATGAAGGTCGTCACCGAGCGTAAAGGTCGCATGACTTTGAAAAAAGCTAAGGCCTTGCTTGAGTTCGACACCGAGCTCCCACACCTATTCTCAGGTAGATAGCACGGGTGTAGCTGGTGGTCATCGCTGAGCGCATAGGCTGGTGGAGTTGAACAATCCCAAGCCAAGCTCGAGGTCGATTCCAGAGCCCCTATACCTTAGAGAAGCTAGTTATGAGCATGACCAAAGGTCGTCACCGAGCATAAAGGTCGCATGGCTTTGAAAAAAGCTAAGGCCTTGCTTGAGGTCGACGCTGAGTCCTCACACCTGTTCTCGGGTAGATAGCACGGGTATAGCTGGCGGTCATCGCCGAGCGCATAGGCTGTTGGACTTGAACACGCCCAAGCCATGCTCGAGGTCAATGCCGAGCCCCCATACCTTAGAGAAGCTAGTTATGAGCGTGGCTGAAGGTCGTCGCCGAGCGTAAAGGTTGCATGGCTTTGAAAAAAGCTAAGGCCTTGCTCGAGATCGACGCCGAGCCCCCACACCTGTTCTCGGGTAGACAGCACGGGTGTAGCTAGCGGTCATTGCCGAGCGCATAGGCTGCTGGACTTGAATAACCTCAAGCCATGCTCGAGGTCGATGCCGAGTCCCCCATACCTTAGAGAAGCTAGTATGAGCGTAGCTGAAGGTCGTCGCCGAGCATAAAGGTCGCATGGCTTTGAAAAAAGCTAAGGCCTTGCTCAAGGTCGACGCTGAGCCCCCGCACCTGTTCTCGGATAGATAGCATGGGTGTAGCTGACGGTCATCGCCGAGCACATAGGTTGCTTGTCACGCCTCGCTTCCCAAAAAGAATACGGAATACGGATACGTAACAAAAGTCCAGTGAATGATTTTCATCATCCATAAGCTGTTCAGGAATCTTTACAATGTTTCACAAGATAATCAGAGTCGGAAGCAAACGATACAAACAGACATGCATAATTGAAACAAGATGCCAACAGAAATTACTTGAAACCAAATATAATAATCTCAAATAATCAAATTCTGAACAAGTCAAATATTTTGGGTCATATCGCCCAAATACAAGATAAATATCCAAGTAATCAAGTACATCTTATTTAAGTTCAAGCAACAATAATAATAATAAAATCATAAAGCAGAAAATTCAGCCCTAATAAATCATCTCGCTAATACCATCTGGTAGCTGACCATCCTGATCTGCAATTAGTAAATTTGCAGGAGAATGAAGAATAAAAACAAGTACCCGTCAATTGCAAGTTACGGACCACTTATAATGTAGGATACGAGTACATGGGATAGGTAATTCTAAGTAACAACCTAGCATGGTATAATCATGAATACAGGATATAAATCATAGCATGGCAAAATGAGCAAGTATAATAGCATGTGTCGAGAGTCAAGTAAACAAGTGTCATACATCAAGTAACCAGTATCAAGAATCATGTAATCATGTAGTATGTATCAAGTATCAAATCTCATGTATCATGTAGTCAAGTGTCAAGTAGGTATGTATCATGTTCAAGTATCATGTATCAAGTCTTATAGTTATTACTATCTAGGTAGCACTTCATGCATCCCGGTTTTTACTACATGGTTGCTACGAAAACAGTTTCGCTTTAGATTTTGTAGGGGACCATACAGGACAGTGTACTCAGGGACAAGCTCCAAGTATCATGTAATCATATATCATGTAAATAATCTCCAAAACCCAAACAAGCTCTAGTGTCATGTGTGTACGTGTCATGTATATAGTGTCAAGCTCCACATGTAAACAAGCTTCAATAACCACTAGATTCTTCTGAGTACACATTTCTACACTATCCACTACTATATCTTTCCCTTGACCTCGGCTTGGTTATTTTATTATTAATATCAAACAAGCATGTAGGTGTGCAAAAATATATCAAGTATATCATGTCATGATCATGTAACAAGTGCAAGCTGCAAGATAAACATGTACGTGTGTAAGATAAGTCATGAAAGAATAAAATAGGCAAATCTCAAGTTCAGGACGGCAAGACCATACTGTAGTAAAACAGTGATTCCCAGTGTTACAAACAAGCAAATCTGGATCCGTCGAAGTATCTGAAAAATAGAATTCCACACGAATGCAGAGAATATAAATAAGTTAGATATTAATTCACAAAAATATAGCTCAAAACTGGTTTGAATACAGAAAATAGGTTCAGCCAGAAATCAGGAAAACGAATTCAAGAACAGGAAAACAGCATGAAAACACACTAAATAAATCCAAGGAAAATCTGGGGTATTCCCCTATATGTCTAGTATCTAAATATAAAGTTTCATAATTTTCCAGTGAAATTAGATCAGTCATCAAAATAAGAAAACATCGATAAACCATACTTTGGCAAATCTGGAATTCCCAACACTGCTATACGAAAACTAAGATATCTCGCAACTAGTGAAACAAAATCCAATTCCGCCAAAGGGATATGAAAATAGATAAAATATACTAACTTTCATATTTCACAACCATTTTTTATACAGTAAAAGGAATCATAGTGAAAATAAGGTTCTTTACAGAACAGTGAGCAAAATACAGCAAGTATAGATTTCATAAACGAGCATGAAACAACACATAAAACTCATCAATAAAATTTACCAAAATTCTGGGTAACCCTAACTAGATAAAGAAACACTGACCAAAGTTTTGGATCATAATAATATAAGTAGCATAGTTCTTTAAAATGATTTGTCATCAAAATTACCCAAAAACAGAATTTGGAAAAGATAGACATCTCTGTAGTAAAACAGTCATAACTCACTCATACGAAAACAAAATCAAGCAAGGTCAGAGGAGTTTGAAAATAGACGAAATTCTATAAAACTCGTGTTTTATACCGAAATTAAGATACTGACTTTAAAACAGTCCAAAACAGCAAACAAAACAGATCGGCGCCAAAATACAGATTTTTCTCTTTAACAACAACTCAACATATATCATACAAAACTTGTTCAAAACACAACCAAATATAAAATCGAGTCTACCAAATGTCTAAACCTCATGAATTAGGGTATCTAGCATGTCCACACCAAATATATCACATGGGTCTCAACCAAAATACGAATTCTCACAAAAAGTCTTACATACATGATCAAGATCAAGAACAGGTAAAACCTAAGTTAATTCATGTCCATATTGTGTCGTGAGTCATCTATGGTCAAATTTTCACAATAGAGACAAAACTCATCAAGCATATCACAAAAAATAGTCATCTCTAGACCCAACTACACTATATGTGGTATTTTTTGACTTGTATCAAACAAATGAATTGGAGTACAAGTTACTTGCCTTAACCGAAGATGAAGAACAACGAAAACCAAGAGTAACGAGCAAAACCCACGAACGAAAATTCACGAATCAATGAATCCAAGCAAACTAGAGCAAAAGTCTCCACAAACAAAACTCTAAAATCGAAAGATGACGGCGATGGTGGCTTGCGGCCAAGAAAGAGAACTAGGGTTTGTGTGTGGTGGTGAGTAGGAGGTGCAAGGAGTGGTCGGCAAGGAAGGGAAGATGGGGGTTTGGATGTAGGCCGGGAGAGGGGAGTAGGGGGATCGGGTGTAGGAGATGGGCTGTCGGGTTTGGGGTGTTGCCGGGGGTAGCACACAGGCCGGAGGAGTGGCGGCCTAGAGGGGATCGGCCAAGGGGTCGGGGGTTGGCTGGGTGCGGGTTGCGGCGCAAGCAAGGAGGGAGGCCAGGTGTGTGGGAGCAAGGAGTTAGGGTTAGGGTTTGTGAGGAAGAGAGAGATTAGAGTATATATATATATATATATAAGAGGGTTAGGTTAGTAGCAAGAAGTGGGTATTGGGTTTAATTGGGTATTTAGAGTAGTAGTAGTTTACCAATGGGTTTTGGATTTTGGGTCAATTAAATAGGGATACAATTAGGATTGGGAATTTTATTTAGCATTGAAAATCTTATTAGGGATCAAAAGAATAGGATTGGGAAAATATGACAACCAATCACCACCATAAACACCCAAGAAAAATAAAAATAAAGAGAACGAGACCAAAATGAAGAAAGAACAAAATAATGAAGAACGAAAGAGACAACCAATTACACACAAAGAGCTCAAAATGAAATAAAACGAATATATATTGAAAACAACTCCAATATACGGTTCAGAAAAAGAATACAAGAGAGAAAATACACCAAAACGAAAAATACACTCCAAAATACACAAAATGAAAAACAGGGGTTACAATCCTACCCACCTAACAAGAAGAATTTCTTTCTCGAAATTCAAAAAGAAGATACATAAGGTAACCCCAAAAGAACAAAAACAAAACTACCCAAACAAATGAGGAAACTTCTGCTAAATCTCCTCCTCCAGCTCCCAAGTCGACTCACCAGGCGAGTGAGGATTCCAAGTAACACGAACCAACTTGATGACCTTGTTCTTAAGCACTTTCTCCTGCCGATCCACAATAGCAACTGGCGGAATCTTACAAGTCAAATCTGGCCGAACGGTCAACTCAAAATAGTCGATCATGTGGCTCTCATCTCGGATATATCTCCTAAGTTGTGAGACATGGAAAACATCGTGCACTCCTGATAAAGCTGGCGGCAAAGCAAGATGATAGGCCACCCTGGCTACTCGCTCCAAAATCTCAAACGGTCCAATAAACATCGGGCTAAGCTTGCCCCACCACCGAATCGAATGACACCGCGCCACGGAGATACCTTTAGGAAAACATGGTCACCAACACCAAACTCCAAAGCTCTCTGATGGACATCGGCCCATCGGTTCTGCCAATCCTGAGCTGCCTGTAAATGCTTCCTGATCTGAACCACAACATCCGCTGTCTTGGTGATCAACTCCGGACCCAACAACTTCCTCTCACCAATGTCATCCCAACACACTGGTGATCTGCACTTCCGCCCATAGAGTACCTCGAACGGAGTAGCTTTAGTACTGGCTTGAAAGCTGTTATTGTACGAGAACTCTACGAGATGCAAATGATCCTCCCAAGACCCACCAAACTAAAGCATACAAGACCTCAACATGTCCTCAAGAATTTGAATAGTCCGCTCTGACTGTCCATCAGTCTGGGGATGAAAAGCTGTACTCTACTTTAATTTACTCCCCAAACTGTTCTGAAGACTCTCCCAGAACTGAGATCTGAATCTCGTATCCCTGTCAGATACAATACTGACTGGAACCCCATGAAGTCTAACAATCTCTTGCATGTACCTCTCAGCTAGGCTTTCAGTAGACTGGCCGACACGAAAGGGAATGAAGTGAGCACTTTTCGTCAAACGGTCGATAATCACCCAAATGGCATTATGACCCTTATGACTCCTCGACAAAGCGGTCACAAATTCCATAGTGATATGTTCCCACTTCCACTCTAGAATCAGAAACGGTTGAAGAAGTCCAGCGATTCTTTGATGCTCTGCCTTAACCTGCTGGCAGACCAAACACTGAGAAACAAACTAAGCCACAGCCCTCTTCATACCATGCCACCAGAAATGAAGCTTCAAATCCCGATACATCTTAGTACCGCCAGGATGGATAGAATACGAAGACTGATGAGCTTTTTCAAGCAACCTCTATCGAACTTCACCCTTAGGGACACACAACCGGGAACCAAAACGAAGCGAACCATCAACATGAATAACCATGTCCGTCCTGGACCCAGACTCAACCTCAGCTCGAAATCTCTGCAACTGCGCATCACCAGCCTGCGCCTCTTTGATCTGATCAACAAGAGATGACTGCAGCTGGAGCGCCAAACAACTCCAACTAGAACTCGGAAACACAACCTCCAACTCCAACCTCCTCATCTGCTCAATGAGATCACTCTGCTAAGTAAGAAACATAACTGCTGGTCTCCTGCTTAAAGCATCTGGCACCAAGTTTACTTTACCAGGATGGTATTGCAAACTGATGTCATAATCGGCCATAAGCTCCAACCAGTGCCTTTACCTCATGTTCAACTCCTTCTGGGTGAAGACGTACTTGAGACTTTTATGCTCTGTAAAGATCTCCACTCGATTTCCATGTAAATAATGTCTCCATTGCTTCAAAGCAAAAATCACTGTCGCTAACTCCAAGTCATGAGTCGGATAGTTCTTCTCGTGCGGCCTCAATTGTCTCGATGCATACGCAATGACTCGGCCTTTCTACATCAAAACTGCTCCAAGACCCTTACCAGAAGCATCACAGTGAATTACAAATCCGCCTGAACCATCTGGAATAGTCAACACAGGCGCGGACGTCAATCTGTTCTTCAACTCAACAAAAGCTCCATCACACTCATCAGACCAACAGAACTTCTAATCCTTCCCAGTCAATTTAGTCAACGGCCCTGCTATCTTTGAAAAATCTTGGACGAACTTCCGATAATAGCCAGCCAAACCGAGAAAACTTCTGACTTCCAAAACTGACTTGGGAATAGGCCAATCCTTCACAGCCTCAACCTTGGCAGGATCCACTGAAATACCATCGCCTGAGATAATGTGCCCCAAGAAAGAAACCTTGTTGAGCAAAAACTCGCACTTGCTGAGTTTTCCATAAAACTGATTCTCTCTCAAAGTATGCCGAACCACTCTCAGATACTCAGCATGATCTTCCCGATTTCGAGAATACACCAAAATATCATCAATGAAGACCACCACAAATCTATCTAAGAACTGAGAGAAAACCCGGTTCATAAGACTCATGAATACAGCCGGTGCGTTCGTGACCCCGAACAACATCACAAGATACTCATAGTGCCCGTATCTAGTCCTGAAAGCAGTCTTCTGTATATCTGCAGCCTTCACCTTAACTTGGTGATACCCAGAACGAAGATCCAACTTTGAGAAAATAACAACCCCACATAACTGATCAAACAAATCATCGATCCTGGGCAACGGGTACCGATTCTTCACAGTAACTCTGTTTAGTTCTCGATAATCTATGCACAGCCGATGACTACCATCCTTCTTGTCAACAAAAAGGACCGGAGCACCCCAAGGCGAAACACTAGGTCTGATGAAACCCAAATCAAGCAATTGCTGAATTTGCACCTTCAGCTCTGCTAGCTCAATCAGTGCCATCCTATAGAGACTCTTCGATATCGGAGCTATTCCAGGCTGAACATCAATACCGAATTCCACTTTCCTATCAGGGGGTAAGCCAGGCAACGCATCTGGAAAAACATCTAAGAAATTTCGAACTACTAGAGGTGCAGCCTCACAGCCTGAGTGCAATTCCATCACACAATCCACCTGTTCAATTGCAGTCTTTGCTCAGCCAAGGAAAGACTCCCCAGCATGGAACTCAAATTCTGCTCGATCTGAAATTCTGAAGATAACTTTCTTGGCACAACAATCAATAATGGCATGGGCTTCACCCAACCAATCCATACCGAGAATAACATCGAATCCTAAATTTCCAATTATAATTAGGTTGGCTTTGAAATCTGCGTCCCCAATAACAACGGAACATTACCTGCACTCACGAGAACATATAACAACTCCACCACCTGTCACAATGTTCCAAGCCTCTGACATGTTGCTGCATTCTAACTGATGGCGAGCGACAGATCGATAGGAGACAAAAGAATGGGTTGCCCCAGAATAAAAAAGAACATAGGCAGGAAAAAAGCAAACAAGGATGACACCTAAAAGGAATCAAAGACAAGGAGAAAGAACAGACAAATAAGGATGAGGGAAAAACAACAATGTAGGAAGATAACATAAAGAAGTAAAACAAGACAAAAAGAAAAAAAAACAATAGAGAAACAAAACAACAAAACAAGATATACCTGCCATAACTCCTTCAGTTGTCTTAGCATCTGCCGCAGTCAGGTTGAAAGCCTGATCTCTCCTCGGAACAGCGGTCCTCTGACCGACAATCGGATGCTGGGAAGGAAGCGATGGCCTAACTGGACCACGAGCTGGAACTGCCGGCTGGACAGGACCACGGACTGGAAGAGTTGCCCTCTGCTGTGGACAATCCGCAAAGTGCGGTCAGGAGCACCATTCCCGAGCCAGACCCTGAAGGGTGGCAGGGAAGGCATGGCATAGGAGGGGATCCGAAGCGCTGTGAATCATCATGAGGGTTTTGAAACCCTCCATGTGATCAACAGGATCACCCTCGCCGTCATAGGTCTCGAACTGGGGAGGTCGGAAATTTCGGGGTATTTCTGCTTATAGGATTGCAGCGGAGAAAAGAGGTCGGGTCGGCCTATAACCCTGGGCCGGTCTTATGCCGCCGTCGCCGAAGTGGTCGAGGTGATTCTCCATTTACTGGAGGCAACTTAGGACGTCTTCGTCATACTCTGGCGGGACTGTTAGGCCGCGAGACGCGCTAGCTCCGGCTTCCGACTGCACGTAAGATCGGTGGAGTGTCTCGTTGATAGGGATCCCAAGGATGGCCTCCAGGATCTCGTTTTGGAAGTCCTAGAACTCCAGGTGGGTGACCGGGGCCCGTTCGGCCAGGCCGCGTTGGGGTGGTGGCCTCCAGTCGATGCGGCTGAGCGCCGGTTCCCGCTCTCTGGGCAGATGCCTGAGACGGTTCAGGGCCGAGTTGGAAGCGACCCCTCCCTTAGTTCGACTGACCTGTCAGTTCTGGATGACTTGATGCAGGTCGGGTACGATCGAGCGAGAGGCGCTCGACTCGGGTCCGAGGCTGACCCTCGGATTGTTAGATCCATGAGTGTTGGCGGGGATGTCCTGAGGAGGAGCGTCCTGACAACGTGTAGAGGTGACAACTCTCCTGGCTTGGGTGCCATGTGAGCTCGGATTGATGGGATGCTGTTAATGGCTGAGTTCGGACTGATGTTCGTACCGAGGTTTTCCATAGATGGTGCCAACCTGATGCGGTCTGTTTTTGGGGGGTGGCTGCACCAGGTATGAGTTCTCTCAATTTGTAAATTTGCGGAAGCTTCGGTACTGACGGTACGTCCGACCCTCAACTGGGGGAACGACTCGGGAGTAGGCGGGAGTGAGGTGGAGGTCGGATGCTCGGCTCGACTCGGATCTAGAAGCTCGGATTCGGAAGTCTCGTGTACCTGCACTCGGCCTAGGAACACTGAGGTTGATCCCGATGGCAGGTCCTCCGACGGTCTAGTTAGTCACTAAAGAGTAACAGTAACTAGGGTTTTTAGAGGGGAGAGATTGATTACCTTTTGAAGGGGTAAAGGGACTGGTATTTATAGGCAGTGCAAAGCGAGTCTGGACCCGTTTGGGATCGGGTCCGGACCCGGTTGCCCGTGGGCCTGACGTGGCAGAAGCCCATGAGGCTTAGGGCTAACCTGGTCTGATAATCAGGGGTGAACGGTTTTTGACGGGATTCTGTGGCCCAGGAGGGGCCACATCATCCGACCCATATCACCCTCCTTTCTCTATTTTGAAATAAAGAAAGGAGAACAAAATGAGGAATTCATATTTAGTAATACGTGCAGTATATATATTTTCATTAAAAAAAACAATATAAAAGCTCAAACCTACAAATTTGGAACTTAATTCCTAGAACCCTGCTTTGCTCATTAAGTGTTCGATGAAATACCTATGTAGCACACAATGTGTTTGTAAAAAATTTGTTTTGAAAAATTTTGCTTAACTAAATCAATTGTATATATGTATGGTGTATGCATTAATTTCTGAAACCATAATTTACTACCTCATTTTATTTTCAATTTCTAATTTGTGTTTTTGAAATCCTGAAATTTGAATTTGGGCAAAGAGTATGGGTTGAAGATGGGGATGATTATGGTATCAGGTCCCAAAATGATATTTGGTAAGGAGGCAGGTGGCGGAGAGTATGGTGAGGCGAACAGATAGGTGGAGGGGGAAGTTAAAGAAGGGGACGTCGTTGTGGTTGAAGACAGCGAAGACGCAGGAGATGAGGGAGAAGGCATTTGATAGGGTGCGAATTTAGGAAGGGGGGAGGGTTGAGATGAGGCGGATCAATGTCCCTGGGTGTTGTCAGCCAAGATGTATAAAAAGACGGACTGTGAGGGTATTTCTTAAGATAAATTTTACTAAACTATACAATAAAGAGCTAACTTCCCTTAATTCTCTTACACTTTTTTAAAGTTTTATATAATTTGATTAGTCCATTAAAACTATTTTATTCAGTGTAATTTGCACGGATTTAGATAGAAGCACTTGGAAGCGAAGAAGTTTAAAAATCTATATAATAAAACACAAAGAAAGCTATCAAGTGGCTCTCCTTCAATCTCCTCCAAAATCAATGGCCCAGATCTAACCTTACAAAACATATTTTCCCCCCCAAAAGTTTCCCTCCAAAACTCAAATTCAAATCCCCATTCAAAACAACTCCTTTATTTATTTAATTATCTCTCTCTCTCTCTCTCTTTCTTGTATTCAAAAAATTAAGAAAATTAAAATTTTAAAATTTTAAAAAATAAAAAAACAAAAAAATTTTAAATTTTGAAAACTTTTAAAAAAATTCAAAAAAATCAAAAAATTTTAAAAAATTATAAAAAAATTTAAAAAATATATTTATTTTTTAAATATTTAAAAACTGTAAAATTTTAAAAAGTTTAATTTTTTTTAATTTTAGAAATTTTAGAAATTTTGAAAACTTTGAAAATTTTAAAAAATTCAAAAGAAAAATCAAAAAATCAAAAAAAAAATAAAAATTTTAAAATTTTGGAAATTTGAAAAAAAATTGAAAATTTGAAAAATCTCAAAGCAAATCCAAATCCAAATTCAATGTCGAACCCCAATCAAGAGGTCGTCGCCGATATCTGATCCGCTGTTGATTCCGTATCGGTGACTCCCCTCCACCAAATCGAGTGCGAATATTAAGCAACTCCGTATCGGTGACTCCCCTCTACCGAATCGAGAGCCTCTATATGCGATGTGATCTAATTTCATCTCATTAATCGAATTCACATTTTAATTTTTAAATTTTTTTGTGCAGGGGATTACTCAGTTTTTTGCTGACTTGAATTTTGTGTGTGCATGAGATTTAAGTTCAGAAATGTATGATTATTTTATTTTGTATTTAGACATACTCATAGTGGTTATGAGATTAGAGTAAGCTCTATAAAACTCTATGTAGTGTTTTATAGAGTGATGTCCTTGCATAACTATTACAAGCATCTAAAAGTGATGCTGAAGTTAAAAAAAATACTATGCAGTGTTTCTAACAAACTATATGCATTCCAGGTAAATTCAAGTTAATGATTAAGAAGGCGATGGTTGAGCTTAAAGGTAGATATACTGTTTTCTCATATAATATGTTTGCTACTTCAATTAATTTGCTGGACGTCCAAAACTATTTTATATAATCAAACCAGGTGCACCGTTCCGAAGACGTGCCGTAGGCACGTGTCAACGGGCAAACCTAGTATATATATATATTGCAGATGGACATAATATTTTATTGAGAATAGGTTATAAACTGGTTCAAGTGGAATCTAAATATCGAACTTCTTGCCCACTGCTAAAAACAATACCCGATGTACTAGATCACTTGTTAGTTCTAGAGTACTCTTGTATTTCAGTGTCAAACTTCAGAAGTTTTGTATAATTCCTCTTAAGTTAGTTCTAGAGTACTCTTAATTTCGATGTACATTAATTTTTTGCCGGAGATGTTTTATACTCTTTAGAGCATTGTAGTTCGGTAGACTCAAAATTTTCTATATTTGGTTTTTAGAAATAAATTTTTTGAGTTGAGCTTGTAGTCGTTGAAATCTAAAATTTAATCCAACGGTGGATGATCGTTTTAATTTTGAATCTCAGCCATAGGTTTAAAATAAAAATAAAAAATCAGTCCAAAAAAGTTATAAAAAAAATTGTACGCATACGAACACATAATAATTCCTATAAGCTCATTCCATCTTATCTCTTAATCATATAATCAAACCAATCTCAAATTAACTTTATATGCATAAATAATCCTATAGCCTCTATTCCATAGAAATAAAAATTTCAAATTTGGGGCCAAATTTCTTGGACGCAACATGATGACATAACATGATGTTGCGCGCGTGGTTTTTTTTTTCTTTCCTTTTTTTTAAAATTACGATGGGATGCAAGATCATTTTTTATTTTTTTGTCAGACGCAAAATTCCTTTTTTTTTAATTACGATGGGACGTAGGATCATTTTTTATTTTTTTGTCAGATGCAAAATGATTTTGTGTCCGACACATTTTTTTTAAAAAAATGGACGCAAGATCATCTTGCGTCCGATCTATTTATTTTTTTATTTTTTATTATAAATCTTCAAACGTAAGATCATATTGCGTCTGAGACAATTTTTTTATAACGGAGCAACTATATTTGAGAATTTCCTATATCTTCTCTCAAATATAGACAACTACTATTCCTTTTTTTTCTCCAAAATTTGGAAATATAGCGAACGACTACAGCATCACGTTCCCTGTGCTTTCCAAATTTTGGAAATAGGGACGACTATAGATGCTCTTAAAACATCCACAATGGTTTCTCATATTTGTCATTTTGCCATATTTTGGCAAGTGAAGCGCTGCAACGATTTGCTATTTTGTCATATTTTGATAAAATTGCTACAGTCGCTTCTCATTTTTTAGAAACGATTTGCTCTTTCTCAAAATATAGGGGACGACATTTTTTTTTTAATCACATTGGACGAAACAAGTTGTTTACTCCCGAATTTTTTATTTTTTATTTTTAAAAAAAATATCAGACTGAACATGTTGTTCCGTCTCAATAAAAAAAATAAAAGAAATGGAAGGGACAGGGCATGTTGTCCCGTCCAATCTCAAAATTGGACAAACGGGACAACATGTCCCGTTTGAAGATGAACCTATCACTTTCACCCCCATTAACCCACTAATTAACACACTAATCACTATTAGTAAGTATTTAATAAATATTTAGTATTATACATATTTTGTCCGATTAAAAAAATAATTCTTTCTCAAATTTTGAGAAACGAACCAATGTGGCGAACGTCACTTTTGTTTTTTACTATTTCTCATTTTGCCATATATTATAGCAAACCATTGTGGATGGTCTTAGAAGTAGAGTCTAACATTGATCCAGCCAAGGGCTTTATACTCTTTAGAAGAAGTAAAAAAGAAGAAAAAGTAGCTAAAACATTGATCTAGCCAAAGACCCGAAAGAATTGCCCAAAAATTCAACATTTCTACTACTATAATGGGAGAAGGCCTTAGTGTAATTTGTCCATCTACCAACCCGTGCAACGCACGTGCATAACAATTGTCAATGAGGTTTTAGATCAAATTAAGACTACGTCTGAATTTTTACTTTTTAAAAAAACTATATTTATTAAGACTTGCATCGCATGTGTAAATTACTAGTATATGTAAATGTCAAAAACTAGGGCTATTCATACTTTGGTTAAAACCGATTACCGAACCAAAATTTACCAATTTGGTTCGGTTTTTCGATTTTTCGGTTCGGTTTTGATCCAAACTATAGTATTGTTAGAGAGTTCGGTTCGGTTTTTGGTTGGCTTCTAAATAAACCGAACCGAAAAAAAAACTGAACTTTTTTTGGAACAAAATAAATTCTACCCCTACTCATGACTTCTCAACTTCTCTACTGAGTTCTGAGAATCTGAGCAACTCAGCGACCTAGAGTAGACGACGACATTCTCACTTCTCAATCCTATCTATTAATGACTTCTCTAGAGTTCTCCACTTCTCCTTCTCAGTCTATTAATTCGGCCTCTCTAACTCTCAAGGCTCATCTCAAAATCAGATTCTCTCTATTTCACAGATCAATTCCTCTCTCTCAATTCTCAATTCCTTTAACCCTAGATGGTCTCGACTCTCGATCAGTCGATCTCCATCCTCGGCTCTCGACTTCCGATCTCCATCCCTCCTGGACCCTGGTCTAACTCCTCGCACAGTCGCACTCTCGAGTCTCGAGTTTCGACTCTCGATCTCCATCCATACTGGCCTCCTCTGGTGCCATTCCCCCGATCGGCCTCCTCTAGTCCCCTGGTTTTCGCATCGCAATTTGCAGTGCCTCTCTCCTCAGTCCTCGGCTACTCGCAGTACCTCTCCATCTCAAACTAAGCTGCTAAGTGCTAAGGTATAAATTAATCTTAATATTTCTAAGTATTAAAATTTTAAATTTGTAACTAGAAAATAATAAGTTTTGGTTTATACTCTTGTTTGGTTTAAATTGGTAGATTTGATTCGAAGACTTGCTAGTTGCTATACTGTCACCTGTGAACTTTTCTACTATTAGTATGGATTTTGATATGGATACACAGGATAATAGGGGTCGTGAGGATTCAAATTCTATTACCGTTGATAATTTAAGCCAAGTAGAAGCAAGTATGCAACCCCAACCCTCACAAAGTGCTAGAAAAGTAATTAAATCTAGATCCGAAGTTTGGCATCATTTTACTATGATCGATGACTTAGATGGAAGTGTGAAAGTGATGTGCAATTATTGTGCAAAATAGTTTATGCCAATACTTCAAAAAATGGGACAACAGCTTTGAAAAATCACATAGGTAGTTGTCGTGATAATCCACACAATAAAGAGACTTCACAAAATCTATTGAGTTTACAACCGGTTCAAAAAGATGAAAAGGGGGAGGGTGTATTAACTAATTGGAGATTTAACCAAGATCGAGCTAGGAAGGGTCTTGCATATATGGTCATAGTGGATGAGCTACCATTTAGTCATGTTGAGCATCATGGGTTTCGTAAATTCATGTCTATTTGTTGTCCTACGTTTCATATTCCTTCATGTTCGACAATCACAAGAGACATTTATGAGTTGTATGTTAATGAGAAGGGGTTATTGAAAAAATTCTTGAAAAAAACATGTCAAAAAGTATCCATCACCACCGATACTTGGACCTCTTTGCAGAGAATAAATTATATGTGTATCACTGCCCACTTCATTGACAATGATTGGAAAATGCACAAAAAGATTCTAAATTTTTGTCCAATTTCTACTCATAAGGGTGAGGGATTAGGCATTGAAGTTGAAAGATGCTTGTTGGATTGGGGTATTGATAAAGTATATTCAATAACAGTTGATAATGCAAGTACAAATGATGTTATGGTTAATCACTTGAAGAAGAAAATTAACAATTGGGGGCATAGTGGTCTTAATTGCAAGTATCTTCATATGAGGTGTGTTGCACATATAATAAATCTCATAGTGCAGGATGGAGTAAAGGAGATGGGAAAATCAGTTTGTCGAGTTCGTTTGGTAGTGAAATATATTAGACAATCTCCCTCTCCTATCAGAAAATTTAAAGAATGCATTGAGATTGAAAAGATTGAGAGTAAGCGCATGTTGTGCCTTGATATTGCCACTAGCTGGAATTCAACATATCTTATGTTGGATACGGTAGAGAAATTTGAAAGAGCTTTTGAAAGATTTAATCATATGGATCCTTTTTTTAAGAGTGACTTGGAAGAAGGGATTTTCGATGATGATGGTTGGGCTAATGCCAGGCGACTTGTTCAATTTTTAGAACACTTTTATAATCTCACATTGAAAGTATCAGGGTCTTTGTATGTTATTGCTAATAATTTTTTGTCTGAATTAGATGAAGTTGATTGGCTTTTGAAACAGTGGGAAAGCAGTGTTGATGTAAATTTAGCTTCAATGGCTTTTAAAATGAGAGACAAATATAACAAATATTGGGGAACTTTGAAAAAGGTCAACTACTATCTTTTTCTTGTCGTGATGCTAGATCCTAGGCATAAGATGAGATTTGTGGAGTTTGCTTTTTTAAGACAATATGATAATAATGAAAAATTGGCTGCAATAAAGGTGAACTCTATCAAGGAGGTTATTGTTGAGTTTTACAATGAGTATAAAAGAAAACTTGATCCAGTCACGACCACTTCATCCTCTTGTAGCACTTCTAATACTTCATCTACTTTTGGTTCAGAAAGTACAACTATTTATAAACAATCTTACAAGATATATAAGAAAGAAGCTGGAGGTGGAGATTCTAAATCTGAATTGGATAAGTACTTGGTAGAAGAATGTGAGGATAAAGAAGAAGAATTTGAAATTCTTGATTGGTGGAGGAAACATGAAATCAGATTTCCGATTCTTGCTCAAATGGCGAGAGATGTTTTGGTTGTCCCTATTTCAACCGTTGCTTCAGAATCGTCATTTAGCACCGGCGGGCGAATACTTGATTCATTTAGGAGCTCATTGACTCCTAAACTAGTGCAAGCGCTTGTGTGTGCACAAGATTGGTTACGGTCCGATATTCGACCAATTTGTGGGGAGGAAGATTTGGAACAACTTGATAGGATTGAAAATGGTAATCTACTACCCATCGTTAATATTGTAATTTGTAGACATTGATTAAAATTTATTTATTAACTAATTGCTTGTTTTACTTTAAAACATAAATAACAAAGATTGGAGGAACAGAACTCGCAATTGTTGATATTTAAGTGAGATTCTTTTCAATTTTTTCTTTTTTATAGTGAAGTTATATTATTTCTAATTTTTGTCTTATATTCATTCGTATATTATATTTTCTTTGTTTAGGGGTTCGTAGTTTGGATAATTTGATAGTTTGATTGGTGGTGGTTCACATTATGAGACAAATCAGTATGACAGTATCATTCTATTTTATGTTTGGTTTACTATTAACCATGACTTTATTATGCTAAAGTAGTCTACTAGTCTGTTATATTCATGTGATTGTGAGTTTGCTTCTTCGTTGGATAACTTGGATTTCAATTTGTACAAGTGATGATGAGATGGATTATGTTTCTGAAGTTGCACACTATGAATCATTTATTTAATGATTTGTAGGAGTGACTTGTGATGAATTAATCCTAACTGAGCTTTATTTTTCCTCATTGGTTATAAGTGATGATGTGATGGATTATGTTTCTGAAGTTGCACACTATAAATTAATCATCATTTAGGAGTGACTAGTGATGAAATAATCCTATCTGAGCTTAACGATTGTTACTTTACTGAATTTTGTTAAATTCAAAGCATGATGACTGATGAGATAGATTGTTACTTCACTGAATGTCGTCGGTTTGAGTATTCTTTACTGTTGCATCCCTTTCGCAATATACTGACAGTTTTGCAGAGGAAAATTTAATCAGCAAAGCTAAGCTAGGCAAAGTATTTTTGGCTCAACTTCCAGATGGAAAGGTATATATGATCTATTGGCTTGAGATTTTAGAATTTTATTGTGAAGTTATCTCAAAATTTTACATGATCTTGAAATCTTCTATTACTTAGTAATTTTCAGTGATGGGATAAGGAATGTTCGAAAAATCAGTGTTAGACAAACATTACTATCTTCACAGGATTGCAATAAGGATTGGTATGCAAATCTTATCTTTCCTACTCATGAAGTTAAGCTGAATATTGTCCATAAAATTGAAGTAGGATGACTGAGGTGGCAAAGTGACCTTTAGAGCACCCTATGATCACAGATTATCGATGAAGATTGAGAGAATATTTTTTAAGACTTCTATAAGAGATGTCTAGAAAATGAGAGTAGCTAAAATGAAGATGTGAACTGAATGGATGAAAAAACATTCTTTTTAAGGTGGGAAATTGGAGCCACCATATGAAGATAGCTTGAAGGGTAATATGAAGTACTGATTAAGATAGTTTGCTCATGTGCAAAGAAGACACCATTAATTGGATCAGCTAAAAAGATTGATAGGATTCGATGTTTATTCACTTGAATTTATGTGATTAATAAGAATATAATAGTTGCTAATTTGACAAAGGAGATGATCCTTTATAGTTAATGCATCCAACGCAAATAGTTAGATAAAGACTTTGTCACTGTTGTTATACTTTTTCTTCCGGTTTGTCAAGAAGTTCACTTTTATAGATTTGCTGCTCTTAAATCCTGGAATTATGATAAATGGTTAAGAGCTATTAATACTAGTTCGAGGATAAAGAGAGAAACCCATAATATATGATGATTGTGTCATTTATCTTGGCTGTATGGATATGAGTCATTTTTTGCAGTTGTGCATAGAGAACTGCTTGCTTAGCTGATAGTGTTTGGTGATTATTGGCCTTTTTTTACTGAGAAAAGCTCTAGAGGCCTGCATGAGAGTGATTGATAATTTGAAGATTCTGTATATGCTGGACCTTAAGCCACAGGTTGGTTGTTTTCCTTCTATAAAATTTCTTTGTTTATGCATCTCTTTTGCCCTTATTTTTTGTCATAATAGCTTGACATCTGTCACTATTTCTTGAAAATTTAAATGTTATAGGTGGCATCATGCTGGATTTGAATCAGGTACAATTCATTAGCTCCATTTCCATTCCATATGTTTTTGACTGCGGATAAGTAAATGCTCAATGCAGAATTCTATCTACTGTCTCTGTTATTATAATATCAATCAGACTTAGAGCTTCATTATATGCATTGAGAATTTGAGATACTATGATTGCTATATATTCCAGGTGAATACTTCATTGGAGTAGCATATCTTCTCAGGGTCCCTCGTCTTTCCCACTGATGGTTGCTTCACTTTGCTATATTTTCATATTTTGCTTCACTTTGCAGTGTCTGGTAAATGCTTAAGTGCTTGAGATGAGGCCTGCAAACTACAAAAGTGTTACAAAAAGTCGGAAACTTGTACTTTCAAATTGTAAAATATAAGCTTCTATAGTTGTAAATTGTAATCATTTGTAACTTGTAAATTGTAAGCTTTTTTGCTAGTTATTACTATAATTTTGTTGTGTAAAAATTATAAGTACTGATATGGGTCAGATGACGTGGCCCCTCCTGGGCCACAGGATCCCCTCAAAGAGCGTGCACCGCTGGATCATCCGGGTCTGCCACGTCAGCTTGGAAACCACCCAGGTCTCCGCCATGTCAGCTCTAAACCACCCCGGGCCCACGCCACGTTAGCCCTATGCCGCTTGGGCTTCTGCCACGCCAGGCCCACGGGCAACCGGGTCCAGACCCAGCCACAACGGGTCCAGACCCGGTTTGCTTCTCCTATAAATACCAGACCTTCTACCCTTTCTCAAGGGAATCAATCTTTCCCCCTCTTATACCCTAGTTACTGTTACTCTCTTTCAGTAGCTAACTAGATCGTCAGAGGGTCTGCCACCGGGACCAACCCCGGTATTTCTAGACCGTGTGCAGGTACACGAAACTCCGGATCCGAGCCTCCAGATTCGAGCCGAGCACCCAATCTCCACCTCACTCCCGCTCACTCCCGAACTGTTCCCCCGGCTGAGGGTAGGGGCCACCGTCCGCACCCAAGGTTCCGCAAAAATACAAATCGAGAAGAACTCACACCTGGTGCATGCACACCCCCCAAAAACAAACTGCATCAGGTTGGCGCCGTTTGTGGGAAACTTAGTGCTGACGCCGGTCCGAGCTCAGCCGTCAACGGTATCCCGTCCATCCGAGCTCACATGGCGCCCAAGGCCAGGAGAGCTGTCACCTCTGCACGTTGCCAGGACGTCCCTCCTCAGGACGTCCCCACCGATGCTCATGGACCCAACAATCCGAGGATCAGCTGCGAACACCAGTCGGGTGCCACCCATTCGGTGGTGCCCAACCTATGCGGGGTCATCCAGAATCGACAAGCAAGTCGGACAAGGAGAGGGGCCACTTCCAACTCGGTCCCGAACCATCCCAGACCTCCACCCCAAGGGCGGGCGCCGGCACTCAGCCGCGTCAGCCGGAGGCAGCCGGCCCACATAGCTGGGCTGAACGAGCATCGGTCACCCACCAGGAATTCCAAGACTTTCGGAAAGAGATCATGGAGGCTATCCGGGGGACCCCTGTCGACAAGACGGTCCGCCGCTCTCACTCACGTTCGGATGACGAGGCCAGCGCGTCCCGCGGCCCGACAGTTCTGCCGGAGTATGACGATGACATCTTGAAACGCCTCCAAGAGATGGAAGACCGCCTCGACCACTTCGGCAACGGAGGCCCGAGGCCGGCCCAGGGCCACAGGCCCACCTGACCTCCTTTCTCCACCGCCATCTTGTAGGCGGAGATACCGAGGAATTTCCGCCCCCCACATTTCGAGATTTATGACGGTGAGGGTGATCCTGCTGATCACATGGAGGGCTTCAAGACCCTCATGATGATTCACAGCGCATCAGATCCCCTCCTGTGCCGCGCCTTCCCCGCCACCCTCTGGGGTCCGGCTCGGGAATGGTTCTCCAAGCTCACCCCCGGCTCCATCTACTCCTTCAACCAACTGGAAGGCAACTTCCTCGCCCACTTCGTGACCAGCCGAAAGGCCGAAAGGAAAAGTGTGCCCCCACTGGGCCTCCGACAGAAGGAAGGGGAGTCACTCCGGCTGTTCGTCCGAAGGTTCACCACTGAGGCAAGGTCGGTCTCCTCCCTCGACCCAGGGGTCGCCTTGGCGGCATTCCGACACAATGTCCGGCACGGTCAGCTGAAGGCTTCCCTGGCAAAGAAGCCTCCGATCGATTTCCCTGACCTCCTCAATCGGGTCGAAAAGTATATCCGGGCCGAGGAGGCCCTGAATGCAGAAGACTCCAAAGAAATTCCCGGGAAGGGGAAATGCAAGGTCGATGAGGCGGAGCCAGCAAAGAATGTCCCAAAAGACGGAGGCGTCACGAAAAGGGTCCCTCCGGTCCCCTGCTTCGAGAGGTACACTCGACTGACGCAGAACGTATCAACTATCCTCCTAGCAATCGAATATATGGACCTCGTGCAATTCCCTCCTCGCCCAACCAACAATAACAAGAAGAGGGATCAGCAGTTCTACTGCCGCTTCCACCGCGACAATGGGCACGACACTGACCATTGCCGCGCCCTGAAGGACGAGATCGAGGCCCTCATCCAACGAGGGTACCTCCGGGAGTTTAAACGGGAAGACGCTCGGGACCAGAGGGACACGAGGAATAGGAGGCCTTCCCCTCCTCCTCGAGCACTCAAACAGCATCCCGAGCGGGACTTCGAGCATGAAGAACCCGAGGGTCAAGCCATTTTGCATTGCGTCCATGGAGGGCCCATGGGAGGGGAGTCTAACACTTCTCGCAAGGCATTCGTCCGTGGGGTCAATGCCATCTAGGGCCCCCTCTCCCCCCAGGTCCAGCAACTCCCTATCTCCTTCTCTGGGGAAAACTTGGAAGGAGTTCGGCTCCCGCACTGTGATGCGCTCGTCATCAGCCTCAGCATGGCGAACTTCGAGGTCCATCGTATCCTCGTGGACAATGGGAGCTCGGTAAACATCCTCTTCCTTGAGGCCTTCGAGAACCTTAAGCTCTCCCGGGATAAGCTGAAGCCAGCCGGGTACACACTGCACGGGTTCTCCGGCGTCCCGGTGCCAATCGAGGGTATCGCAACCTTACACGTCACTGCCGGTACGACCCCTCACAGGCGAACTGAGTCGATGGACTTCATGGTTGTAAACATCAAGGCAGCCTACAATGTCATCCTCGGCCGTCCCGGGCTCTGCTCCCTCCAGGCGGTTTCCTCAGCCTACCACCAAAAGCTGAAATTCCCCACCAAGTCAGGTGTCGGAGTTATCCAAGGGAACCAAGAAGCGGCACAAGCGTGCTATATGACGGCGATCAGGGGTGGTGTGTTCCTCCTGGATGCCGTCGAGCTACAGCCCGAAAGAACCCAGCCAGATACTGAGCCGACGGACGAGTTAGAAGAAGTCTCGTTCTAGACAGGGGACACGTCAAGGTGTTTCCGAGTGAGCTGCTCCCTCGCTCCCAACCTCAAATCTGCCCTGATCGAATGTATTCACCGCAATGTCGAACTCTTCGCCTGGAAGCCCTCCGATATGCCTGGTATCTCTGAGGACCTCATAATGCACAAAATCAGCGTGATCCTCGGCTCGAAGCCAATCGTCCAGAAGCGACGTAAGTTCGCCCCGGAGAGGCAACAGGCAGTGAACACGGTGGTGGACAAGCTCTTGTCTGCTAGTTTCATATAGGAGGTCAACTACCCTGAGTGGCTGGCGAACTTCGTGATGGTCAAAAAGGCGAATGGGAGCTGGAGGATCTGTATAGACTTTACAGACCTTAACAAGGTATGCCCCAAAGATCCGTTCCCTCTCCCCAGCATCGACACTCTGATCGACGCTACATCGGGTCACGAGCTCTTTTCTTTCATGGACGCCTTCTCAGACTATAACCAGATCCGGATGTTCCCTTCCGATATAGTCAAGACGTCTTTCGTCACAGACCAAGGTCTTTACTGCTACCGGGTTATGCCCTTCGGGCTGAAGAATGCCGGTGCTACTTATCAGAGGCTCGTTAACCGAGTCTTCAAGGATTAAATTGGGCGTAATATGGAGGTGTACGTCGATGACATGCTCGTCAAGAGCCAGCAGGGATAGGATCACGTTGCCGACCTGGAAGAGGCCTTTGGGGTCCTTCGGACCCAGAACATGAGAGTCAATCCGGCGAAATGTGCATTCGGCGTCTCCTCGAGAAAATTCCTCAGGTTTATCGTCAACCAGTGCGACATCGAGGAGAACCCCGAAAAAATCCGGGCCATAATAGATATGGCCCCTCCCAGAAATATCAAAGAAGTCCAGAGGCTCACTGGAAGACTGGCAGCCATCGGCCATTCCCTCTCTAAGTCCGGAGAGAAGTCCCTCCCATTCTTCAAAGCTCTACGCGGAACCGGAGGCTTCGAGTGGGGTACTCAACAGCAAGAGGCATTCGCCCAATTGAAAGAGTACCTCGCCAACCCTCCTCTCCTCAGCAAGCCCGAACCCGGTGAGCCTCTGTGGCTTTACCTCTCGGTTTCGGAAAACATGCTTAGCGCTGTCCTCGTTCGAGAAGAGAAAGGAGTCTAAAAGCCTTTGTACTATGTGAGCAAGGTTCTACTCGCTGCCGAGACCAGATATTCTAGAATGGAGAAGATAGCGTACGCCCTGGTCATGGCCGCGCGGAAGCTCCGTCCCTATTTTCAGGCGTATTCAGTCCAGGTGCTCACGGACCAGCCTCTGAAGCTCGTGCTCTATAAGCCCGAGAGCTCAGGACGATTAGTCAAATGCTCGATCGAGCTCAGCTAATACAACATCGGCTATCAACCAAGGACGGCCATCAAAGGGCAGGCCCTCGCTGAGTTCATCACGGAATGCACCATCTCCGAGCAACCCGGAAGTAAGGAGGCCGACCAGACGTGGGAAGTTTACTTCGATGGTTCCTCCTGCAAAGCGGGGAGCGGTGCGGGTATCATTCTGCGGGGATTCGACGGTTTCCGCCTTCAATATTGTCTCTGCCTCAACTTTCCGGCCTCTAATAACGAGGCTGAGTACGAGGCCATGATTGCCGGGCTCACCCTGGCGCATCAGGCCGGCACCAGACAGATCAGGGCCTTCAGCGACTATCAACTCGTGGTCAACCAAATCACCGGAGAGTACGAGGCCCGTGACGATCGAATGATCAAGTACCTGGCAGTGGTCCTACGGCTATTGGCATCCTTCGACAAGTCGGCGGTCTTAAGAATCCCCAGGGAGCAGAATGCCCAGGCCGATGCTCTTTCGAAGTGAGCTTCCTCATCCTTCGAAGGTCTCGATCGCACCGTCCTGATCGAAGTGCTCTTAAAACCGAGTACCGATTTCCTCGAGACTCTCTGCATTGAAGACGGAGCTCCTCCTGACGACTGGACCACTCATATCAAGAAATTTTTAATCAAGGGAGAGCTCCCCGAAGACCGAGTTGAAGCCAGGTGGGTCAGGGTCCGTTCAGAGAGGTTCGCCGTGATCAACGCGACCCTCTTCAAAAGGTCGTACACGACGACAGACGGAAGACCCTACCTCCGCTGTTTGACCCCCGATGAAGCAAAGTACGCTCTCAAGGAGCTACATGAGAAAATCGGCGGGTGCCATATGGAAGCCACTCGCTCGAGCAAAAAGCTCTGAACCACGGGTACTACTGGCCCACGATGCTGCAAGACACCCTCGCTCTGGTGAAGAAGTGTGGGCCCTGCCAACGGTTCTCCCCTGTGAAAAGGGCTCCGCAAGAGAACCTCCGTTCCATGGCCAGTCCGACCCCCTATGCCATGTGGCGGATGGATCTGGTAGGCCCATTCCCAAAGGAAACGGGCCAATGAAAGTTTCTCATAGTGGTAATCGATTACTTCACGAAGTGCATCGAGGTCGAGCCGTCAGCCACGATCAACGAGTAGCAAACCCAACAGTTTTTCTGGAAGCACATCGTCTGCCGGTTCGGGATCCCACAGGTGCTCATTACTGACAATGGGACTCAGTTCACGGGTAAACATTTCCGAAGGTTCTGCAAAGATCTCAGGATCCAGCAGCATTTTTCTTCAGTATGCCACCCGCAGTCAAACAGTCAAGCCGAGAACGCGAACCGCCAAATCCTTGACGGTCTCAAAAGGCGACTCGATAACTCTTCCAAGGGGTTATGGGTCGACCAGCTTCCGAGCGTTCTCTGGGCCCACCGAACCACAAAGAGAATCCCTACGGGAGAGTTTCCATTCAATCTGACATACGGCACGGAGGCCGTCATTCCCTGGAGATCGGGATCCCTTCACCCCGGATCATGGCCTTCGATGAAGCAAGCAACTCTGCACAGCTGCGAGCCGACCTGGACCTCATAGACGAGGTCAAGGAGAAGTCCGCCATTAGAAGGAACATCTACCAACAGAGGATCGAAATGTTCTACAACAAAAAGGTGCGTCCCACCAACATCAAGCTCGGAGACCTCATCCTCCGAAAGCTGGCGGTATCCAACCCCAGCCAAAAGAGAAAACTGGCTCCAAACTAGGAGGGCCCATACAAGGTATCTGGGGTCGTACGCTTGGGCACGTACCGCCTAACCGACCCAGAGGGCAAAGCTGTCAAGAGGCCCTGGAATGCGGAGCACCTCATTAAATTCCTAGAAGGAGAGGGTTAGCAACTCTACACTCCATGTAAATTATTAAGGATGTAATCGGCACGTCGTGCTTTGTCTTTTGTAAAGTTCAAATATGTTGTAATTATGCCAGCTTTCTTAAAACACATTTTGGCTTCGTATTAGCTCTTCTTAAAAAACATATCTCGTGCTCGGCGCTCGGATAGCACCGCGAGCCAGAAAAGCTTCCCTTACAAGCTTAGGGCTCGATGCTTGGATAGCACCGCGAGCCAGAAAAACTTCCCTTGCAAGCTTAAGGCTCGACGCTCGGATAGCACCGCGAGCTAGAAAAGCTTCCCTTACAAGCTTAGGGCTCGACGCTCGAATAGCACCGCGAGCCAGAAAAGCTTCCCTTAAAAGCTTAGGGCTCGACGCTGGGATAGCACCACGAGCCAGAAAAGCTTCCCTTACAGGCTTAGGGCTCGGCATCCGGACGGTACCGGGAGCCACAGAAGACTACACCTTTGCCATCTCCCTGAGAACAAGTGTGGGGACTCGTCGTCGACCCCGAGCAAGGCCGTGGCTTTCTTCAAGGCCACTCGACCGTTAGGCTCGGCGACGACCTTCAGCTACGCCCATTACCGACTTTCTTCCCGGTGTGGGGGCTCGACATCTGCCCCTAGCATGGTTTGGACTTCTTCAAGCCCATCAACCTATGCGCACGGCGGCAACCGCCAGCTACGCCCTTACCGTCTTCCGGAGAACAAGTGTGGGGGCTCGTCGTCGATCCAGAGCAAGGCCGTGGCTTTCTTTAAGGCCACTCGACCGTTACGCTTGGCGACGACCTTTAGCTACGCCCATTACCAGCTTTCTCCCCGGTGTAGGGGTTTGGCATCTACCATTAGTATGGTTTGGGCTTCTTCAAGCCCATCAACCTATGCGCACGGCGGCAACCACCAGCTACGCCTGTACCGTCTTCCTGAGAATAAGTGTAGGGGCTCATCGTCGACCCCGAGCAAGGCCGTGGCTTTCTTCAAGGCCACTCGACCGTTACGCTCGGTGACGACCTTTAACTACGCCCATTACCGACTTTTTCCCCGGTGTGGGGGCTCGACATCTGTCCCTAGCATGGTTTGGACTTTTTCAAGCCATCAACCTATGTGCACGGCGGCAACCGCCAGCTACGCCCGTACCGTCTTCCTGAGAACAAGTGTGGGGGCTCGTCGTCGATCCCGAGCAAGGCTGTGGCTTTCTTTAAGGCCACTCAACCGTTACGCTCGGTGACGACCTTCAGCTACGCCCATTACCGGCTTTCTCCCTGGTGGGGGGGCTCAGCATCTGTCCCTAATATGGTTTGGGCTTCTTCAAGCCCATCAACCTATGCACACAGCGGCAACCGCCAGCTACGTCTGTACTATCTTCCTGAGAACAAGTGTGGGGGCTCGTCGTCAACCCCGACCAAGGCTGTGGCTTTTTTCAAAGCCACTCGACCGTTACGCTCGGCGATGACATTCAGCTATGCCCATTACCGGCTTTCTTTCCCAGTATAGGGGCTCGGCATCTTTCCCTAGCATGGTTTGGACTTCTTCAAGCCCATCAACCTATGCGCACGGTGGCAACTGCCAGCTACGCCCGTACTGTCTTCCTGAGAACCAGTGTGGGGGCTCGGCATCGACCTCGAGCAAGGTCGTGGCTTTCTTCAAAGCCACTCGACCGATACGCTCGGCTTCGACCCTCCACTACGACCACTTCAGAAAAATTTTCATTAAGGTTTAGGGCGCCTGCCTTCGGCAAACGCCCCGACTTCAAGCCGTTGGTCGACCCTCCTCTCACCCACGACCAACTCGGGGTTTGAAGCTTTCAAAAGCCAAAACCCCGAATTGTTCGAGGGCGGCAGGAGAGCCACCGACCCTGGCCTCTCTCCGAGCTTCCGAACCAATTGATCAGGCCACCACTCACCGACAAACAACCCGGAGTTTCACAACCCCCAAGGCCAAAACCCTAAATTGTTCGAGGGTGATTGGTGCGCCACCAATCCGGAACCCTCGGGCTAAAAGTTCTAATTCTAGGGCGCCCGCCTTCGGCAGGCACCCGAATCGTATGGCAGATAAAGCCAACTCCAGGCAACCAACAAGGAGGGGATAGGGGTTATATAGCCCCCCCACAGAAGCGCAGTTATTGCATTTGGGAAGCCCAAACGATGAAAGGCGAAACGTCGCCATTAATGCTTATCGGAAGGCGAAACGTCGCCATTAATGCTTATCGGAAGGCGAAACTTCGCCATTAATGCTTATTGAGAGGCGTAACACCATGCATTATGCGTCGCCGGCGCAAAGTCTCCGTGTGGTCTTTCCGCCTCGGCGGCGACCCCTTTCAAGGCCGAGCCTGGCAACAATCGATACTCAATGAAATTATCAAGGTTAAAGAAGTTGGGAATCTTTTAATTATTACTCATCGCGCTCCCGTAACGGCGGCACAAATACAATGAAAAGCTTACAAATCACTCGCACTCGGCTTAAAACTCAAATTCGGTGCTTCCTTTCGGTTCCCTCTCTCGCTCGGCCGGCCTGACCGGGGAAGGCTCCCCCGCTACCGAGCTTTCGGCATCATCAGGCTGGGCCCCCTCTAATAAAAAGGTTGGAGATGTCCTAATACCGAATTGCTCACCTCCTCGATCAAACCAGCACCTAGCACCAGCCTCAACCTACGGATCTCCAACTCCTTCTCAACAACGACCTCACGAAGAAAAGACTCCGAAGCCGACCGCCCGCTAGAGGCATCCGAGATCGACCAGTTCGTCTCGATTACCCACTAGTCCCGGACGGCTATGGCTTTCCTCAGATGAGCGACCTTCAAGCCGAGCTCCCTGGACTTGTTCATAAAATAATTCACTGCGACCGCTCGGTCCCGAGCTTGTTTTCGTTGGCGAGCCAAAGCCACCTCCATGGCCTCTGGCCCAGCTCGGATCAAGGAGTCCTCGGCGAAAATGGGGTCGGCACCCAAAACCCCATGTGTCGGGAGGCTCGACGCTCGAATAACATCGCGAGCCCCAAAATCCTCCTCTCTTTCACAGGAGGCTCGGAGCTCGGATGGCACCGTGAGCCCTAAAGTCCTCCTCTATTTTCATAAGAGGCTCGGAGCACGGATGACATCGCGAGCTCCAAAGTCCTCCTCTATTTCATGGGAGGCTCGACGCTCGGATGGCACCGCGAGCCCTAAAGTCCTCCTCTATTTTCACAAGAGGCTCGGAGCTCGGATGGCACCGCGAGCCCCAAAATCCTCCTCTGTTTCACGGGAGGCTCGACGCTCGGATGGCACCGCGAGCCCCAAAGTCCTCCTCTATTTTCATAGGAGGCTCGGAGCTCGGATGGCACCGCGAGCCCCAAAATCCTCCTCTGTTTCACGGGAGGCTCGACGCTCGGATGGCACCGCGAGCCCCAAAGTCCTCTATTTTCATAGGAGGCTCGGAGCTCGAATGGCACTGCAAGCCCCAAAGTCCTCCTCTATTTCACGGGAGGCTCGATGCTCGGATGGCACCGCGAGCCCCAAAATCCTCCTCTATTTCACAGGAGGCTTGGAGCTCGGATGGAACCGCGAGCCCCAAATTCCTCCTCTATTTCACGGGAGGCTCGATGCTCGGATGGCACCGCGAGCCCCAAAATCCTCCTTTATTTCACAGGAGGCTCGGAGCTCGGATGGAACTGCGAGCCCCAAAGTCCTTCTCTATTCAACAGGAGGCTTGAAGCTCGGATGTCACCGCGAGCCACAGAAGCTTCTATACCCCAAGCATTAAATGAAATGAAATCATTAGATTCCATTCGGCCGCCATTACCAATGTACCATCCCACCAAGGACAAAATCACTCTGAAGCTCCAACAAGTTTTGGGGGCTCGGAGCTCGGATGGCACTGCGAGCCTAAAATCCTTATCTATTCAACAGGAGACTGGAAGCTCGGATGGCACCGCGAGCCCCAAAATCCTCCTCTATTCAATAGGAGGCTCGGAGCTCGGATGGCACCGCGAGCCCCAAAATCCTCCTCTATTCAATAGGAGGCTCGGAACTCGGATGACACCGTGAGCTCCAAAATCCTCCTCTATTCAACAGGAAGCTCGGAGCTCGGATGGCACCGCAAGCCCCAAAATCCTCCTCTTTCCAACAAGTGAGGGGATCGTCTACCGACCCTCGACGCTCGACGAGAAGACCCTCTACTCAACAGATCCCGACATCCCTTTGCTTTTCCAACAAGTGAGGGGCTCGTCCACCGACCCTCGACGCTCGGCGAGAAGACCCCCTACTCGATAGATCCCGACGTCCCCTTGCTTTTCCAACAAGTGAGGGGATCGTCCACCGACCCTCGATGCTCGGCGAGAAGACCCCCTACTCGACAGATCCCGACGTCCCTTTAGTTTTCCAACAAGTGAGGGGCTCGTCCACCGATCTTCGATGCTTGGCTAAGCGAGCCCCTACTTGACAGATCTCGACGTCCCCTTGCTTTTCCAAAAAGTGAGGGGCTCGTCCACCGACCCTCGACGCTCGGCAAGAAGACCCCCTACTCGATAGATCCCGACGTTCCCTTGCTTTTCCAACAAGTGAGGGGATCGTCCACCGACCCTCGACGCTCGGCTAAGCGAGCCCCTACTCGACAGATCTCGACGTCCCATTGCTTTTCTAACAAGTGAGGGGCTCGTCCACCGACCCTCGACGCTCAGCAAGAAGACCCCCTACTCAACAGATCCCGACGTCCCCTTGCTTTTCCAACAAGTGAGGGGCTCGTCCACCGTCCCTCGACGCTCGGCTAAGCGAGCCCCTACTCAACAGATCTCGACGACCCCTTACTTTTCCAACAAGTGAGGCGATCGTCTACCGACCCTCGACGCTCGGCTAAGCGAGCCCCTACTCAACATATCTCGACGCTGCCTCGCTTTTCCAACGAGCGAGGGGCGCGTCCACCGACCCTCGATGCTCGGCAAACCGAGCTCCGACTCTTCTACGCCCAGCACTCCGCACGGCTCTAATAGGGGATCCCTTCACCCTACTCCTCTGGCCTCTACTGGAAAATACAAACCCTATTCCTCGCCATACACACCACCCTGCTCTTCCTACAGAGGCAAAGGACCACTCCTACACGGCTGGGTCACCCAGTCCTCCTGGAGTGGGGGGCTCCTGATATGGGTCAGATGACGTGGCCCCTCCTGGGCCACAGGATCCCCTCAAAGAACGTGCCCGTCGGATCATCCGGGTCTGCCACGTCAGCTTGGAAACCACCCAGGTCTCCGCCACGTCAGTTCTATGCCGCATGAGCTTCTGCCATGCCAGGCCCACGGGCAACCGGGTCCAAACCCGGCCCCAAACGGGTCCAGACTCGGTTTGCTTCTCCTATAAATACCAGACCCTCTACCCCTTCTCAAGGGAATCAATCTTTCCCCCTCTCAAACCCTAGTTACTAATACTCTCTTTCAGTAGCTGACTAGATCGTCCGAGGGTCTGCCACCGGGACCAACCCCAGTGTTTCTAGACCGTGTGCAGGTACACGAGACTCCGGATCCAAGCCTCCAGATTCGAGCCAAGCATCCAATCTCCACCTCACTCCCGCTAACTCCCGAACCGTTCCCCCGGCTGAGGGTAGGGGCCACCGTCTGCATCCAAGATTTCGCAAAAATACAAATCGAGAAGAACTCACACCTGGTGCTTCCACACCCCCCAAAAACAAACCGCATCAAATACAATACTAATTGGCTGTTGTTTGCTTAATGAATATTGAATAATGAGTCTTTTTGTCATAATCTAATATAAACATTCAAAACTGAAATACTTTCTTTAAGTTCGGTTAGTACTAAGTACAGTTATTAACCGAACCAAACCGATATATTTCGGTTCGGTTAAAACCGAAATGTAGATGTTCGGTTTCAATTTTACCAAATCAAAAAGGTCGATTCGGTTCGGTTCGGTTCGGTTCGATTTTGAACTGATGAACACCCTATCAAAAACCCAAAACTTGCACATTATCATTATCCTAGGTTCCTAGCCTTGACACAGTGACAGAGATGGTCGGTTGGGAATTTTCTCCCCAATATATATTTTTTTACAAGTCATGTGAACGAGAAACACAACATTTTGCCACGTTGCCTTTCACGAGAGTGACACACTTTTCCACCAGCAGTAGAAATAATATCTCAATCTGTATAAAACGCCCAACTTCCCATTATCTGATTTCTACCAGCCTTTTCAGTTCCCCCGTCCGTCATTTAGAAACTTTAATTTGTAGGCTGTTTTGATGGTAAACACGCCACTAAGAATACCATGATGTAAGTTTCAATTGCCATCAATAAATAAAGACTAATGCTGTATTGACTACCAATTTTACTATATTTTTCTTTACTATCTTAGCTTGCTAGGTGTAGGAACTTCCAATAGGAGTATGTCACCCAAGAATTTAAGATAGTGAAGACAATGATAGTGAAATTGGTAGTGGCTAAAGCATTACTCATAAATAAATATTTCAACTCCCGCCTGCTTCTCAATAGCCGAAACATGGGGCGCGTTTTTCTCCATACAAATCCTGCTAAATTTCATGTGTTCATCAATGAAAGCAACCGCAATTAAACATATTATTACCAAGGGCTTAACCGACATCGATCACTAAAATCCGAGGGGATTTTTGTGCAAAATTACACAATTTCAACGAACAGCCAACCTTTCTTTCCTTCCAAAATTGGAAGCTCCGCAAATCCAATAAAGTTAGTTCTAAGTCTGTTCTCTCTTGCCAAACAAATCCCCCCACCCACTCCTACTCAATCCATCACCAATCCCTCTCCCTTCTCAAAATCCAAACCAAAATTACTGTAGTTTCAAGAACCACCAAAATTATTGTGGTTTCAAGACCCCCCCCAAAAAAAAAAAAACCTATTTCTAGAAAGTTCTGGAAGAAGAAGAAGAAGAAGAAGAAATGAGAAATCTCCATCCCGATCTGATCTCGCTAGGGTTTCTCCTCCTTGTGTTTTCGTACTGTGCTTTCGCTTCGATCCATGAGTACTCGAACGGCGCATTCTATCCTCGGTCGAACTCCTTCTTCTTTCACGGCGGGAGCGAGGGGCTCTACGCCTCCGCCGGCAACCTCAGCTCTCCCTCCTCCGATGGTAAATCCTTCATCCGGTGAGCTCACTTCTCCCTCCCTCTCCCTCTCCCTTCCACCTTCCTCCTTCTTTGTTAGATTCCGATGATTAATTGTGATTTTGGAGTGTTTCTTGATTTGAATTTGGTTTGTTTAGTGAATATTTTAGTGTGAATTAGATAATTTGTAGTGTTGGGTTTTGGCTGAAGAATTTGAGAAAATTGGCAAAAATGTGCGATATGGAGATTATATTGTGGAAGCATTCGATTTGTCAAATTGACACTGATAACATCTGTAATTTGAGTTCTGAGATTTCTACTGGAACTCTGATATTGTGGTCCTTTTGGTTGTGTATTAAGTGTGTGTGTATGCCGTGTTTTATGTTGTAGGTTAAGACAAACACAAGCGGTAACATTGATACGTTATACTGTAGTGTTGTTTTATATCATAACTAGTAGGAGAAACAACATAACTTCATTTTGACTCTGAATTTTAGTTTGAAAATTCCCTTGCCACTGCGAGAAGGAGGATTCGACTACCTCTTAGAGCATTCCCAACCCAATGCCATCCCCATCCCCATTTCGGGGTTCCATTTTGGCATATTCCTTAGAATATGCCATTTTTGGTTTGGGGTTTCACATTGTCTACTCCAACCAATCCCCGTTTTGGGGTTTCAAATGTTTTGTTTGTAATTTTTTTTTTTTTTGCACAAAACAAATTTTTTGGATGCAAAAAGATAATACAAATAATTAGAAAGTTATAATACAATTATTTAGAAATATATAATACACTAATTAAGAAAGATGTAATACAATTATTGATAGGCTAGCCTCGCAAAAAATCCGTAGGAAAAGGAGTACCACCTTATTCAAATTACAAAAATGTTAAATATCTGATGTATTAGCACCGTGTCCTTTTGACAAATGAGCAATTAATCCGTTTTGAAGTTCAAAATGAGCTTCCTTATCCTTAATTTTCTTGTGTCTAGCTAGAAGCTGACTAAATTCGGCTGCATCATCGGCAACTGTTGATATCTTAGGGGCAGTTGTATGACTAAATTCCCTAACTGACACATGAATTCATATTTTTGATATCTTAGGGGCAGTTGTATGACTAAATTCCCTAACTGGCACATGAATTCATATTTTTCTTTAGTATAATTATTGATTCATAAGATATCCAATATTGTTCTCATACTGAAGATCTCGGTGAAAAATTAACAGTAGTATAATTATTGTCTATTATTGTCTATAAATAGCAAACTTAAAAGAACTTTAAAGAAACAGAACAAACAAACAAATATATTTTTTCCCATTAAATAATCTTCACAAATAAGAAGAGGGGGGGGGGGGGGGGGGGGGTTGCAACAAATCAGTGGAGCTCACCTTTTGTGGATTGAGAAATGGAACCACATATATGCGGTTCTATTTATCTTCGGCATTTTTTGGGCCGAATGGGGCCCACCATATGGCAATCGGGGAGGTTTTTTTTTTTGAAAATTTGCCCCGGGGGGGGGGGGGATTGGGAATGCTCGTAGGAATGGAATAGTCATACAGCTTGAGCTAAGCTCATTTAATGTTCCGGTGTAGGTGGTATATGATACCAAAACACCATATCCGGGTTAGATGCACTTAGTGATATCAATATGCCAATACAGAAATTTATGGCCGCTAAAAATGCTCCTCTACCAATTGTAAGTTTGTAATATCATATTAACCATCTCTTTGTAAGCTTGGCTTTTAATTCTGAAATAAGTTCCCGAGTCTCTTTGAAACCATATATTTTAATTTCTCATCCACTTGTTTGTTATTTTTTGTTTCCTTCTGGTTTAAAAATATATATATGTAAAGAAGTTGTACCGTGTGTGATGGTTAGCGTAAGATATTTTGGTGCCTAGAGATATGTAGGGTACTATCTGAAATTTACATTTCTTATACATGACAATGCAAAATTTATTGTGTGTTTTTTATGAGGGTCCTAAATATGAAGGCTAATAAGTTAACTAAATGTTGAAGCCTTTAAGTAATTTATGGATGCTTTTACTCCGGCCTCTTCATTAGTAATTGTGTTCAAATGACAGTGCATCAATGCTACTTGAGATTTTCATGTTTCCGGTTTATGTGCACTAGTGGTTAGTTTTTCTTTTGTTGTTATATTGTGTTTACTTAACTAATGCATCTTTTATTGTAAGTTATATCTTTAGTTTGAGTTGCATTTTTTCTTGGTGGAGATGGAGACGGACATAGATACAGTGTACCTACGTGGTGTGACACTACAGGCCAACATACATATGCTCAGTATATGTGCCTGAAAGGAGTGATCAACATGTGCCACAACTTCCAGATACAAGTCTTTGTGCTTCATAGATATTTATCTAATATCATCTTGTTGCATGTCATATCACAGTTTCCAGATTGTTACGCCGCAGTGTCTGTGATGTACAGTACCAAACAATGCTGCTTTCATGTCTCTGGGTCATTGTTGTTTACCAATACACAAATTTCTGGCCATAGATAATGTACTTGCTAATGGCAAGAGGCAGTTCGTTTGCCGCTGTTATACTGCAAATTCACTGATAGCCACTTTAGTAGCTCATTAATAGTTAAAGTTTAAAAACATGTTATTCCTTGTGTTTGTATCAAGGCGTAAAACATGTTATAACTAAATTTCTCTTGATCATTTTAAATTTTTGTTTCAGGTTTGAATCTGTGACCTTTCGGCGGACAAAGGAGTCAGCATCAAAGCATCATGATATGCAACAAAATACTGGACTGGTTGAAGCTATAATAGTAGAGATCCAAGATAGGGAGAAAATTGGGGGCACATATTTTAATTCTGATGTTATTTGCTGTACTCCCGCACTTCATGAGGAGAAATCCTGTAAGGTGGGGGAGGTGATTATTCGCCCAAATCCAGATAACCCAGATTGGCCAAAACGTATTCAAACTTTTTTTGATGGAACAAATGAGGAAGTGAATATGATAACTCAAACTATTTTCATAGAAAAGACTGGAATGTACTATCTTTACTTTATGTTTTGTGACCCACAACTAAAGGGCACAATAATCAAAGGAAGAACTGTTTGGAGAAACCCAGAAGGTTATCTACCTGGAAAGATGGCACCACTAATGACATTTTATGGTTTTATGTCATTAGCATATCTTGTGCTTGGTCTTGTATGGTTTCTCCAATTTACTCGATTTTGGAAACATATTTTGCAGCTTCACTACCATATTACAGCTGTAATTGCTCTAGGAATGTGTGAAATGGCTTTTTGGTACTTCGAGTATGTAAATTTTAATTCCACTGGAACTAGACCAATGGGCATTACTATATGGGCAGTGACCTTTACAGCTGTCAAGAAGACTGTATCCCGCCTTCTTCTTTTAGTAGTTTCCATGGGCTTTGGTGTTGTTCGACCAACTTTAGGTGGGATAACTTCCAAAGTCGCTCTCCTTGGTGTGGTCTATTTTGTGGCTACAGAGGCTCTTGAACTGGTTGAGCATTTGGGAAATATCAATGACTTCGCTGGAAAAACAAGGCTCTTTTTGGTGCTACCTGTTGCTCTCTTAGATGCATCCTTCATTGTTTGGATTTTTTCATCACTATCAAAAACTCTAGAAAAGCTTCAGGTACTGTTTTTATTTTAGTTAATGTGTCCATAAAAATTTTAGTACCTTAGTTACACATTTTTCGCAAAAGTACACATGTTCTAATTGTAAGATAAGACTAAGACTATATCTTGATGAGTGGTAGTACAACTTAATACAAAGAGAACAAAATGTCTCTTTGGAGATAACTGTTTTGCTTCCACATGTTGTATGGAGAATCTGACATAATGATACTTGAAAGGACAGTGAGAAAGAGAAATTGAGAGGAAGAGTGAGAAAGAAATTGAATGTTAAATTACATCAAATCAATGTTGAAAATCTGGTGTTAGTATGGATATGGCAAATCTATTTTTGGCATCAAATCAACTGTATGGTTGTTTAGGATCAGAGTAGTTTTTCTGTGCTACTTATTTTTCTCTTAGAAAATTAAATATTTTGTATCATTTCTACATATTCTTTTAATAGTTGATGATGGTTATACTGGGTTTTTATAGGACAAAATAGCTTCTACCAAGAACTCTTCAATGATTCACATAATCTCCAATTTGTATTCATTGTTAGCAAATATAAACATTCACTATCAGAAAAAGTGGGTGTAAACGTGACGAGGACATCGGTTCTGTTTTGTTTAATTTTGAGATTTAGCCATATGTAGTAGTTTTGCAATTTGCACCCTTTATTTTCTGCATTAGAATATTTTGGAGATTTATTTTAAGATTTTGTTTTGAGCTTATATATAACTAGTAATTTACACGTGCGATGCACGTTTTAATAATTTCAAAAAATAAAAATAAAAACTTTGACGTAGGGAGGATTTGAACTGGAAACCTCATTTATATTAATTATGTACGTGTGTTGCACATGTTGGTAGAATGACAAAATGATAAATGACACTAAGGCCTTCTCCCATTATAATATTAGAGATTAGAGATAGGCCTTGAGAATAATGAGAAGACTAGGTATGCCCGTGGCACGTGCCTACGGCACGTATTCGGAACGATACAACATATGAAAAATCATTTAAACAGTAAGAGATGATTTATATAGATGTTTATTTGCTAGTAGACGTTGATGTATTGATGTACTTTGAAGTAGGATTATGAAGTGACCTTGATGTTTATTGGTTTGTATATTGCAGGATTATTTGTCAGCAACTCGGGATTCAAAAATAGTATTGTGAATCTATAATAGTAGTGAATCGGAAATTCCTTGCTATGTGTGACTTGAGCATAAGAGATTTCTTTTTTGATTTGGAGTTGGAGTATAACATAAGTAGCAATTCATTTTCTAACTGTATGAGTTACGATTAATGCCTCAAATTGCATGAGTTATTTTCCCTTTGTTTGTTTTTTATGTAGTTAACCATGTATGAATTTAAAAGAGAAAATTTGTTGTGATGTATACGTGAAGTGAAATTGCAACAAAGAAGATCAAGATACAATTTTGCAGCTACAAAACCCCGAAATATAGGGATTAAGCATGGATTTGTCCATAAAAGTACGATCGAGCGAGTCAATTAAAGAATTTGCAACGATCTTTCAAAGCAGCAAATGTCCAAATATTCAAAAAAAGCATAATCCGAAATTGCATAATAATAAAAAAGCATTCTAATCAAAATTAACTCAGTGAAGCATTCTAATCTAAAACAATTACTCAGTGAAGTATTCTACAATCAGATCAAATATGGTAATTCAAAAGCAATTAAATGGAAGTTAATGTTATTTAGTTATGAATGCATAATCTGAAAAATAACATAATTAAAATTTTGAAATAATAAAATTATATAAAAAAAGCATAATCCGAAATTGCATAACAAAAAAAACATTCACTTTTTTTTGTTGACATATCTGAGTAAAAGAAGAGAAGAAAGAGAGAATTATGAAAAAGGAGAAAAGAAGGGAAAGATAGAGAGAGGGGGGAGTAATAAATGAGGGAGTTGTTTTGTTTTGGGGGAAAAATTTTGAATTTTGGGGGGGAAACATTTGGAGGGAAAATGTCTTTTGGGAACAAAAATCTAGACCATTGATTTTCTTCCAAATGAATGAGAGCAACTTGATAGCTTTCTTTGTGTTTTATTATATAGATATGCTATTATTGATTAAATTTTTTTACTATGTATTGAGTTATTGCTCTGCATTCTTTTCTTGTGCGTGTGATACCATAAGAAATTGTTAGGATTTGTGAGAAATCCTAAGAAATTTTAGGGTTTGTGAGAAGTTCTAAATTTTACATCAAATCCTAAATTTTACACCAAATCCCCAAATTATTAACTACCACAAATCCTAAAATCTCCACCTTGTCTCTCCTTCATTTCAACCCGTCGACTGCCTTGTCGCCGTCGATGCCCCACCCCGCTGTCGTCCCAACTCCGAACCCACCACCACATCAGCACTCTCGCCCCTCTCTCCTTGTTCCCAACCGAAACCCAAACCGCTCTCCAATCGCCAGCACCCCGACGCATTTCATCGACCACCATCTCCAACCGCCGCATCCCCGTCCCCCTACAACCCTGATAGCCACCCCGCATCTCTCATCTTCTTTCTTTGTCGACTCGACACCCCCACCGTCGACATCTCCCTTCACCGTCGTCGTCTTCGAATCCGAACCCTACCTTCTCACCACCGTCGACCGCCCCTCACTCCTCGCCGCCTCCCGCTCACCCCCACCACCAGCCAACCACCCCCACCAGTTCCACCACCACTGCTGAATCCTCCACTCCAAATCCCCAAATTCACTCAAAATCTGAAATCCTAGTTCTCCCAATTTCCAGTTCGAAACCCTAAAGACTTGCGGAGGAGTACAGTGCTATTGATTGCAACTTTAGATTGGGTGTTAGTTGTTTGGTGTTGGGCAAGATTCAGATCCAGCAGCATCTTCCTCTTTATCTGTGGCGACGACTCGTTCCTCGAACCCTTTAAACTTCTTTCCATTCTCATTTATTTGTGATACCATCTATCGTCTCTAGAATATTATTTGATTGATCTGTCGTCCACAAATATTGAGAGTGTGTGCATCTATTTGCTAATTAGAGTACGAATCTTTATTGCATATCTTACTTGCTAAGAACGATTGAGTATAATTGTTGATTGTTAGACGTGAATCTTTAATTGGGCATATTAAACTATTTCATATCTTGAAAATTCAAATTCATCAAACCAATTAGTAGTTTAATTTTTGACTTAATTTGCATTACGTGTTGGTAAACTTAATCTTTTAAAATTTTTGGAAATTCTCTGCTTAGGGTTAAGTTACATGAGAACGCTTTTTTTTCTTAATCTCAAAAGACCCAACGCTATTGTTATTTTAATTGGTACTATTGTTTCTTATTGATAAGTCCAAATAGACTGAAACCCATGAAATTAGGAGTATCAGTTGGACCAATAGCTATCCCTTGAATTGGATAGGGTAGGTTGAAGTTTGTGTATTAGCTGCACTGTTTCAGGATCAGTTAATATCTCGAATCATATTCCTATCATCCATGTTAGTCTCACATGTACACAGATCAGCATGCTGCAGTAAATACATATCCGGGTACACACCTCCCGTCACACTCTGGAAATGGGTTCCACCTGATGCATCGGACCAGTGATAATTGATCTTGCATTTCATTGTACGCTTAACATGTATACTGTTTTCTCTTCCCTAAAGAATATGCTTCAAAGTATCAAACTAATGTGTTGAATGTTGATAGCCCGAATTAAAAGTATCTGTTGGACCAATAGCTACCCCTTGAATGGAAGGGGTAGGTTGTAGTCGGTGTATTAGCCACACTGTCTTGTTATCAGTTGATAACTCAAACCATATTCCTGTCATGCATTTCGTCACACATGTATCTACCTGTCTTGCATCTCATCGCACACCTAACTTAAATACTATTTCATTTTCAAATGAATATGCATCAAATCCCAAAATTTTTGATAACGTCTTTGTTGTTGTTGTTGTTGAATATGCCTAAAATGTTTTGATAAGCCAAAATAGACTGAAATAATTAGAAGTATCAGTTGGATCAATAGCTAGCGTTTTAATTGGATGGGGTAGGTTGAAATCCATGTATTAGCCACACAGTCTTGGTATGAGTTGATAAATTGAAACCATATTCCTGTCATCCATGTTCATCATGCATGTACCCATTATGTATTGCACACTTATTGACTTAACCGATACACTTTTTTATTTGTCTAAGGATATGCATCAAACGTATGTCTTATTCCTAATTATAGTATCAGATTATAATACACCGTGTTTTCTAGTTATTTTAGTGGTAAGGTTTTTTCATTCACAAATACAAATCAAAGGCAAATAATTATATATGTTATTTTACATATGTTACCCTGCACAGGATATGCTTTTGTCCATATGCTGGCTTATGGAGTGTCATATGTTTGCAGGTTTTGGGTCTAAATTCAAGAGTTGTACAAGTCTCTGGAAATTTTAGCCTGTTGCCTTCCAACCTATATTACATTGTTGGATAGTCCGTAAAATTGATGATCAATAATTATTTTGCACAACCTTGATATCTATTAGTGTTTTGCGATTATAAAATGGACAATTATTTTGCATCTCTCTCTCTCTCCAGAATGTTGAGTCCACTGGTTCAAAACCAGCCTATAAAATGTATAACAGGCTTAATAGCTAGTTCCCTGTTGCAGTGAACACCAGATACATTTTAGTTAACAATGAAGCTTTTTTTTCCCTTTTCTTTTTTGCTTGCTTAAAATTCGTCCATGTTCTGTTCTTTGAATATTTACCCCCACTTGATTCACATTCTTTTTACTGATCTCATTTTTTCTCATGCTTTTTCTCAGGTGCGGAGGAGCACTGCTAAACTAGAGCTGTACCGGAAATTCACCAATTCCTTGGCTGTGTCTGTCCTAATCTCTGTTGCTTGGATCGGGTATGAGGTAATGTCCCTTTAAATCCTTTGTAGCATATATTTCTGGAAGAAATACCACCAATACTTACAGTAGAGACTGATCGTACATTTTGGAAAGGAACATTATAAGGCCGTGATACTCTTCAGAAGCTTCTGTTCTGGCTACAAAAGTTTATCCTTTAAAATACAATCCCCTCTATAATTCAGACTGTTGGAAATTGGACCATGTATGCTAGAGATCGTAATTTTATTAAAATTGACCAGAATTGAATTGTTGTTCGGCCCAAATTATTCTTTGCTTTTTAACTGGCCCATAATTTAATTTTTTTTTGTGTCAATTGTTTAAAATCTTGACATCCATTTTTATGAAATCAATGGCCTATCAATTACGTTTTCTTTCATTTTGGTAACCATCACTAACTATAAAATTTGTGACAATGCAGTTATATTTTAATGCAACAGACCCCCTAAGTGAACTTTGGCTAAGGGCTTGGATCATCCCAGCCTTTTGGAATATCCTCTCATACATTCTTCTAGGAGTTATTTGTATTCTGTGGGCTCCATCACAGAACCCAACAAGGTACTCCCTTGATTTGTCCTTTTTTTGTGTGTAATTGAATATTTCTGGCTAAGAAAGTCAATTGTCAAAAACTGGTTGGTTCCGCGCTCTGTGTTTTGTATATTCTACATGCAGCTGCATTGCTTTAAGAAATTGCATTTTAATGGAATGTCTTGTTTCAACCATTAGAATGCCAAAATTTTACTATACCTGTTTATGCATTTATTCATGTACCATGTATTAGCATGTAGTCAGGGATCGGCTATAAAAGAGAGTAGGGATCTGTTGGGTATTTTGGATCGGTTGAGATAGTTCCATCTGCCGATTCTGATTAGGATTAGGCCCATTATATGGGCATGAAGAAATCCCATTATATGGGTTTAGCTATAGACTTTCTCGTCCCTCGGAAATGAGTGATAATGATGGGTTGGTACGGGTGATCTATAACTGAAGGTGAGCAAGTGAGGTTGGCACTCCCGGCTTGTCTAACAACTGTTGCTAGGCTTACGGCTTTAGGGGCTCGCTTCCACACACGCCTTGCATTCTGCACGGTTGCCCTTCCATCTCCCTTTCTTTAATGGCGGGGGGATTCCATCGCCTGCTCCCGCTTAGATAGAACAGGAGCGGACAACAGTTGGAATTTTGCACTTAGTTTATTTTGGAGTAATTTTGACACTCATAAGCTCTCCCAAAATAGGGAAGAATCATTTCATGCGCTGTATATCAATATATGCATATTGCACTGTGCAGGCTGTTTGCCTACAATCAAGGTGTTGCATTCGCTTACCTTGTCATGCCCACATCATTCCTTCCCATATTTGGAGTTCCATCGTTTGTTCGAGTAGAAGTTGCTAAGGTATGCCACATAGCATTGGTATAAATACCCGAAACCCGGATCCGATCCGGACCCGACCCGGACCCGGACCCGGCATTGGACCAGAACTGACCCGGCCTATTCGGATCCGGGTCCTAAAATGGGACCCGTTGTACTTTCGGATCCGGATCCGGGTCCGCTCAAACGATACCTGACCCGGACCCGAAGCCGTTGTACTTTCGGGTCTGGGTCCGCTCAAAAGAGACCCGACCCGGACCCGGACCCATTAAAAAAACAAAAAAATCAACATAAAAATAAATATTTTATCCTCATCTCTTCCCTCCTTCCTCCTCAATTCTAAATCTTCATCTTTCAAACTCAAAACTCATGTCTTTTTCTTCTCTCCTCTATTCTAAATCCTCCACTCGTCTCCGCTCGCCGCTCACACTCCTGTTCCGACCTGAACGGGTAGGAATATTTTAATAGGATCCGGACCCGAAACCGGACCCGGTCACGGTCCGGGTCCGGGTCCAATTTTTGGACCCATAGGGGTCCGGGTCCGGATCCAGGTAGTGAAGGACCCTATCCGACCCGACCCGACCCGATACCAATGCTAATGCCACATTAGCAAAATCAAGTTGAAGACCATCCAAAATGGGAATTTTTTGCACAACTTTGTTAGGAACATGATTGATGATTGCCATGCAGCCAGGCTCCCTGCTGGCAGGGAAGAATTTCCGTTCTACTTGTTGCTTATCAATATAAGCATAATTCGTCTTATAGGATGTACCTATGGAAGGTGTTAAACTTGTTTTTCTACTCATGATAATCCAGCTCATGTCACATGAACATCCTTACCATTTTCTTTTACTCATTTTTTAATCCCAATTTTTTTAGTAAACAACAGTTGGTGAAGAATATGCTGCATCAACAAAATCAAAGAACACCAATTTATTGTGGTCTGTTGAATTGGCTTGGAAAAAGAATTTACGGGGAAAGGTTCTTCGAAAAAATATCTCTCCTTTTCCAATTGTTTAGCACTAAGCTCTAGATCTTTTGTTCGCTGTATTACACAACTCCCTTTTTCACACATGCTCTCATCTCATACATGCAGACCAGAGTTGCTCCTTACATTCCACCCCTCACCCACTACAATTCCGCTGCAGTGTATTACATGAATTCCTTTTTCACACTGCTCGTCATTTCAAGAGCTTCCCCCTATCACATCTGTCTGTCAAAATCCCTCAGTGAAAGGCCTCTCTGCTTCCTTACTAGACCTTTATCTCAATGTAAATTTTAAATTTTATAAATGGATTATCTTTAGTTGATCTAATCCAGTATGAACAGTTTTGTTTTATTATGATGCTAATGTTTGTGTAGATTGGAAGTTCATTAATTTTGTTTGTTGTTTATTTATTATGTTTTCTTTTTTCTTTTCTCGTTTACACATGTGCTTGCTTTGTTGTGGCTGTTCATACTAATAAGCTATTTTTACTGGTCTTTGTTGTTGATTGCGGCTATTGGTCATTAATAGAGGTTGTAGGAAGTTGGATTGCTTTTACCATTTAGTTCATTTTCATGTCAACTTGGAATTATTTGTCCATCAGTAAGTAATATTCTTATAGCAAATTATGAAATGACCCTACCACTAGACTGAGACTCTGATGTTGCTGTGAGGAATAAGGGTTTGTATTTTTTTCTGATATGCCCACGTAAATCAAGCTCCCATCATGTGATGTGGGGGAGACACCTGGACACAATTATTTTTTTGAATAATCTGTTGGAAATATAAACTGGGTAGTTATGAGTGTGACTGCCACTGCAAAACACCAAATTTGTTTCGAGGGTTAAGGGATTGATATTGTATCCTAAGACAGTAACACAAACAAAGAACGTAAAAAAGGGGGAAAACCAATGAAATAGCTGGTTTGCCTTTCCTTTTTTTTTTTACTTGAAAACAAGCTGCCTCTTAGGCTTACTGGGGGAAATTTTGTAATCTCAATTCCATGGAGGTTTAAATTTCACCTTGGAATTGCCTTTTGCCTCATCTTTGAAGTCATTTCTTAACCTTTTGTGGATATCTAGAATGGCAAGCAGTGAGTTGGAGTGTAAGACTGGTTCCTGCACTACAGCTGATCTAAATCAAAATGTATATTTAAAAAAATAATTTTGAAGAAAAAAGTAGAATGCCAACTATTTAATTTGTTTAGTAAATCTTTCTTGATTTGTTGTTATCAACATGTATCTCCTGTTCTAACATGTATGCTTTCAAAGTTCTATTCAAAAATAAATTTATTTTTGGAGTACTGCATCAATCTCAGGTGTGTTGTATTTCTCCTCAATAATATTCCACTGGACTGTTCTGAAGTTCACTATTTGATCAATTCTATGAACTCCCCTGACATTTTAAAATCGATTCCAAACGAAAAATAAATAAAGACTTTCTCTTGATTATGTTTTCTAGTCATTTAAGGACATTTCGTTGGCCATTCAATTAAAATTGTGGTTATTTGCTTAAACTTTATTATATAAATTGGAAGGAGAAAGTACTGCTGATCCTTCTACATGATATGGGTGTTATTTACTGTTTCTTTATTTATTTTTCAGACACTTAGAAATATTCAAAATTTGCTTTTGTATGATCGTTTTTGTAGTTATGCATACTCGGAAGAAACAGGTGATGACTTTGAGGAAGAAGGCATCTCTCTCACTGGCACTGGTGCCAAGGCAACAGGGGACATGGTAAACAAGCTAGAAAGGAAAGAAAGGAAGACTACTGATCATGTCTTTGGGCTAGGAGATGACCTTGAAGAGGACAAACGTGAATGAGGTTTTTTTTCGCATAGTGGATTCATCTGGCTGTCTGATTCCGGTATGCCTTCTCATATCTTTTGTTATTTTCTTCACGTCAAAATGGCAAGCCATAAAACTGATTATCAAAATGTTGAGTTGAAACAGTATGTATCCTTCCCTACTTGGGCCTTTTTACTGTTATTATCTTCTGAGGGCTATGTATGGTATATTAGACACACTTACCTGTGTAGCCATAATATATGTTATGATATGCCCCTGTTGACTCAATCAGATTAGAATATGTGAATTTTTTTAAATAACAATTGGTGACAAATATCCTTGATTAATTTCCTTATGGCATAATGTAGAATTTAATATAATGTTTAATTATATATGTTTTGAATTTAAGGTGGGAATTCCTCTCTTTCTCTAGATAAGGGGAGAATTCCTTTTATATTTGTTAGAATACAAGTACAATTTTCCTCAACCCTTCTACAACTTCGAAATTTTAGCATAGTGGTAGGGAATTTCACATGGTATCGCAGGTTCGAATCCCACCGGCCACACAATTTAATGTGGAATAAAAAACAAACTATTGTATATAGTCTAGGTCTTGGCCCACAATTTGTTGGGCATTTATCTCGTTTCTTTGGCCCATTAAAAAATGGGCTCTCGACTTGTAGGGGCGTGTTAGAATACAAGTACAATTTCTCTCAACCCTTCTACAACTTCAAAGTAGCATTGTGGCAGGGAATTTCACAATATTGATTATTATTATTGTTATTATTATTTTATTATTATTATTTTTGTGGTTTTTTTTTTGGTTTGGGGGGGGGGGGGTGTTTAAAGCTTTTATGTCGATGGTTGGTAATAATTTTTCAACTTGGGGTCTCCCATTCATGAGTCCCAGAGGCGAAGCCAGAACAATTTTTCCTGGGGGGCCAAAAAAAATTCTACAACTATAAATATATTGGTGTTTTTTCATAATTTTTAGGGGGGCCAAACAATAAAATTTAATAGATTTAAGGGTGGTTTTTTAAAAAATTCAAAAATTTTAAGGGGTTTTCTAAAATTTTGGGGGGGCCCGGGCCACCCCGGGCCCCAACATAGCTTCGCCACTGATGAGTCCCATCACAGTATTAAAAAACGTAAAGTGGAAAAAAGCGGTGGACCACCGGCTTTTGCTTAAGTGGGCTTAAGTGTGGTTTAAGCCAACAAAAAAAAAAAAAATCTATAAGCTATTTTTCAAGTAAAATATTAAAAAAAAATACAAGTAAATAAAAAATAAGGAAAATATAGAAAATTTGAGAAATCACAAAATATTTTAGAAAAAATAGGAAACTTACCAAATATATATATATATGTTAGCACTAGCACACAATATAAACAGCCATATATCACCATTCATGAGTCCCATCACAGTTTCAAATAACGTGAAGCGGAGAAGAGCGGTGGACCACTGGCTTTTGCATAAGTGGGCTAAGTGTGGTTTAAGCCAAAAAAAAAAAAAATCCGATAAGCTATTTTTCAAGTAAAATATCAAAAAAAAATACAAGTAAATAAAAAATAAGGAAAATACAGAAAATTTGATAAATCTCAAAATACTTTAGAAAAAATAGGAAACTTACCAAATATTTATATAATAAAACACAGAGAAAGCTATCAAGTGACTCACCTTTAATATGGTTGAAATCAATGGTCCAGATCTAACCTCACAAAACATATTTTCCCGCCCAAAAGTTCCCACCCAAAACTCAAATTCAAATCCCCCAAAACAAATCCTTTATTTATTTATTTATTCATTCATTTCTCTCTCTCTCTCTCTCTCTATTTACTCGAAAATTTATATTTTCATATTTCAGGTTTGTAAATTTTCAGTTTTTTTACGCATTTTTTATTGCTCATGTTACATTGAAAATAGCAAATATCTCATCAACAGTTAAATTTCATCATTTTCCGCGCTCAAAATTCTAAGAAGTTGGATTTTACACCCCCATTTATAATTATTTTTCAACATATACTAATGGAAACATGGACTTTTATTTACAACTAATTATTGTTTTACTATTCAAACTTGGGCTACATAATTGTTATTTTACTGTTTACAAGACTTTCATATGTTGTATCGTTCCGAAGACGTGCCGTAGGCACGTGCCCACGGGCAAATCTAGTATATATATATAGTACTAGCACACAATATAAACAACCATATATCACTCTTTGCACAATGAGTTTACACTTCACACTAGTTTGCAACACCAGTTACACCCCAGAAGTACGGAAGTCAAAGTCGAAGCAGTAGTAGAAGTTAACCATCAGTTGAAGTTGAATTAGCAATACAATCAAAGGGAATCAGCAGCCAGCAAGCCAGCCATTGAAGAATCAGTAGAAGTGATCGAAGAGGAGCTGAGGAAGAGAGGAACATGAAGTTGAAACTGTTGAAGTTGGAGGGTAAATTGAGGCAGTCAGAGAGAAACTGGCTGAAGCTGCAGTTGAAGCTAGTGTTTTTCGGAAGAGAGAGGGGCGATGGGAAGAGGATTAAGCATTTGGAGGTGTATTTAAGTATCATGTACAGGTCAGATAGAAACAGATGAGAAATTAAACCCATCAATGATTTTATTGAAACCCAAAACTGATGCTACAGCATCTCTGAGCCACTTAAGTGCGCTTTTAGCATTTCTGAGCGCTTTTATGAACCGCTCTTTGCTTCTTATGCTAAATCAGTGCCTATGCTTTTTGAGTAGCTTTTCCCCTAATTAAGCGTTGCCTTGCCACTTAACGCTTAAGCGACACTTCCTTTAGTTTGTTAAAATTATGAGTCCCATGCCTTGGCCAACTTTTCTGAAGTTCCTCTTGGATTATTGTACTATACTTCTTGATTAATATGATCTCATTATAGAGAAGCTTCATGTGCATTCCGAGAAGTGAGAATCTCAGATTGGACAGATTGGGAATAGTTTCAGCTGATAGTATTCTTTGTAACTTTTTGGTTTTAAATATTACAGACTACATCATTTTTGGAGTAGAAACTTCTCAGCTTGTTTATAAAGTCACACATAAGTCACTTGATCTCAAATGAGTCTGATTCAACTGGCAAGTCTGTAGATGAGTCTGACACTAAATCAATTTTGTTTCTAAACTGTATCAATTTTTGTTTGTATCACAAGCACACACTCTGTTTAGTCCCGTTTATCAAGCTTTAAAATAAGAGAATGCCAGCACACTGAATTACAGTAGTGTGTTTATTAGTTTGTTTTGGGGGAAAATCAGGGGAGAAAATAATACAATTGTTTCTTGAAGAAAAGCTTCGTTTTCCATAGCTATTTTATACATCTTTCTTATCTAGGGAAGGGGTGAGCCTCCTTCCTATTGATCTATTTTAGATTACTTACAGGCATAAGTTTAATGACTAGAGAGAGGACATTCAGTCAGACTGTCACAGGGACTTGTAGGTCTATCGCTTGCAGCACAATGTGAGCATTGTGTCGAAGCTACAAAATATTTATGCAGGTTCCTTTACAAATTATAAAATTACGGTAATTTGTGATTGTATTTCTCTGTTGTTTTCTTCAATAAAACACTTTCATCCAGTTTGCAAATAAAACATTCATCAACTATGGATTTAGAATGGGTCCCAAAAGAAACAGTGGGTACCAAATAGGTTTGGCTAGTAATAAAAGCATGGCTTTGGCGAACACTGAGTTTTGAAGAAATAAGGGGAAATAATGAAATCTCTAAAAAAATTATGATTACAAAAGAAAAGGACGTGGAAAAAGAGAGGAGAAGAGGGACAAGGATCATCTGAATTCGATTGTTTGGATGTCACGATTTGCGTGTTCTCTATAGTTTCCCACCCACCACTACATTCCCATTAGTGATAGGACTAAATGATTTCTTTACGACTAGGTCTTAACTTTTTAATTGTTTATTGGTATTAGTTAAAATACAATCGACCCGCCCATGAGTATTGTTTGCTTGGGCTTAAACAAGAGTGGGCCTTGCCTGATGCAATAGTATATTATTTTATCACCAATGAATTATAGGACTTCAATGTTTGATCTCTGTACCAGCCTGGCTTTCCGGAAATGTGACTCACATTTCTCGACACCAAATTATTATCATTAAAAAAAGAAAGAAAGAAAATTGGCGCCGTTATGGGGATCCAGTCAGAGATTGTAGATTTCATTATTAGCATTCCTAATTCCGTCACAGCATATGAGATTCTTAGAGGAACTTTGTCTTTGATTGATTTTATGATCTGTTTTATTAGGCGTTGTCTGTTATGTGCTAGTTGTTTGTGTTTAACCTTTTCTTTGTTTGGTCTTTTCTTTTGTGACATTATAAATAAGTCTCCATGCTTACTACTTAAACTATTTCTTGATTGTTGAACAAATTTAGCAGTGATTATCACTTCTCAAATTTGAATTCTATTATACCAAACTGGTGTAGAACCAAAGAGAGGAGAGAGATCATTAATATTTTGATTGATGAACAAAGTTTAACAGTGCACTTCTTGTTGATTCTACACCACACAATTATGTTACATGTATTAGTGTTTGTGTTTTTTTTTTATGCCCAAACATTTGATATTATTGGCATATTTTGTATTTCCAATTTGCTGCTGCATCTGTAGTACAATTTGGAACCTTGCATTCATCACATTAATCAGCTGATATACTTTCTTCTCATTCACTTGTTTGTATTCTCATTGTACATTCTGAGAAATTCACAGCATCTTCCTATTCAATTGAGAGTAGTCATTTGTTTAAGTTGTAGTCCGTAGTATGCCATCAAATGATAGATGATTCACTGATCGGACTAGTTATGATTGTATTCAATCAAATAACAATTAAGTTGCAAATTGCACCTCATCAATAATTATCCAGGGTTTGTGGTCAGTTGGGTGAACCTTATGAATTCATGTGATAAGTTTATATTTTCAGCTACTAAATTCTTGACCTTTTTTTTTGCAGAAATATAAGTTGGATCTGTACATGAAAGAGGCATCAAGATTCCTAAGACCTAGTCACATCCGCATCAAGAAGACGGGGAAGCACGGATTTTTTTATCCGATAAGATTGTTCATTGACGGTGAGAGAAAAAAGTGTTTAAATATAAAGTTAAAGATTTAAAGTGGACTGTAATAGTGTTTGCATAACTTGTAATTCTCTGGTGATATATTTGTAAAAATATTGACCTGCTGGGGAAGTTCCCACTGAATAACTCTGGATCCTAACAAATTAGAGAGAAATTGTGTGTAGATCTAATTAGTCAAAGAGCACTCTACCTGATGAGTTGTTTAGTTGACACTACGAGAAGCTCGTATAACTTTTAGTTACTCATTGGTAAAGTCCAAACTTGAGTGAAGACCTTTTTTCAAGGAGACACTATATCAACAATTAACACTGTTCATGTTTCTGATTCTCTATCGCTCTCTGACTTTCTGAATGTTATTTTTATTTTTAGCATCAAGTTTCTTTATGTCATAAAATACATGTGTACAAAAAATCATCATTTGAAGGTACCCATGCTCAATTGGTGCTAACTCATTCTATTAACCATTCATTTTCCAAGCACCTGTATAACAGAAAAATATTGTAAAATTTTCAGTTTTTTTTTGTTTTTTTAATTTTTTTAAAAAAAAACCTATCCTAAACTTAATTTAATGTAAGTAACCTCTAAAACTTACAATTTCATACAGAACTGAAACAATTATCTAATCTCAGAACTTTTATTTAATTTCTAGCAACTGCCATAAGCTATAGCGATTGTTTCAAAGAACAAACTTATACTAAGGGTAGCTGTCCGATCGGTAAAAATGAGAGTACACATAGTAAGGGTAGGGTAGTTAATTTGCAACACTCGAATACTCAATCTAGGGTAGTTTTCTGCTAAGCTGTATGTTATAGTTTGGAAATCAAGGTGCCACAAATATGTGTGTGTGTGTGTGTGTTTTGGAGAGAGAGTGGGGGGGGGGGGGGGGGGGGGGGGGGGGGGGGGGGATGTGGGGAATGATGATCGAAATAAGTAAGGTCCTTAATTAAAGCGTGTAAAGTAAAACTACATGGAAGATGGGTAGAGAAGGCCATAGTTGTCAAATGATGGTCGTGATATATATCAATAACAGCTGTATTGCATGTCATTAAGATAATTACCGCATGTCCAAAAATCTCAGTAGTCAGTGATGTGTCAATGTATATGATCATAATGGATCAAAATATTGGTACATTCAACACTTAAATAATGTAAGAGACAAGGATACATGTAGAAGAACGCGACAAAATATATGGGTATCATCTCAAATTCATAATATATCACAGGCTAAAATTGTAAAAAACCCTTTGAAATATTCCCTGTACGCAGAAAACCTCACGCACCTTTTTTTAATGTAGAAAACTGCACTCAACTATGAATGCGAAAAACCACACTCTGACTCTGTTAGAGTTCTGTTCGTTTTTGTCACGTGCAACACACATTACTTAAAAAAGGACGAATATATTCCAGACCGTTTCTTCTTCTTCTTTTCTTCCTCCTTTATTCAGAACCTTTTTTCCTTTCTCCCCAAAAAAAACATGCACTTGCAATAATTCATTCATATAAGCAACTAACTCAATTCAACTTACAAAATATTCAGCTTACAAAATATTCAAAATATTCAGCTTGCTAATTCAATTCAATTCAAATCAGCTTACAATTCATTCATATAAGCAACTATTCATTGCCAATTTAGTGCTGCTATTACACTTGCTGCTGCTACTATTACAATGCTAAAAAGAACACAAAATACTGCTGCTATTACAGTTGATGCTGCTACACAAAAAAAATTGCACTTCGATATTTGGTGCCAAAAAAATCCCAAAAGCTGCTGCAGTTGCTGCTGCACTTGCTTCTCCCATTTTCCATCTTAAGTTCTGAGTAAGATTTGCCCCCCTTCTCGGCTCCTCCCACAAATTCAACCCAACGAAAAAATCGGCATTTGTCTGTTTGCCAATTTGGACAACCCGCAAAGTATCTTCCAGCATTTGCAGCAATGCTTGCTAGCTTCACAATTGCAGGATCTTTGTGAAAACACATTAGGGTTCAACCATCATCGCAACTATTACGCGAGTTCCTCCTTGAAGCTTTAGAGGTTGTCAAATCTGCATGTACATATATGCATACATCAAAACAATCAATTCGACAAATATAAGAAAGAATGGAATCGGATCGAGCTCAAATATAAGAGAGAATGGTGTGAACATATTACCTGACATTGGGTCTTTCAAGTGCGGAATTGAATCGGACCTTTGTGACGTCGTCGACTCGATGGCGTCGTCGATGGGGAAGAAGAAGGATTTGGGGTTGATAAGGTTGATTTGGGTGTTGGAGAGTGTAGAAAGGGGGTCTGATTTGGGATTAGGGTTTGTTTTTGGGGGAGAAAGAAAAAAAAATGGGTTCTGAATAAAGGAGGAAGAAGAAGAGAAGAAGAAACAGCCAGGGGGCTATTTTCGTCATTTTTTAAGTCACGTGTGTTGCACGTGACAAAAACGAACAGAACCCTAACAGAGTCAGAGTGTGATTTTTCGCCATCATAGTTGAGTGCGGTTTTCTGCATAAAAAAGGTGAGTGGGGTTTTCTGCATATAGGGGATAGTTCAAGGGGTTTTTTTCAATTTTAGCCAAGAAGAAACAGTCGGGGGGTATTTTCATCCTTTTTTAAGTCACGTGCATTGCACGTGACAAAAATGAACAAAACCCTAACAGAGTCAGATTGTGATTTTTCGCAATCATAGTTGAGTGCGGTTTTCTGCATAAAAAAAGGTGAGTGGGGTTTTCTGCATATAGTGGATAGTTCAAGGTTTTTTTTTTCTTTCAATTTTAGCCTATATCACACAACACATGCCCTACTTTATATTAAATTATACATGATCCTTTTTTTTTTTTGATAAAAAGGTGACGGCGTCGCCGCTTCATTAATAAATTATTAATGAAACAAGTATTACAAATATATAACATATATCTATTCCTAGAACGGAACCACAGAAAACAATTACTCAGTAAAGCGTACAACATTAACTAGTCCCTCTCCTAGCTAAAGTTATGGACGATGCCACCTGTAATCTGTTCTCCCTCCTATCAAATGTGACGCATGCAAATTCCTATTGAACAATCAGATACCGACTCATCGAGCACCAACCATAGTTACGACTTACCCATGCACCTTCAAGCAACATCTAACTTGAACACCACTCCAGCAACGACTTCTCTACCCCATTCGGTGACACCTAATCAGAACAACATACCGAAAACAACTTGCCTAATCACAATTCTGATAATGACTAGCCACTCCACCCATTCAGTGACGTCTTGTCACTTCTCTAGTCTAGACCGCTCAGCTCATTCACCACCACGGTGGCTACCGTTCCGTTCGCGACGTCACATGGTCCTTAATTCCTAACAACCTATGAACCTTAACTCAATAACTGTAGTTTATTAATTAATAAAGGATTCATTCCTTCGAAAATATTATAGTTGATCAACTTATAACAAGGGAGTCATTCCCCTGAATTCTTCATGAGGGTTTAATCAATAGAGGTTGATAGCTTTGCTATTTTAGGTGTTGCAAACTTGTGATAGGCCATCGCAGATTTGATGAATTGATGCTTCACACCAGAATCAAAACAAATTTCTGAAACAGCAAAACCCTTATCCTATAGACATGTAAATTTAACCAAATGCTGGGAATACAACTGGCTACATCACATTAATTTTTTTTGCTTTCTTTCTTAAATTTCCATGGTCCTATACAAAAGAAGAAAGATTTTTTTTCTTCTTTCTTAAATTTTAAGATTTGATGCTCGACATTAAAATTTAAAATGTTACTGAACAACGCATGCTACGGTAAACAGTGCTTTATTCAGAGCCACATATTACACTGCTCAGTTAAATAACAAAGACTGGACAAAGAACTTAATGTTGGATGGACCAAACTCCCTCCATTTACTTTCTCCCTAAAAATGGAAATTCACATACCATTTCTCAATGATACAAAAGGTGAAAACAATAAAAAGGAGAAAAAAAATGAAAAAAATAAAATTAAAATTAAAAAAGAACAAATGTGTAAAACTTTCACACAGCTATTTACTATATACCCTCACTTCTAACTCCCAGTTGCAAATCAAATTTCCACAAATGTAACTTATCTAGATCTCTATACAATTGTATGATATACCAGCAATTTTCCTAATTCAGATTAGCCTCGTGCCCGTGTAGCTAGAGGTCCCTTCTCCCATCCCATGACTTGCCTTCCTGCTCACAATTGTCATTTTCGGCATCCATGCACACTTCCCTTTTCTCCCAGTAGTTATTCACTGTCAGCTGCAATGGGTAAATTATAAATGTAAGGTAACATATACGATATGCATATTTAATTCACAAAGATATATGATATATACAGCAATATTATCTACACAAAAACATAGAATAATATCATGGATTAATTTCATGTTTTACGCTAATCATCGGCTACCTAACAAAAGCATCCTTGTTGATCATCATGGTTTGGAAAGGCAGTGATAGACAAAGGACTTTAAGCACACCACTAAGTTAAAATAAATCCATGGGGAAAATATCACAAAACTAATAAAGCAACAAAAAATAAATCAAAATATTAGATTGCAGATAACACCCAAAAAAAAGTACCTGAAAATAAGACACAAATATCAGATGTAAACGCCAATACAAGAAGGCAATATATAGTATAGAATCTTGAAATGGGGAATATAGTGCTCCAAAAACATTACAGGTGTGGTTCTAATGTTCTTTTAGAGAATGAGGCTACCGCTACCGCTACTCACAATTTTTTTCCAACATTAATAGAAATCCTTTGTAGCTCATAGTTTCTCTAATCAAATTTCGATTTCCATCAATCTTAGTAAATATTTAGTAGCTCATAGTTTCTCATAGTAGCTCATAGTTTCTCTAATCAAATTTCGATTTCCATCACTTCGATGCTTCTCAGTTTGTCCCAAAACATTTATTTCAAAAAAAAAATCAGCTGGAGGTAGGCATTTGTCAGCTGAAAACTATCATAAAACTCAGATCAATATAAAAACAAATGCTTAAAGGTGCATTTGGTTCGCGGATTGAAGTATATTCCCAGGAATATGATGGGGGAAGTGAGTATTCCTAGACATACTACATTATTTTGTTTGGTAAACTAAACTATATTCCCAGGAGTACTCAATATCATATATTAATTTTACAAAAATACACTACTAATAGTGAACAACCAAAGTAACAAAAAGTAAGAAGGGCAGAGGTGCGCAATTGTGGAGGTGACGACAGTGGTGGTTGTGGTGGTGGTGGCGATGGTGGTGGCAGTAGTGGTGACGATGGTGTGGCGGTAGTGGTGGTAGTGATGGCGGTGGTGGTGGTGGCGGTAGTGGAGGTGGTGATGTCGTGGCGGTGAAATTGGCGGCCACAATGGTGGCAATGGTGGCAACGATGGTGGCGGTAGTGGTGGTGGTGGCAGTGGCGGCGATGGTGGCGGCAATAGTGGTAGTGGTGGCAGCAGTGGAGGTGAAGGGTAGTGGTGGAGGAAGACACAAGTAACGGGGATAAAATAGTCTTTTGTAGTTTTATTCCCATCGGAAAAGAGAAATCCCACTCGTTTTGTAGAAAATGAAATTGAGAAATGTTATTTCGTAGGGAATAGAGTATTCCTTTCTAAAATGTCTACACTTTGCCAAACTAAGGAATAGAGGGGGGAAAGAGAGTATTTCCCCCTCTAATCTGCATACCAAACACACCCTAAGAGTGTAAGTAGGGGCAATGACACTCTAATGCATTGCACCCGTGTATAACAAGGTAGGTAAGTCTCGTTTTCTAGGGTGTTTTTTTAAGATACATGTTACACCAAATCCACCATGGGCGAACAAACTGTAAGGGTAGGATAAGGATCGAATATAGTCACTGGTCCTTACAACAAGATGTCCAATACGTTATCAGAAAAAAAAAGGATGGCAAGTTCAAAAATCTTGAACACTGTAAAGGTATGAAGAGCTGGAGATATAATTATACAATCAAAGATTGTATTATGTGAAGAAACAATTAAAATTATGATCATCACAGCTTTCACAGGTAAGACAAGATTAAAAAAAGTAGTTTTAGAACCACATTATAAATTAATTTATGAGAATTTGACAAGAGAAAATTTTAGTGAAAGGGTTGAACTAAAATATATGAGGGTAAAAGAAGAGGAAGATTTATTAATATAACAAGACACAAGCAGCAACCAAATTAATCATCAATATGCAACATTCATTACAACATGTCTAAAACTTCTGTTACAGAAAATCTTATTAACCAACTATGACTAAGTTCAAATAATGAAAGAACTTTTTAACAGAAACATGAAAGAAGAAAAAAAGAAAGAAAAAGGAAAAAAACCAAGCAGGTTTCTAAGGACTTCAATGACATGTGAAAAAATTCATTTCATTCTTCACAAGTATATGACAGGCTGTGCACAAACAGGTTCTGGAGGGACACAGTCAATACCAATTGGCCAACAGCAGGATGGAGGAAGATTGAAGAAACTTTGCATTCATTCAACAGGAGAATGGAATTTTTTTGCAAAGTATTAGTAAAATCAGTATAATCAGTGAAGATACTGAATGGCATTTCTAGCATCATGTCATACAAGGTTGTGACACACTCAACTAAAATTAGGAGGGAGGAGGTGGTGGTAGAATCAAGGTTCGAGAACTTGGTTTTGGTACTAGTTTCGAAGATCCGAAAAATGGTATGTCTCGGTAGGTTCTGTTAAGGTTCATTCTGCGTTTTGGTATATGTAATCAGTATATTTATAAAGAGTAAAAGGACCCTAGAGGGAACTTGACGTGGAATGCATTTATTGGTTGGGTACAAACTTGTTGGTCCCAACCAATAAACGCATGCCATGTCAAGTTCCCTCTAGGGTCCTTTTACTCATTTATAATTATAAATATATATTAGTAAATATATCTTACCAAAAATTTTACATTTAGTTCCCAAAAATTATACATTAGTGATTTAAAAACTAAAGCTTTCTTATATTTTCCAAGTAAAAAGAAAGAAAGGAAAAAATATTAACGCTCAATTCAGGCCCAAATAAGTCTTGGACCAAAACCCAAGTTAACAAAACATAACCCCATTTTAAACCCAGTCCAAACCCACTTCCAAAAAAACCCACTAGAAAAAAAAAATCTAAACCCAATTTCTAAGCCCAAATCCAAATTGAAACAAAATTGTACCTAGATCCAACCAGACCCCGTACCTACACCCCTTCATCTGTCCCTTCCCAGACCCTAATCACATCCACATCCTGCGCCATCATCTATTTCCTTTGATAAAATAAACGCCCCTCATCTCTCCATTCTTCTCTGAGAACGTCGTCATCCGTTCTCCACAGTTTTCTTCACAGGAGAAGTGCTTATTCCTCCTCTTCTCTTCTTTCTTTTTCTTTTGGATCTCGTTCAGTTTTCAGTCTGTTTTGGCAGAAATTTTTTGAAACCAACCGAAACTGGGATGTTTCACCCCATATACGTCGAAACAGATTTTAGTAGCCATGTCTCATACTATCGACCACTGAAACCGATCTGATATGGGCAATATCCATATGTATTGCCCGATAGCTTAAACCCTCGATGGAATGAGCTACAGATGAGGTTGAAGGAAGCTGGAGCTTACCAATGATGGGTCAGTAAATGACGATAGGTGAGCAGAGTTCGGTTAAAACCGAAAACCGAACCATAACTAAAAGTTATTTTGGTTCAGTTAAAATTTAATCCATTTGGTTTCGGTTTTGGTTTTGTAGAGTTAATAGATTTAGTTTGGTTTGATTGGTGACAAAATTCTAACCGAATAACCTATTAACAAATTAATCCCAAAATTTAACAAACTCCAACTTCTCATTTTCTTTCCGCACACACTTTTCTCTGCTCTTTGTTTTGTCTCTCTAATCGAGCGGCGCTCTCTCTCTCTCTCTCTCTTAACGCTCTCTCTCTCTCCCCCGCCTTCTTTTTCAATCTATTTCCTCTCTAAATCTTCTCCGTTTCAATTAATTTTTATTTTTGGAGTAATTCGATTTACCGAAACCAAGTTATAATTTGGTTAATTAATTAGGATATGGTTTTGGTTCGGTTAATTGTATATATAAAATCCGCAGATTGTAACCACTGCTCACCCGTAGACGATAGGAAGCATAGAGGATATCGTAGCTTGTGATAATTATGTACACTATAAAGGCTAAATATCATAAAAATAATAATAAAAATAATAAAAATTCAAACTAACTATGAAAATTTTGAGTTAATAAGTTTAGGTGATCAACAATCAATCAAACAACGAGTGCCACTAGGGTCTAGTGGTAAGCCGCTTCACTAGTGAGAAAGATGTCAATAGTTCGAACCTCGCTTGCATCAATCAATTTATTATGGTACGAAAGTGTGCGTGTGGCTACAACATTGTTCAAAAAATAAAGACCAAAGGGATAAGTTATGGAGTACTGGCTGTTTCTGGGCATGCCTTTCACTAAGCAGCTTCGCAATTACATTGATTCCTTTATTATGGGATGAAGGGTACATGTGTCGCCACAGCATTGTTCAAAAAATAAAAAACCCAAAGGAATAAATTGTGGAGTACTGGTCAGAGAATGCCTTTGACTAAGAAGCGAACTTGATTTCTAAATTCCATAACAACCATGCCAAATAATCCTATGTAAATTATAAATACAATTGTGCTGTAATTAAACAAAATGAATGAACTTACCGATAAATTGCAGCTACAAACCCTAGGAGAAAAGTGCATGGTGTCCCACCTCAAGCCAAGGCAGATATTTGATAAATCACTAAAAAAGATGAACACATGTTAACTAATGTCTTGGTTATGTTCCTCAAAATGGTTGGGCATTTTTCTCAATATTTCAGCTTCTCTTGCTATTTGAATTTCTGAAGGCCAAAATCTTTGGTGGATCACTTTGTGAAGTAAACGAGGAAGTAATGCTACAATTATTACAAGTAAAATTGTAAGCCAATACGTCTCTGTAACAGCCAGGTGGTATATAGTCCTGCCAAAGATAAACAGTTAAGATTAAAAATATGGATTGAGTAAAATATGTACCATAAGTAAAGGAGATAAAGGTTGATAAACACACCCATAATTGGGGAATACTGGTATAGAGTCCAATATGATCATGCACAAGTATGTAGTACCGATAGAACCCCATGTTGCAACATGAGTAAACAACACCCAACGTTGGATGTCCATTGCCAAGTGAACATTCACAAGAACAACTACTGAAATGGTCCATAGACTACCCATGCTCCATATATCAATTGAACTATTTCTGTAGGTAAACACAGGTATAAAGAAAAGGACAAGACTTTGCCAAAATGTATCAAGCATTGTGCACCAAAACAAGCGCATATTATAGCACTCATGTCTATGTCCTGCTCCATAGAGCTTCGGATACTGGAGGAGTGTTATGTGACTCAAATCTTTGTCCAGTATGCCAACCACTATAGTTGGTAGTGATGTATAGATGACAGAGTAGAATACACTACTCCAATCTGTCAAAGCAGAAGTTGCTGAAAAAGCTGTGAATAAGAGGTACCTGCACAGATTGAACATTATGCAAATTAGAATAGTTAATGACGAGCTACGATACATCAGAAAGATGTTAAGAATTAAGATATGGCACAATTAACCATTGACAACAACTCCAGGAAGACAATGATGAACAAAGTTTTATATTAATGCAAGGCATCTCAAAACTAGTAGGTTAAAGCTACCCACACCACCCCGAGAGGTGGTGGCATTATCTTGGCAGTGGAATGACTTTGTTTTCCCAAAAAAACTTGAGGCTTTAGTGCCAAAATCTGTCCGAGGTGTTTTTATTGAATAATTTTTTTTGAAAGAAATTTTTGCACATAAATCACTCACAAAGATGATGCATTTGCATTGCATGCTAATTTATTTTAACTCCCCACCCCGCCCAAACAATCATGGAATTTGCACTAATATCTCCTTCATCCTCTCCCCTCACCCTTTCCAACCCTAATTCAACCAAACCACCTAATAGTACCCCCTCCACAACCAATTTTCTTCTCCCCACCACCTCACCCTCTCAAACCCAATCAATTCAAATCCACATCCAACTCTTTTTCCTCCATCATCATCCTCTCCATTTATGTTGAGGTTTATGTATTGCATACTAGGTTCGATGTGAAAAGAATAGGGCAAAGAGAGAAGAGGTTCAAAGCAAAGATGGAGACAAGGAGTGGCAGCTGACTGGAAACAGGGGACAACCCACGTCCCTCTGATGGGTCTTGACTTCAAGTGCAGTAGACTACTCTTTTGAGCAGTCAATCGCAAGTGGTCATCTGGTAGATATTGGGCTGATCTTTGGGGATCTGTTTGAGCCTAGGTTTGCTATTCAAGTAATATCATACGACTCATATCATGTGGTTTTCTCTTCAGGGTATATCAGACTACAACCAAGAGTTTTCGAAATCTCTATAAATTAATGTAATGCCTCTCCATGAGAGGCAGTATTTCATCTTAGAGTTTTCCATTGTAAACAGCAGAATACATTCTACTAAGGCTTGAAATAGATAGGTTTTGGTGAGAGTATTGTAATTCTTGTATCTTCTATAGTTGAATAATATCTCAGTTATTTTTCCTAGATTAGGTTCGCAAAACTGGGACAAATCTTGTGTGCTTGGTTGTTCATTGTGATCGGTTGTCTCACCTCTTGCTCAAACCTACCGCTGCGCCGAAATTCCTCAACAACTGGTATCATAGCAAAGGTTGCTCAAGTTCATTGATGAAGATGATAGATCATAGTTTCATGAAGAATAAGCAGTTCAACAGAAAAATTAACTTTAATCTCTGGAAGGTGGGCATATACGACGTATTGGTTCAAAAGGGCTTGCATCTTGCCCTAGAAGAAAATAAAGTGAAGCCATAGTGTAGCAATAAAACCGGCTAGAATGACGAATGAGAAGCGTGATGAGATTTGTTTAAAAGCTTTGAGTTTAATCTGGTTGTCATTGTTGGACGAAGTCAAGTATAACTTCCTTGAGAAGATAAGCATGACGAGCCTGTGGGCGACTCATAATTGACTATTCAAGATCATCGTTACTGGATAGGATGTACTGGAAGATAAAATTGCTTCGTTCCTCAATGAAGGTATCACTCTTCATGCTCATATAGTAGAATTCAATCAGATGTTATCCGAACTGAAGTCGATAAACATAGTAGATATTCGTGACGAGGATAAAGTTTTCAACTTGATATATTCACTGTCAGATTCATACGAGCATTTAATAACCACCATGCTAAACAGAAAATCTGCCAAGAAGAAGCTCTCGGTGGTCGGTGTGATCAAAGGCTTGAAGAAGGATGAACTTAGGAAGAAAACTCAAAAGTCAATGTCTACTTCTTTAAGTTGCATGGCGGTGAAGGGGACTTCAATTGGAAAGGGTAGTGCGCACAAGGGTGGGATATGTTGCCACCATTATAGAGAGATTGGGCATTATAAGAGGGATTGTCACAAGTTGTTGTATTAGAAGGGTGCCAATACAGTCAATGCCGCTAAATCAGGTAATAACTTAGATTGTCTTCTTATTTCAAGTTCTAAATATGTGGATTATGTCTAGTTTCTTCATTCAGGTAGTTCTCATATTTTCTCCGAGTGGAAGAAATTTTTTACTTACAAGTCTACAACATGTCGTTATGTAAGTACGGGAACTGGTGAGAATTGTGACATATTGGGTGAGGGGCAGTTAAATTGAAGATGTGAAATGGAAAAGGGTTCACATTGGAGAAGGTCATACATGTTCCTTTGTTGAAACGAAACCAAATATCCTTGGAAACTCTAGAAACACGAGACTGCAGGTACACAGCTTGATGTAGAGTTCTATCAGTTTGGAAAGGTCATCGTAAGGTAATGCTGGGAATGAGGGGTGTTCAGCACAACACCTACAAGCTTTGTGGGAACGGGAAGACTCGGCCGAGTGTTTTGAAGTCCAGTGTTCCTAAAGCATGTTCGTTGCCACTAGAATCACTAAAGCAAGATCACGACGTTTGAATATCATCGAGAGGTGGAGAATGTCTCGAGGTAGGTGGAGTTCGTGCGGAGAATGTCATCTCTGCATTGACATCTACTGGGGTATGCCCTTGAGGGGGCATACAATTGCAGAAATAACAAGTGGAGGTAGATTTGACTAGTAGAAGATATCACTGAATCGTGTTGTTAACAATAAGAGAAGGAAAGAGTCTAGAAGCAATTAATCACACAGGTGTAGAAGGTGTATGCAATCCAAGGTGGAGATTGTTGGGGTTTATGTCTTAGGTTCGATGTGAAGAGAATCGGGCGAAGCGAGATGAAAGGTTCGAAGCAAAGATGGAGGCAAGGAGCTGTAGCTGATTGGAAAACAGGAGTCAGGGGACAGTCGACTGCTCTTTTGAGCAGTCATCAGAAGGTCTCTCTGATGGGTATCGACTACAAGTTAAGTGGTCAACCGACATATATTAGTCCGATATTTGGGGATCTGTTAGAGCTCAGGTTTGCTCACCAAGTAATATCGTATGGGCCCTATCGTGTGATTTTCTCTTCAAGGTATATCGAACGGTGAAGGATCAGAACTACAACCTAAGGTTTTCTAGATCTCTATAAATTAATGTAATAGCCTCCATGAGAGGTAGTACTTCATCTGAGAGTTTCCATTATAAACAGTTGAGTATCTTCTAGTGAGGCTAGAGAGAGAGTTAGGTTCTTGGTGATAGTATTGTAACTCTTTGTATCTTCTCTAGTTGTATAATATCTCGATTATTTCTCCCCTGAATTAGATTTGACAAACCGGGACAAATCTTATGTGCTTTTGTGCTTAGTGTGGTCTACATTACTTGGTTGTTCATTATGATCGGTTCTCGCCTCTCACTCTAACCCTCCACTGTGCCGAAATTCCCCAACACTTTTCCCTTCTCACTTCATGCTCTCCTCCCACCTTCATCTCATTATCTCAACCCAAACTCAAATCTAAACCCAAACCCACTAAACCCATATCTATGAATCTATACCCAGGTCAGGCTAAATCTCACTTACTGAAATTCCGGGGAAGGTTAGGAAACAAAATAGCTTAAACACAAGTGTGCACCCACATAGCTGTTAAAAATGACGAAAGGGAGTTGAATGCTCAAAATTGAAACTGAGGGGACTTATCTGTCACAACATGAAAAGTCAAGGTGGTTTATTAAAATTTACCCTTTACTTGTAAAACCATCACGCAATCATCCGGCACAATAATGAAGAATGTATATCCAAAATCAATTGACTATTCAAATTTTACATTACAAAAAAAACCTAGAAAAAATGTTGCAACATGTGATAGGAAGTTACGACATATAATTAGACATTTACAACTCAACCAAAAAAATTCTGCACTTTAAAAAAAAATAGCGACAGGTGAACTAGCGGATCATGCATTTAATAACTCGTACCCTTATCAAGGCAATATAACTTTTTAAATATTGACTGTTATAGCCGTTATATTGGTTGTTATTACAATCTGAAAAGCTTACCAATACCAAAACTGCAGTTTTGAAATGTACAACTTTTGCCCAAATTTGGCCAATATAATGGCAAATATCCTCTATATCACCTGATATATCAACTCATATTCAATATTAAATTGTTTTAGAGAAAAAAATATTGCTACTTCCTTGAGGGTTGGAAGAGGTTAAGTTCAGACACAACCCCAACTAAAGACCCTAACCCATCATATGAAAATACAACAACACGAAGAAATAACCCTCATTCTCATGAAAAAAAAAATTTGTTCTCCCAAAGCCTGTCTGCTTCCTATCCACAATAAAAACCCTCACTTAACTCAAAAAGTTATATTTAATGTTACTTATTTGTTTAATTAAGTCTCAATGTATAGTCTCACTCTTGAATTTTGTGGAAAGGGGACATCATTACGGTTACCTCTTCTTTGTTTCTACCACAGTTTCCAATACAGATCTTGGGTGGTTACTTAGGTTCATACTTTAGATTGTTTATCTATCATATACTCCATCCCAAATGAATTGTACATATTGTGATTTTAGAATGCCCCAAATCAACTGTCCAGATCTTATTTTAGAGCATTTTTTTACTCCATTAAGCCAATTATACCCTTATTAATGTTTTTCCTTTTTAATTATACACACTGATCAACTATTCATGGGAAACACAAACTATTCATGAGATCAAACTGTTCATGAGACCATAAAACAATACTCTTTTTCTTTTTGTGTAAAGATTATCCCATTTGCATCAAGAAAATTAAAGTGAGGGGAGAGAGTACTTAAAAAAAGTATCTAAGAAAACGAGAGAAGGGGCAAATTAGTAAACTCACAACACTCCCTAATATTTGTGAAAATAACAAAGTGGATTTGGCACGGAGGGAGTACAACTTATTATATTTGAACATGTTATGTTAGTCACATATCAAATATATTTCTTTTCATCCATTATATGGCAGACCGTTTTTTAAATATCGGTGATAAATCTCCGATATGATGATACATTACCATATTTAAAACATTGGGTAATATACTCAAAAAAGACACATTTGCAAATTCTTGACATAATGTTTTACATAGATAGAAAACTTACAGTAAAAAATGTAAACATGTGCAATATTGTTGGGCTTGTACATGTATCAGTTACGAGATTACACCATATTATTAAGTAGTTCCATTAAGTGCAGAAACATTAATTTATATAACGCTTTAGTGTGTTATTAGCGTCAGCGTCATTTGGCAAATCGATCCTCCCATGCGCATAAATGCAAGGTTGTAAACGGCGTCAGGCGGTGGCGGTTCGGCCAAGGACCGCCTACCGCCTAGGACGCCTAGGCGGCGCCTAAGCGGCGCCTAGGCGTTTTGTTTTTATTTTTTAAATATTAATATATTAACCTTTTAAAAGTTACATTTCTCTATTTTTGCTTGTAGTCTAAATCTTTTTGTGAAGTTGGAACTTTGGTGCTTGTAATTTAAATCATTTTGTGAATTCTTTAATCATTATCCTAATATGATTGAATGATTCTTAATCTTGACAATGGAGGTTGCTGGGATGAAACAAACAATTTATTGGAGTTATTGCGATCAAGGACAACTATTCTTCCTGAAGAAAATGGTCAGGCCATGGGATTAAATGCATCACAATTCACAAGTGATGCTAGGCCAGAATGATTTTAGAAGTTTAATAACGATTATGGTGTAAACTTTAGATTCATAATGACATAAACAATAATCAGTCATATAAAATTTCAAATATAACGTGAACTAGTAACACCTTAATATAAAGATAAAGAGGCTTTTTTCTGTTAAAGATGAAGAGACTATTTTAAAGAATTTGAAAAAAAAAAATTACAAAAAAATCTGTCAGCCGCCTGATCCGCCTCAGCCGCCTCGGCCGCCTAGGCGCCGCCTGGTCCGCCTCGGCCGCCTAGGCGCCGCCATATCGACGCCTTGTACGCCTAACTGCCATCTCAACGCCTAGAGTACCGCCTATTGCATATGCGGTTCGTTCTCCTTTTTTTGAGCGCCTAGGCGCCGCCTAGGCGTCCGAGGCGGACGCCATTTAGAACACTGCATAAATGTATCATATATGAATGCCCCAGCAATGTTAAGGGGTATGAGTGTATTACATACATGATTTAACAGTTTACACTGATTAAAATAACCTTGCAATTATATATAGTAAAGCTACAAGTATGTGTTACATGTAGTAATTTTTTAGTTATTTCTGGAGTTTCTTGGAAATTTAGTACATCAATCTCCTCAAGTGCTGATGTAGGTTTCGTGGTTAAATAGGGCTAATATTGGGTATTGACTAAAACAAAGGTGAGACTAAGGACTCCTAGTGAGTAATCAATTTGATGAGGGGTCCATTTAATAGTCTCTGCATATTTCTCACTTTTTTCTCACATTTTTGAGATAGCTAAATGCATCAACATAGGTCAAAGACTTACAAAATTGGAATTTTCTCACCCCTCATGATCACTTTCAAACCTCCAGAGAAATAGTGACAATTGAGGATGCATAATTTTCCTCTCACATTCCTCAGCAGCTAATTGCAAAAGATAGGTCAGTTTCAATGATAAACATCTACAACAATGGAATGGAGGACATCTTTGAAACACATACTTATCAACTACTCATCAACCTGTCAGGAACTTGGTGCCAAAATTCCCTAGCCAAGTAAATTAGGAGAAAAAAGAAAAAAATGAATATGGGATCTATGACTAAAAGAACGATCTAGTGACCCAAGTTTATGCTCATTAACTACCACCTGTCGAGGACCTGGTGCGAATTTCGCTGGCAAAGCAACTACCAACAAAGAAAACTTGATCTTGGACATACAACTAAATGTGCAATCATGATATAGACTGTAGAGTAATGGGCTAACATCTTCACACTTAATACTACTAAAGACTTTCATATAGGCATCTTAAAAGGGGGGGAAGAAAAAACTCAATCCAATTACCTGAAGTACCAAACAAAAATGTTAAGGACTACACTCAACTACATTAATAAACAAATAAAATAAAATAAAAGCGATGATGAATTATACAAAGTCCACAGACAAACACACATGGACACAGAATACATTGTAAGCTTTCGATTTGTTTCAAACAATATCTTCATATGTAATATAAGAATAACCAAATAGCAGGATAGGTAATAGTGCATACCAGAACAGCATCATTACGAATACAGCATTCCGATAGAAGTTGTATAATACCAAATAGCCCATGCGCTGATAGTTCCAGTGCCCATGCACCAGAAGCAATCTTTTCAAAAAGCGGAATTGCCCCATAGCAAAATCTGATGCCATCACTGCCTGACGACCTTCCTGCCCACATATCCCGATACCAACATCTGCCATTTGGATCATTGAAACATCGTTTGCCCCTGATGAAAATGTTGTTAGAGAAACAAAAAAAAGGCATGGGCAAGTAAAGTCCATTCTCAAAAGATAAATGTTACAAGTAATGGACTACCAAAAATACAAACAACTTGACTAAAAAGAAATAAACTAACAAGGATGCCAAGGCAAACAGGTGGCTTCACAAATGCAGTTGGAAAGCGGAATGAACAAAAGAAGACAAGTCCAGGCTAGTTCAAAGTGAATAGACCCTGCACCACTATACCAAGACTCTGAAGTAGGGAAATTGTTTTCAGACCCAAGATTAAAACTGCTTTTGTGAATCCAGATTCATTTCTGAACCCAACAAGTTTCACAATTAGTAAAGGACCCAACATCCCAAGGCTAATTATTTTAAACCGTCTGTCAATTAAAAGAACACATCCAATATTTAAATACTATTCTTTGGTAATTTGCTATTTCACCAGTATCTCAAAAAGACCTATGGGCTGAGATATAAGTTTCAAGCTTTTGAGGAAATAGAAGATGAGATATCATCAGAGCACAAGTAAAATTGATCGGAAGTTAGATTGAACCATGGTTTTAAAAGCGGTCCAAGGGAAAAAGCGGCCGAGTTCCGAATTTGCTTGAGTGGGCTTTAACTGTTGCTTAAGCGAAAAAAAGCCGTATGGTATATTTAAATTAAAATATATTATAAAAATACAAATAAATATGGAAAAAATAAGGGAAAATAGAAAAAGTAGAGAAAATTACTATAAGAATATAGAAGTTTAGGATAATTACCAAATAGTCTACAATATAGCTAATTAGGTATCAATAACACAATACAAGCAAGAAACAATATATATCATTTAATACAAGAAGAAAGAACATATATCACATAATACAAATATTTAAGTTTATTCTAATGCATTCGTACCTATTGGTGACACATTCTTTTGACCCAACTGAACCCCCCAAAAAACATAAATTTGACCTAATTTTGACAACGTTTAAGCAGCGAAAACGTGTGTTAAAATACCACTGAAGCACGCTTAACTCCACATTTAACTGCTTTTTGGACAGCTTTTTTTAGTTTAGCAAAAATCCCGCTTTTCTCACCGCTTTTAACAAAGTTAAGCGGTCAGCAACCGCTTTTCGCTACGCACCTCTTTTTTCCGCTTTTTAAAACATTGGATTAAACTACATTTTTGCGGCAAGAACGAGAATACGCTGGCAAAGGATCATCTAGTCCACCTTCTCCCTTCTTTAGTTGTTCCTTAAAAGTCCAAAATGATACCTGTTTAAAAAGAAAGAGGAGCTCCAATTGACAAAGGTTCACATCACAGTTTCCATTACTTCATCTTATTGGAGAGAACTCCTATCACAACCGATCGAGGAGCATACAAGAAGTTGCGGAATTGGGGAAGGTTGGAAGGGCTGGCTAGAGTAATACTCTATTTGTGGCTGGTCAGTGGGCCCGATCATGTTGTGCTGGAAGTATAAAAGGAAGGTGTTTCTGTAATGAGAATGGAAGGTGTTTTGTGTGTGAGGAAGGAAGGATGAGGAGATGTAGCAAGTGTAATGAGAATGGAATGATCACATGTGTTGCTTGTTCCTCTTTCTAAAGCAAACTCTACATTAAATTAAAGGGGGAAATTTTTCTCGTTTTTGAGGATTGTGTGTGGATTCATTTCTGTTGTGAATGGTGGGAGAGATGAAAAAATAAGAGAGAGAAGGGATTTGTTAGATCATATTTTCCAGACGAGTAATATAGGTAACACAAAATGAATTGAGTATTAAAAACTTGAGCATGTCTATGACAAAATAGAATTAGGTTTACGAGAAAGTTAACTGTAGAGTACTGGGTTTATCAGCTCTTTAGAGATGTTGGGTTTAAAAATAAACTGAGTTAAACATTTAGGTGAAAGTAATTTTCCTTATTTTCAATTTTACATTAAATCAGCTCTTTAGAAGATGTTGGGTTTAAAAGAATTTGACTTCTACATTTTGGTCTGAAAGTCATTTCCCTTTTTCCAATTTTACATTAAACATGTGCAAGCTGGACTACATTGCTCCTTACCAAGTTAAAATCTATGTTAAAACACCAAAACTCCAAAGTTGTAGTCAGGGTTCTAGGGTTTACATTTGTATTCTGGCGTTTTTTAAGTAACATCTCCCACTTTCAACACTAGTCAACTACATACTCAAGCAATCAGTTAAAATAATAAGATATAGAGATATTTTTTAATTTATTGTTTTTTTCAATGGAATCGACTCCTTCACTAAATAAATACACAATATATTTACCTCATCACAAGATACTACGTATAGTTATTCCTCATAGAACCAAACACTAATATAAGAAGATAGATGATATTAGCATAATATATCTCCAACATTACATATTTGAGTAAATTGTTTGAAAGCCCCCACGAAAAGCATTTGTTTTTTAGCGCCAATAGCCATATGAATTGTTTCATCATAAACATCAATTCCAGCGGAAAAAAACCCAGTCATGTGTGTTACCAACCCGAAGAAGACTAAAGGACATTTAACGCACATAATTGGAAAGTTACTACACAGACTACACCTAATTAAAAATGAGTTTTGCAAACGAGTGCCTCAGGGCACTCATTAAGCATTAACTTCTATTATTTTTTTGTTAATTTGTCCTTTTCAAGATACACGTGTTATTTACTTTCCAATTTTGTGCTCCTTTGTTTCCTTTGACAATATCATCTTACTCATCTCTCTCTCTCTCCTACAAAATGACACCCAACTTCCTCCATTATCACTTTCACTTCTGAACCAATACCACCACCGTCGTCCACCTTTCCCCCTTGAAATCATTACCATGACCACCAATTCCACCGCATTCATTTCCTCCCCGTCCTAGCCCAACCCTCCACCAGTCCTCTACCATCGCCGGTGGGACTACTCAGCAACTCGAGAACTTCATGCCAATATCCATTTTCAAAATTGGAGATGCAATCGGCGGGAATCCGTAATTAAAGAAATGGACGAGGATGCTGAAGCGGGTGAGGAAATAGGCAGCGAGGTAAGGTGAGGATGAGCTCGAGGCGGAGGTGGTGGGTGAAGGTGAGGTCAGGCGAACTGGGAATTTGGATTTGGGTTAGGTGCGTGTGGTGGATGGATGAAGTGGGGATTCCAGACTGTAGAATTTTTTGAAAAATTTCAAACTTGATATAGCTTCTAGTGGATTCGTGAATTTTCTATGCTATTTCTTAAACATACATTTATTTTGTTATCCTCCCTTTGTTGTCTTGAATTTTCTATGCTATTTCTTAAACATACATTTATTTTGTTATCCTCCCTTTGTTGTCTTGAATACTAAGTTATAGATGTAATAGTGATTTGGTTTATTCAGATTTGAATATTCTCCCTTGAAATATAGATCCATTATTGAGTTTGATTTTGTAAATGTATAGTTAAGAAAGTTTAAATTCATGATTTCAAATTTGATCTTGAGTTTTCATTGTTTTTTTTTGTGAAGGAGTTTCAGTTCATTGTTGCTCAGATAGTTATATTCTAATGGTTAGACAACAATGAAAAGGAAAGGTAGGGGAAATGGAGATGATGATGGTGGTTATGTAGAAAGAACGTGGTGCTAGGAATGGTATAGGAGGCTGCTGAGATTTTTTTTCTTTTTTGCTTTCCTGAAAGAGCCTGTTGAGATTCTTGAGATGAAAGAAAAGATGGTTGTGGTTATTTACATGTTTCTTTTGAAACTTGGTAATAAATAGGAATATGGCTAAGATGAAATTTAACAAGGGTAGGATAAAAATATCAAAATAATAGCTTTTGGACCTGGATAGAAAAGTAAAATGTGGTAAAATAATGCTTAACAAGTGCCCTAGGGCACTCGCTAGCAAAACCCATTACTAAAACATCTCCAAAATGAGGTATGACGTACCAAAACATTAGCTTACACTTCATTAACTGCATTATTAACTAGCTTAAACCTCATTAAAAAGTTGTTTCTTGTGTATAAATCATCAATTTATCTAGAGCATTTCACTTGGGTATTTGAGACACTTGGGACTTGGAAAATTAATCTCTCAAGAAACATTAAATGTGCATCACATTCAATTAGAAGGTACACTAAATGGATGGTTTCTTATTTACATCTCATTATTAGTTTTTTCTGCTTACGTTTAGTAACTTCCAATTACATGTGAGTTTCCACATACTTTCTAGGTATCCATAGCATAACCTGCTGGGGGTAAATTCATAATTGAGCAAATCAACCCCCCCCCCCCCTAGTGCATCAAAAATCTGTTAATTCAAACCTTCTTAACTATTATCATCTACTAATAACTAATAGTTACAATTCATATTTCCTACTTCAATTATATGCTTAGTTCATATGGTCACAAGCTTTTGTTTTAATTCTACACATGGTGTTTTATTGAATAACTTGCCTCTCTAGCATTAAAAACCCTAATGTTTTAGTTTTTTCCTCGGAATGTACCTTTAGTCCAATTATAAGTATAAACTAAATACCTAAAAAGCACGGATACTCTCCCGGGGAAGCGTATCTCGTACCAAAAACTTACTCGCCGGATACCTACCGAATACGTATCCCAGCAATTATTTTTTTTAAAAAAAGGAAAAAAATATCGGATACTCTGGGGATACTCTCATATACGTCGGGATACTATTTGGATATACGGAGGGGGAGGAATATATATATATATATGGAAAAAGGGGTATGAGCAACTTGCTCATTTAGTAAATAAGCAATTGATGATGTGGCATGCATGTGATTGGAAAATCCTTAAAAATGTTAGTTGTCCAATGTATCACATGCATGCCACATAATCACTTGCTCATTTACTAAATGAGCAAGTTGCACATATCCCTTTTACCCATATATATATATATATATAGAGAGAGAGAGAGAGAATGTTCCGTTGTGCACTAGACCTCCATGTGCACTCGTGTGCCCTCAACCTTCCCGCCTACGTATCGACGATCTGAACCGTTCACATTGATCTACACATATAAATTAGTCTAAATAAGTAAAATCAAATCATTTGAAATTCATTTGTCCATCCACTGAAGTGTTACAAATTTATATGTCTGAAAATCGTTGTTTTTTATAGTCACATGATGGATGGGCAAATTTAAATTTACATATTTGGACTAATTTAGACGTGTAGATCAATGTGAACGGTTTGGATCGTCGATACGAAGGTCCGAAGGCCGCGTGCACACTGGGTGCACACCATGGCTAGTGCACAACGGAGTGCACATCCATCCTGTAATTATAAAAAAAAATGATATTCCGCCATACAATTTTATAACACTTCAATGCATGGACAAATAAATTTCAAATGACTTGATTTTACATATTTAGACTAATTTTGACGTGTAAATCAATGTGAACGGTTCGGATCATCAATACGAAGGTCCAAAGGCCGACTGCACATCATGGCTAGTGCACAACTGAAGGGGACTATATATATATATATATATATATATATATATATATATATATATATATATATATATAGGGAAAGGCTCCGTTGCACACTACTATTGGTGCTCACGGCGTGAACACTACTAGTTCGGGCGTTCAAATCGAAAATCCGAACCGTTCACATTGATCTACACATCTAAATTAGTCTAAATATGTAAAATCAAATCATTTGAAATTCATTTGCCCATTCATTGAAGTGTTACAAAATTGTATGGCTGAAATTCATTGTTTTTATAGTCGCGTGATGGATGGGCAAATGAATTTCAAATGATTTGATTTTACATATTTAGACTAATTTAGATGTGTAGATCAATGTGAACGGTTCGGATTTTCGATTTGAACGCCCGAACTAGTAGTGTTCACGCCGTGAGCACCAAGGTAGTGTGCAACGGAGCCTTTTCCTATATATATATATATATATATATATATATATATATATATATATATTCTTCATCTTCTCCTTTCAAATCCTAATTTCATTTGATTAAATAGATATTATTTTGTTTCATTTAATTAAAAGACGTCAAAAAAATCGTAGATGTAGGATATTATTTTGGTTGATTGACAACTTACTATTACTGTATAAATTGTTGCATCTTTATTTGCTTTAGTCTTTGAGTGTTCGATTTCTTTAAGATGATAGATATAGCACGGTAGGATATAGTATTGAAGGATCTTGGTTAGTTTATGGTTAGGACTTATGAAGTTATGATAGATATAGTTATGATATTGATTCTATTAAATAAGTTTAAGACTAACCTACTTTTATTTGAACATTTCAGTCACGTAATATTGGTATTGGTGTTGTTGGAAACTTGGAATGATCCATTAGTATGTTTTGTTTGACGTTAGCTTGTATTAACTTTAATTACCATTATCTTGTTCCTTATAATTTCATGTTCGTATTGAATTGAATATTTTAGTTTACTATTTATATATCTAAAATAGTAATATTTTTTAAATTATTTTGATTTAGCTTATCCCAACGTACCCGTATCCTAGTTTTTGAGAAATTGGCATATTCGCGTACCGGATACACGTACCCGTATCCGTGCTTCATAGCTAAATACTGCATTAGAGCATCTGTAGTCGTTTGCTATTTATCCATAATATGCATTTTTGACTAAAAAAACCACTGCAGTCGTTTGCTATTTATCCATATTATGGATAAATCGCTACAGTAGATTGCTATATTTGAGAATCCGCATAAGCTATATGCATATATGAGTGACGGCACATCATGTGCCGTCCCACAAAAAAAATTAATTTTTTTTCGTCGGACGGCACATCATGTGCCGTCTGTTGATTTTTATTTTTTTTTTCAATTAAAATAATCCGGCGCTCCCCAAATCCTTGGACGGCACATGATGTGCCGTCCGGTGGGTTTTGTATTTTTTAAATTTTTTTTTTGCAATTTTTAAAAATGTTTTTATAATTTTTTGGGTTTTTTTGCAATTTTTGAAATGTTTTTGCAATTTTTATATTTTTTTTGTAATAACTGAAATGTTTTTGTAATTTCTAAAAAATGGAAAATGACAAAAACAATAATCACCAGATCCTTGGACGGCACATCATGTGCCGTCCGGGATTTCCGGTGGATTTTTTTTTCTTTTCTTCTCCGTGCTTTTGCGTATATTTTTTTATTTTTTTTTTCTCAGACGGCACATCATGTGCCGTCCGGGATTTCCGGTGGATTTTTTTTTCTTTTCTTCTCCGTGCTTTCTCCGTGCTTTCGCGTATATTTTTTTATTTTTTTTTCTCAGACGGCACATCATGTGCCGTCCCTTAATATTTTAATATAGAAAGCTAAAAAATAGCTTTCCACGACTACAGGAAAAGTGAGATTTCTATTTCTATTTATCCATATATGGATATTTTACATTGCAACGACTACAGATGCTCTTAGAGTGTAGAAAACAATGCCTCTAAAAAAAATGCAGCAAGAGGGAGGGGGTAATTATTATTATATACCATTCAATATTTGACTAAAAAATACAAATAAAAACTGCATCAGCAATAGTTTGTGTAAAGAAACCCTTTCTGATAAATGTAGCACCTTTAGTTTAGTGTAACGCGTATTAGTTATAAACACAAGCGACGTAGTACCAAAACAAGAAGTTGTTAATGAAAGCAGCATACTGTTAATAAAAAACAATCCTTGACGAAAAATTTTTCAGTAGTGGGGTCAGAGAGAGAGAGATGGTCACTGTTCCCTGAACAAAAAAAATTCAAGAATAGGTTGCACGGATCACTCATTTTTCACAGAAATAACAGGTGGGGAGTTAATAAAGTGGAAACCACTGAAGTATATTGGTGTCCAAATAAAATACCATCAACTCAATAAGATGTATATAGAAAAAGGATGTAAATAGGGTGAGAGCATTTTCTATATGATTTCGGTTCTCCGAAGGAACTTGCTACACCAAAAGCCTCGTGCAAATGTAATATTAAAGGAGGGTTCTAGGCCAAAAATTACTCTAGACTGAAAGGAATAGTAAACTCACCATCTCCTATTGCCAGTGTCATGTCATTTGTCCTGCTCTTAATCAGATCAACAATTCCAGCCTTTTGGAGAGGAGCAACCCGACAACAAAGCACAACCCTACAGGATGTTGCCAAATCAAAAAGCTGCAAAAGAAAATGGAGCCTCTTGTTATATTAATGAGGTAACCTAAATTAGAATATAAAATATCCCCATCTCTGATGCAAGCATCACAGGGTCTGACAAGGGGGAATACTGAAAAGCTAAAAGGAATAGTCATGTTAAATAAAGAATCAAGCATGCACATTCAACTGAAATTTTGTATTTCAACAGTTTAGAATTCATGCCTGTTCTTCAAGATCTTTCTCTAAAATGTAGACTAGACTGTTCCCATCAATTATAAGAGCTAATGGAGCATCTACTGAGCCTGACACCATTTCTCCATGGGATTCAGATATGCCATTAGGACCACCTCCATAACTGAGTTCATTAACCAAACCAGTCTTCGAGTTACCAAAAGTACTAGAAAATCCACTGTTGGCATTCTTCAAATTCAAGGCTTTGTCTCTGTAGTTCACCGACTTAATTCCATATCTCGCCTTAGCATCAGCTAGAAGGCGAGCACACTCAGCCTCCGACTGACCATTTATAACAATTTGATGCATATTCTGAGTGAGGAGTTTGCATGAAAGACCTATGGAAATTGCAGTCTCTTGCTTATCTCCAGTAAGAACCCAGACCTTAATTCCTGCTTGGCGAAGAGATTCTATAGTTTCAGGTACACCTTCTTGCAATTTATCTTCAATCCCAGTAGCACCAAGGAGATTTAAATGGCATTCAATAAGAGATGCAGCTTCACGGAGCTTTGCTGATCTCTCAGTTAATGAAGTGCTAGCTGCTTCATACTTGCTTTGCCATTCTTCAAATTCTGCATCGCTGAGATCCCTTGAAGCAATTACAAGGGTGCGTAAGCCTTGTGAAGAATAAACATTCAAATGGTTCTCTGTGGCACACTTAATATTATCAGGATCCAGTCTATTCCTTATGTTAGACGATGTGTCCAGGATGCTCAACATTGAATTATCAGCTCCTTTGACAAGAACTTTCACTGCATTGTTAGGAAACCTGATCACTACAGACATTCTTTTACGCACGCTATCGAACTCATGTAGACCAAGCACATCTAACCTGATGTGAAAGAAAACAATTTGGTATAAAAGACTTCAACTGATGTTTAAAAATGAAATTAAACAAAAACACGTAGACCTAGAGTTTTGAAAGAAGAGTTTCCTGTTTAGAACAAAACAATTTACAGAGCAAATTATACAGCAAAAGGGAGAAGGTGTAGTTTTACCTAAGCTTCTCGCCATTCACAGCAATAACAATGTGACCAGAAGTGCGCTCAATGAGAGTGTAGCCGTAAGCAGATGCAGCAATAACCAAAGCTTGCTCATCAGGAGACTCACCCTGGTAGTCAATAGTGTCCAATTCATCATATAATTCAGTCTTAGAACTAACAGAGGACAGTTTAGTAGTCATTGGAATGACAGTATTACAGGCAGCCAAAGTGAGAAAAAAATCATGAGCAGCAATTCTTTCCCCTCCAATTATGTCCCTGCTCAATAATCCTACGAGTTCAGGATCAACATTGACTTTTGACTTGGACTTCCCCCTTCGTCGATCTGCTCCTGCATGGGAAAATAGATCAACAATTGACTTAAGAATGAAGAATGCTGAAACTTAACATTAACCAAAGCTATATGGTAGATGTTTAGATTTCATGAAAAATGGCAGATGTTGAGTGAAACGGAATCAGGATGTTGAGATTTGGCAAAAGTCGCCATTCTAAATGAAAGTAGCATTGGTATAAATTCCCGAAACCCGGACCCGACCCGGCAATGGACCGGAACCGACCCAACCTATCCGGGTCCTAAAATGGGACCCGTTGTACTTCCGGGTCCGCTCAAAAGATACTCGACCCAGATCCGGATCCGAACCCGTTGAAAAAAACCTAAGATATCAACATAAAAATAAATATTCTATCCTCATCCCTCCCCTCCTTCCTCCTCAATTCTAAATCTCCCTCTTCCAAACTCAAAACTCACGTTTTTTTCTTCTCTCCTCTATTCTAAATCCTCAACTCGCCGCCTCCGCTCGTCGCTCACACTCCCGCTCCTACCCGAACGGGTAGGAATATTTTAATAGGATCTGGACCCGATCCTCACGGGTCCGGGTCCATTTTTTGGACCCATAGGGGACCGGGTCCGGGTCCGGGTAGTGAAGGACCCGACCCGATACCAATGCTAAATGAAAGCATATGTTGTAAATGTGATAAAGATAAGTCTTTCATTCATCATGTATCTAACACAAAATGAAAATTAAAAATAAAAAAAATAAAAGAATAAAGAAATATTTATAATACAATATATGGCATCACCAAAAATTGATGTGCAATTAAATAGCATATATAAGATAATCTTTCCTCCTATAGGGGTCTTTGATTTGTTGCAAACAGAGCTGCATTGTGGCTGCAACTAAAAAGTGGATGCAACTTAAGTTGTAAGATTTTCTTGAGTTGCAATTACTTTTTTGAATTGCAACATAAAAGTAAAAAGAACTTACCATTTACTCACATGGATGGCAACTCAAGAAAATTTTACAAAATGAATTGCAATTACTTCCTAGTTGCAATCACAATGCAACTTACTTTGCAATGACCAATGATTTATAAAAAAAATCACCCAGTGGGGCCACGTATGGAACAGCCATATCACTGACCATGTTTTTTATGTCATAAGCTATATGCGTTCAAATAATATAATTTTTATGTAGTACATATGTATACCAAATATTTTTGAAGTAATTACCTTTTACCCATGCATCAAGTAGTTTAAATTGTTTTCTTATTTCTAGATTGTTCATTTTGCACCAACTTGACGCACAGGTGAGAAGCCCTAGATTTTTATAAACATAAATTTTATAGCATGAAATTAGAGGTGAACGTTGTGGATTCTCTATGAAATGCCATTAGTGATTATAATCACTCTTATAAGATTCTCTTATAAATAGAAGAAATATTGTCAAAAGTATACGTAAACATAAAAAGTCATGGAGTCATAATATGTTATTTCAATATATTTTAGAATAGAATAACATAGCAAGGCAACGTCATAAAAGTGAGAACCATTTCCAGTTCAACAATTAACCAAATCGATAATTTCATATATTTAAGCTTTTATTTATTTGCTGACTTATTTATTTACTAGGTTTACCCGTGGACACGTGCCTACGGCACGTCTTCTGAACGATGCAATATATGAAAAACACTGTACATAGTAAAATATATGTAATCCTATCTGGTTACTACTACACCAAAAGTTATAAAAAATAATTGGTATGTCGTAAAATAATTACATACTAAAACAATTAGGGGTGGTTTAGTTGGTTGTAAAAAAATGAGGAGAGGGAAAAGCATGGTAGCGAAAGCAATTCCTTAGATTTGATTTCTTAAAAGTAGCTTTGGTTGAATATAGGTTTACGTAGCAATAATTAAATGTTAGCTTTGTTTTGGTTGTAATAATACTGTAGCGAAAGTAATTTAAAACACTTTTTTATTTTTTGTTTTACATGAAATTAATCAAAAATTAAAGATTAATTGATTTTATTTAAGCTTAATCCCTAATGTTTTGGATGAGTTAATTAAGTTTATTTAGATTGAAACTAATTAACTTTTACTCCCTAAATTTTAATTAATTAAGAAAATACTAATTAAACCACAACAATTAAAGCTTTTCTTAATTAAGATTAGTGTGATTTTAATTAAAAGTAGGGATTAAAGGTTAATTAATTTCAAAACCCAAACAAATATCAACTACTCCACACAACATAATGTATAAATCTGAATGTGGCTACTTGAATGTGACTACTATAGCTAGGTACTGCAACTATAGTAACGGATACTGCAGCTAAAGTAACAGATACTGCAGCGTACTGTAGCTATAATACGGGGTACTGCTGCAGTAGCAGTTACAGTAATGGGCGGAAAAATGTCTTTTGTGAGCTTCAATCTGGATCGTTGATTTCCTTCCAATTGAAGGAAAGCCACTTGATAGCTTTTTTTTTAATTGCCTTGTGTTTTATTATATAGATTTTAGCATCTCTCTCGCTCACTCTCGAATCTTTATCGCCTCCTTTCTCTGTCAATCTTAAAGATGAAAGAGAACCTGCTACCTCTTTCTCTATTTTTTTATATACAAGGAAATAGAAATGAAGTCTCACTGTCCCTTTCTAACAGATTACTAGTCTTAGTTTTAGGATGAGACAAGCTCTTAATTTGCCTCCCTCTAAATCTTATATATATATATATATATGGAGATAGGTTGGGACCTTGAGGGAGAACTTCTGATGGTAGTTAGAAGCTCCTTGGTGACCTAAGGTATTCTCTCCTTGGAAATGAAAAGAAAATGTGGATTGGAGTCATACAGGTATGCACTTAGGAAGGAGGAAGAAAGGAATATTCTGCTAACCCTTTTTTTATATTCAGTTAAAACTTGAGTTGCATCAGGTTTAAAATCCAATTATCCAACTAACCTTAAAACCCAAGGATTGTTTTCTCAATGCAATATATACCATAGTACATAGTTGATTGACAATTTAAGAATAATTACTTTATATTGCTTTTCCACCTCGTCCAATTTCTTTCTTAACTCTGCTCTTGAAAAGTAATTCGTAATTAGGAGCTTTACCGCTATCAACAGGGATTTTATAATAAGGTGAAATTTATCCTTCAGTAAATTAGGGGAATTTTTTCATTATCAGAAAAATAATCGAACACAATAAAACCAAAGGGAAAACAAAATCTAGAGCAGAATGGATTTACATGTCAACCAAAAATGTCGTTTATACAACTATCCTAGCAAAAACTAAAGCGAGAGAAAGTTTTAAGTAATGAAGTTTTTGAGGTACGGTGAATCAAAGAGAATAAAATAAACTAGATCCAACAAAATATAGGAATCTAAGATCAACAGGATTCAATGCGAGAGAGAGAGAGAGAGAGAGAGAGAGAGAGAGAGAGAGAGAGAGAGAGAGAGAAATTTAAGATATTATATATTTAAGTTTGATTACAGTCGGCACATGGCCGAATGGTAAGGCAGGAGATTGCAAATCTTCATACATAGTTCAAATTAAATAAATAAATGTGGTCGTTCTATGCAACAAATTGTTGATGCACACAAATATTATTCACAAAAGGACTTGGCCAACATATTGTCAATGTCGAATTAAAATCACGTTAGATCTTTGTTCTCATAGCACTGCTGGCAGCTCAGAAAAAATGTGGATGACATATCAGCTATGTCGATCTGCGTGTAGCCATTTAGAACACTGATCAAAATGCTTGTCTGTAAAGGACCTTAGATATAAACATAAAGGTTTCTTCCAACTGTAACACTTCTATAGTAGCTCGTTTATCCCTTCAGTTCCAAATGAATTTCATGGGTATAAGAGTCTCTAACTTGTAGAGCACATGGAACCAAATGGAACTTAATCGATACTAGTTAATTTAGCATGTGCAATGCTTGTGATATGTGTTTCTTTTTATAAAAAATATTAAAATTTAAGTAGATGGTTAATAGAGTTTGAAATTTTAAATGCGTAGTTGAGATTTTCAAGTAATTGGTTGAATTTTAAGTAGATGGAATATAGTTTGGAACTTAAAATGTGTGGTTGGGATCCATAAATCGGTGGGTGTCGACAAAACTCACAACCACCGAACTCTCTAGTTACAATAGTAGAGATATATATTAATATGCTAAAGAAATATGGTCCTTGACTTGTGATCTTATCTTATAAACACATGTCAAAATCAAATCAGAGTTTAGGTAAAAGAATAAATGAAAAGGTTATATTGGTTCACCAATTCATTTAACAGGCACTTCAGGCAATCAAAAGGCTAAGCTATAGTGTTGATTGTGAAGCACGGACATTTCAATTTGGAGCTATGTAGTGACCAATACTCGAATGCAACTCAACAGCAGCAATTTTGATAAAGTTTTCATAATTTTTCTCATGTCAGTGTTAGTGTGCCATATCATGTCCATGTTCTTGCTTCTAGGAGTGTAGATTAATCAAGGAACAGGCTAATAACATAACAGAAATATGAGGAACACTCATACAGCTAGATTCAGTATTAGCAACACCAAAGTCGAAAATTGCAGATCAAATAACTACTCAAATACCAGATAGACTAAGAATAAGTTGCTGAACCTGTAATCACTTGCAGGGGGTTTCCATAGTCCACACCATGTAAGCTGGCCCTCTGAAATTCCATCTTGTTCTCTGTCAGTGTACCTGTCTTATCAGAAAATATGTACCTAATCTGACCCAAATCTTCATTTATATTCAATGATCTGCACTGGAACCTTGAGTGTGAACTACTATCATACATCTCAGTATCCCCAACCATAAAATAAGATTGTCCCAAGCGGACAAGCTCCATCGTGATGTACAGAGATATGGGTATCATAATTTGAAAAATAATTACTGAGCTCAAAAATGAAAAGAGAATCTCCAGGCCAATACCATAGTATTTATACCGTTTTCCATTATCACGGCCTTGAGTGTAATATCTCCGCCTGTAGTAAGGCAGAGTATCAAGCTCCGAGCCGTGACGGTGCAGCCATAGCCCCATGCCAGTTGCCACAACGGCACACATGATGAGGAGAAAAACCGACAGCCAAAGTGTCTCCCTGTTCATGTAGATCTCCAATCTGCTTCTTTTTGCAGGCGATATTGCACTATTCAACATGGCTTTTGTTTCCTGCCCAGCATACACTACAACCCCAACAACCCAATCTGTATTTTTTATCTGGCAACCTCGTAAAATGATGTTCGACTGGCCCAGTGGAATTCTATGCCCATTATATTCCATATTGGCCGTAAATTCATAAATATTTCTGTTGGGCTGCTCACATCTGATTAGCCCTGAATATGAACCATCTCCAACCATAGGAAGAGTCTCCTGCCTTGCATATCTTGTCTTCAAGTTTGACTCCCCATCTAAATTCATTGTCTGCACATATGCTATACCGTTTGGATCGCTACTACCCAGTAAAACTATGTCACAGGGTATAGTTTCGTCAGCATAAATTTTCAACACTTCCCCAGCCTGTATCTTTTTCCACTTTTTCATCTGGAACTTACCATACTGAAGGACCAGTGCCTCTCGGTTATTCTCTTTCCTATCAGACCTGTGCCTTCGCCAGTCTTCATAGCCATCTTTAATAGCAGTAACAAAAAGCACAAATAGTAGAGGGAATAGAGAGACTGTTCTCCCAAACACAGCTAGAGGAGGAAGCTGATTCAGACCAGCAATTGCTAAGAAGTACAAATACGCAAATCGATGAAATTGGATAAACAGGTTCTTAGGAAGGAATGTAATGAAAGTATATTTACTAGTCGTTATCTCATTCCCTGTGAACTCAAACTTATCGTTTGTCTTACTCGGATCGTTAATATAAATCAATCTTGGATCGTCACCTGATGAGAAATCATCAAACTGCATGGTCTTGTGACGTATCCTCTGAGATTTGCTAACCTTCTCATGACCAGCATTGCAGATTGAAATCTCAACTGACGGCGGAATGCTCTGCAGCTCCATGGCACCCCCCCAAGAATCTAGCTGTCGTCCTCCTTCATGAGTAGGTTTCTCCAGACTGAAGCTCTCAAAAAAGTGTGAATCCGCAGACTGAAAAATGTCCGAAACTGAAGAAATACTGGAGTCCGCGGCTCCTCTTTGCGGAAAATAATTTGATTCAAGAGGGGCAGGTTCTTCGTTTTCTTCTGTGATATTGAGGCAAAGATCACCACTTCTCTCAAGGGACGGAGAAGATAAAGAAACGGGTTGCCCAACGCCACCAGAAGCCCCAAAAGTGGATTCCGAAGCCGGGGAATTCGAATGCAGAAAGGGCTGATCAGTAGTTCTCATAAATAACCCAACCCCACAAGGGATGCATTCAAATTCAAGTTGCCCTTTCCTTAACGAAAAATGACCATCCTTCAACGTCAAGAAAAATCCTTTTTTTTATATCTGAAATGACCAAATCCAATGCTCATATCAACAACAATTCATAAAATTAGAAAATTATTTTTTTTAAAAATGCAATTTAAACGTATTCTGTGCCCTAAAATTGTAAAATTTAAAACAAAATCCAGGAAAGAAATAAACCCAGATCTTATAAAATGCTCCGAAATCCGCAAATTTATAATCTTGATCCCTAATTTCATCAAAAATTCCCAAAATTGAAACACCCCCCCCCCCCCCCCCCCAAAAAAAATACACAAAAAAAAAAAAAATTAATAATAATAATCAAAATTCAAGAAACGAACGGAGACAAGAACCAAACGCACCGACCTGATTCAAATCGGCACCTATCACTCTAAACCCGACGGCATTGAGCGCTCCGAGATTCGTGCAGATCCGATCCGAAACCCTAATGAAGAGATCGATCTAGATCCGCCTCAAAATTTTCCAAATCTCAGATCAGATCGGATCCGAGATGAGGAGCGATCTAGGGTTTAGGTAAAAAAGAGGGAAAAAGGGACCTCCCTTTTTTTTTCGTTCACAAGCAAAACAAGAGAGAAAGTCGAATAGAGAAACAAGGGTGGAATGGATGGATCAGCGCGAATCTTTCACCGTCTTCCTTCTCTCCCTCGTTTATATCCTCCTCCTCTGTAAATTTCGCCAATTTACTCTAATGCCCTTAGGTTTTGATGTTACGGAAACAACGAGGTTTTGATGTTACGGAAACAACGAGGTTTTAAATTTGTCATCCTCTATGTGTCTCTTCCGAAAATACCCCTGTATTTATAGGTACTGGTGATGAGTGAATTTACCAAATATATAGGGGTATTTGTGGAATTATGAGAGGGTAATGGTGGTATCCTTAAATATATTGAAAGTAGAGGGGTATAATGGAAAAAGAAAGGCGTTTAAAAGTTGGAAATGGTGGTTGGGTACTTGGGTTGGTGGGGTAGCTAATAAGTAGCTTGTCTGTTTTCGTGATTTTTTTTTTGGTTTTTGTGTCTTATTGCACGATATGCACTGTGTTTTTTCCTTTTTTAAGTTTATCTTATTTAATAACATGTGCTCTCTTGTCCAGAAACCCAAATATTATATTTTTTTTTATTTCGGTCATATTCTTTGAAACTACTAAGTGAGATTTCATTAGTTCATATTGTTTTATTATCATGTACATGCACATTAACTTTAGTTCTTAAACAAAAACATAAAAGTCATTAAAGGTCGGAGGTGACCCTATTCAACACCGATACAACACTAAGACATAGTTAAAACCTAGATCCCTAAATTAGAGATGTCCCTTAACTAGTTCGATCACAATATAATTAAAAGATGAAAAATCTACAAATTAACAAATTCACATTTTTCAAATCAACCAACATCATTCTATATTTCTAAAGCAAAGAAAAAAAGTCGAATAATTACCGAAGTTGAGCTTACAATGCAGTAAAAGGTGGGGATGTGGCTCTTCTTGGACTCCTCGTTTTAAAAAATAATTAATTTTAACAATATTTGAACGGATGATTATATATATCTTCATAGTTTATCAAGTAAAAATCCAATACAATAATTATGTCATGGATCAATGTTGAGTAGAAAAATTATTGAGATTGCAACAAAAGAAAGCAACTTTAACAAAAATTGAAGTAAAACAGTAAAGTAACTTTAATCAAGATATATGTTTTCTTTTCGGAAACACCCTCAATAAACTTTGGTAAGGTGTTAATGCTAGTCAGAAAAAGTATAAACACATGTATTGTTTTGAGCTTAAGAGACTTACATCAATCCTTTTAATACAATGCGCATGATGAAGCAGCCCCTTTCTACACTCCTACATAATGGCAACAGATGCCCGCCAAAAAACTGGAACATGGATCAAAAGATATAGTATAGGACAAAGTTCATCAACATTGAGAAACCACTACAGAGGAAATCATTGAACACAAAAAAACGTAATTGCTAAGTGGTAGACTTTTACCTTCTATATTTACATTCGTCAGCTATCCAAAATCCGTCGGCAAGACAACACCTGAAAGAAGGTAATTTGAATGACTAAATTGAATCTAAATAATGCCAAATAATTATAAAGGTCTTTTGAGCATTTTCATAAACACCTCGTGTAATCAAATTTGGCTTCAGTAAGATGCTTATAGATAATCCCTAACCCAAATTTGAACTCCCACATTTTTAAGCATCTCACTGAACCCTATATTTCGAAGATTGTTGTATAAATCCCAAACCAAATTAAAAAATTAAAATCCATCCACTTGAGTTCCTTATGCCCCCACCACACAGCAGGCTCCTACAACTAACATATTTTTAGTTCATTCATGCGTTTTATCAAACAGGATGAGCGCATATAGTAAATATAGATAAGATTGAAGAATTTAACATGGGAAGACGAAGTCGCACATAATAAACCAAAGGATCTTTAGACATTACTCTTAGATTCATCAAATATTTTAATCTCTTTAGCAAATAATTATACTATATATACAATCCAAAATAAGAGAGGGTGTTACAACTTGATCAATACCTTAATCTCATATTCTCAATATTCTAAAAAATAATAAATATATAATCCAAAATAAGAGCGGATCTTACAACTTCCCGAATACCTTAATCTCGGGTAGAATTTGGGGTATGGCGTACGGCTGCTGTTTGGATTTGGGCGGACTGGCGAATGGCGAATGATTATGGTTAAGTTTTGGGTTAGGGACGACAGCAAAGATAGGCGAACGGGGATGACTTGTATTTGGGTGGACTAGTGGACGGCGTACGGCGAACGACGACGGTTTGGATTGGGGCGGATTTTCGAACGGCGAACGGTGACGGGTGGGTTTTGGGCGAGGATGGGTTGGGGGAATTTGGGGAGAGGAATAATTTTTTGTGTTTTGTATATTTTTTAAATTTTGTTTTATTAAGTTAAAGGTGTGGTTTGCATGTGGTAAGATAAGTTTTAACTCCTACTTTTGCTCTCTTTTCTCTATTTCAAAATAGAGACATGAGGGAGGGGGTAGTCCTATCAGCTTAAGATATAATATAAAAGGGGTATGAGCAACTTGCTCATTTAATAAATAAGAAATTGATGATGTGGCATACATGTGATTGAAAAATTATTAAAATGGTTAGTTGTCCAATGTATTACATGCATGTCCCATAATCAATTGCTTATTTACAAAATGAGCAAGTTGCTCATATTTACCCTATATATATATATATATATATATATATATATATATATATATATATATAGGGAAACTTTCGGTTGTGCACTGCCCTAGTGCACACAACCGTGTGCACTAGCGCTCAGCCGTCCGATCTAGCTTTTGATCGTGATGCAGATCTAATGGCTGAGCTACTCTCCCACTTACAGAGGGGTATCTTGGTATTTTTGTAGAACCCCGTATTTTCAAATATTATTTTAAATATTTGAAAATGAATTTAAATGAATTTTGAGGATTTAATGAATATTTTCTAAAAGATTTATCTTTTGTACACGTGCAAAACACGTGTAAATACCTTTTGAGGAATTTGAAAAGTTAAGTTTTCTTCATGAAAAATCATTGTTTAATGTTTGGGATTTATTTAGTATTTTTCCAGATTTTTCTGAAATTAATTGGAACTATTTGCAAATTTTGAGAAAAGGGCCTTTTTGCAAATTTGACATTTTTAAGGGTCAAAATGTAAAAATGTATATTCTGGACGTTTTGAACAGTATTGGTTGAGATTTAGAATTATATTTTCCTTTTAAATCCTAATTTAAATGAATTTTGATCGAATTTCCAAGACTAGACCTATATATGCAAAGTTGTATTTCGGAAGGGATTATTTTGCAAAATGGGTAAAACCCTAAACCTATTTCCGGATTGTTTAAAAGGATTTTTCCAGCCGTCATTACTGGAATATACAGAATTTTTGGTGATTCGTTTTGGTGGAGCAAGAAGAAGTTTTTGGATCTAGCAAAAAGGAAAGCTTTTCGTTGGATCTTCTCAATTCAAAGGTGAGTGACATTGTTTTTGTTTTGTTTTGATTTTGTGAGTGATATAAAATTGTTTTGTTGTTTTGATCTATGTATGCGGGTGACAATGTCATTTGATTTGATGTTGTGAATGATATGGATCTTATATTGTGGTATGATTCATGTGAACAATTGTTGTTGTTTGGACCATGTATGTAAAATCTATGAATGACTAGTAGATCTTGGTTTACGAAATTGTATTGCTAAAATGCATGTTAAGATTTGAGTATGGTTATGATCGGATGATGAGCATCTGGATCTTATATTTGTAAATCAGATTTTTATTAAGAGTTGTGAAAGAAATTTAGTATTGAGAAACCCTAATGGGAGAATTAGTAATTTAGAACATGAGAACTTGAGTTTTGACATATTTGATATTTTGAGTAATGTATCTATAATGAGGAATTGTTGAGATTTGTTATTTTTCCTAAATACGAATTATTTCATGAACAAAGAATCTTTAGAAAACTCCTGTTTGATTTTGTATTCAGATCTAAATTATAAAACTGTAGGCCGACAGTCGACTGGTCTACTGTACAGTCGACTGGTACGAACCTGCTACTGTATTTTAGTTTCCTTGAAAAGTCGTTCTGGACAGTCGACTTAGCTCTTAGGCAGTCGACTGGTTCACTGAGAAATTATTTTGTAAAATTATTACAGTCCTTTCTGGACAGTCGACCTATGACCTCTTTAAGTCGACTTATGTACTTAGAATATTTTTTATGAGAATTATTGGAATTTTGTCTCGATTAAGTCGACTGATGGCTTTCAAGTCGACTGTCATGACTTAGTTTATTTTCGTAAAATTTTGGATATTTGTCCTCTGGACAGTCGACTTACTATAGTATAGGTCGACTGGTGCTGATGAGTGTTTGTAAACTTGAGGATTATTTCAAATGATTGGTTTTCAGATAATCCAGTCTATACTTGATCTTCAGTTCAGTATTTGATATTAAGATATTCAGTCAAGCCATTTGATTTAAGATATTCAGTTGAGCCACTTGTTTAGTGGAAATTTGATTTAGACATTTGAGTTTGAGTCTCTAGAGGTGTGTGACCCTAGTATACCGGTGTTGAGTTATTTTGTTGAGGCCCGTTAAGGCATTTCAGTTATTCAGTTTTGAGTTTAGGCCGGTGGGGTACACCACTCTAGGAGATTCGTTGAGTAATTAAGTAACCCAAAAATAATAAGGACAGGCACTAGTGGTGATATGACGAACGGGAACATGAGTTATGCACCTCAGTATGGCTTTAGATGTGGGATTTAATCTCCGGAATTATCCAAGTAACTTACTTGCGGTGTGGGATCTATCTCCGGAATTATCCAGGTAAATTACCTACTGATATGGCTAAAAATAGGATTAAATCGGGACCGTTCACATCGGACACGAATCTTAAAGCTCAGGGGTAAAACGGTAATTTCGCCTACAAACGGGTCTGAAATGGGAACTGGGTCTTTATTCAAAGCCCAATAACTCATGAACGGATCCACGTCAACTGGGTACGGGTTCCAACCCGCTGCATGCCCGATCCAGCAAGATACAATCAAGGTCCCTGATTAGATCTAAATCAACGGCCATGATTCACATCTATCTTTTCACTGGGGATTAGGGATTAAATTCCTTAACTGATTACAGGAAATATACCTTATCAGATTACATGCCTTATCTGATTACGAGGAATATTCCTTATCTAATCACGGGGATTACATTCCTAAAACCAGTCCCTAAGACGCCTATAAATACCCCCCATCCATCTCCATTAAGAGGTAATCAGTATTTTCTCAATTTACGCTCTTTCTTAATCATTTCTGATTACTGACTTGAGCGTCGGAGGATGCGTCGACGGGATCCCCCCCGGTGTCTCGCACTTTTTGCAGGTTAACGGCGGGAGTCAACGATCAATCTCTGACGGATCAGGTTTGGTTTTGTTATTCAGGTTTTCCTCGAACTCACAAATTCTGTCTGTTTACCCCCACACCAGATTTAGCGGTAACAGATTGGCGCCGTCTGTGGGAATCGAACCCACGGCCACACGGTGCCAATTTTTCCCACGTCGAGCGGTAAAAATTTTAGGTGTGTTCCCGCTAAATCTGGTGTGGGGGTAAACAGACAGAATTTGTGAGTTCGAGGAAAACCTGAATAACAAAACCAAACCTGATCCGTCAGAGATTGATCGTTGACTCCCGCCGTTAACCTGCAAAAAGTGCGAGACACCGGGGGGGATCCCGTCGACGCATCCTCCGACGCTCAAGTCAGTAATCAGAAATGATTAAGAAAGAGCGTAAATTGAGAAAATACTGATTACCTCTTAATGGAGATGGATGGGGGGTATTTATAGGCGTCTTAGGGACTGGTTTTAGGAATGTAATCCCCGTGATTAGATAAGGAATATTCCTCGTAATCAGATAAGGCATGTAATCTGATAAGGTATATTTCCTGTAATCAGTTAAGGAATTTAATCCCTAATCCCCAGTGAAAAGATAGATGTGAATCATGGCCGTTGATTTAGATCTAATCAGGGACCTTGATTGTATCTTGCTGGATCGGGCATGCAGCGGGTTGGAACCCGTACCCAGTTGACGTGGATCCGTTCATGAGTTATTGGGCTTTGAATAAAGACCCAGTTCCCATTTCAGACCCGTTTGTAGGCGAAATTACCGTTTTACCCCTGAGCTTTAAGATTCGTGTCCGATGTGAACGGTCCCGATTTAATCCTATTTTTAGTCATATCACGAGCCCCCCACTCCTAAAGACTGAGTTTGATCAGCCTTTGAGGAGTAGTTTACTGTTCTAATGGCGTACGGGATTTTATCGGTGTTCTTAAGGGAGTTCGGATCTTGTTCGGGGGTGTAACGGTGTTATTCTGGGCTTGTGAAATACCCAAAAATATCCTCAGAATTTTCTGGATTTTTGGTGATTTTTCCAGATTTTTCTGAATTTTTCCTCATTTTTTGAATTTTTTATTCATTTTCCGAATTAAATAATTAATCGTCGAAAATATTAAATAATTATTCTAATTAAATAATTATATTTTTCAGAATTTAAAATAATTTTTCTGAATTTATAATTATTTTTAGAATTTTTATTTCATTTTTTCCGATTTTTTAAATATTTTTTCGGATTTTTTAAATAAAAAAACAATTAAATAAATAAATAAATAAATTAAATAATACCTGGACACGTGGCGCGATCGTGTGCGTTGATCACGATCAAGCGAGCGCGCATCGGGAGGAGGAAGAGGAGGCCATTTTTTGGTGTAAGAGGGTCGGTTCCAAGAATGCTCGGCAAAAATTGGCGAAGTCCACGTGGACGCCACGTGGCAAGTCAAAGGTTGACTTTTTTTTTTTCCTTTTTTTTTTTTTTTTTTTTTTTATAAATTTTTGCGCCAACTCTTCTTCTCCTCTGCTTTTTCTTTTCTTCTCCGTTTCTTTCTTTTCGTTCGTCTTCGACTCATCCCGTGCCCTTCCTTCGTCGTCACTTCAACGAAGAGAAGCTCGGTGGAGCTCATCAGAGCGGAACGGAGGCTCGAAGGGGTGAGGTCGGAGACTGAGGTGAAGGTGGAGCCTTGGTCAGGGAGCTCGAATGTTGGCGAAGAATCGATCGAGCTCTAGCGGGGAGGTGCTCGGTGGTGGGAGAGCTCGACGAAGGAGATGTTAGTCGTGGCGGAGCTCGCTCGACGGAGCTTGGCTGCGATTGGAGCTCGCGCCGTGGAGGAGCTCGACAGCGGAGCGATGGGTTCGAAGCTTCGGAGCTTTGTGAGCTCGGTGACGGAGAGGGTGGAGTTCGTCAAGTGGAGAGCTCGGCACTTGTAGTTGGAGCGGAGCTTGACGGAGGAGAGGAGTTCGTTCGCCGTGGCGGTGCTCGCCGCTGGAGCTTGGCAGTGGAGGAGATCGATGAGTGAGATTCGGAGCTCGTCGAGTTGAAAAGGAGATGACACTTGAAGTCTCTAATGGCTCTCAGACTAATGCCCAACAACCCGTAGAGGAGAGGCTCGACGAAGGTGGAGGTCGACGTCGGAGGCGACTCGACGAGGAGCTCGTGAAGGGGAGTATTTTTGTGTTTGGGCTCCGGTGACGAGGGCGTGCTTCACGACTTCGATAGCGGGGGACCTCGTCTACTGTGGCGAAGAGCTCGACGGAGCTCGGCAGCGACGGGGTGGAGCTCGAACTTCGGCCATGGGAGAGCTCGGCGAGGAGATGGCTCGTTGAGGAGAGCGGTAGAGCTCTGCGAGGGGAGCTTGCGATGGAGGAGGTCGGCAACTGGGCTTTGGCAGAGCTCAGTGAAGCTTCGACGAGGAAGAAGGGCAGGAGCTCGTCGGAGCCATGGCGATGGGCGGCGACGGTGAAGCTTCGCGAAGGAGGTTTGGGCTCGGAGCATCGATGAAGATGGAGGAGCTCGATAGTGACGACTGTGAGTAGGGGGAGCTTGATGGTAGCTCGCGACGCGGACGAACATCGGCAGACGCTCGACGTCGGAGAAGTTGGGTTCGGCGAGGAGTCGGCGAGTTCGCCGCTAGAGCTAGGTGATGGCGAGGCGGAGCTCGGAGGTTGGAGACAGGCCTGTGTTTTTGGAGAACTCGAGCTCGTCGATGGGGCGACGACACGGTGGTGTCGAGGTTGGGGGAGAGCTCGGTGTCGGAGGCGGCCGGCGTCGGAATGGGGGGAGCTCCGCAATGGTGAGGTTGAGCTCGCGAGAGGGTGGTTCGGAGCTTGAAGGTGACGAACAGTGTTTTCTGGTTTTGGCGGGAAAGGTGGAGAAGAAGAAGTGAAACTGTATGGGGTTCGGGTTTGAATCCTTTAACGGGTTCAAACCGACCCGTTTAGCCTTCTTTTTTTTTTTTCTTTTTTTTTTTTTTTTTTTTTTTTTTTTTTTTCGGTCGGCTGGTGCCGAACTCAACTGGTACCGAACTTAAGCCCGTAAAACGGTCGGTGTCAAGAACGCTCGGCAGCGGGTGCCGAACTCAAGTGGTGCCGAACTCAAGCCCGTAAAACGGTCGGTGTCAAGAACGCTCGGCAGCTGGTGCCGAACTCCAATTTTTCCCCTATAATAGGGTCGGTGTCAAGAACGCTCGGCAGCTGGTGCCGAACTCCAATTTTTCCCCTATAATAGGGTCGGTGTCAAGAACGCTCGGCAGCTGGTGCCGAACTCCAATTTTTCCCCTATAATAGGGTCGGTGTCAAGAACGCTCGGCAACTGGTGCCGAACTCCAATTTTCCCCCTATAATAGGGTCGGTGTCAAGAATGTTCGGCAGCTGGTGCCGAACTCCAATTTTTCCATGCATAGTTCTTCTCGATGTTCCCGGTGCTACGGAGGTCGGCTCGGGGCGTGCGACCCCTTGTTTCGAAGCTAATTCGAAGATCTACAACTTCTCTTTAGGAGTGAGATGAAGATTCACCCTCCTTCATGGTCAAAACAGCCAGAGAATATCCTTGTATACATGAGGTTGAGGAGAGTTTTCGATGTTCCCGGTGCTACGGAGGTCGGCTCGGGGCGTGCGACCCCTTGTTTCGAAGCTAACTCGACGATCTACGACTTCTCTTTAGGAGTGAGAGGAAGATTCACCCTCCTTCATGGTCAAAATAGCCCCGCAACATTCTTGTCTTCATGAAGTTGAGGAGTATTTTGGCTTTTTGCTTGGGATCGGCGGCAACTTTGTTGGAGAAGAATGGGAGGAGAGAGAGAGTTTGGGTTTGGATCCTTAACAGGTCTGAACCCGACCCTATAGCCCCCCTCTCCTTTTTGTGTTGTTTGTTTGGTTGCTTGTATATGAGAGCGTTCGGCTAAGGGGTGTCGAGGTCCGATTTTTTCCCCGTAACGAGGTCGGTTCTGAGAACGCTCGGCAGCTGGTGCCGAACTTGATTTTCCCCCCGTAACGAGGTCGGTTCCACGAACGCTCGGCAGTGGGTGCCGAACTTGATTTTTCCCCCGTAACGAGGTCGGTGCCACGAACGCTCGGCAGCTGGTGCGGAGCTTGATTTTTTCCCCCGTAACAGGGTCGGTTCCACGAACGCTCGGCAGTAGGTGCCGAACTTGATTTTTCCCCCGTAACGAGGTCGGTGCCACGAACGCTCGGCAGTGGGTGCCGAACTTGATTTTTTCCCCCGTAACAGGGTCGGTTCCACGAACGCTCGGCAGTAGGTGCCGAACTTGATTTTTCCCCCGTAACGAGGTCGGTGCCACGAACGCTCGGCAGCTGGTGCGGAGCTTGATTTTTTTCCCCCGTAACAGGGTCGGTTCCACGAACGCTCGGCAGTAGGTGCCGAACTGGAATTTTTTCCCATAACGAGGTCGGTGCCACGAACGCTTGGCAGCTGGTGCGGAGCTTGATTTTTTTCCCCCGTAACAGGGTCGGTTCCACGAACGCTCGGCAGTAGGTGCCGAACTGGAATTTTTTCCCATAACGAGGTCGGTGCCACGAACGCTTGGCAGCTGGTGCGGAGCTTGATTTTTTCCCCCGTAACAGGGTCGGTTCCACGAACGCTCGGCAGTAGGTGCCGAACTGGAATTTTTCCCTGCAGAGTTCTTCTCGATGTTCCCAGTGCTACGGAGGTCGGCTCGGGGCGTGCGACCCCTTGTTTCGAAGCTAATTCGAAGATCTACAACTTCTCTTTAGGAGTGAGACGAAGATTCACCCTCCTTCATGGTCAAAATAGCCCTGCAACATCCTTGTCTTCATGAAGTTGAGGAGTGTTTTGGTCGTGGGGATTTTGGAAGAGGAGCTCCACTCCTAGGGGCGGAGAAGCTGTGCTGGGAAAACTCTTGTGCCAGGAAGACCCTTGTAAGAGCCGTGGGAAGACCCATCCTTTGAGGTGAGCAAAACGAAGAGCTTGGCTTTAGGAGAGCCATCTGGAAGAGGAGTTTGAGGAGCAACTCTAGGAGAGAGTTTTAGCTCCGAACTCGCTTGAGAAGAGCTCCGCTTTGGAGGCGAGCGGAGCGAAGAGCTTGGCCCTGAGAAGAGGAAGGGGAGGAGAGGCATTCGGGTTCTCTCCCCTGCCTCGTTCTTTCGCACAGTGAAGAAGAGCAGAAGTGTTGGGTACTTTTGGCAGGAAGACTGAAGAAGGAGAAGAATGAAGGAGCTAAGAAGGGTATGGGTCGGACCGTTGGTATTGGATCCGACCCAGACCCGTTAGCCTCTTTTTCTTCTTGCTCTTCATCTGCTTTGCCGCTCGGTAGATGCATCTTGTTCGGCAAATCCGAGCACGGATTTTGGGGCACATTTTCCGCCACTTTGCTTCTCGGTAGATGAGTAGCTCGGCTCGGATGGTCGTGGGGGCAGTTCGGAATGGCCATCTTCCTCCGGCCCGTTTAAGGACGAGCTGGTGAAGTAAAGTCGAGCCATAGGACCCCGACCATCGTGAGGTTAGTTTGAGGGATGCAGGAGCAGTTTCGAATGGCGAGCTACTTCTAGTCCGCTTAGGAGCGAACTTGTGAAGTAGAATCGAGCCAAGTGTTGGACTCCGATCCATTCAACGGCTGCAGGAGCAATTTCGAACGGCGATCTACTTCCGGCTCGTCTGTGGGCGAGCCGAGGAAGAAGAGTCGAGCCGAGTGCTGGACTCCGAACCATTGTGAGGTTAGTTTAGGGGATGCAGGAGCAGTTTCGAATGGCGAGCTACTTCTAGTCCGCTTAGGAGCGAACTTGCGAAGTAAAATCGAGCCAAGTGTTGGACTCCGATCCATTCAACGGCTGCAGGAGCAATTTCGAATGGCGATCTACTTACGGCTCGTCTGTGGGCGAGCCGAGGAAGAAGAGTCGAGCCGAGTGCTGGACTCCGAACCATTGTGAGGTTAGTTTAAGGGATGCAGGAGCAGTTTCGAATGGCGAGCTACTTCTAGTCCGCTTAGGAGCGAACTTGCGAAGTAGAATCGAGCCAAGTGTTGGACTCCGATCCATTCAACGGCTGCAGGAGCAATTTCGAACGGCGATCTACTTCCGGCTCGTCTGTGGGCGAGCCGAGGAAGAAGAGTCGAGCCGAGTGCTGGACTCCGAACCATTGTGAGGTTAGTTTAAGGGATGCAGGAGCAGTTTCGAATGGCGAGCTACTTCTAGTCCGCTTAGGAGCGAACTTGCGAAGTAGAATCGAGCCAAGTGTTGGACTCCGATCCATCGGTAGAGTTTAGTGAGTTGCGGGAGGAGCCATGTAGAAGAAGCTGGACTCCGGAATCACCATTTAACGAGTCGTGACTCGGAGAGATTGAGATGAAGCAAGAGAAAAAACATAAAGTTTTATTGAAATAAATTAAGTGGCTGCTTCAATAGGGCGAGCCATTATTACATGCTATTGGCCGGGTTACAAGCATCGGCCTTATTGAAAATCAAAATCCTACTTCTACGATAAGGTGAAGACCTCTTGGGAGGAGCTGGGAGGTTCTGAGTCTTGAAGCTCGCCGGGCCCTTCGGTTCGTTTGTTGGCTCCTCAGAGGGGAAGCTCGGCCCCCTCTCTTTGGATGAACTTGGTCAGGTGTCCCCGCTGTACGAGTTCTTCGATCTCCTCCTTGAGAGCCCGACATTCATCCGTGTCGTGGCCATGGTCCCTGTGAAAGCGGCACCACTTATCTTTGTCCCTCTTCTTACTAGGGGTATTCATTCTAGGGGGAGCGCGGAGTAGTCCTTCCTTGTCCACCTCCATAAGGACTTCTGATATATTAGCAATGAGGGGGGTGAACTTCTCAAAACGTGGAGTCGAACGGCGCTGGCCATTACCGTCCTTCTGGGATTTTTGGGACCCCTCTTCGCTTGTGCTCTTCCGTTTGTTCCCGGAAGATGTCTCCTCAAGAGTAGGGAGGTTGAGAGCCTCTTCGGCCCGAATGTACTTTTCACACCTGAGAAGGAGGTCGGCAAAGTTCTGTGGAGGCTTCTTAGCAAGAGAGGAACGAAGGCTGGAATTGAAGACATTGGATTGGAAGGCGGCCGTTGCGACGGATTGGTCGAGGGAGGCCATGGACCTGACCTCTGCAGTGAACCTCTTCACATAGTCTCTTAACTTCTCACCTTTCTCTTGCCTGAGCTGGAGGAGTGAGATGCTGGTCTTCTCCGTGCGCCTGCTACTCACGAAGTGGGTGATGAAGAGTGTTTCGAACTGCTCGAAGGAGAATATGGAAGACGGGGCGAGGCGGGAGTACCATTCCCGAGCCGAGCCCTTGAGAGTAGCAGGGAATGTCTTGCACAGCAGGGCATCGGAAGCTTGGTGGATGAGCATGAGAGTCTTGAAGCTCTCAATGTGGTCAACGGGGTCAGTCTCCCCGGTGTAAGTCTCAAATTGTGGAGGTTTGAAGCCGAACGGCACAGGTGCATCCACAATGGTTCGGGAGAAAGGGGGTCGAGTAGGACGTAGGGTCCTCCCCCTAAGCTCTTCTTCTCGACCTATCTGACCCAGGCGCCTCTCTACCTCACGAAGACGGCGATACATGGCGTCGTCCCTCCGACGGTAATCAGCCGAGCCTCTAGACTCGTCTTCGTAGGAGGGAGAGGGAGAGCGAGGGCTACGGCGATGGTAACTTCGGGAGCGACGAGGACTTGGGGTACGCCGGGAGTTGGTAGGAGCGGGACGAGGAGATGGGGACCGTCGGCGAGGGCTTCGGACTGGAGGAGGGGACGGGGCCTTCGGCTCATTAGGGTTTTGACGGAGGTTGAGTGCCTGTTGTACCATTGCTTGGAACTGCTGGAACTCGGCACGGGTGATGGGTGCCTCATTGTTCCGGGGCTGTTGCCGATCTGCGGGGGAGTGCCTCCTTCTGTAATGCTCGGGGGACTCCCTCCTTCCCCTTCGTACAGGGGATCTTCTGTAGTCTCGGCGGTGAGGGGATCGCTCACCCGGACGTTGTTGGCGGGAGGCTCCCTCTCGGGCCCGCTTCTCGTCCAGACGGTAGCGTAGGTCCTCCACCTCCTGCCGATTTTGAGGATTGTGAGAGGCCGTGGAATCCGTAGAGGCATTGTGTATGGAGACGCGATCCTGATTGAGCGGTTGCTTCATGCGGGAGCCCCCCACACCGGCATTTTGAAGACCGGTGGGACCCTTGGGGGGTTGCTGATTCTGAAGAGGAGGCTGATCTTGTTGAAGAGGGTCCTCCACTCGAAGCGAGGGTTGTCCCTGCTGCGGAGCGGGTTGGACGGGGACTACCTCTTGCTGATCGGCGGGGTTGGGTCCACGATTGGACCCTCTGGACCTTGCTTTCCTCGGAGGCATGGCTGGAGAAGATCGGACCAACAGGAAGAGGGAAGGTTGCTATTCGTTTGTTTTCCCACAGACGGCGCCAATCTGGTGTGGGGGTAAACAGACAGAATTTGTGAGTTCGAGGAAAACCTGAATAACAAAACCAAACCTGATCCGTCAGAGATTGATCGTTGACTCCCGCCGTTAACCTGCAAAAAGTGCGAGACACCGGGGGGGATCCCGGCGACGCACCCTCCGACGCTCAAGTCAGTAATCAGAAATGATTAAGAAAGAGCGTAAATTGAGAAAATACTGATTACCCCTTAATGGAGATGGATGGGGGGTATTTATAGGTATTTTGACCATGAAGGAGGGTGAATCTTCCTCTCACTCCTAAAGAGAAGTCGTAGATCGTCGAGTTAGCTTCGAAACAAGGGGTCGCACGCCCCGAGCCGAAGCTGTGCTGGGAAAACTCTTGTGCCAGGAAGACCCTTGTAAGAGCCGTGGGACCGACCCTGTTACGGGGGAAAAAATCAAGCTCCGCACCAGCTGCCAAGCGTTCGTGGCACCGACCTCGTTATGGGAAAAAATTCCAGTTCGGCACCTACTGCCGAGCGTTCGTGGAACCGACCCTGTTACGGGGGAAAAAAATCAAGCTCCGCACCAGCTGCCAAGCGTTCGTGGCACCGACCTCGTTATGGGAAAAAATTCCAGTTCGGCACCTACTGCCGAGCGTTCGTGGAACCGACCCTGTTACGGGGGAAAAAAATCAAGCTCCGCACCAGCTGCCGAGCGTTCGTGGCACCGACCTCGTTACGGGGGAAAAATCAAGTTCGGCACCTACTGCCGAGCGTTCGTGGAACCGACCCTGTTACGGGGGAAAAAATCAAGTTCGGCACCCACTGCCGAGCGTTCGTGGCACCGACCTCGTTACGGGGGAAAAATCAAGTTCGGCACCAACTGCCGAGCGTTCGTGGAACCGACCCAGTTACGGGGGAAAAAATCAAGCTCCGCACCAGCTGCCGAGCGTTCGTGGCACCGACCTCGTTACGGGGGAAAAATCAAGTTCGGCACCCACTGCCGAGCGTTCGTGGAACCGACCTCGTTACGGGGGGAAAATCAAGTTCGGCACCAGCTGCCGAGCGTTCTCAGAACCGACCTCGTTACGGGGAAAAAATCGGACCTCGACACCCCTTCGCCGAACGCTCTCATATACAAGCAACCAAACAAACAACACAAAAAGGAGAGGGGGGCTATAGGGTCGGGTTCAGACCTGTTAAGGATCCAAACCCAAACTCTCTCTCTCCTCCCATTCTTCTCCAACAAAGTTGCCGCCGATCCCAAGCAAAAAGCCAAAATACTCCTCAACTTCATGAAGACAAGAATGTTGCGGGGCTATTTTGACCATGAAGGAGGGTGAATCTTCCTCTCACTCCTAAAGAGAAGTCGTAGATCGTCGAGTTAGCTTCGAAACAAGGGGTCGCACGCCCCGAGCCGACCTCCGTAGCACCGGGAACATCGAAAACTCTCCTCAACCTCATGTATACAAGGATATTCTCTGGCTGTTTTGACCATGAAGGAGGGTGAATCTTCATCTCACTCCTAAAGAGAAGTTGTAGATCTTCGAATTAGCTTCGAAACAAGGGGTCGCACGCCCCGAGCCGACCTCCGTAGCACCGGGAACATCGAGAAGAACTATGCATGGAAAAATTGGAGTTCGGCACCAGCTGCCGAACATTCTTGACACCGACCCTATTATAGGGGGAAAATTGGAGTTCGGCACCAGTTGCCGAGCGTTCTTGACACCGACCCTATTATAGGGGAAAAATTGGAGTTCGGCACCAGCTGCCGAGCGTTCTTGACACCGACCCTATTATAGGGGAAAAATTGGAGTTCGGCACCAGCTGCCGAGCGTTCTTGACACCGACCGTTTTACGGGCTTGAGTTCGGCACCACTTGAGTTCGGCACCCGCTGCCGAGCGTTCTTGACACCGACCGTTTTACGGGCTTAAGTTCGGTACCAGTTGAGTTCGGCACCAGCCGACCGAAAAAAAAAAAAAAAAAAAAAAAAAAAAAAAGAAAAAAAAAAAAGAAGGCTAAACGGGTCGGTTTGAACCCGTTAAAGGATTCAAACCCGAACCCCATACAGTTTCACTTCTTCTTCTCCACCTTTCCCGCCAAAACCAGAAAACACTGTTCGTCACCTTCAAGCTCCGAACCACCCTCTCGCGAGCTCAACCTCACCATTGCGGAGCTCCCCCCATTCCGACGCCGGCCGCCTCCGACACCGAGCTCTCCCCCAACCTCGACACCACCGTGTCGTCGCCCCATCGACGAGCTCGAGTTCTCCAAAAACACAGGCCTGTCTCCAACCTCCGAGCTCCGCCTCGCCATCACCTAGCTCTAGCGGCGAACTCGCCGACTCCTCGCCGAACCCAACTTCTCCGACGTCGAGCGTCTGCCGATGTTCGTCCGCGTCGCGAGCTACCATCAAGCTCCCCCTACTCACAGTCGTCACTATCGAGCTCCTCCATCTTCATCGATGCTCCGAGCCCAAACCTCCTTCGCGAAGCTTCACCGTCGCCGCCCATCGCCATGGCTCCGACGAGCTCCTGCCCTTCTTCCTCGTCGAAGCTTCACTGAGCTCTGCCAAAGCCCAGTTGCCGACCTCCTCCATCGCAAGCTCCCCTCGCAGAGCTCTACCGCTCTCCTCAACGAGCCATCTCCTCGCCGAGCTCTCCCATGGCCGAAGTTCGAGCTCCACCCCGTCGCTGCCGAGCTCCGTCGAGCTCTTCGCCACAGTAGACGAGGTCCCCCGCTATCGAAGTCGTGAAGCACGCCCTCGTCACCGGAGCCCAAACACAAAAATACTCCCCTTCACGAGCTCCTCGTCGAGTCGCCTCCGACGTCGACCTCCACCTTCGTCGAGCCTCTCCTCTACGGGTTGTTGGGCATTAGTCTGAGAGCCATTAGAGACTTCAAGTGTCATCTCCTTTTCAACTCGACGAGCTCTGAATCTCACTCATCGATCTCCTCCACTGCCAAGCTCCCGCGGCGAGCACCGCCACGGCGAACGAACTCCTCTCCTCCGTCAAGCTCCGCTCCAACTACAAGTGCCGAGCTCTCCACTTGACGAACTCCACCCTCTCCGTCACCGAGCTCACAAAGCTCCGAAGCTTCGAACCCATCGCTCCGCTGTCGAGCTCCTCCACGGCGCGATCTCCAATCGCAGCCAAGCTCCGTCGAGCTCTCCCACGTCGAGCGAGCTCCGCCACGACTAACATCTCCTTCGTCGAGCTCTCCCACCACCGAGCACCTCCCCGCTAGAGCTCGATCGATTCTTCGCCAACATTCGAGCTCCCTGACCAAGGCTCCACCTTCACCTCAGTCTCCGACCTCACCCCTTCGAGCCTCCGTTCCGCTCTGATGAGCTCCACCGAGCTTCTCTTCGTTGAAGTGACGACGAAGGAAGGGCACGGGATGAGTCGAAGACAAACGAAAAGAAAGAAACGGAGAAGAAAAGAAAAAGCAGAGGAGAAGAAGAGCTGGCGCAAAAATTTATAAAAAAAAAAAAAAAAAAGGAAAAAAAAAAGTCAACCTTTGACTTGCCACGTGGCGTCCACGTGGACTTCGCCAATTTTTGCCGAGCATTCTTGGAACCGACCCTCTTACACCAAAAAATGGCCTCCTCTTCCTCCTCCCGATGCGCGCTCGCTTGATCGTGATCAACGCACACGATCGCGCCACGTGTCCAGGTATTATTTAATTAATTTATTTATTTATTTAATTGTTTTTTTATTTAAAAAATCCGAAAAAATATTTAAAAAATCGGAAAAAATGAAATAAAAATTCTAAAAATAATTATAAATTCAGAAAAATTATTTTAAATTCTGAAAAATATAATTATTTAATTAGAATAATTATTTAATATTTTCGACGATTAATTATTTAATTCGGAAAATGAATAAAAAATTCAAAAAATGAGGAAAAATTCAGAAAAATCTGGAAAAATCACCAAAAATCCAGAAAATTCTGAGGATATTTTTGGGTATTTCACAAGCCCAGAATAACACCGTTACACCCCCGAACAAGATCCGAACTCCCTTAAGAACACCGATAAAATCCCGTACGCCATTAGAACAGTAAACTACTCCTCAAAGGCTGATCAAACTCAGTCTTTAGGAGTGGGGGGCTCGTGATATGGCTAAAAATAGGATTAAATCGGGACCGTTCACATCGGACACGAATCTTAAAGCTCAGGGGTAAAACGGTAATTTCGCCTACAAACGGGTCTGAAATGGGAACTGGGTCTTTATTCAAAGCCCAATAACTCATGAACGGATCCACGTCAACTGGGTACGGGTTCCAACCCGCTGCATGCCCGATCCAGCAAGATACAATCAAGGTCCCTGATTAGATCTAAATCAACGGCCATGATTCACATCTATCTTTTCACTGGGGATTAGGGATTAAATTCCTTAACTGATTACAGGAAATATACCTTATCAGATTACATGCCTTATCTGATTACGAGGAATATTCCTTATCTAATCACGGGGATTACATTCCTAAAACCAGTCCCTAAGACGCCTATAAATACCCCCCATCCATCTCCATTAAGGGGTAATCAGTATTTTCTCAATTTACGCTCTTTCTTAATCATTTCTGATTACTGACTTGAGCGTCGGAGGGTGCGTCGCCGGGATCCCCCCCGGTGTCTCGCACTTTTTGCAGGTTAACGGCGGGAGTCAACGATCAATCTCTGACGGATCAGGTTTGGTTTTGTTATTCAGGTTTTCCTCGAACTCACAAATTCTGTCTGTTTACCCCCACACCAGATTTAGCGGTAACACCTGCGATGTGAGATATATCTCCGGAATTATCCAGGTAATTACTTGCGGTGTGGGATTGATCTCCGGAATTATTGGAGTCGAGGCGACGCACATGTGGTATTCATGTGATGATGTGTCAATGTTTCGGTGTGGGATGATCTCCAGAATTATCCAGGTAAATTACCTGAGATGTGGGATCTATCTCCGAAATTAATATCAGGCATGGGCTAATTCTCACAGTGTATCTTTATCTCGTAGTAGTCATCGTGATAGGATTAGTTGCATAGCGGGGGATTGAACCCTATGAAGTGGAGACGTTAAGGACTTGCACCGAACCTATGTAGAGTGGGATGCATAGACTTCGACAAGTACGCATTGGAGAGTCCACATATAGAATTTGTGTTTTCTTGACTAGTTTTATACATGTGGTTTCCGGTTTTCTACACTTGACACTTGGTTTAGTATCACTTATTGTTACATTTCCTGCTACCTCATACTTTATGTATTTTGGTTCACTATATGTTACTTATGAATCTTTGCTTAATGTTCATTTATGTTGTTTGTTTGATTTTATGTCACTCACACCATTTATGGCTAACCCCTTTAGTTTTGGGGGTGAGAGATCATCTCTAGCCTCATGTGATGCAGGTTGTTGCTTAGAGATTGGAGGTTTGGATGTTTGAGATAGTTTTGAGATGAATTGATTTAATAGAGTTTTGTGTAAATTTGTAAAACAGTGTTGTAATAAGACTGTGTTGTAAATAAAAGGAAATTATGATTTGAGTTGTTTTGGTATTCCGCTGTGCTATGAAAAAGTTTGTTGTAATAAAAGTTGAAAATTTTAGTGGTGTTGGTTGTGTTTAATATTACATTGAAGTGGATGCTGGGATTGTGCCACGTATTTTCTAAGATATCATATTAGAAATTCGGGGCGCTACAATTTTACCCCTACCTCCTCAGACGCTACCCTCTCTTTCTCTCTACTGTTGTGCAATCTAGATGATCTAAATAAATAGATAAACTAGACATAAATTAAAACCTCGCAAGAGTACGAATCGTTTATAGAAGCGTAGTGAAAAGCAAGGGTCGATCCCACAGAGATTGCAGTACTTAAGTCACTAATCAATAAAACAAAAGAAAATGCAAATCATAAAGTTTTGTTCTAAAAGTCTATTTGAAAGAAAATGAAAAGATTAAAATCTAAATCAAGTAGAATCACAAATTGAGTCACAAATATCTATTAAAGTAGTTGGGTTTGATTTCCACCTATAGTCATGAATGCTAAATTAACTTCTACACTATTCTGGTCACTCATGTTTGTTCCTTTAAGGGCATGGTATCTACTCCTTAAAATTAATGTTTCCCTAGGCCAAGAATTAGGCATGATATCTACTCTAATTCGTTTCTTTCCTTAAGTATTTAGCATGGTATCTACTAAGTTGCACTTGAAGAAAGCATAGGAACAATGGAAACGAACAAACACTCAAAGTTCTAGAAATTGGTATCAGATCTAGATCCTCCAAGTTGATTAAACCAGGAACCCCTAAAGATTCCTGTGTTACAAGTTATGAGCATAGGATATGGGTCATCTCTATACTCATATAACAGAGTCAGTTTTATAATAAGCAAACTTGATAACATCAGGTTCTTCATGTCAGTCGACTTGCTGTCACTCTCAGTCGACTGCCCTAAGAACTTCTGAACAAGTTTGATTCATATTATAAATTTTTATCAATACAATCAGGCTTAATCAATAAGTGATGAAAGCAGCGTTATTAGAAGATTATAACATTACATGACTACGGTTTCAATCAGCCTAACAATGAAATTAGTTGCACATATTCATAATAAAAATATTGCAATTAATAAATTTGTTCAAGGAGTGCATTACAAAAAAAAATAGAGAGAGGAGAAAAAGAATAAAAAATTTATTGCAAACCCCTCTGTTTCAAAAGTTGCACCCAAAGAAGTAGCCAAGCCGTCGCTTCGTAACCCGAGCCGCTCGTCAGATCAGCAGCACAGTCGATGTCACGTCAGCTGTCTGTCAGCGCGTCACGTCAGCACGTGCGGCAGCTACTACTTCGTTGCCGCACGCAGGAGATGAAGAAGTGCCGTCTACGTCAGCACGGGTTCTGTCGCGTCACCTCGAACTCAGCGTGCCTGTCACGTCGAAGTCAGAGGCCACCTCTGTGCCTTGGGAGTCTGCGTCGAAAAAGCAGGCAGCTGCGTCAGATGGGGGGCCCGCTGTCAGGGCTCAGAGCTGTCGCACGCCTGCTGCTCTTGTTTTGTCCGCTCTCTCTCTCTTTCTTTTTCTTTTGTATTCTCTGGTTCGCTGGCTTCCTTTTTTTGTATTTGCTGCTTGCTATTTATAGGAGTAGGTCTTGTACGGCAATAGGATTTGGATGTGTCATCATCTCACTTGTAGATTAGGATATATCTGCAAACATATAAATCAGAATTTAGTATTTAAATTTAATTTTAATTAGATAAACTTAAAATAACAGATTTTTATCTTTTTGGCTTTATCCAAATCCATGTAAAAATTTTTTTTCTTTTACACCCTTATGAAAATTAAAAATCACTTTTTGCATTAAAAATCTTATTTCTTCATAAATAAATAATCAATTGAAATCTTAGAGAAACAAGACGACTTATAGACAATATAATTGAAAACAAGCACTTTTAATGGGTTATCGAATACAAATATTTGTATAAAAATTAGACATATCAAATACCCCCAAACTTAAGATTTTACTTGTCCTCAAGCAAAAAGTAAAATTATGAATAAGAGAAAAATACTCAAGAATAACTCCACTCATCATACTAAGAGATCTCATAATGTAAGCATCAAAATCGCAATTAAAAATATAAACAATTGAACATAAAGTAAAACTAAGCATACCCACTTTCTCCAGTGCAATTATTTATTCATAATTCCCAACCCAATCGCATTTGTCATGCAATTATTGTAATTGTAGTATGCAACAACTTAATCTATGATTATCCCTTCTCACTACTACAAACCGAGTAGCAAACTAGAGTTTTTTTTTTTTTTTTTTTTTTATTTTAATTTTTTTAGTCACATTCTCTAAGTTGTCACTTGCCTTTTTACGCGAATGCAAAACATTTGTGATGAATCCACCCGGTTACTCAACAAGTCACAAACTTTAAAGTGCTTTGCATACTCATATTTCAAGTTGCCGTTTGACGTAAAAGTAAACATTGGTGATGAATACCCCTAGTTACTAAGCAACTCAAAACATTGGAGTAGATTGACTTTATTCAATTTATTTATTTTTCGTTATTACTCTATTTACTTAAACTCTGTTTAGGACTAGATCAAAGGGGATAATCACCAGAAAAAGCATCACATTTGTTTTTTATGTATAATCGCATGACTCATACAATTTTGTAAGGAATTATGAAACTCAACAATCCTAATGTAAATAAGTATACTTACTCTTACTTTATAAGAAATTGTCTATCCCAAAAAAAATATTTCAATGCTTATCTAACTGAAGAACTCAAAAGTGTAATGGTGAGATTAATTGAAATCCTTTTAAAATTTTGTTTTTTCTTTTCTAAAAAAAATAAATCATAAATTTGTAAACCTTCCCCCCCAAACTTAAATATCACATTGTCCTCATTGGGAAAGAAAAAAGAAAAACAAAAAGAATGCAAAAGTTCAGAATTTCTCCCCTGATTCGTCTTGAAAATTCTGCACAAGCAGCGTTCACTATTTTGGCGATATCTGGAGCTGTAGATGTCCAAATGGGCTGATTTTTTTTTTTTGCTGGAAAGCTAAGAAGATAGGCTACAACTTCTCTTTGAATCACTTTTCCAGATTTTGACTCCAAATTGCTCAAAAACAGCCATCAATGCATGTGTTCAAAACAGCTCCGCCCCGGCGACTTCTAATTTTCTGCAATCCTACAAGATAAAATCCAAAATTAAAATAAAATAAACTAAAAGATAAATCAAATCTAAATGCAATAAAAGAAAACATGGGTTGCCTCCCAAGAAGCGCTAAGTTTTAAGTCTTCAGCCAGACATGATGAGTTTATGCAATATCTTCCTCTTGCGGCTCAAAACTCATCTCGCTATAAGGTTTCCCACTATGCCCATTCATCTTGAACGTTTGATTTTTCTCTTTGCTATGAACCTCCAACGCTCCTTGTGGGAAAACCTTTGTAACAACGTATGGACTGTACCATCTTGACATAAGCCTATCTGCAATGGTCCACCTTAATGCACCATTGTGTTCTCGCAAGACTCTTAACAACTTCCCTTCTTCCTGCATACTCAAGTTTGCAGCAACTATCACAGGTAACGTCTGGTTTTCACCCAAATATGCATACTTCAAATGTTCAGGCAGCGGCATTAGTTCCACATCTGGTGTCCTGGTAAAAGAAGAAACAAAAGTATTATTAGACACAAGATTTTCAAACACAGGTGCAAACTTACCTGAATATGATTTTGGACTTTTGAGGTAATGTACTGTCTTTGCAATCCTCCAATCATCATATTCCTGTTCAACTTGAGACAGTGTTAGAGAGTGTGTAATTGTGGCCTGTAATGGATCAACACTATGTACCTGAAATGTTTGGTCAACAATCTCCTGAACCATATCAACATTATAATATTCATGATCATCATGTGGTATTTTTGGTGGATAAAACATTTTAAACTCGATCTTTTCACCATTTATTTTCATACTTATAGTACCCCTTTTAACACAAATTTTCATATCAGCAGTACTCATAAAGGGTCTACCTAAAATGATAGGTAAAGAAGATAGCATTGAAGATTCTTCCATATCCAAAACGACAAAATCTGCGGGAAAAATGAAATCATTTACCTGAACCAATACATTTTCTAAAATACCTCTAGGTCTCTTGATGCTGCGATCAGCCAACTGCAAAGTGATGGATGTTGGTTTGAGTTCCCCCAATCCTAGCTTTTCGTAAACAGAGTATGGAAGAAGATTGATGCTTGCCCCCAAATCTAACTGTGCCTTTTCAAAAAATTGCTCACCAACCCTGCAAGGAATGGTAAAACTACCTGGATCCTTCAACTTAGGAGGTAATTTTCGCAATAACACCGCACTCACTTCTGCTGTTAGAGCCACATCCTCCTGAACCTGAAAAGTTTTCTTGTGAGTACAACATTCTTTCAAAAATTTGGCATGAGAAGAAATTTGTTTAATAGCATCAAGTAGGGGAATATTGATTTTTACCTTCCTGAGAGTTTCAAAAATATCAAATAAATGTTGTTTTTTCTTTTGCTTGACTAACCTTTAAGGGAATGGTGGCAAAACTGCCCATTCTTTGTCGCTTACCTTGTTGGAACCCAAAAATTTTGATGGTTGTGTGTTTGATTCGTCTGCATTTGTTCCAATTCTGCTGTCGATTACCTTACCACTTCTCAGGGTTATCACCGATTGGAGCTGTTCTTGTCCTCTAAGGGTTTGGTATGGTTTGTGATAGGAGTTCTCCTGCCTTTCTTTCACTTAACTCCATAGCAATTTGACCAATTTGAGTCTCCAATTTCTGAATGGCCTGCCCTTGTTGGTTGCTTGTTTGATGTTGCTGTTGGAGCAATTGAAGAACGGTGGATTCGAAATCCAACTTCTTCTGTTCTTGTACTGGGTGATCAAACCCATTCCCAATCTGGAATTGCTGTGCATGCCCTTGTGCCATTTGAGTGCCTTGATTGTTTTGATTATTGCTCCATGAGAAATTTGGATGGTTTCGCCACCCTGGGTTGTACGTGTTTGAAAAAGGGTTGTTCTTGGGCGGGTACATTCCCTGTCCTACGTAGTGTGCGTGCTCCTGATCTGTGAAAGAAGACATGGGACATGTATTAGTTGTATTATTAGAAGAGAACAAATTGCACAAATTTCTTTTGGTTGGTTTTTTACGCCACCCAACGTTGAAATTGCATTAACAAGCATATCAATCTTTTTGTTCATGGTTTTCATTTCTAGTTGCATGTTATTATTATTAGAAATTTCGTAAACTCTTTGTTTTTTCGAAAGGCCTCTTCCCCTTGTTGAGAATTGCTGTGAGTTCTCGCTGAGTTCTTCAAATAGCTCGATGGCCTCCTCACCACTCTTTCTCATCAAGATTTCATTGCAATCTGAATCTACAATTGCTTTGTTAGTGTCATTTAAACCCTCATAAAATACTTGTACCTGATCATCCTTAGGCATGTTGTGCGTAGGACACTTGAGAAGCTTGTTCTTGAAATCCTTCCATGCCTCGAAAAACAAATCGCCATCTTTTTGTTGGAAGAGTTGAATTTCTCTTTTTAGTTGTTTGGTTTTCTGGGCTGGAAAGAATTCTTTCAAGAACTTTGTTGCCAATTGCTTCCATGATTGAATTGATCCTAGTTCCAAAGAATTATACCACAATTTAGCATTAAGTTTTAAAGAAAATGGAAACAAGATTAACCTGATTTGTTCAGGGGTAAGCCCTTGGACGCTTTGCGTTCTGCAAAGATCAAAGAAATCTTGCAAATGGAGGTGCGGATCCTCGTCTATTCTGCCACTGAAGTGGGGAACCATGCTGAGTAATTGAGGTGATAGATGCATATTCCCTGTGACATTAGGTTGATAAGCAATGCAAGAAGGTTGCTCAATATTCTTCGGAGTGAATTTGTCTTGCATTGGTACTCGATTTGGTACTTCCTCACCTATTGTTGCTTTTGGAATGTAACCTGAAAAAAAATATAATAAAAGAAAAAGAAAAAAAGAAAAAGCTAAAAATTGATTTGCAAGTTAAAATACTAAACAATCCCCGGCAGCGGCACCAAAAACTTGTTGTGCAATCTAGATGATCTAAATAAATAGATAAAATAGACACAAATTAAAACCTCGCAAGTGTGCGAATCGTTTATAGAAGCGTAGTGAAAAGCAAGGGTCGATCCCACAGAGATTGTAGTACTTAACTCACTAATCAATAAAACAAAAGAAAATGCAAATCATAAAGTTTTGTTCTAAAAGTCTATTTGAAAGAAAATGAAAAGATTAAAATCTAAATCAAGTAGAATCACAAATTGAGTCACAAATATCTATTAAAGTAGTTGGGTTTGATTTTCACCTATAGTCATGAATGCTAAATTAACTTCTACACTATTCTGGTCACTCATGTTTGTTCCTTTAAGGGCATGGTATCTACTCCTTAAAGTTAATGTTTCCCTATGCCAAGAATTAGGCATGGTATCTACTCTAATTCGTTTCTTTCCTTAAGTATTTAGCATGGTATCTACTAAGTTACACTTGAAGAAAGCATAGGAACAATGGAAACGAACAAACACTCAAAGTTCTAGAAATTGGTATCAGATCTAGATCCTCCAAGTTGATTAAACCAGGAACCCCTAAAGATTCCTGTGTTACAAGTTATGAGTATAGGATATGGTTCATCACTATACTCATATAACAGAGTCAGTTTTATAATAAGCAAACTTAATAACATCAGGTTCTTCATGTCAGTCGACTGCCCTAAGAACTTCTGAACAAGTTTGATTCATATTATAAATTTTTATCAATACAATCAGGCTTAATCAATAAGTGATGAAAGCAGCGTTATTAGAAGATTATAACATTACATGACTACGGTTTCAGTCAGCCCAACAATGAAATTAGTTGCACATATTCATAATAAAAATATTGCAATTAATAAATTTGTTCAAGGAGTGCATTACAAAAAAAATTATAGAGAGGAGAAAAAGAATTAAAAATTTATTGCACACCCCTCTGCCTCAAAAGTTGCACCCAAAGAAGTAGCCAAGTCGTCGCTTCGTAACCCGAGCCGCCCGCCAGATCAGCAGCACAGTCGATGTCACGTCAGCCGTCTGTCAGCGCGTCACGTCAGCACGTGCGGCGGCTGTTGCTTCATTGCCGCACGCAGGAGATGAAGAAGTGCCGTCCACGTCAGCACGGGTTCTGTCACGTCACCTCGAACTCAGCGCGCCTGTCACGTCGAAGTCAGAGGCCACCTCTGTGCCTTGGGAGTCTGCGCCGAAAGAGCAGGCAGCTACGTCAGGTGGGGGGCCCGCTGTCAGGGCTCAGAGCTGTCGCACGCCTGCTGCTCTTGTTTCGTCCGCTCTCTCTCTCTTTCTTTTTCTTTTGTATTCTCTGGTTTGCTGGCTCCCTTTTTGTATTTGCTGCTTGCTATTTATAGGAGTAGGTCTTGTACGGCAATAAGATTTGGATGTGTCATCATCTCACTTGTAGATTAGGATATATCTGCAAACATATAAATCAGAATTTAGTATTTAAATTTAATTTTAATTAGATAAACTTAAAATAACAGATTTTTATCTTTTTGGCTTTATCCAAATCCATGTAAATTTATTTTTTTTTTCCTTTTACACCCTTATAAAAATTAAAAATCACTTTTTGCATTAAAAATCTTATTTCTTCATAAATAAATAATCAATTGAAATCTTAGAGAAACAAGACGACTTATAGACAATATAATTGAAAACAAGCACTTTTAATGGGTTATTGAATACAAATATTTGTATAAAAATTAGACACATCATCTACCTTATCGATCTACCCCTTTTCGATCTTCACCTCTCTCTCTCTGTCCCTTTTCGAGCTGAAAAACAGAAACCCTAATCTAAAATTTCGAGCGACCTCTCTCTCTCTCCATCAATGCGAAACCCTAATCTCCTAATCACTCTCTCAAGCGACCTCTCTCAGTCTCTCCATTGATCCCCATTCGAAACTCTAATCTCCTAATCTCTCTCTCGAGCGACCTTTCTCTGTCTCTCCATCGATGCGAAACCCTACTCCTTCTCAGATTGATCGCTTACCCCATGTGTTCACCGAAACCTCCCCCTCTCTGTCTCTCTTGGTCGACGAATCTACCTCTCTCTCGAGCGACGCACCAATCTCAAGAATCGAAACCCCAAGGTTTAAAATGTGTATACTTTCATTTAAATTCTTATTGCTATGTTTTTGCTGTTTCTATCTAATATTTCTATTTGCTCATACTTTGATATGCAATTGCAGTACAATTGGGTTGATTGTTAATGCGATTTAAATTTTTTGATATTATTGGATAAACTGCTACCTATGTTCTCATATTTTGATCATAATATGATTATGGGCTCAGGTTGGATTCAGAATATAACTTGTGTAGTTTGTAATCAAACATGAGCACTGTTGGTTCATGTTGATTGACTGAAGAGAGAGAAAGTATATGAAATGTAAATGATAAAATTTTTCAAACGGTGAAATGCAAAACTGTCAGTGGATTACTTTTGTTGCTATTTCTGCAGCTTTGTCCTAATTTGAAATGCTTTATCGCACACTGTAAATCTCAAATCCTGTGCACTTTGATTTTTTTAGGGATGATACTCTTCTTGCTCTTGCAGTGAACCGAAAGGAAGTCAAAAAAAATATTATCACTAATACTATGTAGCATATTCAGTGCAAAAATTGTCACCTTGAAACTGAAATTTGCTTACAAATATTAACTACTACACTCCCAGAACTTAACAACAAATTGCTATGTTTACGAACAATTTTCAAATCATCCAAAAAAACTATTATTCAAGTTATTTTTGCAGATGAAGAATAAGAATACTAAGAATCTCCAACACAAATTAAACACTTCTATTTCACTACAAAATTAACCTCAGGAATCAAATAAGAACAGTAAGGATCCTCCAGACCGAACATTAACTTCAGCAAAACAATTGAGCCCCAATTTTAATTATCAGTCCCAACTTACTCATCATCAAAAGAAATTAAAGCATAATACTCAAACACATAATCATCTGCCCCAACTTCATTAAACCATCATCAGTTGAGCCTAGTTCATCACATTGAGTACAATAAGTGATAGAAGCTAAGAAAATAATAATGACACCATAGACCGAACTTCTTAAAACCATCATCAATTGAACGAAGTTCATCACATTCAGTATAATAAGTGAAAGTAGCTCACAAAATATTGATTACATCATTTCCAAACACACTTCACCTCCACAACTTCATTCTCACCTATTGATTACCATGCAGTTCCACTTTTTCTTCTTTGTTACCAGCTGATGATAAAAAAAGAAAAAGAAAATGAGTGAGAATTATCACTAATTCCAACAACATCCATAGCTCTCCTGGTGGCCAAATAATCATGGGCCACAATCAACAAAAAACATTCATGCTCCATGTTTCATGTTCTGACACTGCTACTGCTGTTGTTGTTCATGCTCCATTAAAATATCACACTGGATTGTATTACAAAATATCATCTTCTCACACCGCTACTGCTGCTAATGCTGCTATCGCTGCTGCTGTATTCTGAATGAAAATATCATCAATCAGGCATTAGTATAGGCTCATAACAGAAATTTAGATAATGGAGAGCATATTTGTGCTAATAACATGAAATGAAGTAGGCTCAGAAATCACATGAATTCACAACACTAGGCTATTTCATAAGTGTATAAGTGTATCAAGCATTCCACCAAGAAAGTGTACAGGTTTAGCACTACAGCTGCATTAGATTGCCACGCATAATAGATGCAACCTTCACAAACCCCCACATCTACCAAAATCAAATATATGCAGTCTCTCAAAAAACCACACAGCCCTCAGGAGATTAGTGTTTCTGTTTTCACTAGAGGAGTGCACAACCGAAGCTTTGATGCTAACTAACTATCATTCAGTTCACAAAATGTACGGGTTTGAAGTAGAAAAGGGATTTGTGAAACTCAAGGTCATTAATGGTCATAAGTTTTATTGAAAGTAAAGTTCAAAATTTTATATATGCAGTCTCACAATTTTATATATTCAAAGTAAAGTTCACAATTTTGCATCATGGCAAAATATCACACTGCTACTGCTGCTATTGTTTCAATTCCCATGTTTCATGTTCTCAAATCTACCAAAATCAAACATATGCAGTCTTTAAAAAAACAACACAACCATGCGGCAAAGCAAACCCATTTTGAAACAGAGCTCACTGTGAAACACTGGTAATATTTAAAGAGCTCAATAACCAAACTAATGTAAACCCATATCAATTTTTAAGTTCATTCAAAAAACAAATATTAACAGAGCTCAATAACCAAACATAGTTGAAGCTATCAGACAGAGATCCAGCTAGGGCCAAAGCTCAGTATCTACATAGCTGAAGCTATCATGCAGAGATCAAGATTAAGTGTGAAATGACGGGAGTGTTGCTAGCCCAGTATCTATACAAAAACAGAGAAGCAAAAAGATATATTTGACTTGGTAGGTGAGGAAAACAATAAATTGAACTTGACCATTTCATGCATTCATCACTGCCTATCGATTCATCGATAAAATAAAAGACAGTAAGGCATCAAATTTACCAAATTGTTCGCAAATTAAATACTTCCTTCAATTCATATAGTCGTTACCATCCTCTAAATAAGTAATCATGGTTCGCGAATCAAATACTTCCCTAAAAGACAGTAAGGCTTCATTTGCACATATAGTAGGATCAGCACCCTCTTCGATCAATCTCCTTTTAGCTGAAGCTCCAAGCTTCCACGAATGTAACTACTTCAACTCCATCATCAGCTCATCGTTCATATAAAAGGCACATAGAAAAAGAAAGTGTTACTTATAAATGGACAACACGTATTTCTAAAGTTACAAATCAAAAATTAAATCTGTGAATGCCAAAATGTGAACCGTAATCAGGGATGTACCACAAGCAGCAATAGTTCAGTAGCAACAGTAACATAACAATTAGTTTCTAAGAGTAAATTTAATAGATCAAATTAATAACATCTGAAGCATGCCAAATGTCTCGTATATACATTAAATTTAATCTGAGCTCATAATCATATTATGATCAAAATATAAGAACATAGGTAGCAATGTATCCTATAATATCAAAAAATTTAAATCGCATTAACAATAAACCCAATTGTACTGCAATTGCATATCAAAGTATGAGCAAATAGAAATATTAGATAGAAACAGCAAAAACATAGCAATAAGAATTTAGATGAAAGTATACTCATTTTATACCTTGGGTTTCAATTTTTGAGATTGGAGCGTCGCTCGAGAGAGAGGCAGATTCGTCGACCAGGAGAGACAGAGAGAGGGAGGTTTCGATGAACACCAGGGGTAAGCGATCGATCTGAGAAGGAGAAGCGATCGATCTGAGAATGAGTAAGGTTTCGCGTCGATGGAGAGATTGAGAGAGGTTGCTCGAGAGAGAGATTAGGAGATTAGGGTTTCGAATGGGGATCGATGGAGAGACTGAGAGAGGTCGCTCGAGAGAGTGATTAGGAGATTAGGGTTTCGCGTCGATGGAGAGAGAGAGAGGTCGCTCAAAATTTTATTAGGGTTTCTGTTTTTCAGCTCGAAAAGGGGTAGAGAGAGAAAGAGGTGAAGATCGAAAAGGGGCAGATCGATAAGGTAGAGAGAAAGAGAGGGTAGCATCTGAGGGGGTAGGGGTAAAATACCAAAATACCCCTCCGTAAGTGGGAGAGTAACTCAGCCATTAAATCTGCATCATGATCAAAAGCTAGATCGGACGGCTAAGTGCTAATGCACACGACTGTGTGCACTGGGGCAGTGCACAACCGAAAGTTTTCACACACACACACACACACACATATACATATATATATATATATATATATATATATATATATATATATATATATATATATATATATAAGTCCATGTTTCCATTAGTATATGTTGAAAAATAATTATAAATGAGGGTATAAATCCAACTTTTTAGAACTTTGAGGGTGGAAAATGATGAAATTTAACTATTGAAGATGTATTTGCTATTTCAATATAAAAAAAACCATAGAAATCTGAAAATTTACAAACCTGAAATATGAAAATCTAAATTTCTGAGTAAATAAAGAGAGAATGAGAGAGATAAATAATTAAATAAATAAATGAGTTGTATTTTTTTGTGGGGTATTTTAATTTGAGGTTTGGAGTTTGATTTTTTTTTGGGGAAAGAGTTGGAGTTGCACGTGCAATGCATGTAAGTTTGAGTTGCGATGCATGTAAGTTTGAGTTGTCTGTGGGATACACGTAAGTTGGAGTTGTCCGTGCGATGCATATTTTATTAAATATATTCCATGCGATACACGTAAGTTGGAGTTGTCAATGCAATCCACGTTTTAATAAAGAGTTTGAGTTGTATGTGCTATTCACGTAAGTTGGAGTTGTCCATGCGATGCACATTGTAATAAATATATAATTTTTAAAGTAAATAAAGAATATAATGGAAGAGTTTAAGTTACTCGTGCGATGCATAGTTTTGTTTTGTTACAAATGGGGTTTGTTTGGTGACAAACTCTCTCATTAAAATAGTAGATAAATAAATAAATATATTTTAAAGTAGATAAATAATATAATGGGAGAGTTGGAGTTACACATACGATGCACGAGTTTGTTTTGTTACTAGTAGAGATGAGTGGAAAGAAAAGCTGTGCTTAAACCCTACTATGGTTATGATTAATTAAAGAAAATAAAGTAATATAAAGTTCAGTAAATTCTACTGTAGTTTATACCTTTGGCAGTTCACCATACTAAAGGTTTTTTTTTGGCAATTAACCCTACTGAAATTAACTTTTTGGTGTACTCCGTATTTGTCAAACCGCACAAACGGCAACAAAAAATTATGAAACTTTGCGAGTAAATCGGATTCACCAAACGTAAGCTAACGCAATTTGTACAAGTGAGTTTCGACTCACGGTTTCTGAAATATGACCATGTATCACTTTATTTGTTTTTGCTTGTATGAAAGTGATACATAGTTGATATGGCTAAAAATAGGATTAAATCGGGACCGTTCACATCGGAGACGAATCTTAAAGCTCAAGGGTAAAACGGTAATTTCACCTACTGACGGGTCTGAAATGGGAACTGGGTCTTTATTCAAAGCCCAATAACCCATAAACGGATCCACATCAACTGGGTACGGGTTCCAACGCGCTGCACACCCGGTCCAGCAAGATAAAATCAAGGTCCCTGATTAAATCTTAATCAACGGCCCTGATTCACATCTATCTTTTCACTGGGAATTAGGGATTACATTCCTTATCTATACACAGGAATTACATGCCTAATCTGATCCCTGAGACGCCTATAAATACCCCCCATCCATCTCCATTAAGAGGTAATCAGTATTTTGCCAATTTACGCTCTTTCTTAATCATCCCTGATTACTGACTTGAGCGTCGGAGGGTGCGTCGCCGGGATCAACCCCGGTGTCTTGCACTTTTTGCAGGTGAACGGCGGGAGTCAATGGTCAAGCTCCGGCGGAACAGGTTAGGTTTGCTATTCAGGTTTTCCAAGAACTCACAAATTCTATCTGTTTACCCCCACACCAGATTTAGCGGTAACAGATTGGCGCCGTCTGTGGGAAACACCACGAATAGCAGCCTCCCCTCTTCCCGTTGGTCAGACCTTCCCCCGTCATGCCTCCAAGGAAACTCAGATCCAGGGGGTTCACCGTGGGCCTACCCCTCCTCAACCATAACAGGAGGTCCCCCTCCATCCCGTTCAGCAGCAGGGACAACTTCCTCCTCAGGCAGAGGACCCCCTGCGGCTGGACCAACTCCCTCCTCAGAATCTTCAACCCCCTCGGGGTCCAACTGGGCCTCAGAATGTCGGTGCGGAGGGCTCGTGTCCCAATCATCAGAAGCAACCTCTCCAACAGGACCGCATCCCAATACACAACCCCTCTTCCGACTTTATGGCGTCCCATAATCCCCGAGCTTCCGACCTTCGAAATACCATTCTCAATCGACAGAAGGAAGAGGATCTTCGCCACCGTTTGGATGAAAGGCGGGCCCGAGAGGGAGCCTCCTGCCAACAACGTCCAAATGAGCGATCTCCTCATCGCCGAGACTACAGAAGGTCCCCTACTCGAAGAGGGCGAAGGGAGTCCCCTCAATGTCATCGGCGGAGAACTCATTCCCCAGTAAGCCGAGCCACACATAGGGACTGCCAAGCTGGAGAGGCACCAGTCACAAGGGCAGATCTTCAAGACTTCCAAGCGACAGTCTTACGGGCCCTCAATATCACCCCAAAGAACGACCAGAGGCCACC